>OY755202.1:16968531-17568531 GCA_963576765.1 Draba incana | reverse complement strand
AAGTTTATACTTCCTCGCAAGGTTCTTCTCTTCACAGATTCAATTCTTCAATTTCCGATAGTGAAAACGGCAAAACTGAACTTTTTCAGGTAGCTCCTGCCGGAACTGATGTTGTCTGGATTTACAGCATCACTTATGGTGGCGGCATTGTCTCTGTATCTCCCTCTCTCTCTCTCTCTGTTTATCTCTTTTAACTGAATTTTGTCAGTCAATGCTTAAATTAGGTTTCTTGTTCAAATTGTTTAGGGAGATTCGATTTCATGTGAATTCACCATTGGTGATGGATGCACTGCAGTGATTACTACACAGTCTTCTACTAAGGTTTTTGAATCATAATAACATTTTGTCCTTTGGTTCGAATTAGGGCTTTTTCTGAGCTTGGGATCTTGTTAATTTCATACAGGTATGCAAGGCAATAGGATCAAAGTGTTCAGAACAGATACTGGAAGTAGTGTTTGTTTCTTTCCACATTTTTCTTCTTTGATTCTTGAATTTCTTGTTCGTGAATGATCTTTCGGTGTTGTGTGCAGTAGGCGAGAATCGGGAGTGAAGCGCTTTTGGTTGTGATTCCGGATCCAGTGACTTGCTTTTCGACTGCTCGGTACAATCAGAAGCAGATCTTTAGATTGGTTTCAGACTCTTGTAATCTGGTTCTTGTGGATTGGATCACAAGCGGGCGTCACGCGAATGGTGAAAAATGGGATTTTGATTTTTATAAGAGCATCAACAATGTGTACCTGGAAAATGATCACCCTTTGTTCATTGACACTGTAATAATTCTCATACCCACTTTTAGATTTATGGAGACTTGTGTTACCTTAATCTGAGTAAGTCCGTGTATGTACTATGTAGGTGCTGCTAGAGAAGAGGAACATCCGAAGCATAGCAGAACGGATGCAAGACTATGACGCCATTGCAATGGTCATACTCTTCGGGTACATTGCGTTCCCAACCAAAACATTTATAGCACATTACGAGAATTTGAATCTTTTTTTTTCCTTTGACAATGTTACAAAAGGCCAAAGCTCAAGGAAATTCAAAGGCTAGTCCAAGAAAACGTTAAGAATATGATGTCGGAACAATTACAGATCTCTTATGGTGGTTCTCGCTCTCGAAATGGCGTCGTGAAACCAGAGTTCATTGCTTCCTGCAGCACTTTTGGCCCTGAGGTTTGTTAATACCATACCTTTGAAACTTACTAATGGCTAGGCTTACTGATGAGTAAATGTTGCAGGGCAAAGGAGTAGTGATTCGAATAGCTTCGGATTCGACAGAGTCTGTCTACAATTTCCTGAGGCAACAATTGGCTGAGCTTGAACCACTTCTTGGTCAATCTCCTTATGCTTGACACTTTTTTTCTACACTCCACAGTCCACACTAATGCACCAAAGTGGTTCCTTATAATTGAAATGAATAAAAAACTCACAAAAGCAAAAAATGTGAGCTTGTTCCTTTGCAAATTTTCAGATTATGTTTTTAGATAATAGGGGTAAATTTGTAATATCAATAAGCCCTAATTAAATGTTTTCATCTTCTTCCCAACATACATTTCTTTTACAAAACGCCATTGATGACCTCGACACATACGAAACTCAAATCACAGTTTTTGATGAGAAAATCAAATATTAGAAAGGGAAATTTATCATTATAGCTGATGCAATCTTGCGCATGGTCGCGCTTGAGAAGATACTACAGAAAAGCATCGGTTTTGCCCATTTTAGACCATGATCGATCCGTGCAACTGTTACGTTCGATTTGCTCTTCCGTTCATCCGGGAAGCTCACGACCCAGAGGAGAAGGACATCGCTCGATTTCGCCTGTCGAACGGCTGATTGGGAAGCTGTGCAGAGAAGAAAAAATCGCAGAAGCACGCAAACTGTTCGACGAATTACCTGAGAGAGATGTGGTCACATGGACCCATGTCATCACTGGGTATATTAAGTTAAGGAATATGAGAGAAGCTAGACAACTGTTCGATCGGGTTGATTCTAAGAAAAATGTGGTGACTTGGACCGCCATGGTTAATGGTTACTTGAGATCTAAGCAGTTTTCTGTAGCTGAGATGCTTTTCCAGCAAATGCCTGTGAGAAATCTAATTTCTTGGAATACTATGATTAATGGGTATGCTCAGAGTGGGAGAGTTGATAAGGCCCTAAACCTGTTCGATGAAATGCCTGAGAGAAACATTGTTTCTTGGAACACAATGATTAAGGCACTTGTTCAGCGTGGGAGTATAGAAGAGGCGATGAATCTATTCGAAAGAATGCCTGTAAGGGATGTGACTTCATGGACTACTATAGTTGATGGATTGGCAAAGAACGGTAAGCTAGATGAAGCCAGACGGGTTTTCGATTGTATGCCCGAAAGAAACCCTGTTTCATGGAATGCAATGATCACAGGTTATGCACATAATAATAAGATAGACGAAGCTGACCAACTCTTTCAAGTGATGCCAGAAAGAGACTTTGCTTCATGGAATACGATGATTACAGGGTTTCTACAGAATGGGGAATTAAACAAGGCATGTGTTTTATTCGACCGGTTGCCTGAAAAGAATGTAATATCCTGGACCACGATGATTACAGGATACGTCGAGAATAAAGAAAACGAAACTGCCCTTAAGGTTTTCTCAAAGATGTTAAGGGATGGCTGTGTTAAACCTAACATAGGAACTTATGTTAGCATCTTAAGCGCCTGCAGTGACTTGGCTGGGCTTGTGGAAGGGCAGCAGATTCACCAGTTGATATCTAAGTCGGTGCACCAAAAGGACGAACGTGTGATTACAGCGCTTAGTAACATGTACTCAAAATCCGGTGAACTAATTGCTGCCAGGAAGATTTTCGATCAAGGGCTGGTAAGCCAAAGGGATGAAGTATCATGGAACAGTATGATTGCGGTTTATGCACACCACGGGAATGGGAAGGAAGCAATTGAAATGTATGATCAGATGCGGAGACATGGGGTTGAACCCACTGAGGTCACCTATCTTAATTTGATATCTGCTTGCAGCCACGCCGGATTGGTAGAGAAAGGAATGAAGTTCTTTGAGGAGCTCGTGAGAGACAAGTCACTTACTCTGCGAGAAGATCACTATACGTGTCTCGTGGATCTCTGTGGTCGGGCTGGTAAATTGAAAGATTTGTTAAAGTTCATCAACCGTGATGAACTTAGGTCATCAAGATCCGTATATGGAGCACTCTTATCCGCTTGTAATGTTTACAGTGACGTGAGTATTGCCAAGGAAGTTGTGAAGAAGGTTATGGAAACAGGGTCGGATGATGCTGGGACTTATGTAATGATGTCTAATATATATGCGGCGAGCGGGAAAAGGAAGGAAGCTGCAGATATGCGAATGGCTATGAAGGAGAAAGGGTTGAAGAAACAGCCAGGTTGCAGTTGGATTAAGGTTGGGACGCAGTATCATGTTTTTGTCGTTGGAGATAAGTCTCATCCTCAGTTTGAAGCCCTTGATTCGGTAGTATCTGATCTTAACAAGAAAATGAGGAAGGACAAGAACATGACTTCACTAGCAGGGGAAGATGAGTTCTTGGCTATTTGAATTCCTCATGCATACCCAGAGAATGGGTTCATACTCCTTGGTTTCAGACCGATTAACCGAGATAAACGAGTTAACCAAGGCATTTGGTGTTGGCTACTAAACAAATGCTACTGCTTGAACCTCCCAAGTATCAAGACGACAAGGATATGATATGGCAGAAGCTTGCAGGAGAATTTGTGCTCGTTGATTGCCTAAACAGTGCATAACTGATAGGTCTAGTCAAATTATACTATTTTTTCACGATTTTGCGGTTAATATTTTTATTCAAATCCTAATTGTTCCTTCTTTTCTTGTGAATATTGAGACCCGGTGATACTTTACTCTTAATGCAATTTTGTTTTAGCAAACACACACATTTCTTCTTGTTAACTGAATATGACACTAAACAGATTTCGAGTAAACTAACAGGACTGAAGAAGAAAAGATTATTGACACAATGTTACAACCAATGCATACAAAACGCCTCTTGTCAACCTCTTTCTTGGCCAATTACGGTTCATAGAGAGTCCAAAACCGGATAAAAAGGAAAGCAAAGAAGATGATGAAAAAGAGGTTAAAAAGAATTAAAGAAGAAGATTAGAGGGAGATCTCACATGGTGCGTGAAACGTTCTTCCCCGACAAATCGATTCTAGATTTTCTCCAGCGTATGAGCACAAAGGTGACACCTCCACACCTAATTTAAGCTATGATAGTTAATACAAGTGCTTAACCCACGACCAGATTAATTTAGTTTAACAATCCAATGAAAAAGTGTGGATGGGCAATTTACCAGTTGAATATAAAGGAACAGAATGTGTTAGAAAGCCACCAGCTGCTATGACCCAACGTGTGTGCAGCCGTAGCACCAGAAGTCTCGCGCTTTCCGGTGTGTCGAAATTCGACCCGTTTGAGTTCTTCACCGGCGCAAACTCTTCCTCCCTCAGCACCTGCAAAAAAGAGAAAAAAAATGGGAGTTCATAACAGTTGAGCACTGAATCATGCTAATCTCGGATTTTGAGGTGTTCTATGTAATACTCCTATAACAGAAGAATACCTCGAAGAGTGCAGTGGAAGGAGCATAAGGAAAGCAATCGAATATGAACTGTTCTAGTTTAAGTCCCTCCGTGAAGCCGTTTATAGACGGTATCTTTTTCTCTGCAAAATGGTAACTGCAAGGAGTTTTGAATTTTTGAAATCAGATATTATGTCAAATGTTTTCATGTTTCAGATTACAATTATAGCAAAAGCATCTCACATGCTGTCTTTCTCCAGCCCATTGGCAACTTGATTAAGGAAATCCAGAGCGAACATGTGTAAGCACACCTGAAACGTAAACATCGTTTTCTACTTAACATTAGGAATTAAACACACACTGTCCTAACAGAATTTTGAATAACCCGATTTCTACGTTGCATAAAGATAGATAATAATATAACTTATAAAGCCTGTAATAGAGGGAGGAGTTTACGTTACTCCAGCAAAATTGAAGATGTCCTGTTTGTTGATTAGTTGCAGATGCCATAGACTGGTCCAGTTCTGTGTACTCAACTACAGTCAAAGGTCCACCTTTTCCCCTCCTTACAAATACTCCGACCTTTTCCTGCGGATATGCCTGTTTTCATAACAAGCTCCCGCTTTATAACATATTGCAAGAAAGGGAAAAAATTGATCTAAAATAGCTTACTGAACCAATTAGAGAGGGAACTGAATACCTTGCGCACTACTTTTGCAGCTGAAGCTGCACCTTTGTCAATGAAGTATCCGAGAAAAGTAGGATCAGCTACTCGAACCTGCTTTCCAAGATGCCTGTTTCTTGTTCTAATAATCGAGAAGGATTGAAAAAGTACGCAAATAGAGACTTGAAAGCACTAAAAGATCTAACCAGAACATTGTCAACACCATAGCAGTCCACATACTTAATCCCCCTGGAAGCCATATCTTCTAGTAGCCTTGAAGATTGTAGAGCTGAATAAACATAGATAATGTTCTGATCAAAATCAGAAAATGCTGAAAATACAAATTTCTGATAGCTTTATGTAGAAGAAATTAGAGGATATACCTGTGTAAACTCCCCCATTTCCATCCGGAGCCTTGGCTAGCTAGTCACATAGAATGAAACTCATAAAGCTAGTGTCTTAAGAATAAAAAATAACTGACCATAAACCTCAAAACCCGGCTTATATGTTTATTTGAGTTGGCTTTGAAGATACATACACTGAAAGGTGTCTCCATGATAAACTTTCCATCCTTTGAAATGCATGGCAATGTTCCTTGTTGGAAAAAGGTAACCTACAGAGAGGGCGATCAGTATTGGTCCCGCATAAGATGGAGAAAACAAAAGACAACTAAGAATCCTCTTACTTGATCTGACTCAAGGCCAAAATACTTGTGACTCTCAAAGAATTTTTGTGTTGGTTCATGAGTGAATGGACTGGTCATTATATACCACTGTATTGTAACTGGGCGAGTTGGACCTCCTGCAGGCAAATTGTTAGGTGCAACAAGGTGTGAAGAATAGTATGGTAAATGCAATATAGAGTTGTGAACGTTACCTTCATTCATTGTCTGAGCGGCAAGCCTTTGGACACACAAGACCCTCTCAGCTTGAATCTGAAAAAGTGACTTCCCAGATGGCAGTCCGATATCTGAGATGATAAATCAATTATGGTAAAGTAACCAAATATATAGGTAAAATAAAGCCTATCATGTTATAAAATCTTGCATTCGTAAAACAGGCGAAACTAAGTTTGCAAAGGCAATTTCCAATAACATGTACAGCACGAACAGCAAAAACAGGACTGTAATGAGAACTACTACTCACTATAACACCCTTTCGGATCTGAACTTCCAAGTCTTGTTCCCTGCAATTATTTTTATAACCAGGTAATTTCATGAGCAAATATGTCAACAGATGTACTAATAATGTTTGATCAAAGAGGCAAACAAAATATATTTGAAACTAGTTTTCCCCCTCTTAATCTAGTGGATAACCCATAAGAAAATAACACGGTATATATTAAATGCTCAAGTAAATGATCAACTAACAGTTCAAGTCTTTACATCACATGAAATAATAGGAAGAAGATTACAGGATCATTCAGGTCACGTGAAAACCATTCTTTCTCATAATTAAGTACTCAGATATCTAGTAGGCACCGACAGGTTCTATTTTCAAAGTAGTCATGATTACTCATTTTCAGGCTCCAGCTTTATCAATTATTTAAGTGAAAGACAATCTATAACTCCATTATTTAAGTAGGTAGCAAGCATTAATCCACAATCATTTCAACTATAAACCCATTTCAACTAGTATAATCCAAGAATCATTAAAATCTTCTCTACATTCTTTAGTGGCTAATCCATCAAAGAACATGGCCCAGAGCCAGAACAATGTTTTATTTCCAAAGCAACAATAAAAGAAAAAACTGTAAAGTACCTGTCCACCAGATAAAAGCACCACACCCAATTTTCCTTCATAGATGTTCTTCAATCCCATATTCCACCATTTTTCTCTATCTTTCTTTCTTCTTTTCTCCACCGTCGACACACAATCCTCCGGCACCGCCTCTATCGCCGCCACTGGCAACCCTGAAAACAGAGCTCAGTGTAAAATCAGCACCAAAGAAATCCAAAATCTCTGTATGCGAAAATTTGATTCGAGGAATATTCGTTTAATCGATTGATATTTACCTTGGGATTCAAGTGAGCATCTAATGATCCGATCTATTCTTGGAAGATCCAAATTCTGGATGACAAAAAACGCAATCACACTTAAACTAATCTTAATCACACAAATTTCAGTATAATGCAACGCATAATCAAAGAAATTGAAATCTGGAACTGTGAAATCAGATTCACCTCGATATCTGTGAGGAGGAGATCTCGTTCTTCCGGTGAGAGTTCTTCCCAGAGAGCGAAAACACCTTCCTGACCGTAATCCTTGAGCCGCTCAACCAACGCCTGATGAGGTGACGCCGTCGGAGGAGGCAGAGGCAGCATCGCCGTCTCAGAAACAGCTCCGATCTCTATCTCCGTCGTGGGCTCATTCATCGTCGTCGCCGATCAAACGTAAATCTCAGTGCAAAAGGAAACTATTCGTTGGTTTTAGTTAGTTTATAAAGCACTCAAGGAATGAAGGAAGAAGATGCGCGAGTGGGAGAAACGAAGAAGAAAAAGAATCAAAAATTTAATCATGTATTTTGTAAATGACTATAATACCCTTCTTCCTAGTCAGAGCCCTCCGACTATTTGTTGGCCTAACCCTTCCTTTGACTCCGCAGGTTCCAATTGAATCTAAGATCAAATACTGTTTTTGTTGATTCCACCTCTACATATGGCGTAATTTACAAAATGAAATTTTCCATATATAGGCCCACTTTTAGCCGTCCAGGGACAGTGGAGCCAGAGTGCAAGTCAATGGTTCGGATGGTTTCTATTTGATACTACTAATCATATAAATTGTTTACATTTTCACAAACATTTTAAAATCATCTTAAAATTAAAAGATGTTTTTATGAACATTTGCATGGCACTGCTTGTACATCGATTTTACTGCAATAAACTTCATTTTTGTAGATTGTTATATCTAATCATCTACCACTATTAAATCATTGATTCAATCTACTCATAGTAGAGCCGATCTAAACCGGTTTAATTCATTGGACTAGTTATGATGGAAAAAGGGAAGAAGTAAATGTTTGACCTTAATAGTCTCGCAAACTATTCAACACATGGTTCAGTAGAACGGATTGGTCTTTCACTTGTAGAGCTCTTCCATGAGCTTCTTCAGCTTAGCAACGTCTGCACCCACAATCTCGGCTTTCTTCGAACCTTCTTTGAAAAACTGCAGTGTCGGCTGCATAATAAATGTTCATGAGATCAATATACAAAATGTTACTGTATTTATACATATTAAACATGAGGTTACTTATTTCTGCTAATTGTAGAGGTTATGTTTTGGAAGGAAAGATTAATGAAGCTCACCACAGCCGTGATATTCAAGTTGTCGATAGTTTTTGAAAGCCCGCCCTAGAGACATGCAAGAAACGATATCTTTGTTAGTTAACTCAATTGCATACACGGATACACATGTAGCGATAACAAGTTCTGTAAAAAAACACCAAATAATTGTATCCTTTGGTTCAAGCTAAAAACATTGTAATCACAGAAACCGAACGAACACACACATATGTGCATGATATTCAAAAGCAGCAATTCAACATACCTCATCAATGTCGACCTTATACGTTGTTACATCGGGATATTTTTCACTAAGCTCAGCGATTACAGGAGAGATAAACTTGCCTGAAGTAAAAATAGAATACCGACTAATAAAGCCACTCGCAATGAAAATAATTATCAAGAACCAAACTCAGTTTCTGAAGAAATGACATACACGGTCCACACCAGGCAGCAGTGAAATAGAAGATGGACGGTAAAGATCCATCTGAATACAGATAACATCAAGAAGAGACAACATAAGTCATACTAAGCAAATTCACTTAGTGTGAAGTAAGTAGCTACAAGGCATCAAAATCATGCTTTTTACCTTGAGCTTTGCTCATTGCACTGACGAACTCTTCTTCTGTTTTCAGTATAACAACACCATTTGGACCTACAAATTGAAATTGCAGGGCTTTTTTTAATTTCTGACATAGAAATGTTACAAAACGAACAGATAAATTCACAATTTGGTGTAGCATAGCGATTAAATGCTCTGATCAATCTCGAATCTCAAAAACAATGCTCGAATCATAAAATCGATGCAAATTACAAATAATTACGCAAATGCACAGAAAGCAACAGAACTAATTCAGCGATTTGCCGATTACCTCCTGCTTCCGAACAGAGGCTTCTCCGGCGAAGAAGAGAAGCATTGGAGAAGTTAAACTCAATGGAAGCGCGGATCGTGGAGGCAGTAAACAAGGAGTTTCTAGCGATCGAGTTTGGGGCCGAAATAAGAAGAGATCGGACGGGAATGGACAACGCGGAGGATCGCGACGGTGGTGTCGAGGACCGGAGTGTGGAGAAGCGGCGGTGTAAAACCTGACGGACGATCGACCAACTTCCTTTCATATTATTCTCCGGTGAATTGATGATCGACGATCTCTCTTTGGTCGATTTAGGTTTTTTCGAATTCCGATTGTAAAGGTTTTGGACCTTTTGCAGTTTTGCTCTCTTGTTTCAGCTTCGCTATCCAGTCGCAACGGAAAAATTAAAGAGGATTTGCAAAGTGATCCACATAAAAGTAATTACTTCTAAATTCGCCCCGGTTAAAAGGATGTTATTAATTTATACCTAAACAGTGCTTTTTGTATAGACCATTTTTAATTTAATAAATAATTACGAGTAATCAACTGCAAAATTCAAGACTTTACATATCAGCTTCCTATATTTGTGAGCTCAATATTATGACCCTTGGTGATCCGGGTTTATCCCCTTTATAATTTGTATCAATATTGTTCATCAACATCAAGCTTATACAATGCTTTTCTCAACCAAAAACAAAAAAACATCAAGCTTATAAATTTCCATATTGAATGCACATTTATGTAATATGTTAATAATAACATGGTCACGTCGCCTCATTCTTCGGATAAATTTTATATTTTAAGGTCTCAGTTTAGATTAATTTGTTAAATAATTATGAAAAAAAATTTATAACTTATAAACTAGCCAAAATGGCCTTATGTGGCAAAATCTCAACCTTGATTTAGGGATTTTGGCTAGTTTATGAGTTATGAGCTTCAACCTTTAACAGGTGTTTTTTTTTTTTTAATAAAGATTTTGTCTCAATTTCTCCTCATTGTTTTGCTTATCTAGTAAATCCACACTCGTATTTCTGGATTAGAGATGGTAAAAATCTATTGTCAATTCTGAGAAAAGGTGGATTTCAAACTGATTATCCAAATTACTCCGTTAAATAATCAAATAATAAACGAATAACACAAAGCGGGATTAATGAAAAAGAAAAGGTAGGATTATTAACTAAATGAATAATTAACCTTTTTTTACTAAGAAAAAAAAGGGACAAAAATAAAAAAAAAGTATATATATATAGTGGAAGTGGATTTGGTTATGGATACAATCCCAATTTTTCAGTCGAGAGAAAAAAGAAATTGTATCGTTATTAACGTCTATAACGAAGAAGTTTCTCGGAGAAAGAAACAGAGAGATCATCAATGGCTTCTTCATCAAAGAGAACAAGAAGTTTATCCTCAGACGATGAAGACAAAGAAGAAGAACCCAATCGCAAGAAGTTAATCCTTAACCAAGATTCAGAATCCGAAGAAGACGATTCCGATGAAACTTTGGCTTTACTTAGCGGATTAGAGATTCCGGAGATTCCACCGGGATGGATCATCCATCCCGGTTTGATTAGTGTATGCAGCAAACCGGTACGGAAGCAACTGACGAAGGAAGACGTAAAGTTTCAACAAGGTCAAGAACAGAGCAAGCTAGGGTTATCGAAATCGCAACTTACGAAAGAGTTTCTTATTGAAGTCAGAGGTAGAGAATGGATGGTTGTTTCTGTGTATGGACCAGACGGGAAGATTCATGAGATGAAGATGTGGTTCGATGAGAAGAATGATAAGGTTGATTTGAAGAAAGGTTGGACCAAATTCGTCGGTGATTACGATCTTAAGGAGAATTGCGATTTCGTCACTGTTTGGATGTTTTGGAACAAAGATCGTCGTGAGATTAGCTTAGCTATTGACACCAAAAGGCTTGCTTTGACGAAACTGGTGAGTCAGAGGATCTCCAAGGCTGTGTTCGATGATGATTCAGATTAGTGCATGATGGAAAGTGTGAGTTTTTTCAAGGATTGAGTTAGGGTTTCTGCGATGGAAGTGTGAGTTTTTTTCAAGGATTGAATTAGGGTTTTTGTGCTGGAAGTGTGAGTTTTCTTTTCAAGGATTGAATTAGGGTTATTGCTGGATAAACGTAAAAAAGAATTTGGTAGAGATCATCAATGGATCATATAGTTAGGGTTTCTTGTTTCTTGTTTCTTGTTTCTTGAGAGAAACGTATAAAGCAAGGGTTTTTTGTTAAGGAGGTTTTAAGGTTTGATTTGAGTTATTTCTCAGTTCTTAGACGAGAAATGTATAAAAAATGATATACATGAAAACAGAATTGGTTTATAGTATAGTTCCTCAAAAGTGGTGGCTTTGCTTGAAACACAAGTCAATAAATCATAGATTTTGCATACAGCATACTTATGAGTTATGAGTATTATGGTTTTCATTCTTCATAGGCATGTAAATCAAAGACCCATTTTCTCTGGGGAAACGGTTTTTGGATCTCATTTTTACCATATAATCCAAAGCTTTTGCAAACACACAAACCAAGTCCAAAACTGAAGAGAACTCAGTGACAAAGAGTGTACTTATTGAAAAGTAGAGAGATGTTTATTGCCTAAAGCTTTACACTACTGTTGACATAAATACTATTACAATAAAATCCTAGCTAGCAAAACAGATTTGGTATATACTTTGCTTCGGGATCAGTGAAGTAGCATTAGAAATTCATACGAAGCGGTCAAAACAAGGCTCAAAGGAAAGCTTTTTTTTTTTTTTGAATTATACACAGTTTCCCCAAAAACTTTCTAGGCTCAAAGGAAAGCTTTACTTGCAAAGATTATTGCATTTGGATTTATTGTTCCTATGTCCTCCTCCTTACTTGCCTCACATTTGTAGTATCACACTTTTTTCTTGTTTACTCGTGGAGCTCTTATCAATCCAAAGGGTTTAAGCAAAGTTTAAATACTTTTTTCACTCCACCTTCGCTCTCCTATTGGTGCAACTCAATGTTAAAATCAATTCAATGGGCTATTTTGATTTGAAGTTGTTTGGATCTTGTGTGATGTTAGTAATCTAATCACTATAGCTTCCATTCATGAACGTTTCTAAGTTTCTTAAGCTTCCATATTTCATGAACGTTTCGGTTTAGCAGGATGAAAACCAAGATTGAATTAAAAAGTTGAGAGGTTATTAAATAATGGAAACATTTTCTGTAAGTCAACAATGATGATTGAGCACCACATACACTGATTGGATTTTAAATGATATATCAAGAATTTGTGCATAAACGTACCTCACACCCACTTGATTTTATCTTCTTTTTCTTGGATGGGCGTAAAGTGTTAGTTCCCTACAGATGAAATTTATATACCAAAAACTACAATAAATTGAAATTTATACTCTTTTGGTTTCATTTAAAAAAAAAAATTCAGTTAACCAAAACTTACACAAACTAAAAACAATGAACTAACTAAAGATAGGTAAAAATCTTTTGGTTCAGTGTTTAATATTATTTTTTAAAATCGTCTGGAGATCTTATTAAGGATGGGACAAAGCCCGAAACAAGATCAAAATTTGAATAAAGCAACAAAACCAGAGCAAAATCACAAAAGCATAGCATCTACTCCTAATGGTAAGGGAAAATTGATGCTTTCATCGAGCTTTTGGAGCATAAACTTACAATATTTAACATTTGGGCATCGCCGGCGACACAGATTAGTCTCTTGGGCCTAGAAAGCTTTTGGGGAAACCGTGTATAATTCAAAAAAAAACTTACAATATTTAAACTGTGATGTTTCTTTTTTGGACTCAACATCAATAATCATTATCCAAAAGATTTTATACCATTACATCATACTCAATACAATTTTTAACCTAACTTGACACCAAAGAATACAATTTTGGGACATAGTTTAATGAAAAAATAGCCTCCTTCCCTATTCTATCGGCCATTCGATTTTCATTTCTGTTTTGGATTACTAACTTAGCCTCATTGATATGGAAGAGTAAATGGCTAATGTCCCAGCTCTCTTGACCACAAACCAGCTCTCTTGAATCTGTTTCAAAGATGATGTGATGATAGTTCAGATTTTTTGTCATAAGACATGTCCATCAAAGAACTTCAGTTTCCAAAACACCTTCTTTGTTTATAGATAAGCTCTGGCTCTCATCCATTATACTTTACCCTGATTTTGCATTAAAAAAGTTTATAATTGTTTTTTATTTTAGGTAAATCAGTACTTTTACAAACAAAAGAAAACTTTGTAATAGAAAATTAGTGGATATGCTATATAAGTAAACCATTCATTTCAAAGTCATTTTAGAAAGATCAAAAGTTTTAATTACCATTGTAAAACCAATTTACCATTTAATTAAGATTTGTTTCCTTTTCTAGACTTCTTCAAAGTCAAAGTAATGAACAGATCAAATCAAACAAATTCCTTTTTTTATTAAAATAAAATTAAACCAAAAGTGCTATGATCCAGAGTAATGCAACTACTATTACACCCCCGTGGATTTCACAACACGACGTTGACTATCTCTTTTCACCTTATATTTTCACACCATAAACCTTTCTCCTCCACTTGCATATCATGAGATTCCTATGGCAACCCAAACCCTTCTCTTTCTACTCCTCTTGCTCTTGTTCCAATCCATACCGTACGGATCCGGTCAGAACACACGATCCCAGACCCAATCCAATGTCAATGACCCTGTTGTTGTAGTGATCACGGTTATGTTCTTGGTCATCTTCGTCATGGTCTTCGGTTCTATCTTCTGCCGCCGAAGCGCCTCGCCGTTTTACTCGCGGCCTTCGGTTTTCCGATCCACCGATGCGGATGCCGAATCACGCGTGGTCAGAATCACGAGGACGACGGCGCGTGGGATTGACGCGGAGGTTATTGAGACTTTTCCGACGTTTGTTTACTCGGAGGTGAAGTCGGTGAGGATCGGTAAAGGCGGTGTAGAGTGTGCGGTTTGTCTTTGCGAATTCGAGGACGACGAAACGCTGCGTTTGATGCCTCCTTGTTCCCACGTGTTTCACGCGGATTGTGTCGACGTCTGGCTCTCGGATCATTCCACGTGTCCTCTCTGTAGAGCGAATCTTCTTGTCGTCCAAGAAGGTGAGAGCTATCCGGATCCGGGTTCGGTGTCTTCGGGTACGGATCCTGAGAGAAGGCTTGTGGTGGAATCTTCAGACGCGCATTTGCTGGATGGTGTGACGTGGACCAATAGTAACACAACTCCTCGGTCAAAGTCAACGGGAATATCTAGCTGGAGAATAACCGGTATTTTTTTCCCGAGATCTCACTCGACCGGACATTCGTTGGTTCAACCGGCAGGAGATCTCGACCGGTTTACGCTGAGGTTACCGGACGATGTACGGAGACAACTGATGAAGAAGAGGTTGGAGAGACACGTGACGTTACCTCAAGCGAGGAGTCCACGGAATGGTTACAGAAGCGGTAGTGTCGGATCGTACGGTCGGAAACATAATAATAATAACAGTCGACGGTTGCATTCTCTGTCTTTCTCGTTCTCATTTCGGAGTGGTTCTCTACGGTCTGCTTTCGGCGGAGATACGGTGGCTCCGCCGAAGAATTTCCCGGCGTCGATGGAATCTGGTGAACGGTCTTTCGAACGGCTTCGACCAGATGATCGAGTGTAAATAAATGTTTTTTTGTGTGTGTTTTATTCTTACAAAATTATTTTTGGGCTTACAATGTTATGCCTCTTGTTGATTTTTGAGCATAACCAACAAAAACGACTATTATTATTGTCAAAAAATTTGTTGTTTGAAGACAATTTTCAAAAGCAAAATGTAATATGCATGTGAGAATTGAGATTGTGAATCTTTGAAATGTAGTAGATGAGTTTGCACACATCATTAGGGGCCTTTTGTAATATTTATTTCAACAAACAAAAAAAACAAATGTCAAACGAGTGACTTATTGAAAAGCTTATTAGCTGTGTGTAGACATTCTAGTAGTTGTTAGCCAGTTAGAACAGTTTGTGAAAATAAAAGTTCAGGAGTTAAAGTGAATTAATTACTCGTCAAACGTCAGTTGTTTAGGGTTCTAAAGTTTTTTTGGTGAGCAACGATCCTAATTAAAATGGACCTAACTACAAAGGGTTAGCCTTGACCCATGTTAAAATTTAAAACCCAAAACCCTTAATTTTAACAGTGGGCTAAAATCGGGCCTAAATAAATTAACTCTGGGTTTAAAGAGGCTTATGTTTTTTAGTTTTGAAAGTAACCAGAAACATAAACAACGACGTTTTCTCCTTGAAAAAAGAACAATATTCTCCCATCGACTAGCTCATAATCGAATCTTGAAAATATCGACGAGCTCAATCACATTTCATCAAATCAATTTCGAAGAAAAAAACCATTTCGTCTCTCTTCTTCTACTCATCAATCTCCAATTCTCCAGGTTTGTCTCTCATAAATCTCTCCGTCTTTTTGGATTAACGATTGAATCTGATACTTGTAAATCTGTGATTTGTTCATGGGTCATCGTTATATGAATCGATTTTGTGCTCAAAACAGTTTTGGATTCTCTCTAATTTTCATCGGCGTCAAAAACTTTTCTGGGTTTGTGTTCAATTTTTAAAAATCTGCTCCTGCTTATGGTTACCACCAAGTGTTCGATGAAATTCCCCACTGAACTGTTTATGGTTGAAAATTAGATATTTTATCATATGTTTATGGTTAATTGTTGAATTAGATCATGTGTGTATTTAGTCTAGTGAATATATGAATTTGAGAATACATATGTACTCTTCGTCTCCATTTCGTTTAAGTTTTGATGAATACTACTAGTAACTTTAGTTTTACACATGATTGGCTTTGCAACAATCAAATTGATATATATCCGCTTATATTGACTAGGTATCTAATTTCATTGGCATTAATATAACATCTCTTATATTTCTTCTTATGGGTTTATTTGCAAATCTCTCACAGCTTTACTAGAAGCTACATCAATGATCTGATGACCCTCTACATTATTCTTTCTGCTAAACAAAGCTAGAAAGCTAGCCTAGAAGTAACCAAATCAGAGATACTGAAATCAATACCGATGTATGGAATCTCTTCTTCGTGAATTCTCTTTTTTTATATGTTCTTAATCTTGGAGCTTCTAGGTTCTAGGTTCTGTTCATGTGACTGCAATTGTGATAACTCTTGGTTTTATACATTATAGAGCCATGTTTAAGTTATAAATAGAGAGAGGTTGAGAAGCTTGGTACTTTGTTGAATATATTAATGTTCTAAGTGACTTGTATATATTATTGTATTGATGGTCTTTTCTTGGATCATATGCTATTGATAGTTGAATTCTGAAATTGGTTTTAAATGTGTTTAGTCTCATCTTATCAAGACTTTCTCCAGCTTAGCGTTGATGAAATATTTTTGACTAATTGAAATTATTTTGTGTAATATATCAAATACGTTTATCAAATATGTTTTATAATTGATTTTTTTTTTATTAAAATGAATAATTCAAACTACACTCGAACATGTCTAGAGGTCGCAGCCCCGTTAACATCTTCCAACAATAATAAAACAGTATCATCCAGAACAAACTCCAGCAAATGTAACCCTAATGGTAAGGAAAACGCATAGTTCGCCAATCCGTCCGCAAGACGATTAGCCTCCCTATACACGTGAGAAATACGGACTATCCAGTCCCTCGAAAGAAAGACATGGCACAAACGCACCAGGAACGACAGCGGGTTAGTCTCACTAATCATTGTCTGAAGAAAACCAACCACCAATTCAGAGTCCACCTCAAGCTCCAACCGTGAAATCCCACGATTCCATGCAATACACAGACCATAGTACATACCCCATAGTTCAGCCATTAGGGCAGTGCAAATCCCGATGTTCAAAGCAAAACCTCCAAGCCAATCTCCCCCACTATCCCTCAGAGCCTCTCCCGCTGTCGCTAGGCCAGGATTACCTCTTGATGCCCCATCGGTATTAAGTTTCATCCAATCTCCCGTCGGTTTCATCCAACTAATCATCCTTTCGGTTCTTGTAACTCGATCGCTTAGCTGATCATTTGCTTTCACATTAGCCATAAAAATCTCCTTTGCCATCTTCTTGAGGAATTGAACTCTATCGCGACACTTCCCATTCACCCCAAAAATGTTACCACATCTCCATTTCCAAGCCCACCAAACAGAAACCGCAAAGAGCGTAGACCAAACAATCTCTCCTGATTGTGACCCATCTCCAAGATTCCCAAATAACCATTCAATTAACGACAGGGCAAAGAACTCATGCTGTTTTCTTTGATGGACCAACTGTAGCCAAATCCCCTCCATTGCAGGATAGTCACGAAGAATGTGAATGATAGTCTCATCCCCCCCGTGATTCCCTATACACGCAAGACGATTAGCCTCCCTATACACGTGAGAAATACGGACTATCCAGTCCCTCGAAAGAAAGACATGGCACAAACGCACCAGGAACGACAGCGGGTTAGTCTCACTAATCCTTGTCTGAAGAAAACCAACCACCAATTCAGAGTCCACCTCAAGCTCCAACCGTGAAATCCCACGATTCCACGCAATACACAGACCATAGTACACACCCCATAGTTCAACCATTGGGGCAGTGCAAATCCCGATGTTCAAAGCAAAACCTCCAAGCCAATCTCCCCCACTATCCCTCAGAGCCTCTCCCGCTGTCGCTAGGCCAGGATTACCTCTTGATGCCCCATCGGTATTAAGTTTCATCCAATCTCCCGTCGGTTTTATCCAACTAATCATCCTTTCGGTTCTTGTAACTCGATCGCTTAGCTGATCATTTGCTTTCACATTAGCCATAAAATTCTCCTTTGCCATCTTCTTGAGGAATTGAACTCTATCGCGACACTTCCCATTCACCCCAAAAATGTTACCACATCTCCATTTCCAAGCCCACCAAACAGAAACCGCAAAGAGCGTAGACCAAACAATCTCTCCTGATTGTGACCCATCTCCAAGATTCCTAAATAACCATTCAATTAACGACAGGGCAAAGAACTCATGCTGTTTTCTTTGATGGACCAACTGTAGCCAAATCCCCTCCATTGCAGGATAGTCACGAAGAATGTGAATGATAATCCCCTCCGTCTTTTTGGATTAACGATTGAATCTGATACTTGTAAATCTGTGATTTGTTCATGGGTCATCGTTATATGAATCGATTTTGTGCTCAAAACAGTTTTGGATTCTCTCTAATTTTCATCGGCGTCAAAAACTTTTCTGGGTTTGTGTTCAATTTTTAAAAATCTGCTCCTGCTTATGGTTACCACCAAGTGTTCGATGAAATTCCCCACTGAACTGTTTATGGTTGAAAATTAGATATTTTATCATATGTTTATGGTTAATTGTTGAATTAGATCATGTGTGTATTTAGTCTAGTGAATATATGAATTTGAGAATACATATGTACTCTTCGTCTCCATTTCGTTTAAGTTTTGATGAATACTACTAGTAACTTTAGTTTTACAC
Organism: Draba incana; assembly: GCA_963576765.1. Lineage (NCBI taxonomy): Eukaryota > Viridiplantae > Streptophyta > Magnoliopsida > Brassicales > Brassicaceae > Draba > Draba incana. The sequence goes on along the minus strand of OY755202.1, from coordinate 17,549,687 downwards.
ATGATTGGCTTTGCAACAATCAAATTGATATATATCCGCTTATATTGACTAGGTATCTAATTTCATTGGCATTAATATAACATCTCTTATATTTCTTCTTATGGGTTTATTTGCAAATCTCTCACAGCTTTACTAGAAGCTACATCAATGATCTGATGACCCTCTACATTATTCTTTCTGCTAAACAAAGCTAGAAAGCTAGCCTAGAAGTAACCAAATCAGAGATACTGAAATCAATACCGATGTATGGAATCTCTTCTTCGTGAATTCTCTTTTTTTATATGTTCTTAATCTTGGAGCTTCTAGGTTCTAGGTTCTGTTCATGTGACTGCAATTGTGATAACTCTTGGTTTTATACATTATAGAGCCATGTTTAAGTTATAAATAGAGAGAGGTTGAGAAGCTTGGTACTTTGTTGAATATATTAATGTTCTAAGTGACTTGTATATATTATTGTATTGATGGTCTTTTCTTGGATCATATGCTATTGATAGTTGAATTCTGAAATTGGTTTTAAATGTGTTTAGTCTCATCTTATCAAGACTTTCTCCAGCTTAGCGTTGATGAAATATTTTTGACTAATTGAAATTATTTTGTGTAATATATCAAATACGTTTATCAAATATGTTTTATAATTGATTTTTTTTTTATTAAAATGAATAATTCAAACTACACTCGAACATGTCTAGAGGTCGCAGCCCCGTTAACATCTTCCAACAATAATAAAACAGTATCATCCAGAACAAACTCCAGCAAATGTAACCCTAATGGTAAGGAAAACGCATAGTTCGCCAATCCGTCCGCAAGACGATTAGCCTCCCTATACACGTGAGAAATACGGACTATCCAGTCCCTCGAAAGAAAGACATGGCACAAACGCACCAGGAACGACAGCGGGTTAGTCTCACTAATCATTGTCTGAAGAAAACCAACCACCAATTCAGAGTCCACCTCAAGCTCCAACCGTGAAATCCCACGATTCCATGCAATACACAGACCATAGTACATACCCCATAGTTCAGCCATTAGGGCAGTGCAAATCCCGATGTTCAAAGCAAAACCTCCAAGCCAATCTCCCCCACTATCCCTCAGAGCCTCTCCCGCTGTCGCTAGGCCAGGATTACCTCTTGATGCCCCATCGGTATTAAGTTTCATCCAATCTCCCGTCGGTTTCATCCAACTAATCATCCTTTCGGTTCTTGTAACTCGATCGCTTAGCTGATCATTTGCTTTCACATTAGCCATAAAAATCTCCTTTGCCATCTTCTTGAGGAATTGAACTCTATCGCGACACTTCCCATTCACCCCAAAAATGTTACCACATCTCCATTTCCAAGCCCACCAAACAGAAACCGCAAAGAGCGTAGACCAAACAATCTCTCCTGATTGTGACCCATCTCCAAGATTCCCAAATAACCATTCAATTAACGACAGGGCAAAGAACTCATGCTGTTTTCTTTGATGGACCAACTGTAGCCAAATCCCCTCCATTGCAGGATAGTCACGAAGAATGTGAATGATAGTCTCATCCCCCCCGTGATTCCCTATACACGCAAGACGATTAGCCTCCCTATACACGTGAGAAATACGGACTATCCAGTCCCTCGAAAGAAAGACATGGCACAAACGCACCAGGAACGACAGCGGGTTAGTCTCACTAATCCTTGTCTGAAGAAAACCAACCACCAATTCAGAGTCCACCTCAAGCTCCAACCGTGAAATCCCACGATTCCACGCAATACACAGACCATAGTACACACCCCATAGTTCAACCATTGGGGCAGTGCAAATCCCGATGTTCAAAGCAAAACCTCCAAGCCAATCTCCCCCACTATCCCTCAGAGCCTCTCCCGCTGTCGCTAGGCCAGGATTACCTCTTGATGCCCCATCGGTATTAAGTTTCATCCAATCTCCCGTCGGTTTTATCCAACTAATCATCCTTTCGGTTCTTGTAACTCGATCGCTTAGCTGATCATTTGCTTTCACATTAGCCATAAAATTCTCCTTTGCCATCTTCTTGAGGAATTGAACTCTATCGCGACACTTCCCATTCACCCCAAAAATGTTACCACATCTCCATTTCCAAGCCCACCAAACAGAAACCGCAAAGAGCGTAGACCAAACAATCTCTCCTGATTGTGACCCATCTCCAAGATTCCTAAATAACCATTCAATTAACGACAGGGCAAAGAACTCATGCTGTTTTCTTTGATGGACCAACTGTAGCCAAATCCCCTCCATTGCAGGATAGTCACGAAGAATGTGAATGATAGTCTCATCCCCCCCCCCCCCCCCCCCCCCCCCCTTTGCAAACTTGACACACTTCCGAAACCCCAATATGTAGCCACTTTCTCTCCACATTCGTCATGAGAACTTGGTGCATCCCTAACCAAAGAAAGCAGCACACCCGTTTAGGCGCCACAACCTGCTAAATTCGTTTAAACAACTGCCCAACATAGTGACGTGGGGTATGGTCATAAGTTAACAACTCATACACTGACTTCACGGTGAAAGAACCATCCGATGTGCCTTCCCACGAGATCCTATCCCGAGCTCCTGTAATATTATCCAAAACCACTGACCGTAATTGCAGGGCAACATTAGCCGAGACATGAGGTTCAATCATCTCCAACCTCCAACCATTTCCGTTGCTCCACATATCACAAGCTCGAAGATGTTCATCATTAGCCGGAAGAGCCACAAGCAGATCAGACCGAAGAGGCACATTCAACAACCATTTATCCGACCAGAAACAAACCATTCTGCCATCATCGATAACCTATCGAGTCCCTGGTGCCACAACCTCTCTTAAACCCACTCTAATACTATGCCATGTAGACGACCAATTACTCTGAGTAACCATCCAACTTCCATCTCTAACATCGCTAACCTGATACTTGCCTCGCAAAACCTTCGCCCATAAGCTTGTCTCATCATTCAAAATCCTCCATCCAATCTTAGCTATGTGTGCTTTATTCATCTCCGTCGCTGAACGTATACCCAAGCCCCCATCAGCTTTCGGAAGACAGACTTTCTCCTATCTAATTAAGTGCGGTCGCTGCTTCTCCGTGCTACTACCCCACAAAAACGATTACGAAATTTGATCCAGTCTATCCAGATTAGCTTTTGGCAAACAAATAATACTCATAGTATGAACCGAAATCGAAGAAAGAACCGCCTTCGTTAGAGTCAACCGTCCCGCAAAGCTCAGGCACCTCCCCTTCCACCCGGCTAAACAAGATGAAACTCTTTCCAAAATATCCCCAAAGGTTTCCTTTGTAATTCGCTCCTGTAACACTGGCATCCCGAGATATTTTCCTAAGCCGCGCGTTGAACTAATACAACTCTCCGCACTGATCGACCTCTCCAAATTTCTACTAACATTTAAAGAAAATAGATCTTTGACTTCTCCAAACTCACTTTTTGACCTGACGTCGTACAAAACTTTTCCAAAACTTTCTGAATAATCTTTATTTGCGAAACAGACGCCTCAGCAAAAAGAATAAGATCATCCGCTAAGCAAATATGCGACAACTGCGAGCCATTGATAGATAGTTGAATCGGTTTCCACTCCCCAATCACAATCGATTTCTCAATAAGATGGCATAGCCGTTCCAAGCAAAGAACGAACATATAAGGCGACAAAGGATCTCCCTGACAAAGGCCTCTCAAAGGCTTAAATGGTTCCGCTTGTTCCCCATTCCATAATAAAGTCATGTCCGGTCCCGTGACACAAGTCATAATCTAACTAACCCAATCATCAGAAAACCGAGCTGCTCTAAGAGTATCCTCCAGAAAATCCCATCTGATTTGATCATACGCCTTTTCAAGATCCAGTTTGAGAAGCATCCAGCCTCTACGCCCTTTTCTTCGTCTCATCGAATGGACTGCTTCCTAAACGACGACATTATCCACACTCAAACATCCCAGGATAAAACTAGCTTGCGCAGGACCAATTAGCTTCGATATCACCTTCTTCATCCAAGTCACCATGACTTTAGTAATGGTTTTAAAAAGTACATTGCAAAGGCTGATAGGGCGAAATTGTGTAATCCGCTCCGGTTGTGCAACCTTCGGGATTAGAACAACCAAAGCATCATTCAACCCTTGTGAAAGTTGTCCCGTCCGGAAAAAATCAAGAACGCATTCTTTAGCCGAGCTTCCAACAATATCCCAACACTCATGGTAGAACATTGGTTGAAAACCATCTGGACCCAGGGCTTTAAATTTTCCCATTCCTTTAACAGCTCCTTCTACTTCCACATGCGAGAAAGTAACACTAAACTCCTTTATTTCATCCCTAGACAAAACCGTGAAGCCCTCTTGAGGCAGCTTCTCTACAACCGCATCAACATCATTCAAAGAATAAAGTCTCTTATAGTACTCAACAGCTAGCCTCTCCAAATCAACCGGATTCGAAATCCATCTCCCCTCATCATCCTTTAAGAGCTCAATGCGATTCCTCCTTCTTCGTATGATAGTAGAAGTGTGAAAGAACGTCGTATTCCGATCTCCATGAACGATATATTTCTCCCTAGACTTTTGGAACCAAATCATTTCCTCTTGTTCCAAGACGACATCAAATTCTTTGATCAATTCCTCCTCTCTCTGTAATAATATGTCCGTTCTATTCATTTCAATGGCCTCCTGAACACGTTTAATCTCTTGCATTAACGTATCTTTCTTCTTTCGGACATCCCCAAAAACCTCCCTATTCCATTCCTTCAGCTTATCCCAAAGCTTCTGTAACGCATGTGGAGTTGATAAATTTCCATTCCAAGAACTTCTCAACAAGTCCTTAAAACTCTCATGCGAAAGCCACATTGCCTCAAATCTAAACGGTCTTCTCCTCGGGTCCCCTGAAGTCTCCGGACTCAGCTGGACAAAGAGAGGGGTATGGTCTGAAGATAAAAAAGGTAAATGAGTGACCGACGCCTCCTGCCACTTGAGCCGCGAATGGGTATTACAAAAAACCCGGTCAAGTCTCTTAGTGATACAAGTATTCTCCGTCTTTCCTTATCTCCAAGTGAACCGCGGACCCTTGAAACTCATATCAATCAGATCCAAATCATTTACCCATTCACCAAAAGCCAAAGAATCCAAAGAGAGCCTTCCATTCCCTCAGGATCTTTCATCCAACCAAAGAATTGTATTGAAGTCACCTCCAATGATAAGCGGCTCCTCCACATCATGAATAACTTCTTTTAACTGATTCCAAAGACCACTCCGGCGAGTCACCGATGGCGCTGCGTAAACTGCAACCATGTGAAGAACATCCATATCCTTCGTCACCTTTACATAAAAAAACTGCTGCGAGGAATTAATCACTGAAACCAAACCAATTTCCGATCGCCATAAAACCTAAATTCCTCCTCTTTGCCCAGTTGCATCAACTCTGAATGAATTATCAAAGCCCAAGCCTCTGCATATGCTCTCAGCCTTATTGCCAGAGGCATGAGTTTCGAAAATCGCAAGTAAATCAATATGCTGCTTCTTCAACATGTACCGGATTGAACGTCGAAAGGTGGGTTTGTTAGCCCCCCGACAATTCCAAAATAAGAAATTCACCATCATAAATAATTTAATTAACAACCGAATTACCGGGGGAAGCTTTTATTGTCTCATAAGCTCCATCCCTTCGCCGCTGTGCTTCTCTGTCTCCTCTAGACTCACTTGCATCAAATCCCCATTAAAATTCAATACATTCTGGTCAGTGTGACCATTCCTAACCAGAGGTGAACGCTGTGGAGTCATCAACACAATCGACGCATTTGTTGCTTCTCCTCCATTCTTAACATCTCCGATTCTTCCAATTCTATCCCGCGAAACCAACTGTTGATTCTCCATTCGATTCCCATCTTCAAGAGACAGAGGCGACATCGCCATTGCTTCATGCTTCTCTTTTCCACTGGCAAAAACACCACTATTCCTTCCTGCACCATCGCCTTCGACTCTCAGCCGCTTGCCGGAGCTCGATCTCTCCACTTCATATCTAGACGGGCCAAATACAAGACCCCTAGTGGGCTGTGAAAATCGAGGCTTTACCTGCTTCTGTTTGTGTTTCGGCCCATTAAGCTCAGTCTGCTTCAGCCCCTTTACCACGAGAATCATTTGGGTCGCCTCTCCCGCCAGTTTGAATTTTCTTCGATTCAAAAATGGAAATCCCCTGTTTTTTGGATCCAGATTTCTTTCCCTTTTCCTTCTGATTGACGACTTCCATATTCTCCTTATCTTCTTCATTCATCATAACTCCTTTCCTTAATTCTAGTGAATCAATCTCCTCACATAATCCTCCAAAGCTATTAGATAAGGAAATATTTCCCCTTTTATTCTTCCTCGTGATATCCCGTAGATTACGCCCTTGATTTCCTCTTTGACCGCCAGCCACTGTCGTCGCAGGTTTCGCCGGAACCCCATATCCTCTACCTGCTTTCCTCACCGTCGTAAAACCGTCATTCTCCCCATTCTTCCCATTCGGGTCAATCACCTCCCTTGCCTGATCTTCCTCACCGGATTGTCTCTGGCATCCCATGGGACAGGAATGAACCATATGACCATAAATTCCACATCTTGAGCAAATGTTCATAAGAATTTCATAAGACACAAAGTATCTCTCTCCATTCACCATTACCGAGCCTTTAAGAGGTTTGCGCAGATTTACCTCAATGCACACCCTTGCAATTCTCGCCCTTTCAAATTTCAAAGTCGTATCATCAATATGAATTGGCATCCCCAATCCTTTAGCTATTCCCATCAAAATGGACTTGTGGTAAAAATTGACCGGTAGATTTGACAATCGTACCCAGACCGGCGTGGTGACAATATCATCTCTCATCGACTCAAACTCCGGTGACCAGGCCTTCACCATCAAGTAGCTACCAAAAGCCTTCCACGGTTCACCGGTAAGTGCTGCCATATACTCATATTCAGAACCAAAACAAACCATAAAAAAGTAACGCGGTAAATCCATCACAGACATCGCCTCTTGCGGTCTCCACATCTCTTTCAATTTCTTCGACAAGACCGCGATTGGAATGTTCCTCCCCAAAACCTTGATAATTATGCACTGCTTCCACATTCCATTCATCACATCTAGCACCTCCTTCCCAATTGTAACCACCGGTTCCCCATCTTCCCCGTTTGGAAATTCCACACTCAACCTCTCGGAAATAAACGCATCATCCAAAACGCTTTCTGGAGTTGGTCCTCCCCCTTCGCACGTCCCTGTTACAATCGAGGCCCAAGAGGTCACACCTTTCGGTGGCTTGCCTGGTGGCTGTCCCCTCTCCTGTGTATCCATCATCATTAAATCCTCATCTCCCAGATCTCTAGACTCGCCTCTCCCAATCGCCATTCGTTCAGCTTCCATAGTTGTTTTATATGTTTTATAATTGATGGAACCTCTATATATTTATATACTAGAATTTGCTCGCGCTACGCGCGAGTGTCTTTTTTACAATTTTAATATATTTGAAGACAAATAGTTTGATTTATCTATACTGCATAAAATATTATATTTTAAAACAAATAATATGTGTTTCTTTGTCTCTTATTTTTTTCGGCTACCAGTTTCTAAATTTTAAGATGAGTTCTCCATTTTGAGATGTAGATCTAGTTCTTCAGAGGTGGCTTTTCTGTCGTTTCTCAAGGTGTCTTCGGCTTCTCGTCTCTCATGTGTTACACTTACAAACGGTGATTCAAGATTAGTTTGAATAATCGATTTACTTAAAGCTCGGTGGTAAATCCATTTGTTTAGACTCTATTTTGATGCGACTTTGGTGTTTCACTACCTTGGTTGCTCTCGTATGTGTTTGGTTACGTCAAGAGTTTTGCTCTCTACAGGTTATCTCCTCTCCGGTCTCTGGTTTTACGTATTGTATATTTTTAGTCTTTCAGACCAATTTTCGGATGTGCTTTTGTCTTTGGTGCTTCGTCTTACCTTGCAGGTTTTTTCTCAAGAGCTCATCGCTTTGTTTCTATCCAGAACCGAGTATGAAGCGGTTCCTGTTAAGGGTCTCCGTTTAGTTGGTTTAGGGATCGTTTGCTCCATGATTAGGGGTGGGCAAAATATCCAAAACCGAAATACCGAACCCAAACCAGATCAAAATTACCCGAACCGATCTTCTAAAATATCCGAATGGGTCTTCCATACTTAAAACAGAAAACCCGAAATCGAACCCGAACCGAACTGATAACCGAACGGGTACCCGAAATATAATAAACATAAACAAACCAAAATATATTTAGAGTTAATGTCGGATATGTAATTTTTTATTGTTTTTATTACTTTTTTATAAATTCGAATATTGTGTATATATTTCAATAAAAATAACCAATTTATGTTATTATTTGAATTATTACAATAAAAAAATTTGTTATTTTATTTGGTTTTTTTGGATAATTCGAATAACAAAGAACTAAAATTGATGCAAATTAAAAAGAAAATAAGGTAATTATAAATTTATCGAGTAGTTTTTGAATATTTTCGACAATTTCAGTATTACGGATAATCCAAACCTGACCCGAACCGAACCCGACCCAAAGTTTTCTAATACCTGAATAAGTATTATATCTCTAAATCCGAATACCCAAAAATCCGAAATACCCGATCCGAACCCGAACGAGTACCCGTTATTTTATTTTAAGATATTATTTTATTATGGCTTTTGCTTAGTAACGTTAATAAAGCACAACTATTAGTAGAATAAAAAAATTAATTATTTAAAATTAAAAATACAAATTACATTTGTAAAGTTTTGAAATTTGTAATGACTTTAAAATATAATGTTGTATGGTTTCAAATATATTGCAATATTGCACTTACATCATATGATGTTTACTATATTTACTTGATAGTTTAGATTTTTTTCTCTCATTCTCCTAATCTCTTATAGTTCCACATAAATTTTCTTTTTAGGTTAAAAATAAAATCATAAATCAGTTTACCTTGTGTGTAAATTAGAATAATTTCTTATTTTCTTATTTTCATTTTATGTACTTATAACTGAAATAGTTATCTTAAATATACCTAAATTTAATTTATTTTCTTTTTATTTGATGTAATTGCAATAATTTCTTATTCTCTGATTTTTACTTTATGTAATTATGAACATATATTTGCTTTTATGAATTTAGTTATATATCAATTCGTTTTTTTTAATTTTATGACTTATTTGATGATTTATAACATCTATTAAAAATTGTTATTAATTTAGTGAACTGTATTTGTATAAGTTTTAAGGTTTAAAGTTTAATTTTAAATTTTGAAAATGAATTTTGAAATTCTTTTCGTAATGATATAACCAATTATACCTAAATTCAATTTATTTTCTCTTTATTTGATGTAATTGCAATAATTTTTTATTCTCTTATTTTCACTTTATGTATGTATGAACTTATGTTTGTCTTTATGAATTTAGTTATAGATCAATTTGTTTGTTTAATTTTAGGACTTATTTGATAACTTATTATAACATGTATTAAACTTGTTATTTTAGTGAACTATATTTATATAAGTTTTGAGGTTTGAAGTTTAATTTACAATATGGAAAATGACTTTTGAAATTCTTTTCATAATGATAACCAAATGTATTAATTGTGAAACTATAAAAAAATAAGTGAAAACATAATTAAATATACATGTGGATGATGAAGTGTATACATGAGAAGAGAAAAAATCTAACTTTATATATATAGATTCGAAAATATATAAGCAAAAATCAAAAAATAAAACGAAATATGGGTTAAGAAAAAAATATGATTTGCTTGTTTAACAAAAATTTATAGAAAATGGCTAATCCTAATTGAGCCCATACTTATGTAAATTATAAGGCTAATAATAGGTTGAGATTAAAATAGGTTAGACTTATATTATTCCGGGCTGAGATGGGCCAGAACCCTTCTTACAACATCCTTAGATGCAATATCCGCCATATATTGGTCATCCGGGTAGCCAAATATTTTGTCGACTTTTTTAAAGATCACTCCAATTTAGTTAACTAATAACCTCAAGTCTAAGATTAAAACAAACAAACAACAACAAAGTAGAGAATTCTTTTCTTGAATCATTGATTTGTTCAAGAAGTCACCAATATGAGGATGGCCTCATGAAGACATTGTCTGTAACTTTTCTCTCTCTAGAACTCTCCATCGAAAAATTTCATCATCTTCTGATCGAATAACAGATTCCGGCGACTTGCCAGGCGTCGGTCTTTACCGATGCCGTGGTGTGTATATACGGATCCTTTGATTCGGCTTGTCCGATGGTTTTCCGGCTTAGTCCGTGGTTAATTTTCAGACTTGTTCTGATTTTACTTCCGTTTATCGGATTTTTCTTTCAGCTCAGTCCGATTTTGGATTCGGCTTAGTCCGATTGTTTTATGAATAGATCAGCAGGGATTCCCAAATCTATGGTAAAGATGCAAAGCTTCTTCTCTTTCGTATATGCTCAGATTATCTTCCATATCGGGAGCGATGATCGGAGATGCTTTTATTAATGGAGAGGAGACTAGAAGCAGATCTTGTGGAAGCTGATTGGGATTCCTTACGACTTAATTCAGTGGTTTAACAGAGCCTGGCGATTTGATTGAAATTATAGGTTGTTCAAGCCTTCGGATTTCAATGAACATCGCCTCCGGTGAGGCTAACGAGGTGGCTATTATTTCTGATATCAGGATGTTGTCTTCTCCGGTCATGTATTTGCTTTCCACGTGTTGATATTAGCTTAATCCTTGTGTTAGTATTTAGTTTAAGTGGTTAAGCTATTGGGCTTTTATTTAAGCAATCATGGGCTATGTTTAATATCCATGGTAAAGTAGGTTTTATTTCTTCTAGCTCACTTAATTTGGGATTCTGGGAATATGCAAGCACAATGGTTATTAGGATTCTCTTAGCATAGATAATATTCAGCTATATTATCTGACCTCTGCTTCACCCTGTTAGAAGCCAATGTATTGGCATTGCTAATGGCGGCACGAAGTGTTTGGCTAAGTTTTCTCCTAAAAAATTTCATCAGATTCTTCAAAGTCTCTTGGACGTGATATTCTTACGCTGAGCAATGACGTCTGGTATCAAGCAGCGGATCATGGTTATGTTGAAGTTTCAATTCCAAATCCATATTTGTAATGCTTTGTTTCTGTAATCAGAAATTATGTACTTGACCATGATTCTTATCTATATAAATGTCTTGTTGCCGGAAAAAAAAAAAAAAATGATGGCCTCATGATTTTATTTGTTTTCCCGCTAGACATAAATTTCCCAACAGGGTGGCTATCTATTCCTAATGTTTGTACCTACTATATCAATCTTTTGAACAATAGTTGCATTGCATGCATCCATTGTATATTTGAGTTGAATAAATTTTATATTCACGTCAAAAACAAAAAATGGCTATTTTAAAATTTTGGCAATTCACTGATGATAATGTGATATCGGTGCATTTAAGTTTTGGAGAGATTACATACACGAAGATTTATGGAAACCAACTATCTGGTCAAACAAATGCTAATTAATTAGTTTTTACACTAAGGCAGTATCTTTGTAAACATATAGGGGTGGGCGTTCGGATACCCATTCGGATATGGTTCGGGTAATTCGGATTTTTGGTTTTTCGGATAATGGTTTATAAAGACCATTCATGTATTTTGTATTTTTCGGTTCGGGATCGGTTATATGAGATCGAGTTCGGACCGGTTTCTTATACTACACGTGGAATCCAATAATGACTCTAACTAGGGGTGGGCAAAAATACCCAGAACCGAAAAACCTAACCGAACCGATATTACCCGAACGAGTCCGAACCGATTTTTTAAAAATACCTAATGGATCTTATGTGCTTAGAACCGAAAAACCGAAACCGAACCGAACCGAAAATCCACGGATTACCGAAATATCCGAAACATAAATTAAGAATTTATGTTTTATATAAGATTTAATGTTTTGGTCCTAAGATATTTTGTGTTTCATTTTATGTTTATGGACTTTGAGTTTCATTTTATGTTCCAATGGATGTTTCATTATGGACTTTAGACTCAAAACGCTTTAAATATAATGTTTTTGTGTTTCATTTTGATTCGGCACTTGATTTGTTTAGGTTTTGATTCGATTATTCTATTAATAACCGAAACCGAACCGAAACCGAAGCAATTCGGTTCTAATATGTATCCCTAAATATAAAACTGAACCGAACCGAAACCGAAGTGCAACCGAACCGAACCGACCTATAACTCTTATGGTTCTATATGGACTCATTTTATCTAGAACCGAAAAACTGAAAAACCGAAAAACCGAACCGAAGAACCGAACCGAAGAACCGAACGCCCACCCCAAACTCTAACTATAATCGGATCGGGTTCGGATCGATTATATCCGATCTAAAACCGAAAGTAATGTCCTTATTAGTCTAAGAAAAGTTTAAAACTTAAGTGATTTTTCATAAAAACTTAAGCAATAAATCTACTAAATGCTAACAAATACGTAATTTTCAAAGAAAATTTGGATAATTTATAGCAATTATTATTATATTTTTACAATTTCCCAGAGGAGTTGGAAAACCCTAGGAACCTTCCTCTATTCCCAAATTTATTACGAATAGGCAAGGTAGTAATATGTATTCCCAAATTTATTACGAATAGGCAAGGTAGTAATATGTATATTACTAGTAAAGAGGCTGTTTATTTCACATTATTAGACTTACCTTAGAAACGAAAACTTTAGAAACCAGTTAACATCGACCATGAGAGCTGAAACAAAGATAATCGAAGGAGTGAATTGTAGGAAAAGCCGGTCTATATACTACGGAATCGCCATATCGTCATCTCTGAATTGTTTAACGGTAACGCTCGTACAACTCTGGTTGTTGCCTTGTTGGGAAGACAAAGGTATGATGGCAAGCCTGCTTCTTTCTGTAGCAATGCTCTTGACTTGCGCTATTTTGGTTGTGAGGTCGGTTTGCGTTCCAATTCCGACGATTACTAAAGAGACTCGCTGGGTGGGAGCACAAGAGTGGTTGGACACCACCTTCACTTTTATGTTCCCAATGTTCATGATCAGTGGCGAATGCAAAAAAAAAAAAAATTCATGGGGTGCACTAAATCAATTTCTAAAAAATATATTAGGGGCATTTCAACCAATTACTTAAAGAACTTGAAGAAAAAAAAAAAAAATCATGGTGGGCATGTGCCCCTCCTACTCATGCTCTACATTCGCCACTGTTCATGATATCGTACTATATAAAGTCGGTACAATTGGTTATTTACACGTTTGGGTTGTTCACGGTATCCTTGGCGGTCAAGCAACTCAATTGGCCGGCTCAAGATATTTATATCCACCATGTTCTCTTCATTGATTTTTTGTGTTTTTTGAGTGGCTACTTGGGTTACATGCGTCTTATTCAACCGCCTTTTTACCTCTTCGGTGCCTTGTTAGTTCTCAGCAACTTGGTTAGCCTCATATAGTACCAGCTTTTACCCGTCACTAACTTTGTTCGTGATCTCGATCTTTAGGGTTTTGATTTTCCTAAGTGGTTTTGTTTCCCTTTTTTTTTATAGATATGAATGGCTTTCTCTTTTGTTTTCCATCATCCTCCTCTTCTTCACTTTGTTCCTTTTAAAAAAAATAAAAGTTAATACATATTGTGTTAATTACGAAAGAAAACACCACAAAATCTAGTTCCACTGGTACTTCTCTAATGTTAAGTACAACATACCGTTAACTCTACCAAATACTAACAAAGGTGTACAATAACACAATGAACCATACCTTACATTATTATTTTTCAACGATATCATACATCAAGATTTGATTCATAGTTGTTGGTCGTAATATCGTTATGCGTTCCAGTCCCGACAATTACTACTGAGACTTACTGAATGGGAGCAAGACACGGTCGAACATCACCTTGTATCTGATCATGTTCTTTCAATCAAATGAACGTCTATTAGGTACATCTTGATATCTACTTCTTCTCTCTTGTACAATGTTGTTTACATCAATCACTTTAAAATCTGTTTCATATGCTCTCTTGTAAATACAACTAAGCTCTCTTCTCTTTGTCTGGTCGAGGACCCAACAAATTAATTAATATCAATGGTGGCTCCATAACTCTCAGCAGATCTAACAACCGCATTGTCCACAATAGAGGATCTAAATTATACCTGATCTTATGTACACTTTTTCAAAATCTGCCATTTTTTGTCTTTTAGTGAAGGGTGGAATTACAAATTTATCCAATCTTTATTTTTTTCATCTCCACCATTTTTCTTCCTTTCTTTCTTGAAACCATTCTCTCTCTCTCTCTCTCTCTCTCTCTCTCTCTCTCTCTCTCTCTCTCTCTCTCTCTCTCTCTGAGGACGTGTATTCTGTGGTAGATTTTGTATTTTTTGTCCTTTGACACGAACGTCTAGTTTGAGAACGTCTTGTACTTTTTTATCCTCCGATGTCCACCACACAGACATTGACAAAAACGATGGTCGATGGTGTCAGAGATGGTGGTGAACATAGCAGGAAACAGTGGACAAAGGAGGACAAAGAATACAAGACAAAGGACAAGAAATAAAAGACACAGACGCCTACTCTATGGTTGATTTTGTATTTTTTGTCCTCTGACAGAGACATATAGTTTGTGAATGTTTGTATTTCTTGTCCTCTGATGTTAGGTTTTTTTTTACACAGGGCCATCAAAAACCCCCTCGTACGTTGTAGCACAAAGGGTTATCGTATCCACAGAGAGGTTTGATTGATACACTAGGATTGCAATGATCCATTCTTAAGCTAGAGCGATGCTTTTTACAAGTAAACAAAAGATGGAACTATGAAACAAGTGAAAAGGATGGTTTTAATTTACAATGCTCTCGAAGAGACGAGAGTTAGACCATGGAAATTCTTATAGGCAATGAATCAAAGATTATCACAACTGTCAAGGTTCTATCACGCACCGCTCTAGAACTCAAACACGAAAGTATAACCAACTAACTGTCGTTACGAAGGCTATCTATCTTTAGATCCTCGAATCCCAAATTTCTTTGCGAATTCGTCGAATCTAAACAAGCATTTAGTACTAGCTCGATATGTTCACAAAGTCCCTAAGCCAAATTTTCTTTGCGAATAGGTAACCTTGTCCATTTAGACTAGATTCAGGTTATTAATCCCACTGTCGTGGCTAACCAACAATCCTAAAATCAAGATTCTAGGTGATCAAGCTAGATTCAAGCATTGAGAACAGTCTAAACGAAGAACTAACGGATAACCTCGACAGATCTTCGATTTTATTGATTTCTCATCAAAACCCATGAAATCTCAATGTCCTAACAAGTAATTTACTCAGAAATAGATGAAGAAATCATAATAACTGAATAGAATTTCATAAAAGAGTTAGAGTTTAGAAGATACAAATGGTGTCACTAGGTGAAGAACATGAAGATCTCCCTCCAAGATCTTCAAAATCTCTCTCTCTCTCTCTCTCTCTCTCTCTCTCTCTCTCTCTCTCTCTCTCTCTCTCTCTCTCTCTCTCTCTCTCTCTCTCTCTCTCTCTCTCCGAAATAGATTTAGTTTTAAGATAATATCTAGATATTTTACAAAGAAAACGAGTAAAAAGTATTTATACAAGTGGTAAAATTAGGTTTACAGAGCGCCCGTCGATCGACACAAACAATATGTCGATCGACACGAGGGCGTCTGTGGATATTTTCTTCGTCTTTAAAATGCTCCGTCGATCGACACATATGTACAACTGTCGATCGACAGGGACCTTTTAAAGGTCCCTATTCCACTTGTATCTCTTCAACTCCAAAATGGTCCAAAATGCTCCAAATGTTTCCATTAAGCTCTAAATGACCATTTCCTGCAAAATACATACAAAATACCACAAATACTAATATAAACCCGGTTATATCATGGTTAAAATCGGGTAAAAACCATGATATATCATCCTCCGATGTTCACCACACAGACATTGACAAAAACGGTGGTCGACGGTGGTTGACATAGCTGGAGATGGTGGATGAGACGGTGACTCTTGAAGGACAAGAAATACAAGACGGGGGACAAAAAATACAAGACGAGGGCAAGAAATACAAGACGGAGGACAAGACGGTGGTGACACACTAAGCTAATTGGTTATTATTTTTGAGGGTAATTTCGTCTTTGTATAGTAGACGTTCGTACGATTTATGGCAGATTTTAAAAGCCAAATCCAATTATGGCAGATTTTGAAAGCCTACTAGGCAAAAATGGTAGATTGGAAAATTTTCCAAAGTTTTGGATACAAAAATAAAAATCAATCCAAAATGTTTTTAATGTAATAAGTAAAATTTGTGATAAATTCCAACAAATTTAAACTTTAAGTCAAAACAAAAAATTAGTGAAGGCATGTTTTAAAAACTATCATATGTATCATAAATATGCATACTTATATGTGATTATTAATTTATATTATTATTGGGACCATAATTTATATAGGAGTTTCAAAAATGTTATGATTTTATCAAATTCCGTTAATTTTTACATTGTCCCGACTCTGGACATGAAAAATATATCAATTTATAGTCATTATTAGAGTATTTATTTATAGAGGTTCTACTCTATATTGTGATATTGGTGCAGTTAAGTTTTGGAGAGATTACATACACGAAGATTTATGGAAACCAACTATATGGTCAAACAAATGCTAATTAGTTTTTAGTCTAAGGCAGTATCATTGTAAACATATATGTTGAAAAATAAAATTCTTAATCTATAAATATATCATTCTATGAAGATTTTTTCTTTTGGCAAGCTAATTATATTTTACACCTCAACTTCTTTGATATGAAAAGATTGATATAACACAATTGTATTGTATATCTTTGTTCATGTAAATCAAATGGTAATTCTTGAGAGAAATATTCGCCTGTTGGTCCAGTCCCTAGCGTCCGAATCAGGTAACGCGACGTTGCAGCCTGAAACTGAGACAAAGGTGAGCGACATAGCCATCATAATAATCACGATCATATTCTTCGCCATTTTCGTCATGGCCTTGGCTTCGGTTTGCTTTCGTTGGAGCTCTCACCAACTTCACTCGCTAGATCTTTCCGTAAACTGGTCCACAGATTCCAACCGCACGGTGAGTACAAGGGCTCGTGGGATTGACGCGGCTATAGTGAGAACTCGTTTCCTACGTTTCTCTACTCGGAGGTGAAGGAGAGGAGGATCGGGAAAGGTAGCGTCGAGTGTGCGGTGTGTATCTGTGAGTTCGAAGACAATGAAACGCTGGCGTTTGATGCCTGATTGTTGTCACGTGTTTCACGCTGATTGCGTAGGTGCATGACTTTATAATCACACCACGTGTCCGCTTTGCCGAATGGATCTCGGTTCCAACCGGGTGAGGGAAGCGATCCGGAACCGGATCCGGATTCGACAAACAGGCATTTGTTCGACGGTGTGACGTGGACCAACACGAATAGACCGTTTCGGTCAGAGTCAACGAGATTTTCTGGTTGCCGAGTCTCCTTCTCCGAGATATTATTCTCGAGATCTCATTCGACCGGACATTGTTCGGTTAAACCGGTAGAGAATCACGATCGGTTTACGCTCCGGTTACCAGAAGATGTACGGAGGCAACTCATGAAGAGAACACGGTGGACCAGGTGGCGTTAACTCAGGTGAGAAGCTCGCGGCGCGGTTACAGAAGCAGAAGTATCGGAAGCGAGAGTAGCGTCTTCTCGTACCAACGTAACAATCGGCGGCTACATTCGAAGACTTTCTCTTTCTCTGATTTTGTATGTTCGTCCAATGCCTGAGACGGAGATGCGGTGGCTCCGTCGAAGAGTCTTCCGAGATCGTTTGATTCCGGCTTTAAACCACTCAAGCTAGATGATCGAGTGTAAATATTCCAGTTTTTTTTGCGTTTTGTTCGGAAGTGGGATTTGAACCCACGCCTCTTTCAAGACCAGAACTTGAGTCTGGCGCCTCAGACCACTCGGCCATCCTGATACTATTGTTCAAAGGCGACTGTATTGTTGTAAGATAATCAAAATACAACTCCGCTATGTTTACAGTACAAGACTTCCAAATGGATACAATTTCATAGCAAGACCAAAAGCAATCTATACCAACAAGTAGTCAAAGATTTCATTAACAAATTCCAAAGAGTTATCAAAACTACTTTTATATATGTAGTCAAAAATTAAAGTTCTCTACGTTTGTTTAACAATTACAAAATTTCAGATGGATACAGTTTCATAGCAAGAGCATACCAAAGAGTTATTATCAATCAGTAATGTCAAAACAAAGCTTAGCTTCATCCCAAGGACCGTTGATCTCAAACTTATATTCTTGCATTCTAATAAGCCAATAAGGGCACACAACATTGACAAGAACCACCAGAACAAGAAACAGAACGAAGAACAATCTATGCAATGCATAAACCGAGTAAAGCGTCAAACCCATCAACGCAAACGAGAATAAAAGATGCAACCTAAACGAGAATTTCTTGATGCAGTAGGTGACAAGAGGCGCAAAGAGGAAGACTTGGAGCGAAAAGAGCATCACAGCAAACACATGAAGCCTAGAAGGAAGACGCGACGCGACAAAGACCGACGCTACAATCGAAGCATTAAGAGATATACAACTCATCAAATTCGGATTCTTCAATGCGCCTGGAGCTCTAATGGTTGAACCAGAGTAATCGTGCAAGAACAAATGCAGCAAAAGGAGAGAAACCGTAACCGCCCATATCGAATCCGTACTAATCGACCGCGTAAGTGTCTGGTAAATCGGAGCTAATACGTAAAGTCCAGTAGTGAAAAACGAAATGTTGATGACGTAACGCAAGAGAAGGCTCAAAGATAACATTTTTTCTTCGGTTACGAGAAGAACTAAGAACCCTAACGCTAAAAGCGAGAGATCGAGTATTAAAAGCGAGTTCTCATCTAAAGACGATCTAAGAGTATGATCCCAAACCAATACAACAAGCGCAACGATGCAGAGGTATTGAGAAATCGAGACGGAATCTATCATCACCTTAAGCAAATCACGCCTCACGACGTTTGCGTTCATCACCATTTCTTCGAGGAACGATTCGTCGGTGTAATTGTCGTCGTATCCGATTTGCATACCTCCGTACGCTACTTTCCTCCATTTGGGTCTCGGAGTTGAGTCTCCGCCGAGATTCTTCTCCATTTGGGAAGCTCCGGTTTCTCGGATACACGGAGGATTGTGACGAAATTAGGGTTCTTATTTCGAAAATTAGGGATTTTACGAAGAGCTCGATCAAATCTGAGAAAGAGAAGAAGAAGAAGAAGACAATTAATTGATCTTTGTTAATTTGTGGTGCTGGTTTTGTAATTAGAGAAAGTACAGGGGAGTAATTAGATATATTTTGCAAACAGCTGGGGGTTTTAACGCAATTATATTAGCAAAAACGTCCTTCAGAGTTCATATGTCAAGAGGAAGATACATAAATGATAAATATGTATTCAAATTTTGCAAACAGCTGGGGGTTTTAACGCAATTATATTAGCAAAAACGTCCTTCAGAGTTCATATGTCAAGAGGAAGATACATAAATGATAAATATGTATTCAAATGCATGATTATAGATGGGTAATATGTTGGGGTAATATGTAAATTTTATATTATATAATGTATTGGAATTAATATTACCCCAACTTATTTTTTGTTTTTTTTATATGATTATAGGTAGTAAATATAGAGGGGTTCTAAAAAAAAATTATGAATTTGTATTTTTTTAAAGTAAAATTTATTTTCTTCAAATTGATAACATAGTAGATGCAATATAATTTGAAATTTCAAACATGAAACAAAAACTTCATTTTGTTTCTAAATATTTTAGGTGTCTATATTATTTTTTATTTTAGGAAAAAGCATATAAAAAGCACAAATAGAGTTTTTTTAGGAAGCATAATAACTATTGGAGATGTAAAAATTAGGAGAATATATAGGTAGCAACGAGTATAATATAAAAGCAACCATTTTCATAATCCGAATTTTCAAACTGCTTTGACACCAATAAAAAAAACACCTAATTGGGAAGTACAACAAATTCGGCATTATATTTAGTCCATTGGAAAAGGAAATGGTTTTGTGTTTACTCTAGACATGTTAAGACCAAAGCCCAAAGCCCGGCCCGGCGAAGCCCCGCGAAGCCCGACCCGGCCTTGAAAATTAGCGGGTTCGGGCTTAAATATATAAGCCCAAAAAAAAACAGGTCTTTCGGGCTTAATCCATTCGGGCTTTTGAATTTTCGGGCTTAGCCCAGACTGGTTCGGGCTGGCTCGGAAAACCCGAAAAATATCATGTTGTTTAAAATTTTAACAACAAATTTTGTTTAAAGACACTTTCTAAAGATATCTTCATTAAAATATTTTATATATATTATTCATTAACCAAAACTTTTAACTTTTTAGTTCTATTTTACTGTATGTTTCAAAAAACAAATCCGAAATTCCGACTTTTAACTCTATTATCTAGAATTTTAGTATTTTGATTTATGTTTTGTTTGATAGTACTATTTATTTAGAGTTAATTGGATTGAGTTGATATTTACATTCGTTTTGTGTAATTTTTGTTTTTAGTTAAATTAGATTTTTAGTAAAAGAAATTATTAGTAGGTGTTTAATTCTCTTGATAAAAATCAGAATATAATTCTTATGGGTTGTTTGACGAAACGAAGCTCGGTTTTATCGATAAATAATAAAAAAAATTTATTTTTTTGTTTCAAAATAAAAGCTCAAAAAAACCAATAAAACCCTGAAACCCGAGTCGGGCCGGGCCGGGCTTTAAAAAGTAAACCCATATATTTTTCGGGTCGGGCCTATATATATGCGGGTTTTACGGTTTTGGGCCGGGCCGGGCCGGGTTGGCCCGTTTGACATGCCTAGTTTACTCCTCATCATTCACTAAACATTTTGTTGGAATATATACTCAATAACATGTTTCTTACAGCTTCTGGATTTCACTTGACATGGTCGATTAGCCAAGTGAGCATGTCCCTGTGAGCTTCCTCAGCAGTTTCAACTTCTGAAGGATCATTGGCGTTGTACCTAACAGTCCAACCGTGTGTAACTCTTGGGAATATCTTCACAAAACTTTTCACCCGAAACATCATTTCATTTGTTGATTAGTATCTCTGCCTCGTGCTTCCGGTAAGTTCTTTACTTCCAAGAACACGCTAGCTACTAGAAGCTGTAAACTAGAAGATAAGTGTTGATGAGCGGAGCAAAGTACCTCGGGTTCAGTAGCTAAAACTGAGATGTTAAGAGACAAACTTTCAAACAAACAAAACTGAGATGTAATACTTGTTATGGAAGAGAGAATTAACTAACTTGTCCATGATCTTTTAACCAGATTGGAAGCGGTCGATCATGATCCTCCAGGTTATACGGATCTCCATTGAAAAAGTCAAGAACCACCGCATAAAATCCAGCTTCTGCAACCTTATCAACAAGTTTCCTATCACAAATGAGCAAAAAACAAAGACAAGTTTAACACAAATGAAAATTATTTAGAGCCACTGATAAAATTAGAGAGAGCCAATGGAGAAAACACAAGTGAAAACTTCCTATAACAATTCCCATTAGCAACATTGAGCGCTATCATAATTTAGACAAAAACACAACGCAAAAAGCTAAAAACAACAAAGCTAATCACTTTTTTTAAAACCTGAAACAGAATTTGGGTAAAAGCTCAAGAATTATCATTAAAGACAGAGTCTTGTACTTGGAACTAAGACCAAGCATTATCATTAATCAATCGAAAACAAAGGAAACAACAAAACCAAGCTTTTTTGAGATAGATCAAACTTAAGAAAGCTATATCCAATGCCAAAAGCATAGCAAAACTTTCAATAAATTTCCATAGCAACAACTTTGAAAGAGATTTTAACTCAAGAAAATTTGTATTTGATCCCTCTTGTTCCTGGTCGATCTAAGCCAATTGATAAGTAGATTAACTCGGACAAAGTAAGCTACTTTCATTCGAGTATATCTTCACTATCATTAATTCCACAGCGAGAGAGAACACACACAAAATTCAAAAACACCGTGAATCATCGGAGAGTTATATTCACAGCGAGATTCGAGAACGATCAGATTAAGCATCCTACACAAAGCTAAAAAAAACTAATTCGAAAACAGTGAGTGAGAGAGAAGGGAATACCAAATAACAAAACTACCAATTAAACAAGAGATTCTAAATATTCAAGAACAATATAATCAACAATCAATGAATCAGCCAGTAGTTTCTAATCCTAACTCAACTCCAATAATACACAGCTCCTTGGAAAATTTGAGAATCAACGAATTCGAGCTAGCAATACCTTTGATACATGAGCAGTTCCGATCAAATACACATCATAAGATCCGCCTTCCCCTGTAGACTCACACGTCAGAATCACAACGCTTTTCGCCGATAACAAACTCTGTCAAAATCAGATCCACACGATTCAGAAGGATTTAGAGAGAGAGAGAAGAGAGATCGACGAGGAACACGAGAAGAGAGATCGACGAGGAACACGAGAAGAGAGAGAGGGAGAATGATGAACATGAGAAGAGAGAGAGTCACGTCTGTGTTTTTTTTTCTTTTTTTCTTTTTTCTGTCGACCAATCACAATAAGCCACGCAACTTATTTTTACCCTAAATATAAGGTCCACTATTAGGCCATGACACATTTTACCAATGTCTCACAATATAAAAATATTAAAAACACATTCTCTCTTCTATTTACTAAACTTTATACCTTTTTATTTTATTTTTTTACTCAATTTTATAACTTTTCTTTCATCATTTTACTCAACTTTTATTAATTTTATATTTAAACACACCCCAATTATCTCTCTCTTATGTCTTCCCCAAGACACAATCTCTCCAACTAAACCCACTATCTCCTCTCTTTACTCAACTTTTATTAATTTTATATTTTAATACACCACACTATTTCAACAAAAAACACTTTCTTTCTTCCTTTTACTCAAATTTTAATAATTTTATATTATGAGACACACCCACATTGTCTCTAATGTACATGCTCTTAGAACCGGTAATATAAGAAAAACCCAATTAACAATTAAATTAATGGGTTTATACATAATAACCCACTCATATTTACTCTACTATTTACTCAACTTTTATTAATTTTATATTTTAATACACCACACTATTTCAACAAAAAACACTTTCTTTCTTCCTTTTACTCAAATTTTAATAATTTTATATTATGAGACACACCCACATTGTCTCTAATGTACATGCTCTTAGAACCGGTAATATAAGAAAAACCCAATTAACAATTAAATTAATGGGTTTATACATAATAACCCACTCATATTTACTCTAATTTACCCCCTATAAACATGCTCTTATTGAGAGTTTACCTACATTTCGTTTGCTTATTTGATGGTTTCTAAGATCTAGGCAAGATTTGGTGATGAGCCATATCGAATGTTGCATGAAGACCAAGCAAGAAATAGTATAGCAACATGACCAAAGTGCAAACCCCAAACCTTATAAAAGCCTGGGCTCCCAAAGATCCCATTAGAAAAATATTCGTCGCGATTGATAAGCACGGGAGCCACGGGACTAACGGTACTCCCCAAACTTTCGGACTTCTTTGTTGAGGAACAAAGAATACAATCCCAAAAGTCCCCAAGAACCAAAAAGGAACGGTTATTGTGTATCCGATCCATGATCCTTTCACTTTCATTCCCCAATAAGCCGAAGTACCAATTGAAGAAGCAAGAACGATTAGGATGCAAATCGTAAGCTTAAGAAGATGAGCTCTTGGAGTGGTTTCTCTCACGTAGTATCTCCTCACGAGTAGTGCGATAGGCATCATTGTGAAGATGAAGAGAGTACTTATCGATAAAAGGCTTGCTAAAACATCTAAACCAGAAAAGAAAGCAATGAGAGCACTTGGGATTGCTACAAGTAGGGTAGCGTTTATCGGTGTTCCGGTTTTGGGATGGACGAGGGCAAATACAGGCGGGATCATGTGTGTACGTGCGATGTGAGTAACGTATCGCGCTTGTCCTAATGCTCCTACTAGAAGAACAGTTGTCATACCTTTGAGGGCACCAAGAGCAACTAAGTACTTCCCCCATTTCATTCCAACGCTCTGAAACGCTACCGAGTAAGCTGCGTTTGGATCAATATCTGTGTACTTCTGCAGCATACTCAAGGATAATGCCATTAAACAGTATATCACCGTGATTATCGACATTGAACCGAGTAAACCAATAGGTATGTCTCTTGATGGATTCTTGGTTTCTTCAGCCATTGTTGCTATACTATCGAATCCTCCATACGCAAAGTACACAACTGCAGCTGCTCGGAACACTCCCTCGGGTCCATAAGGCAAGAATGGAGTCAAATTCGAGGTGTTGGCGTGGATAAAACCCGCAATTATGACGAAAATAATCACTATAGTGTTGATGATAGCAGAAGCTATCCAGTTGAGTAATGAAGTGTTTCTGGTACTGATCGATGCAATCGTAGGCAGCGAGTAAAACCACAACGGCTATAGGGTCCAGGAGATCAAAACCGGGACTGAGGTCGGTTTTGCAACTCTTCTGAACCGGAATCCGAATGCTCTACGGATCAAACCGGCCTCAGTCCCGGTTTTGATCCGTAGAGCATTCGGATTCCGGTTCAGAAGAGTTGCAAAATATGAAGTCCAGGCTCTAGCAACAGCTGCAGTTCCAACTATACTCTCAAGAAGTATATTTCCCGCCGTGATGAAGGCCGCGAAATCCCCAAGCTCGATACGAACCACCAGCCACGGGGATTTCAACGGCGAATTCCGTGTAACAGAAGACAGAGAGCATAGCAGAGAAACCTGAAACAACATAAGACAGTACAATACCTGGTCCTGCTGTTTCATGAGCTTCTTGACCTGTCAAGACAAAGATCCCAGCTCCGATCACTGAACCGAACCCAAACCAGATTAAATCCCACCATGTAAGACACCGTTTCATCTCGTGCTCGCTTTGTTTCCTGAGCTCGAACCGCTCGTTCTCGTCGTCAGACCTACTAACCAACCTGTTCTTGAACCTGGAACACGTCTGAGACAGAGCAGCTCTGTAACTACCAAAGCTCTGAAAAGATTCTTCAGGAAAAATATCTCTTTTGCTACATCTCCAGTACCCTCTCTCTTCTTCACCTTCCACTTCCATTCTATCTCTCTCTCTCTCTGCTTCAAATCTTTGTTAATGGAAGACAGCTACACAGACCATTCGGTGATGGGACCAATCTGTTACAGTATAATTGTTTTATTAGTAGAGAAATTTTCAGTCATTTTTTGTACTTTTGTAATTTGTAGCCTCCAATTCGAGTTTCGTTACTACTACTATCCTCAACTCGTGGACTGACTTTTCAATAAATCTCCCCCACTTGTTAAAATGAAAAACTTTCAAAATAGACCTTGAATTTTTAAAATGTTACACATTTCAACCCTGATTTCTTAACTCTCCAAAATCAACCTTCCGTTTTCGTTAGACTCAGTCTCAGGGTTTTAGGTTTCTTTATCTTCGTCAATCTCCGATCGAATTGCTCAGTGTGAGAGAGAGAGAAATCGAAAATGGTTGCTCAGAAGAAAGGATCGGCTAGGGTTTCAGAAGATTCAGAGGAACAAAGCCGTCAACGTCTACAAGCAATCCTTCTCGCCGACAGTTTCACCACTAAATTCCGTCCCGTAACCCTAGAACGCCCCAAGGTACTATTACCGCTAGTGAATATCCCGATGATCGATTACACCTTAGCATGGCTCGAATCCGCCGGTATAGAGGAAGTTTTCGTCTTCTGTTGTGCTCACTCGTCGCAGGTAATCGAATATCTCGAGAATTCCGATTGGTACTCGCACCCAAACCTTACAGTGAGAACAATCGAATCTCACAAATCAATCAGTGCTGGAGATGCTTTGCGTTACATCTACGAACAACAAACCGAGACTTCTCAGATCCAAGGTGATTTCGTTCTCGTTAGTGGTGATACTGTGAGTAATATGCCACTTGCTGATTTGATTCAAGAACATAGAGATAGGAAGAAGAAAGATGAGAAAGCTATTATGACTATGGTTATTAAAAAGTCCAAAGCTTCGTCCATTACGCATCAGTCGAGATTAGGAACGGATCAGCTCTTTATTGCGGTTGATCCGTTAACCAAACAGCTTCTTCATTACGAAGATGATAAGTTCGATCACGCGAAAAGAACGGTTTGTTTGGATAAGTCGTTGTTGGATAGTAATCCTTCTGTGTTGTTGTACAATGATATGCAGGATTGTTACATTGACATTTGTTCACCTGAGGTGCTTAGTCTCTTTGAGGATAACTTTGATTATCAGCATTTACGACGTCATTTTGTCAAAGGTGTGCTTGTTGATGATATTATGGGTTATAAGATTTTCACTCATGAGATTCATTCGAGTTACGCCGCTAGGATTGATAATTTCCGGAGCTATGACACGGTTAGTAAGGATATTATCCAGAGGTGGACATACCCGTATGTACCGGATATCAATTTCAGCGGAAACCGTCCTCTTAACCTCGGGAGACAAGGGATATACCGAGCTTCTGATGCTATTCAGTCACGGTCTGCTGATGTTGGATCTTCTACTGTTATTGGATACGGTACGAAGATAGGGAACGGGGATAGAATCTTGAACTCGGTTATTGGGAATGGATGTTGTATTGGATCGAATGTGGTGATTGAAGGCTCGTACATATGGAACAATGTTATGATTGAAGATGGGTGTGAGATAAGAAACGCTATTGTTTGTGACGGGGTGAAAATCAGAGCAGGAGCTGTTCTGCAGCCTGGTGTTGTTTTGTCTTTCAAGGTTGTAGTGGGACGGGACTTTGTTGTACCTGCGTATTCAAAGGTTTCATTACTTGAACAGCCAACTAAGGAAGACAGTGATGAAGAACTGGAATATGCCGATAGTAGCAGCGGGACTGCAGATCTTTTGGCAGGCGTACATTTGCAAACCGAGTCCAAAGCGTCTGACCTTGGACCTGATGGAGCAGGTTACATATGGGAAGTATGTGAAGGTGCTCATGATGAGGAGTGGAAGCATTCTGTTGCACCAATCCCCGAGGATAAACTTGATGAGATCACTCATGCCATGGACGATGACGATATAGAAGACGAAAACGCAGTCCCGACTTCTGGGGAGTTAAAATCCGACGCTGATAGTATTAACACTGATGTGAATGATCCCGTTGATGACTTTGAGAGAGAAGTTGAAAGTACCTTCTTAAGGGCTGTTGAGGAGGGTATAGCAGTGAACCTCGTAAGTTTGGAGATTAGTTCGCTGCGGATGTCGTATAACATGGAATCTACTGATTGTACTGGAGCAGTATTCTACTCTATGATGAAACTGGCGGTTGATACTCCGCATAACTCTGCTGGCGAATTGTATAAAAACGTGGCGAGTATCTTTACGAAATGGAAGGGACTTCTTGTTAACTTTGTAAAGGAAACCGATGAACAGATAGAAGTGATAATGAAATTTGAAGAGATGTGTCAGGAATCTGCTAGGGAGTTAGGTCCTTTGTTTGCTCAGATTCTGCATCTTCTGTATGATAAAGACGTGTTGCTAGAAGACGCGATCTTGAGATGGGCGGAAGAGAAAGCAGGTGCGGATGAAGCTGACAAAGTTTATCTGAATCAGTGCGAGACGTTCATACAGTGGCTCAAGGAAGCGTCTGAGGAGGAAGATGAAGATGAGGAAGAAGAAGAAGATTGATGAATTGGTAAACCTCATTATGCAGTTGATGATACTCTCGTATTTTGATTGTTCTTTTACGTTTAAGAGATGCTCTGTTTTTTGTCATCATGAACAATCTTGTTTTCCATGTTTTCTTTTGTTGTTTAATGAGATGTTTTCTCATCAATCGAGTTTTGCAGATTAAGTATGCGCTTGACATATCTAATCTTTTCTCGACTTCAAAAATCAATTTTTTAATCTTAGAGAATGAATAGAAAATAGTCCTTGATAATCTAAATTAGGGGAACTAACGCCTTTGGATTTCTGTTCACTACTAAGGAAAGGTCTTTGTGATTTCCAAATGTCACGTAGTCTATTACTACAATGGCTCGTGTTCTCAGTGAATGCATATTTTGTTTTCTCTAACGCAACATGAATTTAGGGGTAGACATGTGAATTACACCCAACCTAATCAAGTTAATGAGACTTATAATCAAATCATGATCAGTCTTTATATCTTAGAACTTAGAAGACACGATAAACTTCAAAAACGTAATTCACCCAATATACCATCAGAAAAAGAAAAGAAAAACAAGATTCATTTCGATTTAGTAATTTAGTTAAATAGACCAATCAGATTTTATAGACGTATTAAAAAGACCAAAAACAAGAAACAACCAAGAGAAAGAAAATACAAACAGACATATCATGATAAGAAATATACCAAAGGAGAAAGATCTATACTCAAGGCTCCCGCAAATGACTGGGTTTTTTTGGGCAATTCTCAAAAATACCACATTTTAAAGTTTTGTTTCCAAATCTACCATCAATTTCCAAAGTTTCAAAAATACCACTTATTTTCAAAAGTTCCAAAAATACCACAAAAATTAAATTAACTATAAATATTTAAAACTAAACCCTAAACCCAAAAACTATACCCTAAAACTATACCCTAATTGTATAATAGTTAACTCAAATCCAAAAATTTAAATTCTAAACCCTCAAAAATCAATTTTTGTGTTTGTGGTATTTTTGGAACATTTGAAAATTACTAGTATATTTAAAATTTTTTAAAATTGGTGGTATTTTTGGAAACAAAACTTCAAATTATGGAATTTAAGGATTTTTTTTTTTTTTTTGGTTAAAAGGCGGCAAATGACTGATGGGCCTGGAGCCAAACCTTCTGGTTCGGGAGGAGAAGCAACATGGGAAGTTGTAGGAGACATGGTCGGTGGTGAGACGGTAGGTGAGTCGCTATTAACGCGGAAACAACATATTAGAGGTGCATCAACAAAATGTTAGAAGATCAGCTAGGCAACACTATATAGATTTACGTGGATGATATGCTGGTAAAGTCACTAAATAAATCTGAATCATCTCACGAGTTGTTTTGCCACACTAAAGAAATACAAAATGAAGCTCAACCCATCCAAATGTTCGTTAGGAGTGGCCTCCGGGAGTTTCTTAGGTTACATTGTCACCCAGAGAGGGATAGAGGCAGTCATGTGTCAAAATATTACTGGCCCTTGGCGAAACTTTTTTTTTTTTGGTTTTTTTGGCTTTTTTCTTATATAATTAAATTTTTTTTTTTTGACCCTTTCTCCTTGAATTTTTTTTTAAAATCGAAACGGGCCTGGGACGTGGGCCCCTCTGCCAACTCCGTAGAGCCGGGCCTGGATAGAGGTCAACTCAGACCAAATCAAGGCTATCCATGAGATACCATCACCCTGTAATATAAAGTAGGTTTAAAGGCTGACAAGCAAGATAGTTGCTCTCGGACGATTTATATCGCAGTTAGCAGATAAAGCCCACCTGTTTTTTTAAGAAGCTCAAGAAAGTTAGGAATTACGAGTGGACTCCGGAGTGCGAAGAAGAGCTCCAATCTCTGAAGACGTACCTGATTACCCCGCTTTTATTGTCAAAACCAATCGCCGGAGAGAAGCTGCTGATCTACTTGGTCGTGTCATCCCATGCGGTTAGTTCAGTGTGGATAGGAAAATAAGAAGGGAAACAGTTCCCAATATACTACCTCTGCAAGCCTATCACCGGTCCCGAACTTCGTTACAACCAAATGGAAAAGCTAGCTATGGCGCTAATCATCAGCGTGAGAAAATTAAGACCGTATTTTGAAGCCCATCTGATTGTGGTCGTCACGTCCTTCATGTTGAAGGCCATACTCCAAAAGCCCGAATTATCGGGAAGGATGACTAAATGGGTTGTCGAGAGGGGGGAGTTTGACGTAAGTTACCAGGAAAGACACGCCATCAAATCCCAGGCCCTAACCGACTTCGTAGCAGACTTCTCCGTGGGAGCAGAACCAATCTCATAAGTAAGCATGGTATCCGCAGACGAGGGTGCCTGGAAAGTGTACATAGATAGAGCGAGAAATCGTGAAGGTGTCGGCCTCGGGTTAGCAGTTATCTCCCCGAATGGAGACACTGATTACCGCTCTATCCGGTGTGGTTTTCCGGCTACAAACAATATGACAGAATACGAGGCATCCCTACTAGGATTGGGCACCACGCGGGAGTTGGGAGTGAGACAACCCGTTCCCCGATCACTTTGAGCCCTAGGTCTCGCGCCCTAACTTGTGCAACAAGTAATAAACCTGCACACACTAAAAAGGAAAAAAATGGGGGGGGGGGGGGGGGGGGGGTGAATACCAACTTATTCAGTGACCGCGCGGGAGTTGGGAGTGAGACGACCTGTTCCCCGATCACTTTGAGCCCTAGGTCTCGCGCCCTAACTTGTGCAACAAGTAATAAACCTACACACACTAAAAAGGAAAAAATATGGGGGGGGGGTGGTCAATACCAACTTATTCAGTGAGGATGTCACCCGCATAAACTTTAATACTCGAAAACAGTAAGCGGTCACACACACTAAACTAGAAATAGATACACATTACTTAATACTAGCAGTCACACAATTCATATTTAACATTTCTATAATATTTACTTATCCATTATCTCATACTTAAGCGCTTCACATCTTTTCTTTTCTTTTCACATTCTTTTTTTTTTCATTCCTTTTCTTTTCTTTACATATTTACTTACGGCGGAGCCAACCCCTTTCTACTGTTTTAGGTCTGTCCTCCCCGTCACTGGCCCAACTATGGCCTAATGGATCTACAACGGGCTTACATACGCGATCGTCCTACAACGGGCTTACATACGCGATCATCCGTAGAACTATAATATTCTAACAATCTCAAACAATCATTTAACCTTTAACATTCTTTCTTTACTTAACACAGTATAACTTTACAAAACAATCTCCACAACATCAAGTAATAATTACTAGCTACACGGAGCAATCAACAAACATCAATCATTTCAATCCTAAACTTATCATATACGACCAACAACTATCAAACATTCCATCCCGACTTAGCATGAAAGAACACGTATTGCAAACTAATACTAAAGTAACGTAGATCCCACCCTCACCTTAGCTACAAAGCTTTCCAAGTTTCTGAACTTGCATACTAGAATTAACGGTTGAAACAACTTATCGAATCTGCATTTAGGAAACCATGTTTAACATTCCATTATTAAACTTCCTATCATGATTATTCAGTTCGGCCAAAACTATACCAGACAGACTAAACCAACAATAACGTTTTATTCGTACCTCAGATAAATACAAACTTGATGTCTCTGGAAATCTAAGAGTCGGGGCTTTCCAACGATATCCTGATCATATTCTGGTTCCTTACAGAACGACGAGAAAGCAGCTCGCAAGTTCAGTGATATGATCTGAGAATAAGATTTTCCATTTAGCAAAACAGAAATGTTCATCCACTTGGAGACTGAATTCCGGATGGACCTTACCTCGGATTTCAATTCTGAAAACAATTCCAGAAACTAGACAAACAGAGCTTTCCATAGATATTGATATATCATGGTTTTTATCCATTTTAGACCATGATATAAATCCTTTTATCTAGAGTCTGTTAGTGTTTTTCTAGTTTTTAGAGTCTTTATAGGTACTTGGACGATTGGAGCTTAAAAGATGTTTACTGAAAGTTTTGGAGCATTGCGGAAAGAAGTGGCGAAGATGCAAGTTCGGATTCAATATTTAGAAGCTGTGTCGGGCGACAGGGATGAGTGTGTCGCTCGACACGAAGACTTAAGAAGTGAAGAAATCCGATTTTGAAGTTGGTGTCGATCGACACCCTGCTCGACAAAGCCCAAATCTTAATCAGAAGAAGTCCGTCGAAGCCTGAAAGTTCTATATGTTTACTTTTAGGTTTCCAGTCGGTTTTGTACCTGTATATATACGTTTTTACAGCCATTGTACACCAGGATGCTTTCTTTTACTGATTTCTTAGACAGATCTTTTAATAAAACCATGTTTTCTTCTACGATCATGTCTGAGTAGTTCTTTTGTTAGGTTTAGGGATTTTCAAAGGTGTTTGATGAGTTGCTAGATCTTATTTCTTGTTAGGATAGTATCTTTAGAATGTTCTTTATCTTGACTTGTGTTTATTGCTGATTTTAGCCTCACGAACTGGAATCTGATCTTAGATTAATTAATAGAAACGACAGTTTTATTAATTGCTTGAACTAGTCTTTAGTGAGCAAAATTTTTTTTCGCAAAGAAATTTAGTTTAGGGTTTTGTGAACAATTGAACCTGGAGTTAATGCTTGTTTAGGTTGTTAGAATTCGCAACGACAGTTGACTTTCTAGGATTTAGACATAGATAATCTTTGCAGCGACAACTGATTGATTTTATATTCGTGTTCATGTTCAGGATCTGTGCTTTATATTTCTAACTATTGATTTGTCTGCATATCTGATTCACCTGCGATTTTCCTGTGCCTAACTCCTTTTTAATTGATTTTCACAACCGTTTCATCTACTGCTTTATTTACTTGCATTCTTATTATTTTGCTTAGCATCATCTGAACCTTTAAATCTATTGTGCAATCTGATTCCCTGTCGATTCGATCCCTAAATACTGCAATTGATCTCTTAATTTGAGAGAGTAGCTTAGGGTTAATTTGAGCTTATCAAAATTATGCTAAGCGAAATGATAAGAATGCAAGTAAATAAAGCAGTAGATCAAGCGGTTGTGAAAATCAATTAAAAAGGAGCTAGGCACAGGGAAGTCACAGGTGAATCAGATATGCAGACAAATCAATAGTTAGGAATATAAAGCACAGTTCATGAACATGAACACGAATATAAAATCAATCAGTTGTCGCTGCAAAGATTATCTATGGCTAAATCCTAGAAAGCCAACTGTCGTTGCGAATTCTAACAACCTAAACAAGCATTAACTTCAGGTTCAATTGTTCACAAAACCCTAAACCAAATTTCTTTGCGAAAAGAAATTTTGCTCATCAAAAACTAGTTCAAGCAATTAATAAAACTGTCGTTTTTATTGATTAACCTAAGATCAGATTTCAGTTCACGAGGCTAAAATCAGCAATAAACACAAGTCAAGATAAAGAACATTATAAAGATATTATCCTAACAAGAAATAAGATCTAGCAACTCATCAAACACCTTTGAAAATCCCTAAAGCTAACAAAAGAACTACTCAGACATGATCATAGAAGAAAACATGGTTTTATTAAAAGATCTGTCTAAGAAATCATTAAAAGAAAGCATCCTGATGTACAATGGCTGTAAAAACGTATATATACAGGTACAAAACCGACTGGAAACCTAAAAGTAAACATCTGGAACTTTCAGGTTTCGAACGGACTTCTTCTGTTTAAGATTTAGGCTTTGTCGAGCAGGGTGTCGATCGACACCCTTAGTGGTGTCAATCGACACCAACATCAAAATCGGATTTCTTCACTTCTTAGGTCTTCGTGTCGAGCAACACACTCATCCCTGTCGCTCGACACAACTTCTAAATATTGAATCCGAACTTGCATCTTCGCCACTTTATTCCAAATTCCTCAAAAACTTCCAGTAAACATCTTTTAAGCTCCAATTGTCCAAGTACCTATAAAGACTCTAAAAAACTAGAAAAACACTAAAAGACTCTAGATAAAAGGATTTATATCATGGTCTAAAATGGGTAAAAACCATGATAAATCAGATATATGAATCATATCCCCACTCTATCTCATCTGATTGCAAAACGCTTGCGAAGCTAGATGACTGCAGCTTCACTCTACACAGATCAGTCTCAAAGAAACAAGAATATATTTCAGACCATAACTCCAATTGACAAAAGGTTTGTGGCTGTAGTTAGATATGTGAGTTAAAAATATTCTTACCAAAAATCAGCTTCATCCGATCTTCTACGGAACCGCAACATCAATTCCCCTTTGACTGGTCAGAATTCTCAACAGCAATTACAACTACGAGAAAACATCCATAACTTCCATATTAAGACTCTGAATAATAATCCGATTTCTGATTCAAGTAAATATATAAGAGAGTCTGGAAAATCATTACCAAGATTCAAATCGATCCGAACAGATTTGATCCTCGGTTTCCGTTCTCCATCGAAATTTGTCGGATTTGCGGTTGCTCGAGACTAGGATAGACTGCGACAGACGACAAACAAAACGCCATAACTCTTGGTACAGATCATGGATCAGGATGATATTGGACTTTTTGGAAACCTGAGACTTGGGGCTTTCCATGGATAGGTAAATCGTCACTCAGATCAAGGCGGATCGTCAGAAAAACGTCTCTCAATCTGGCGGTGCAGTTCTGTTTCAAGTGGCTGCGAAAATTTATGTCTCACCTCTATGCAAGGAGACCATTTATATAGAGAGTGCTGGGTTAAGGTTATGATGGGCTTAATGGGCTTGGCTTGGTTTTTATGTGTTCAACGGTTATTGGGTCCAAATCCAATCAATTTTGAGAAGGCTTCACTATCACTCAATCTTTCCATGGTCCAAATATGATTAAATGCTTAACCCAAAATAATACTCAATATGCTTCCTTGCAAATTAAGTTAGGTTTATAGAGGAATTTTTATGTTTTAATTTGCATGTTCGATCCAAAACATTCCCACACAAAAATTTTAAATTCTCCGGGACACAGTCGTGACATGGAGCAAGAAAAGTAATCATCTACAGCGATTCCCAATTGATAGTTAACCAAATCAACGAAATCTACAAAACGGTTAGATGAATCATGTCACAATTCCAAATATGCGAAGTAGTAAGGATTCTTAGAGGAGAGAATAACCTAACCGACACTCTCGCCAAGTTGGAATCTTCGCTTACGAAAATCTTGTAAGGATGAATTTGTTGAATAACCAAATGCTATTTATAATGAAGAACATAGCCATCAATTTTATTTATAAGTGGACTAACCAATGAAGGTTGCAAAAAGACAAAAATATCTTTGGCACATTCGTAAGTCTATTATACATTTGTCACTATATTAAGGGTTTCAAATAACTACATATTCGGTTTTCGAATAATTGTTGTCGGTTCCAAAAAAGTAAGTTACGTTATATTTGAAATTTTTTCTTTTTAGTAATACTATAAGTTTAAGTCAATTTGTATGAAGAAATTGTTAATGGATTTTATGAGAATGGAAAAAAAAAGAAAACAAAAGAGAAAATATTTGTGAGTCTACTATGTGTTTTTAATTTTTTATAGAAAACATTTGTCTTTGTAGTGTGTATAATATATTCAAAGTTACAACTAATTATGCATTCGTTTATTGAATAATTGTTGGTTTTAAATTTTAAACAAATTTTGAGTTATGCCACCTTTCCTATGCCACTTTTCAAATATACCACTGTTTTTTAAATCATTACAAGTATGCCACTGTTTTAAATATTACAAACTAGATCTGATTTTTTTTTTCTCTCTCTCATCCATATTTGTTTCTCTCTCTCCCTCTAACAAATTTCATATTTCTCTCTCATCCAAATCTTGCCATCATGATAATCTGGAAAGCATATACTCATTGATCTGATCAACATCATCATTTGTAGGACTCAATATCGCCCTTTGTTTGTAAAAATCAGTATCGGTTGAAGTTCCAAATGACTCTCCATAAACTTCTTTCACTATAGTGTCAATTGGATCTATTTTGTAAGACTTTTTTTGTAACAATACGAATTGGATATATGGTGACAGTAAAGTCAGTAAATTTTCATAGGAATAACTAACCTCTTCATCTACCAATACCATTTCAATGGAATTTCCTGTGGACTTGAAGGATTTCCACGAAACAATGATTTGAGCTTTGATTTTCTGTTTTATGAACTTGACAAAAGATTTTCAAAGAGTACGAAAGGAGAATTTTGCTTTGGGATGATAGACATTATGATGATAGGTGAGAATGGATGGAGAGAGTTTTTGATGTGTGGAATTATTGTTTAGCTAAATCGTATATATAGAGAGTTAGAAGAGTGTTGCAAATCAACCATTGTTTCATTTTAATTAGCCAAGATATTGATTTTGCTAAATCGATCATTTTATCAATAAACCTTGGCTCTTCTCTTTTAATGATAAGGAAATGAATCTTTTAAAATAAATAGTATTTCAAGTTAAACAAATGATTAAAATAGTATAAAAGCATTTTTAAGTCATGTCATCTTTTTCACCATTCCAAGTCATCATTTATTTAACCATAGACCAATAAAATTAAAACACCTAATCATCTATAACTAAAACAACTTTGCGTTTAATAGGAAGGGGATATTAAATTTATGTAATATTAAATACATATTTTTGTCAATAAATTAGAAATTATTGCATATTTGACATGTTCATTTTATAACCTACGCAACGTGTGGACAATCCCTAGTGAATATAAATGAGGAGAAAAGGAAAAAAAAACTTAAAAAGGTAAGAAAGATGGTAACTTTTGTCATTTTTAACGGCTGTCATTTTTCAAATTAGAAACTCGCTCTCTCTCTCTCGAATTTTAAAGTTGAGGGTGTGGACCTTGATGAAGAAGAGAAAGTTTCTGAAGAGAGGAAGAAGAAAAAGCTTCTTGTGGTGGATAAAAAAGAAGAGAAGAAGGAGAAACTAGGTTCTACGATTAGGATGATAGTTTCAAACACCACATCTTCCGACAAGGGTATTTGATAAAGATATGCAAACCCTTACTGGTTTTATAATTTGTTTTGTATAATTTCTCTAACTTGTTTATTTCATCAACAGTACCATCAACTAGATCTCTGTTGGAGATATTCAACCGTAATCCCTTCCCTCGAGTAGCCTTGTCGTTTGCTTCTAAAGTGAGTCGTTGTCTTTGTCTTGAGTTATTGTCTCATTCACTTTATACTATTCAACAAAACAAGTTTGCTCTTGTATTGATTTGTCTATGTTTTTTCAACTTGTTTCCTCTTCAACTGATCCAGATGTGTCCGGTAATGAATCTGAGAAAATAATAATGCAAATATCTTCTCAAAGATAGAAGAATGCATGTATCTTCTCTTGAATATTTCGTTTATAACCATTTGTTAGATTGAGTTTAAACAACATTCTATATAATCTGATGAAGATTTGATTCTCTTCAAATTATGCAACCTAAATCTTACCAAGGTTTTTTATGTGGCAATTATTTTTTTCATATCTATATAATATTTTAAGATTTCTTCTAAACTCAAGTCATGAGAGGATGCAATATGTCATCTATTATTTGGCATTTGTCTTTTTAATTTATTAGTTAAAGACAAAAATGTCTTTTTACAACCTAGACAATTAATTCCAACAATTAATAGCTAATTCTAACAATTAACAAACAAAAATGTCATTTTATAACCTTAACAATTAATTCCAAAAATTTAATAGCTAATTTCAACAATTAAATGTGTTATTATGATTTTATTTACTAAATCCAACAATATAATATATATATTTTAAAATATGTATATTTTATCTCATCACAATAAAGAGAATATGAGAAAAATATAATAAAAATTATCTCATTACGAGTCAAGATTTTAATGAAATAAACACAAAGATGTTGGAATCTTTGTAGAGATGATGGAATCTTTGTTGAGATGATGAAGATGTTTTGGTAGAATCATAAAGATATTACCACTTTTCTGATCAATAATTTTCTTACAAATGTGTTTGATGGAAAAAAAAGACGACCATTCAATTTTTGTAAGAGAACCATAGTAAACATTGATAAAGACATATGCACAAAATAGAGAATCGTGCCAAAATATATGTCTTCTATATGATGTATTTACGAGTGGTATATATTTTTTCACATAACATTGTATATATACAACAATTTGCTAATTGTTTTGTCTTATAACCTAGATAATTATTTACTATAAATATCAAATTTATGTAATATTAAATACATATTTTGTCAATAAATTAGAAATTATTGCATATTTGACCATGTTCATTTTATAACCTACGCAACGTGTGGACAATCCCTAGTGAATATAAATGAGGAGAAAAGGAAAAAAAAACTTAAAAAGGTAAGAAAGATGGTAACTTTTGACATTTTTAACGGCTGTCATTTTTAAAATTAGAAATGCGCTCTCTCTCTCGAATTTTAAAGTTGAGGGTGTGGACCTTGATGAAGAAGAGAAATTTTCTGAAGAGAGGAAGAAGAAAAAGCTTCTTGTGGTGGATAAAGAAGAAGAGAAGAAAGAGAAACTAGGTTCTACGATTAGGATGATAGTTTCAAACACCACATCTTCCGACAAGGGTATTTGATAAAGATATGCAAACCCTTACTGGTTTTATAATTTGTTTTGTATAATTTCTCTAACTTTTTTATTTCATCAACAGTACATCAACTAGATCTCTGTTGGAGATATTCAATCGTAATCCCTTCCCTCGAGTAGCCTTGTCGTTTGCTTCTAAAGTGAGTCGTTGTCTTTGTCTTGAGTTATTGTCTCATTCACTTTATACTATTCAACAAAACAAGTTTGCTCTTGTATTGATTTGTCTATATTTTTTCAGCTTGTTACCTCTTCAACTGATCCAGATGTGTCCTGTAATGAATCTGAGAAAACAATAATGCAAATATCTTCTCAAAGATAGAAGAATGCATGTATCTTCTATTGAATGTTTCGTTTATAACCATTTGTTAGATTGAGTTTAAACAACATTCGATATAATCTGATGAAGATTTGATTCTCTTCAAATTATGCAACCTAAATCTTACCAAGGGTTTTTATGTGGCAATTATTTTTTTCATATCTATATAATATTTTAAGATTTCTTCTAAACTCAAGTCATGAGAGGATGCAATATGTCATCTATTCTTTTGCATATGTCTTTTTAATTTATTAGTTAAAGAAAAAAATGTTTTTTTACAACCTAGACAATTAATTCCAACAATTTAATAGCTAATTCTAACAATTAACAAACAAAAATGTCATTTTATAACATTAACAATTAATTCCAACAATTTAATAGCTAATTTCAACAATTAAATGTGTTATTATGATTTCATTTACTAAATCCAACAATATAATATATTTTTTAAAATATGAATATTTTATCTCATCACAATAAAGAGAATATGAGAAAAATATAATAAAGATTATCTCATTACGAGTCAAGATTTTAATGAAATAAACACAAAGATGTTGGAATCTTTGTTGAGATGATGAAATCTTTGTTGAGATGATGAAGAAGTTTTGGTAGAATCATAAAGATATTACCACTTTTTTGATCAATAATTTTTTTAAAAATGAGTTTGATGGAAAAAAAAAGACGACCATTCAATTTTTGTAAGAGAACCATAGTAAACATTGATAAAGACATATGCACAAGATAGAGAATTGTGCCAAAATATATGTCTTCTATATGATGTATTTACGAGTGGTATATATTTTTTTCACATAACATTGTATATATACAACAATTTGCTAATTGTTTTGTCTTATAACCTAGATAATTATTTACTATAAATATCAAATTTATGTAATATTAAATATATATTTAGCCAGTAAATTAAAAATTATTGCATATTTTACCATGCTCATTTTAAAACCTACGCAACGTGTGGGCAATCCCTAGTGAATATAAATGAGAAGAAAAGGAAATAAAAACTCAAAATGGTAAGAATGATGGTAACTTTTGTCATCTTTAAAGGATATCATTTTTAAAATTAGAAACACGCTCATTCTCTCGAATATCTAAAGTTGAGGGTCTGGACCTTGATGAAGAAGAGAAGGTTTAGGAAGGTAGGAAGAAGAAAAAGCTTCTTGTGGTGGATAAAGAGGAAGAAAAGAAGGAGAAACTAGGTTCTATGATTGGGATGATAGTTTCAAACACCACATCTTCTGACATGGGTATTTGCTAGAGATTCACAAACCCTTACTGGTTTTATAATTGGTTTTGTATAATTTTTTTAACTTGTTCATTTCATCAATAGTACATCTACTCGATCTCTGTTGGAGCTATTCAACCGTAATCCCTTCCCTCGAGTAGCCTTGTCGTTTGATCTAAAGTGAGTCGTTGTCTTTGTCTTGAGTTATTGTCTTATTCACTTTATACTATTCAACAAAACAAGTTTGCTCTTGTATTGATTTGTCTATGTTTTTTCAGCTTGTTTTCTCTTCAACTGATCCATATGTGTCCGATAATGAATCTGAGAAAACAATAATGGAAATATCTTCTCAAACATAGAAGAATGCATGTATCTTCTCTTGAATGTTTCGTTTATAACCATTTGTTAGATTGAGTTTAAACAACATTCTATATAATCTGATGAAGATTTGATTCTCTTCAAATTATGCAACCTAAATCTTACCAAGGGTTTTTATGTGGCAATTTTTTTTTTCATATCTATATAATATTTTAAGATTTCTTCTAAACTCAAGTCATGAGAGGATGCAATATGTCATCTATTCTTTTGGCATTTGTCTTTTTAATTTATTAGTCAAAGAAAAAAAATGTCTTTTTACAACCTAGACAATTAATTCCAACAATTTAATAGCTAATTCTAACAATTAACAAACAAAAATGTCATTTCATAACCTTAACAATTAATTCCAACAATTTAATAGCTAATTTCAACAATTAAATGTGTTATTATGGTTTTATTTACTAAATCCAACAATATAATATTTTTTTTTAAATATGTATATTTTATCTCATCACAATAAAGAGAATATGAGAAAAATATAATAAAAATTATCTCATTACGAGTCAAGATTTTAATGAAATAAACGCAAAGATGTTGGAATCTTTGTTGAGATGATGAAATCTTTGTTGAGATGATGAAGATGTTTTGGTAGAATCATAAAGATATTACCACTTTTCTAATCAATAACTTTTTTACAAATGTGTTTGATGGAAAAAAAAGACGACCATTCAATTTTTGTAAGAGGACCATAGTAAACATTGATAAAGACATATGCACAAGATAGAGAATCGTACCAAAATATATGTCTTCTATATGATGTATTTACGAGTGGTATATATTTTTTTCACATAACATTGTATATATACAACAATTTGCTAATTGTTTTGTCTTATAACCTAGATAATTATTTACTATAAATTTCAAATTTATGTAATATTAAATACATATTTAGCTAGTAAATTAAAAATTATTGCATATTTTACCATGCTCATATTAAAACCTACGCAACGTGTGGGCAATCCCTAGTGAATATAAATGAGGAGAAAAGGAAATAAAAACTCAAAATGGTAAGAATGATGGTAACTTTTGTCATCTTTAAAGGCTATCATTTTTAAAATTAGAAACACGCTCATTCTCTCGAATATCTAAAGTTGAGGGTCTGGACCTTGATGAAGAAGAGAAGGTTTAGGAAGGTAGGAAGAAGAAAAAGCTTCTTGTGGTGGATAAAGAGGAAGAAAAGAAGGAGAAACTAGGTTCTATGATTGGGATGATAGTTTTAAACACCACATCTTCTAACATGGGTTTTTGCTAGAGATACACATACCCTTACTGGTTTTATAATTGGTTTTGTATAATTTTTTTAACTTGGTCATTTCATCAATAGTACATCTACTCGATCTCTGTTGGAGCTATTCAACCGTAATCCCTACCCTCGAGTAGCCTTGTCGTTTTCTTCTAAAGTGAATCGTTGTCTTTGTCTTGAGTTATTGTCTTATTCACTTTATACTATTCAACAAAACAAGTTTGCTCTTGTATTGATTTGTCTATGTTTTTTCAGCTTGTTTCCTCTTCAACTGATCCAGATGTGTCCGGTAATGAATCTGAGAAAACAATAATGCAAATATCTTCTCAAACATAGAAGAATGCATGTATCTTCTATTGAATGTTTCGTTTATAACCATTTGTTAGATTGAGTTTAAACAAATTTCTATATAATCTGATGAAGATTTGATTCTCTTCAAATTATGCAACCTAAATCTTACCAAGGGTTTTTATGTGTCAATTATTTTTTTCATATCTATATAATATTTTAAGATTTCTTCTAAACTCAAGTCATGAGAGGATGCAATATGTCATCTATTCTTTTGGCATTTGTCTTTTTAATTTATTAGTTAAAGAAAAAATGTCTTTTTACAACCTAGACAATTAATTCCAACAATTTAATAGCTAATTTCAACAATTAAATGTGTTATTATGATTTTATTTACTAAATCCAACAATATAATATATTTTTTTAAATATGTATATTTTATCTCATCACAATAAAGAGAATATGAGAAAAATATAATAAAGATTATCTCATTACGAGTCAAGATTTTAATGAAATAAACGCAAAGATGTTGGAATCTTTGTTGAGATGATGAAATCTTTGTTGAGATGATGAAGATGTTTTGGTAGAATCATAAAGATATTACCACTTTTCTGATCAATAAATTTTTTACAAATGTGTTTGATGGAAAAAAAGACGACCATTCAATTTTTGTAAGAGAACCATAGTAAACATTGATAAAGACATATGCACAAGATAGAGAATCGTGCCAAAATATATGTCTTCTATATGATGTATTTACGAATGGTATATTTTCTTTTCACATAACATTATATATATACAACAATTTGCTAATTGTTTTATCTTATAACCTAGATAATTATTTACTATAAATATCAAATTTATGTAATATTATATACATATTTAGCTAGTAAATTAAAAATTATTGCATATTTTACCATGCTCATATTAAAACCTACGCAACGTGTGGGCAATCCCTAGTGAATATAAATGAGGAGAAAAGGAAATAAAAACTCAAAATGGTAAGAATGATGGTAACTTTTGTCATCTTTAAAGGCTATCATTTTTAAAATTAGAAACACGCTCATTCTCTCGAATATCTAAAGTTGAGGGTCTGGACCTTGATGAAGAAGAGAAGGTTTAGGAAGGTAGGAAGAAGAAAAAGCTTCTTGTGGTGGATAAAGAGGAAGAAAAGAAGGAGAAACTAGGTTCTATGATTGGGATGATAGTTTTAAACACCACATCTTCTAACATGGGTTTTTGCTAGAGATACACATACCCTTACTGGTTTTATAATTGGTTTTGTATATTTTTTTAACTTGTTTATTTCATCAATAGTACATCTACTCGATCTCTGTTGGAGCTATTCAACCGTAATCCCTACCCTCGAGTAGCCTTGTCGTTTGCTTCTAAAGTGAGTCGTTGTCTTTGTCTTGGGTTATTGTCTTATTCACTTTATACAATTCAACAAAACAAGTTTGCTCTTGTATTGATTTGTCTATGTTTTTTCAGCTTGTTTCCTCTTCAACTAATCCAGATGTGTCCGGTAATGAATCTGAGAATACAATAATGCAAATATCTTCTCAAAGATAGAAGAATGCATTTATCTTCTATTGAATGTTTCATTTATAACCATTTGTTAGATTGAGTTTAAACAACATTCTATATAATCTGATGAAGATTTGATTCTCTTCAAATTATGCAACCTAAATCTTACCAAGGGTTTTTATGTGGAAATAATTTTTTTCATATCTATATAATATTTTAAGATTTCTTCTAAACTCAAGTCATGAGAGGATGCAATATGTCATCTATTCTTTTGGCATTTGTCATTTTAATTTATTAGTCAAAGAAAAAAAATGTCTTTTTACAACCTAGACAATTAATTCCAACAATTTAATAGCTAATTCTAACAATTAACAAACAAAAATGTCATTTCATAACCTTAACAATTAATTCCAACAATTTAATAGCTAATTTCAACAATTAAATGTGTTATTATGATTTTATTTACTAAATCCAACAATATCATATATTTTTTTAAATATGTATATTTTATCTCATCACAATAAAGAGAATATGAGAAAAATATAATAAAAATTATCTCATTACGAGTCAAGATTTTAATGAAATAAACGCAAAGATGTTGGAATCTTTGTTGAGATGATGAAATCTTTGTTGAGATGATGAAGATGTTTTGGTAGAATCATAAAGATATTACCACTTTTCTGATCAATAACTTTTTTACAAATGTGTTTGATGGAAAAAAAAGACGACCATTCAATTTTTGTAAGAGGACCATAGTAAACATTGATAAAGACATATGCACAAGATAGAGAATCGTACCAAAATATATGTCTTCTATATGATGTATTTACGAGTGGTATATATTTTTTTCACATAACATTGTATATATACAACAATTTTCTAATTGTTTTGTCTTATAACCTAGATAATTATTTACTATAAATATCAAATTTATGTAATATTAAATACATATTTAGCCAGTAAATTAAAAATTATTGCATATTTTACCATGCTCATTTTAAAACCTACGCAACGTGTGAGCAATCCCTAGTGAATATAAATGAGGAGAAAAGGAAATAAAAACTCAAAATGGTAAGAATGATGGTAACTTTTGTCATCTTTAAAGGATATCATTTTTAAAATTAGAAACACGCTCATTCTCTCGAATATCTAAAGTTGCGGGTCTGGACCTTGATGAAGAAGAGAAGGTTTAGGAAAGTAGGAAGAAGAAAAAGCTTCTTGTGGTGGATAAAGAGGAAGAAAAGAAGGAGAAACTAGGTTCTATGATTGGGATGATAGTTTCAAACACCACATCTTCTGACATGGGTATTTGCTAGAGATACACATACCCTTACTGGTTTTATAATTGGTTTTGTATAATTTTTTTAACTTGTTTATTTCATCAATAGTACATCTACTCGATCTCTGTTGGAGCTATTCAACCGTAATCCCTTCCCTCGAGTAGACTTGTCGTTTGCTTCTGAAGTGATGTAACACCCAATTTTATTTTTTTAAAACAAACGCGGAAATTCTCATAAAATAAATCAATAAAATAATAAATCAATTCAATTCCAGTAATTCTAAATTCCAGGAAATAATAATAAAAATCTAGCAACCTAAACACCAGGTTTTACTAGACTAAAACTGAAATAAATAACATCCTATCATCCCCTTCGCCGGCCTTGATTCCGCGATC
The DNA here is from genome assembly GCA_963576765.1 of Draba incana. Taxonomy (NCBI): domain Eukaryota; kingdom Viridiplantae; phylum Streptophyta; class Magnoliopsida; order Brassicales; family Brassicaceae; genus Draba; species Draba incana. The sequence goes on along the minus strand of OY755202.1, from coordinate 17,504,694 downwards.
ACGCATTTTTGTTACCTGCAACTCAAAGAGAAAAACAGAGTTGCGTAAGTATTTAATAAATACTTGGTGGTGCGGTCATCCTGTCTACCAGATATATAATAGGAATTAGATTATCAATTCTACGTGATCAAACAACAGTTAAACAAATTCAATATTTAAAATAGGGGGTGTCGATCGACACCACCACTTGGTGTCGATCGACGCTTCACGCAAGGAACAGATCCTCGTGATCATAAAACAGTGGTGTCGATCGACACTACCACTAGGTGTCGATCGAAACCTGAACTGAGCCAAATCCTCTCACGGCTCGAGTTCCGTTCCATCTCGCGATATCATCACGATTCCAAAACGCATAATTCACACAGAAATATCACAGGAACAATCCAATTCATCACAAACAACCAATCAAATTTCCTAATAACCTAATTCCATATCACGATCACGCACTCACCTCGATTACGCGGTTGAGGAATGATCGGATAAGAAACTGACACGAATCAGCCTCAAAAACTCTGATTCCTCGCAGGAAATGACCAAAACATCACCACAAACCCGATCAACAACCACACGAGACTATCACGCGAAGAACGATGAAGAATGGATCACAAACGCTCCTCGAATCATCGAAATCTTCATCAAAAGCCTTTAAAAATGTTTCTCCTTCTCTCAAACACGACCACACTCGGCAAAAAGGTTTATATACTCGAGCCCTAGGTTTCTCCCTAAAACGACTCGCAAACCGGGCGATTAAACTTAACCGAAATCGACCAAAAACATTGGTGTCGATCGACACCCACCACTGGTGTCGATCGACATCTCGACCAAATTCCCAGAATTCGGTTTCGGGATGTTACAACTCTCCCCCACTATCTTGGATTCGACCTCGAATCCTTCAAACCGTCTATCCAAGACCGAAAGTTTGACCCCACTTGGTCATCACATCAGAGATCCTCACCCGATCCCTAAACCCTCTTCTAATTCTTATGTTAATACCCACGTTTTCTAGACATTTATTACTCCTAACTCATTACCTTGCTCTCGGGACACATTCCTTAGCAACAAATATACCAACCACTAATGGTATACCGGGAACCACTTGCCCTCAAGACTCATACTGAGTCCCACTCGTCTCACACAAGCCTCTGGAGACCACCAACTCCATAAAAGAATGCATGGAAACTCACTCCCTTCAAGAGACCCACCATCTCCTGATACTTATCCTGAGATCCACTTGTCACAGATAAGTAAGCATCCCACTATACTATACCGTGATCCACCCGTCATCGGTAAGTAACCTCCGATACTATGCTGTGATCCACCAGTCACGAGTAGATCGCCGAAGACCCACTGTCTTCCAAATTTGTAATGAGTTATTCGAGAATACCACTATCCCTAGAGTATTAGATTCAAAAGAAAAACGTTTACTAACATCTATGATTAGATCTGCCCCACTTGGCCTATCTCGATATTTCCACCCGAAATATCATTGATAACACGACCCAAACTGGTCAATCAACAACATGCTTATAAGAACCACACATCTCATAAGGACACGGAAAATAGATAAGGAAACTCCATCTTATAAATTCCGAATAAATGTATATCGTTACAACCAAAACGAAAAATACATGAACCAAAACAACAATAACCACGCTATCACAAATCTGGAACCACAAAGATACAAGTAAGCTCAAGCTACGACCTGCTAGTCGAACCACTTCCTGAACTTCAACTTCATCTTTTCCTCTGGCTCCCACGTCTCATCCTCTGTACCGCTATAGTCCCACAAGACTCTCAGCAACGGTATCCTCTTCCGGCGCAGAACCTTCTCTTTCCTCTCGAGAATCCTCACAAGAACTGCCAAAACTGTCAAATCTGGCTGCAGATCCTCCAGGATCTTAGCCATCAACTCCTCTGACTTATGGAGGCACTTCCTCAGCATAGACACATGAAACACCTTATGGAAAGCCTTCATGATCGGAGGTAACTCTAACCGATACGCCACCGGTCAAACTTGCTCCACCACCGGGAACGGTCCCATAAAACGCGGGCACAACTTGTTTTCTGCTATGGATCTGTTAGGACCCCTCAACATAGCCATCTTGAGATACACGCGGTCTCCCACTGCAAACTCAAGCTCTCTCCGCCGCTTATCAGCATAACTCCGCTGACGATCCTGAGCTTCCTTCATGTTCAGTTTTAAAACACGGATTTTTTCCGTCGTTTCCTGAACGAAATTGGCACCCATAATGCTCCTCTCCCCCACTTGGGTCCAGCATAAAGGTATCCTGCACGGCTTCCCATAAAGCGCCTCATAAGGAGCCATGCCAATACTCGCCTGAAAACTGTTGTTATACGCAAACTCAGCCAGGCACAGATGATCAAACCAGTGACCACCCCAATCCAATACGCACATCCTGAGCAGATCCTCTAAGTTCTGAATAGTCCTCTCTGACTGATCATTAGTTTGCGGATGATATGCTGTACTCATATGCACCCTCGTGCCCATCTCTGTCTGAAAAGCTCCCCAAAACTCAGACGTAAACTTAGGATCTCGGTCTGACACAATACTGGCTGGCACACCATGCAGCCTCACAATCTCTCGCACAAATCTCTTTGCCAAAACCGCAGCTCCATCGGTCTTTTTAACGGCTAGAAAATGTGCAGACTTAGTCAACCGATCCACAATAACCCAAATCGCATCATAGGTCCTCGAAGTAGGTAAACCAACCACAAAATCCATAGTGATCATATCCCACTTCCACTCAGGAATGGGTAAACTCTGCAACTTCCCTCCCGGAACCTGATGCTCTGCTTTCACTAACTGGCACGTATCGCATTTCGCGACCCAGTCAGCTACATCTCTCTTCATCCTGACCGAATGATAATACCGCTTAAGATCATGGTACATCTTAGTCGCACCCGGATGAATAGAAAACTTGCTCGCATGAGCCTCTCGCAGAATCTCCGGCCGTAACATCTCGTCCTTGGGCATACAAACCCGCCCGCAAACCAAAATAGTCCCATTCGAAGAGACAATATACTCAGATCCAACGGCCCTCGACGCCTCAACCAAAACCTGATCGTTATTCTGAGCTACTCGGATCCTACTCAAAAGATCTGCCTGATCCATGATATGGTCAAATTTCCCTTGGTCCTACTCTCTCAAATTAAGAGATCGATTGTAGTACTTAGGGTATCGAATCCACAGGGAATCAGTTGCACAATAGATTAAAACTTTCGGACTAAGCTAAGCAAATAAGATTTTAAATAAATTGCAGAAAACAGTAAATCAGGATGATGGTAAAGCTTTAAATCAATAAAAGAGAAACGCTAAGCTTTAGGGAATTCGCAGGATTAAATCTAAGTTGAATAATAAATTTACTAATGGGATTGATGAAGTGCAATTCTAGAACTTAAAACTAATATAAAACAAACCAACTGTTGTTGCGAATATTATCTATGTTTAAACCCTAGAAAACCAACTGTCGTTGCCAAATCAGATTAATTTAAATAAGCATTAAAAATAGGTTTGATTGTTCACAAAGATCTAAATCCAACTGTCGTTGGGAATCAGATCTTTGCTCACCTATGATTCAATTCAGGCAATTCAATAATGATGTCTCATCTATTAAACCACCTAGGATATCTAATTCAGGCCTAAATCAGAATTTAAAGGAATCAAGGTGAAGAATATAAATATGATGCAAAATCCGAAAAGTAAATAAATCAACAACTCTTCATTAACCTTTGAAAAATTCTAAAACCTAACTAGGAAATTACTCAGACATAGTAATGAATAATAAATTCCTAGTATAAAAATCTCTAAGTAAAATAAAGCATAGCCTAAACAATGGCTGAAAACACATATATATATAGGTTACAAAAACGTCATGGGCCCAATTGCAAACATCTGAGCTTTTTGGCGCGAAAATGAAATCTTCTAAAACTTGGAATCTGGGCTGGTCCGATGGTCGTGTCGATCGACACGATTTAGTCTGTCGATCGACGCTTGCAAATATTCGGTGTTGAGCGACACTAGTATCCACATCGCTCGACACTCCCTCTGAATGTTGACTCCGAACTTGCCACTTTGACTGCTCATTCCGTTAAACTCCAAAATGCTTCAGTAAACACCAATTGAGTCCAATTCGTTCTTGTACTTAATATAAAACACCAAACACTAGAAAACACCAAAAGACTCGATAAAACAGACATATATCATGGTATAAAAACCAGTAAAAACCATGATATATCAATCCACAGCCTCTAATCCCAAAGGCTCCTGCGAAAAAGCACACAACTGCAAAGTACTAATCTCGCCCACTAAGGCCTCAACCTTCTGCTCCCAAATCGAATCAACCCCCCTCCGACTCAGAGCATCAGCCACCTGATTAGCCTTACCCGGATGGTAAAGGATCTCCAGCTCGTAATCCGCCAAAAACTCAAGCCAGCGCCTCTGCCTCATATTCAGAAATGGCTGAGTGAAGATATGCTGCAGATTATTATGATCCGTATAGATCTGCACCCTCCCACCATAAAGGTACGATCTCCAAATATTCAGAGCAAAAACTACAGCTCCTAACTCAATATCATGTGTAAGGCGATTACGCTCGCTACCCTGCCATTGCCTCAAAGCATACGCAATGACCTTGCCCTTCTGCATCAAAACACACCACATACCCACTCCTGAAGCATCACTGTACACGGTATAAGGCTTCCCCGGCTCGGGTAATGCCAATACCGGCGTTCTAGTCAACATCTCCTTGAGCCTCGCAAAGCTCTCCTCGCACTCCGGCGACCAAAGAAACGGAACATCCTTACCAGTCAGCTTCGTCATCGGCTGAGCCATACTCGCAAAACCCTTGACGAACCTCCGGTAATAACCGGCCAAACCCAAGAAACTCCTGATCTCGGTAGCATTACACGGTCTAGGCCAATCCCTGATAGCCTTTATCTTCGCCGGATCCACTGAAACGCCCTCTGAAGATACAATATGACCAAGGAATCCCATCTATCTCTGCCAAAAACTGCACTTGCTCAACTTGGCATACAACTTCTGCTCTCGAAGCTTCTCCAAAACCAATCTCAAATGAGTCTCGTGCTCCTCGGGACTCCTCGAATAGACCAGAATGTCATCAATAAAGATGATAACAAACACGTCCAAATACTCCTTGAACACGTCGTTCATTAATCTCGTGAAAGCTGCCGGTGCATTTGTCAAACCAAAAGGCAAGACCACGAACTCAAAATGCCCGTATCTCGTCCTGAACGCTGTCTTACGAACGTCTGCCTCATCTATCGGGATCTGATGATAACCCGACGCCAAGTCTATCTTGGAGAACCAAGTAGCACCCCTCAACTGATCCAAAAGCTCATCAATCCTCGGGAGAGGGTACTTGTTCTTCACCGTGACCCGGTTCAGACCTCGATAGTCAATACACAAACGCATACTCCCATCTTTCTTCTTTACGAACAAAACCAGCGCTCCCCACAGTGACACACTCGGTCGCACAAAACCCTTACTCAACAGATCTTCCAACTGCTTCTTTAGTTCCGCTAACTCTGCTGGAGCCATCCTGTAAGGAGCCTTAGAAATCGGAGCTGTCACGGGCTCTAACTCAATCGTGAAAGGATCTGACCGAGACGGTGGTAATCCCTGCAGCGACTGAAAAACATCCACGAATCCCAAACAACTCAGATCTCCCCGATAGCCACCTCATCACCAGACTCCTACATAGAAATCACTGCCAAATAAGCTTCGCAACCCTGCGCTATCATCTGCTCAGCCTGAATAGCCGAGATTACCAAACTCCCGGAAGTAGATCTCACGCCCTGAAACACTAACTTCCCCGCATCTCGCTCAAAAGCTACTCTCCCTCTGAAACAATCCAAATGAACCTTATGAAATGACAACCAATCCGTTCCGAGAATCACGTCGTAAAGTTCCACCGGACTAATCACCAAATCTACCGGCATCGACTGACCGATAATCTGAACATCAACTGCTCTAGCTCGGCCGGAAGTAGCCAGGAATCCCCCTCCAGCCACTTTAACCAGACCCGAAAGCTCACCCACACTGCTCCGAATGCCACTGCGCTCGGCATGCTCTGGAGTAATGAAGCAGCTCGATGCTCCAGAATCAAAAAGAACGTGGGACTTAAACCCTCCCACTAATAAGGTCCCTACACAATTCACATGCGTTGAGAACCCTAACGACTACCACATGCAAAATAAAAGACATAAGACAAATTCTACCCTTAAGAATTAACAAAGTTAGAGTCTAAAATTTTACCTGTGATCTGCGCGTTTCCCGGCTGCCCTGCCTCTGCAGGACCATAAACCCGCGGTGCCGGCCCAACGGCTGCCCTGCCACTGGCTGAAATGCTGCCACAGCCATCTGCTGCAACTTAGGACACATTGGCCGGATATGCCCCGACTCTCGGTAATGGAAACATACCTTGGCATCCTGAGATGCCTCCCTCTGGGGACAACTAACCACTCGATGCTTGGTACTCACGCATCCATAACAAGCACGACCGCTCTGGCCTCCTCCAGAAACCTCGTCGAATCTCCTCTTCTGACCCTGCGCAGGCTTACCGCCTTTTCCAGAACCAAAACTCCGAGAATGCTGCTGCTGCCTCCTCGGCTGAACAGCAGGAGCAGCTACATATGGAACCACCACTGATGGAACAACCACCGGACCACTCTGCTCATGCTGATCCTCCTCAATCGAAGCAGCAAGCTCCACCAACTCTGCCCTCGAGGCGTACACCAAACCCCGACACTGGGTCCTGATACTCATCCGAAGCCTCTGCAAGAACCTCTGCATAAGGGTCCGCTCATCAGTCATGCCCTGACTAGCATAAGCCTGAAATCTGCTGAACTCGGTATCATAATCCCGAACTGAACTCGCTCCCTGAGACAGCTCCATAAACCTCATCTGCAGGCGGTCCAAAGCCTCTCGAGGAAAGAACTTGGCATTGAACTCGCCCACAAACTCATCCCAAGTCCAAACAGCTCTCCTGGACTCCATCGATCTCCACCAGCTATGCACATCCTCGCTCAAATAATGCACAACCAACTCTACCCGATACTCTGCAGGACATCGGATCGACCGAAAATTGTGCTCCACTCTCAAGCGCCACTCATCGGCCCCCTCAGGCCCAAATCTGCCAGTGAAGAAAGGCATACCAATCTTCCGCATCTGCCCCATCATCACGAGATAGGGAGGATGCTCAGCAACCACAGCTCTCGGCAGCTCAACCTCTGCAGCTCTCTGCTGCCCCTCCACCACCGGAGGTACTGCTGGAGCCGGTACCGGAGCCGCCACCGGAAACCGCTCCAACAGCTACGTCAGAAGTCCCACGATGACACCATCACGACCCTGAGCTGGAGCAGCACTCCCACCTGGGCTCACTCCATCACCAGCACCTCTCCCGGCACCAATAGCACCACCACGAGCACCCCTCCCAGTACTGATAGATAGCCACACTGGCACTAGTCTCACTCGCGGTCTCCACCCGATGTGTCTGGGATGCAGCCACACTGCTAGACGACTCTGGCACTAAGCCACGACCATGGCCTCCACGGCCTCTACCACGACCTCTAAAAGATAGAAGTATAGAAAAATGCATGTATCTTCAATTGAAAGTTTCGTTTATAACCATTTGTTAGATTAAGTTTAAACAACATTCTATATACTCTGATGAAGATTTGATTCTCTTCAAATTATGCAACCTAAATCTTACCAAGGATTTTTATGTTGTAATTATTTTATTCATATCTATATAATATATTAAGATTTCTTCTAAACTCAAGTCATGAGAGGATGCAATATGTCATCTACTCTTTTGGCATTTGTCTTTTTAATTTATTAGTTAAAGAAAAATGTCTTTTACAACCTTGACAATTAATTCCAACAATTTGATAGCTAATTCTAACAGTTAACAAACAAAAATGTCATTTTATAACCTTAATAATTAATTCCAACAATTTCATAGCTTATTCCAACAATTAAATGTGTTATTGTGATTTTATTTACTAAATCCAACAATATAATATTTTTTAAAGATATATATATATATATATATATATATATTATCTCATCACAATAAAGAGAATATGAGAAAAATATAATAAAAAAATTTCTCATTACGAGTCAAGATTTTAATGAAATAAACACAAAGATGTTTGAATCTTTCTTGAGATGATGGAATCTTTGTTGAGATGATGAAGATGTTTTGGTAGAATCATAAAGATATTACCACTTTTCTGATCAATAATTTTTTTACAAATGTGTTTGATGGAAAAAAAAAGACGACCAATCATTTTTTGTAAGAGAACCATAGTGAATATTTATAAAGACATATGTACAAGTTTGAGAATTGTGCTAAAACATATGTCTTCTATATGATGTATTTACGAGTGGTATATTTATTTTTTCATATAACATTGTATATATACAACAATTTGCTACATTTTTTTGTCTTATAACCTAGATTATTATTTACTATAAATATCAAATTTATGTAATATTAAATACATAATTAGTCAATAAATTAGAAATTATTGCATATTTGACCATGTTCATTTAAAAACCCACACAACATGTGACACCCTGGTTTCAGGGCATATAAGGTATATGCGGTATATGTGGAGAGGTTTAAAAGAATTGATTGGGCTACTTATATCACCAAAGTGCACTTATCTTTTCGGTCACATATCTTGAGAGAACTCCAGAGTTAAGTTTGCTTGAGCTGGAGCAATTTAAGGAAGGGTGACTTACTGGAAAGTCATTTCCGCTCTCGAGTAAGTGAGGACAAAATACGAGGAAAAATCACGTGGTGATTTGCAGGGTTAGTAAACAAGACTTCCGAGCCTCCCGGACTAACGCACTGACCATCAGACATGGTGGGCCCACATGCCTGAGAGTGGAAAGGGGCCCATAGGAGGGGTGGTCGGGGCGTTATACAACATGTGGGCAATCCCTAGTGAATAATAAAAGACGAGAAAAGGAAATAAAAACTTAAAAAGGTAAGAAAGATGGTAACGTTTGTCATCTTTAAAATTAGAAACACGCTCTCTTTCTCTCTCTCTCTCGAATTTCTAGAGTTGAGGGTCTGGACCTTGATCCTTGATGAACAAGAAAGGTTTATGAAGAGAGGAAGAATAAAAAGCTTCTTGTGGTGGATAAAGAAGAAGAGAAGAAGGAGAAACTAGGTTCCACGATTGGGAGGATAATTTCAAACACGACATCTTCTGACATGGGTATTTGATAAAGATACACAAACCCTTACTGGTTTTGTAATTGGTTTTGTGTAACTTCTCTAACTTTTTTATTTCATCAACAATATATCTACTCGATCTCTGTTGGAGCTATTCAACTGTAATCCTTTCCCTCGAGTAGCCTCGTCGTTTGCTTCTAAAGTGAGTCGTTGCGTTGTCTTGAGTAAATTTTTTCTTCACTTATACTATTCAACAAAACAAGTTTGCTCTTGTATTGATGTATCTGTGTTTTTTCAGCTTGTTTCCTCTTCAACTGATCCAGGTGTGTACGCTGCACTGGTTATGAATCTGACAAAACATTACCCTGCAATATTCGGCTTAGTCGTTGAGCAATCTCAATCAACTCACCACACTAAACTTCTGGATCGGTTGTTGAGTCTAAGAGATATCCCTAAGATGAAGAAGAAGAAGATTGCATGCCTTAGCTTTGATGAAGAAGAAGAAGAAGAAGAAGAAGAAGAACAGGAGTAAGAAAGTTAGATTCGTATGTTTTCTTTTGTTCTGAACTTGCGCTCACTGGGATTTTGTTTTGTTTTTTCTTGTTCATAAACTCAGAGACATGTGACTGGTCTGAAGCTTTCGCTTGTGAAACATATTTTGATTCTTGGGCTTCTTTTTGTTCTGTTTTTTGTGAATCATCATATAAGAACATCAACATGTGATTGTTTTCCAAGTTTCGTTTGTGAAATTGGCACTTTTTGTTGTTGTAAAGTTTCGTTTGTGAGACTGGCACATTTTTGTTGTTGTAAAGTTTGGTTTTTGGAAATGGTTTTGTGTGAATCAACATATGTTCAGAGAAACATTTTTTTGTTGTGCATCTTTGTTTCGTCTTTTTCTTAGTGTTCAGTTTCAGGTATAACAAGGCAATAGGATCAAAGTGTTCAGAACAGATATTGCAAATAATGTTTCTTTCCACATTTTCTGCTAGAATCGCTTTTTAATGAATATTTTGTTGGAAGAGACAAAAAGAACAAAATAAAATCTGAAATTTTCTTTTTATTCTCGACAATTATACAATAAGACATTATACACACTTATACACAAAACCAAAAGACACAAGTGAAGAGTTGTGTCTCTTCCTCCTACTCTTAAACTAAATAACTACCCTTTCTTATCCAAAAGTCACGACTAGTAAACAAGCACTTTTTGATCTATCAAATACATAATTACTTGGTAATTAGATTAAACAAGACCACTCAATTATAAACTAACACTCCCCCTTAATTGAGTTTCTTGCTAACTCCGAACTTGTTTCTTAGTTCTTCAAGACTTGTGGTGCGGACACCAAATATGTCCTTTAAAACTCCAAACTTCATGTCTACTTTGTCTTTTTTCTTCACGTACAAGGCTTAGAACTTTTGTTGAATAAGTTTCACGTTTAGTATAACTTCTTTCACGTCGTCTCACGGCTTCTCTGTTTCCAACTAATCTTCTTCTTCTTCTTCTTCTCATTTTTTTTTTCTTTTGTTCACATTTGACATTCTTTTGTCAATGAATCTCATATTTGACATAGGAACTCCGGGATTTCTCTTTCCCGCAAGTCTTCTACTACTCATCTTCAAGCTTAACATGACCTCTCTCACATTTTTTCTTCAAGTCTCCATGAGCTTTCCTCATGTCTCCTCCGTGATCTTTTGTCATGTCTGCGTAGGTTGTCCTTGCAACCTTCTTCAACTCCTTTTCCTTCAGGTGAGCTTTCTTATCTTTCCCTTTTAGTCTCCTCTTGATCACCAATTTTGTGCGTGAACTTCTTCACGTCTTCTTCGGTTATCTCTGTAACGGGTTCCTGTCCTCGGTTACCTTTTGAACCGGTTCCCGTCTCGTGAATCATCTCCACACCTTCTTCGCTTATTATGCTCCATTTTTCTCTGAGGAAAGCATCCTCCTTTTGTGCTTGGTGTCTTCTTTTGATCACCATAACGTCTCCATGACGTCTAACGCGTGAATCATTTCTACGTTTTCTTCGGTTATCTTTTCAACCAACTTGTGCTCCATTTTTCTTTGAGGTAAGCATCCTCTTTTTGAGCTTGGTTTCTTCTTTTGATCACCATCATCACGTCTCCCTGACGTCTCGTTCTTTTTTGTTGAGTAGCCTTGCTCTTTTCGTGTGAACGTATTTCTCAAAAAAAAAAACCCACACCATTTTTTGCTAATAAGTCTTGTTATGTTTCTTCTAACAAGCGGCTTTCTCTGTGTGATTGTCTTCCATACACATCACACCACTTTTGTTGATTTTCTAATTTAAAAACCAAAATCTCCTGACCATCATTGAACACACGTTCATGCGTGTTCTAATTACACAAAGTGCACGATCTTTATGTGCTGAATAGATTCTATCAAATCTATCACAAACAATGTTGTTCACTCCTTCCTTGATGCTTCCTTCCACTGAATGTTTAATTACACCACCTCGGGTGTCTCCTTTGTTTGCGTCCGTCGGTCGGGAACCGTTAGCCATCAACGCCTCGAATCTCTCAATATTAAGATAGATTTCATCTTAATAAACCCGAAACCCTCTCTATCAAACATGAGAATCACTTGCTACAATGTTGTTGCCATAATCTTTGATTTTACTTGATTTTTTTTTTTTTTTTTGGTGCGCTTGAACTGGCCCTTGAATCAATAAAGCTCTGATGCCATGTTCGAAGAGACAAAAAGAACAAAATAAAATCTGAAATTTTCTCTTTATTCTTGAAAATTATACAATAAGACATTATACACACTTATTCTCGAAGAGTTGTGTCTCTTCCTCCTATTCTTAGACTAAATAACTACCCTTTCTTCTCCAAAATTCACGACTAGTAAACAAGCACCTTTTGATCTATCAAATGCATAATTACTTAGTAATTAGATTAAACAAGACCACTTGTAGGGGTCGGATACAATTCTGCAGGAAGGCTTGAGAAATCATAAACAGGCCTGTAGAAGTGTATTTCAAATTAGGCCCATAATGTTATAAATCCATAATAAAACTGGACTTAATAACAATATGGGCCAAAGTTCATTTTATTGTTTAATGGGCCAAACCCAAATCTATTGTTTAACCTAGACTAAAAAGCTATATATAGCTCATTGTATCCACCCAGAAAAGGATTCAGAATTTCTCATAACAAAAGTAATAAATCTCTCTTAACAGCTATAGCAACAATCTCTACATTTTCTGCATTGTGATTCACTCAAAAGTCTCGCACCTCCTCTAAAACCCTTACAAATTCAATTGTGCGAGTTATGACTTCTACAATTTGGCGCCAAATAAGGGGAACACGCGCGACATTCTTACTCAAAAAAAATCACACTGCAAGCTACACAAGCAAGGATGTCTAGAGACAACATTCGAGCAGCAACGCATCGCCGAGCAACAACGCGTTGCCGAGGAGCAACGCATCGCAGAAGAGCAACGCATCGCTGAAGAGCAACGCATCACCATCCAACAGAATCGCAACAACACCGGCAACGGATCTGGAAACACCAGTATTGGAACAGGAGGCACGACAAACAACACACTGATTGTTCCTGACACTCCAGCAACAGCAGTCACAACAGCGACGTCTGAGTTCCTCACTGGTATGAAAACGATGCTAGAGACGCTACTCAAGAAGACATAGGAGCAACAAAAGACCAATTAAGAACTACACGTTCTCGCAACAGTGAATCGGGCCGGCAACAGAAGAGCATGTATGTTTAGACAACCCGCATCACGCATAATTCTGACGTCTCTGGATTTCGCAACTCCAATAAGGCCACCAAGAGGGCAACGTCAACCTCTTCCTCCGTCAACCCCGCAAGGTGAGCAAGGCGCGACTGCCCAAACTAAAACTGAGCGGCCGACTGTCACATCAACTGCGACAAATAATTCGTAGAATCTGAGAACTGAACGCAACATAAGGAACATCGCTACTGGAAGAGCGACAATAAACACAGAACGAAGCAACGTGATGCGGGCTCAAATTTACCCTAGAACCACTCTCTCAAACAAAGAGATCATCGTAGTATTTAAGGATCGAATCCACAGGGAGTTAGAATACACAATCAATCTCGGTAATCAGATTTTGCTAAGTAAAACGATTGTAAGAGTAAAAACAGTTTATAAACCCAAGAAATCCCAAAACCTAACAAGTGATTTACTCAGAAATAGATGATGAAATCATATTAACTGAATAAGATTGCATTAAAGAGTAAGAGTAGATGATACAAAAGGGTTTGAAGTCTTTGAATCTCAAGAACATGTAGATCTTCTCAAAGTTTCTCCAAAAGTCTCTTTTTCTCTCTCTACCTCCTTAATAAAACAGTGTGTCTTTAAGTAAAAACGAGTTAAAAGTATTTATACAAGTGGTAAAATTAGGTTTACAGAGCCACCGTCGATCGACACAAACAATATGTCGATCGACACGAGGGCGTCTGTGGATATTTTCTTCGTCTTTAAAATGCTCCGTCGATCGACACATATGTACAACTGTCGATCGACAGGGACCTTTTAAAGGTCCCTATTCCACTTGTATCTCTTCAACTCTAAAATGGTCCAAAATGCTCCAAATGTTTCCATTAAGCTCTAAATGACCATTTCCTGCAAAACACTGTAAAATACATACAAAATACCACAACTACTAATATAAACCCGGTTATATCATGGTTAAAATCGGGTAAAAACCATGATATATCACAACGCCAACGCAGAGCAAGACCAAGCCTTTGACGATGAAGAAGACGACATAACCTGGTCACAGCAGTCCGAGTTCGAAGAGGAGCGACATGCAGTTTTCCAGGCTCAGAAGGCTGAGTTGGATGAGATGCGACGTAACATAGAGCGAGCGGCTGCTGAAATGAGGGATGTTTGGTCCGAGCTGCACAAGGCAGTCAGCAAAGCACCTGAACTTGATTGAGCACTCGCGGAGGTCCAGAACACCCCTTTCACAAATCGCATCAGGCAAATCAAATTCTCCGATCGAGACGACTCAAAGTGCCTTTCTACGAAGGCAAAACGGATCCATCGGAACACTTGACAGCATTCACAATTGCGCTAGCACGAGCTAACTTCAGGGAAGACGAAGAAGATGTTGGGCGCTGTATTTTCTTCGTGGAGCACCTTAAGGGAGCAGTACTTCAATGGTTTTCAAAGCTGGAAAAGAACTCCATTGATAACTTCAAGCAGTTGTCTGCAGCATTCCTGAAGCACTACGCCATCTTCATTGAAGCGGAAACATCTGACGCGGATCTCTGGAATCTGCAGCAAGGTCAAAGTAAAACTTTAAGAAGCTTCATGGAGCGCTTCAAGACAGTGCTATCTAAAGTGGAAGGTATAAGTAACAAAAATGCGCTCGAGGCGCTCAAGAAGTCATTACGGCACGACTCCGAGTTTTGGAGAGAGATGATCTTAAATAAACCTGTGACAATTGAAGACGCTTTGTATCGAGCAACTGACTTCGCGACAATCGAAGACGAAAAGAGTATTTTCGCCCAAGCTCAAGGGAAAGCAAAGTCTACGCCTCACCTTCCACCTACTCAGGTTCAGCCGCAAGCTAAGAAGAGTAACCAGGGATCATGATTCATGCATCACGAATCCAAGGGCGCTCACAATTACCAAGTGGAATCCCAAGGTTAGAGTGGAGGACGAGGCCGAGGTCGCGCCCGTGGTCGAGGCCGCGGTAGCTGGTCAAGCAGATGGACAAAATAACAGAGCAGCTTCGACGAAGAGGCATACTGCAAACATCATAAATCCTTTGGGCACTCAACGGTGAAGTGCCGCGTTCTTGGTTCAAAACTCGCTGCCGCGCTAGTCGCTTGGAAGCTTAAAGGCAACATCGAAATCAAGGACTTCGAGATGGAAACCAACGAGCAGCAGCCTGCGGAAGGCGAGCAACCTACACCAAGAAGGAGAAACAATGACCCAGCAGGAGGCGGAGCTCGTCCGGATATACTAATGATCATGGGAGGATCTCGTTACTGCTCGGATACTGTAGCTACTATCAAAGCCTACCAGCGGAGAGCTGAAGTCAGCAAGAATCTGTCTGAGCCATCTAAATTACCAAACGATGTAATCTCTTTTGAAGAACCAGAGACAGCAGGTATTGATCACCCCCATAACAACCCTCTGGTACTCAAGCTTGTCATCAACAATTGCAACATGTCCCACATCCTCATCGATACAGGAAGCTCTTTGGATGTCATTTTCCGTGAAACGCTCCTAAGGATGGGTGTTGACCTCTCCACTCTAAAAGGGAGACCAAAGCCGGTTACCGGTTTTTCTGAGACAACCTTGACAATGGGGACCATAAAACTCCCCGTCGAAGCTGGTGGAATAACAAAAATCGTAGAATTTTCAGTAGCTGATCACCCAACCATCTACAACGTGATCTTGGGCACTCCCTGGATCAACTCAATGCACGCTGTGCCATCTACCTATCACCTCTGTCTCAAATTCCCAACCCCAAGTGGGGTGGAGACTATTTGGGGATGTCAAAGAGAGTCCTGGAACTGTTTCCTCGTGGAGCACAAGCTCCGTAATCCGGTAACAGGACCTAGTGCCAAGACACAACGTAAGAAGATGAAGATGGATCGAGAGCCGGTTAAAGAACTCTCTAAACTCTTGTAGCAACTATAGCTCAACGAGGATCACCTAGAAGAAACCCAACCCACCTGCGATCCCGTTATCTATGTCTGCATAGACGACGGCTACCCGGAAAGATGCATAGAAATTGGCGCTAAGCTTGACAAAAAAATCAAGGATAACCTTGTCTTATTTCTGAAGTAGAACATCAACACTTTTGCCTGGGCAGCAGAAGATATGCCAAGAATTGATATAACCGTGACCTGCCATGAGTTGAACGTCGACCCAATTTTCAAACCTGTTAAGCAGAAGAGACGTAAGCTCGGGTTAGAGAAAGCAAAAGCAGTAAACGATGAGGTGGAGAGGCTCTTGCGAGTTGGATCAATCACTGAGGTGAAGTATCCCGACTGGCTAGCTAATCCTATTGTTGTAAAGAAGAGGAACAAGAAGTGGAGAGTATGCGTAGATTTTACAGACCTCAACAAAGCTTGTCCGAAAGACAGCTTTTCACTCCCCCACATAGATCGATTGGTGGAGGCTACAGCAGGTAACAAGCTGCTTACATTTATAGACGCTTTCTCCGAGTATAATCAGATCATGATGTACCCAGAGAACCGAGAGAAAACAACATTCATCACAGATCGCGGGATCTACTGCTACCAAGTGATGCCTTTCGGCCTCAAAAACGCTGGAGCAACGTACGAAAAACGCTGGAGCAAAGAACAACTCGGGAACACCATGGAAGTTTACAATGACGACATGCTTGTCTAGTTGCTAGAAGAAAAGGATCATATAGCACATCTGGAAGAATGTTTCAATCAACTGAATTTGCACAACATGAAGCTGAATCCGACAAAGTGCAGATTTGCAGTCACATCTGGTGAATTCCTAGGCTACTTAGTGACTCACCGAGGCATTGAAGCGAACCCAAAATAGATCGACGTCCTGATCCAGATGAGTTCACCAAAAAAGCAAAGAGAAGTGCAGCGGCTCACTGGACGAGTAGCTACGTTAAATCGATTCATTTTGCGGTCTACAGATAAGTTCCTACCCTTCTACAACACTCTTCACGGGAACAAAAAGTTTGAATGGACAAAGAAGTGTGAAGAGGCATTCCAGCAGCTGAAAGGTTACTTAGCAAGTTCGCTAGTGCTCGCAAAGCCAGTAGAAGGAGAAGCTTTGTTTCTCTACACCACAGTTTCAGATACTTCAGTCAGTGGAGTGCTAATTCGTGAAGAGAGAGGCGAGCAGAAGCCAATCTTTTATGTCAGCAAATTTTTAACCGACGCCGAGACAAGATATCCACAAATGGAGAAGCTAGCCTTCTCAGTCGTCATGTCTGCAAGAAAATTGAGGCCATACTTCTAGTCACATTTAATCTTGGTCCTCAGCACCTTCCCTCTCCGCTCCATCTTGCACAGCCCTAGTCAGTCTGGACGATTA
Source organism: Draba incana (assembly GCA_963576765.1). Classification (NCBI taxonomy): domain Eukaryota; kingdom Viridiplantae; phylum Streptophyta; class Magnoliopsida; order Brassicales; family Brassicaceae; genus Draba; species Draba incana. The sequence continues at coordinate 17,487,419 of OY755202.1, read as the reverse complement.
GCTAAGTGGGCGATCGAATTAAGCGAGTATGACATTGAATACCGCGGGCGAACATGCGCAAAATCAGAAGTCCTAGCTGACTTTCTAATCGAGCTTCCGGAAGAGGGAGTCGCTAAAGAAAGTCTGAACCTATTCTGGCAACTTTTTGTCGATGGGTCATCATCTAAAACTGGTTCGGGAGTCGGGATTTGCTTAACATCACCCACTGGCGAAATACTGGAGCAGTCATTCCGCCTAGGCTTCCGAGCATCTAACAACAAAGTACGAGGCCCTTATAGCCAGCATGAGACTTGCACACACTTATACACGACCACATTCACGCATTTTGTGACTCCCAGTTGGTTGCAAACCATTTCAGCAGAGAATACGCTACAAAAGACGAGCGCATGGAAGCATACCTTAAAGTTGTCAAGAAGTTGGCCGTGCAGTTCACAGAATTCACATTTACTTGGATTCCTAGAGGAGATAACACTCTTGTTGATGCCCTTGCAGTCCTCACTTCAACCTTCGACCCTGAATTAATGTGAATCATCCCAGTGGAGTTTACTGAGCATCCAAGTATCCCTATTCCAGAAGTGGTTAACATCTTGACTCGATCTCAAGCAGCCAAGAAAGCCAAGGAGAAAGCCACTGCAACAACTTCTAAAGAAACTACCGCTAACACAAAAATCTAGGAAAAAGCAGATAACACTCTGATAAGCGAGATCAAAGAAAGCGAGCCTCTACTTGACTGGCGACGAGAACCGGATTACGAGGTGGACGTAGAAAATGACTCAGTCGATCCCAACGAAGTTGGACCGAGCAGTCCTTTAACTTCGCCTCAAATCAACCAGGAGGTGGTTGCCATGGATGAAGATTCCTACTCCCTGCCAAACAAAGTTGATGCAAACATTAATCCCTCCGAGGCAAACGAAGCAAATGCAATGGAGGAAGATTCACCTGAATCAGAATATGGTTGTGATACTCGCTGGCTTGAGAACATTCGCAGATACGTTGATGACGTTACAAAACCCACCGACAAATGGTCGGCTCGCAAGCTGAGAGCCCAAGCTGCCAGGTACATTCTGTTAGATGGCAACGTATTCAAGTGGAGCATGTCAAGACCACTATTAATCTGCGTCGAAGGAAAAGAAGCTCGCAAAATCATGCAAGAAGTTCATAGCGGCTCTTCAGGCAATCACTTCGGAGGACGAGCACTAGCACTGAAGATCAAGCGCCACGGGTACTACTGGCCGACAATGATCAAAGACTGCGTAAAGTTTTCAACCAAGTATGATAAGTGTCAGCGCCACGCTCCCAAGATCCATCAGCCGACGGAGATGCTTTCTTCAATCACCTCTCCTTACCCATTCATGAGATGGGGTATGGACATTGTTGGCCCTCTGCACCCTTTAAGACAACGACGATGGCTTCTTGTGCTCACAGACTACTTCTCAAAGTGGGTTGAAGCAGAAACTTTCATCTCTATAAAAGACGCGCAAGTGGAGCACTTTGTATGGAAAAACATCATTTGTAGTCATGGTGTTCCTTGCGAGATCATCACATACAATGGATCCCAGTTTATCTCAGGACGTTTCAAAGGGTTCTGCGAAAAATGGAAGATACGCCATAATAAATCTACTCCGCGGCATCCACAAGGTAATGGCTTGGCAGAATCAACCAACAAAACATTGATCGCCAGTCTCAAAAAGCGCCTCGACGAGAAGAAGGGCCGCTGGGCCGATAAGCTAGATGGTGTCATTTAGTCTTACCGCACTACACCAAAGGAAGTCACTTGTGAAACTCCATTTGCTCTAGTTTACGGAACAGAGTGCGTCATTCCAGTCGAAGTTCAATTTCCAGGAGTGCGACGAAGGCTACTATCTCAGGAAGAAGAAGTCAACCGTGTCCTCCTACCGACGAGCTGGACCTAGTCAACGAGGGCCGCGACCAAGCTTTGACTCGGATTACCAACTACCAGCACTCAACGGCTAAGTACTATAATTCTAAGGTGTGGATCCGTTGTTTTTATGAAGGAGACTTAGTCCTCCGAGAGGTCTTCCAGAACACGTCAGAGTGCAACGCTGGTAAACTCGGCGCAACCTGGGAAGGGCCTTACAGAGTTACTAAGGTAGTTAGACCAGGCGTTTATGAAATTGCGACCATGGAGGGTACTCCCATTCTGAGATCTTGGAACGCAACTCACCAGAAGAAATACTATCACTGAGTATTTCACCAGAAGAAGGGGGGGGAGTGAGGTACGTATACTCGTATACTCCCACCTCTCTCACTTTGTTTTTTTTGCAAGAAACATTCAAATAAAGTAAACTTAGCAAAATAGTTTTGCTTATAATACAGTCTTAACAAAAATAGACTTTTTCGCAAATAATCTTTGTTTACATCCTCTGCGGATATCGTAAGTCTTATCAAAAACAGACATAATACCTCGCTGATGGCCACAGTGACGGTCTACTTCGCAAACTTCAGATCTGACTTTTACATCCTTAGTAGGATCGTGCAGCGCGCTATACAAATACATAAGGTTCAACTTACAAAGCGTTGGTCAGCTCACTAGAGAATGTTCGCTTAAGTGGAGCAGAAGCATTAGCAGAAAATGCGCCCGTAAACCCAAGTATTCATACAAATTCCAACAGTCTAGAACGTTGGCTTTAACATAGGAAAATACTTATTGCTAGAACAAGGGACTTAAAAACAACATTTCTGCAAACTATGGCGATAAGTAAAACTGCGTATCATATCATTATGAATAAATCAAGGTTCAGAACAAAGCAAAGCAAAGTGCGAAAGGGGCGAACACCATTTAAACTGAAGAAAAACACTGAAAGCCAAAACAAAAAAATAAACTAAAACAGTATCGCCTCAAGCTCTGTCAACAATCTCCGTAACCTGACCAGTTTCGATCTCAGTCTCAGAATGAAAAGAATCCTCATAACCAGACGAACTGGAGGAACTCGAAGCCGAACGAATCACTTCACGAATAGGAGCCGCTAAGATAGGAGCCCTACCATTGAAGCTTGCAATCCCAAGGATCTCCTCAAGTTCACGCATAAGCTTGCTAAAAAGTCTCCTCTGTGTGCAATAAGCCTTCCTCCTGCTTTTTGAGTTCGCCAAGCTCATCAATAAGGTCTGGCGCATTATCACTCTGAAGCAGCGCCAAAAATTCAATGTTGCTCTGAACTTGGGTAAAATCAATGATATCGGTCCAAGGTAGGTCATTGATCGCTCTAAGCTTCTCCCTAGCTCGTCTTATCCTCGACACATGTTTCGCCTTCAGCACGAACTTTACTAGATCAACTGCTATCTGAATGGCTGCATCCTGAAGCCTGGCTACATCATCTAAACGAGTGGTCAGATTGGAGACTTCTTGCTGCAAGCATCTCCTTTAAGCTTCAGACTCTGAAAACATGCCATCTATCTTGCGGCGCTGATCCTCAGTCTCCTTCACAGCAGCTTCCAAGGAAGCAACTCGCGCCTCCGCTTGACGCTTTTGTTTCTTATGATCATCACATAGTTCCTCAACACTAGCACGATGACGATTCTGTGAGATGGCATCCGTCTCGAATTCCTTGGTAAGTTCGTTGATCATAGCAAAGAACTGCCAAAAAGGTAATAAGTAAACAGAAACAAAGCAAAATGGATAAAGCTGCAAAGTTCGACAGAGATTCATACCGTCATGCCATGAAGGGCCACCTTTCTGTAGATATCTCTCCTCGATATGCCTTGTGGAGGTGGAAACTCATTCCCTGGGAACACAATCTTTGACATCTTAGCCGCCGCCATACTCCCGCTGCTAAATAACTCTCCTGAATCGATAGCTTCCCTATTATCATCTCGAGAACGCTTGCGATTTGCATTTGAAACATCTCGATGCTTTGGTGGCGAGTCATGACGACGATTGGATTGGACAACAATGCTGCACTCAAACTCAGGATGACGCGACTTAGGCGCATCTGTAGATCTAGCTCCTTGTGGGGCTCTCGTAGTAGTGCTCACTCTATTCTCGGCACCTCTCTTCTCGCGTGCATTCAATCTCTTCTTGTTGCTCAACATTTCTGGTGGAGAAGTTGGGAGATGCGTTCTGAAACGACGAATAAGTGCTTCTTGAACACGATGCAAAGTGAAATCTTTCATCCAACTGCACTTCTCGGTGATGAAATCGGTGCGAAGATCAAATAAATCTATCGAGAACCTGTCAGCGAACCTATAATCTGCAAAACAAAAAGTAAGAACAAAAGGGTTAGAATTTGACTAACTTGCAAACAAGATAGAGACTGTCGCTAAACTGAAAATAAGCATAAGACGAAAAACAAAACAAAAAACGCGACGAAGTCAACTACCACAGTGACCCCATCTCTTTAGAAGCTTAGGATTATCTCCGACTGAATCATTATTTATTCGCACAAAGAAGAACTTTTTCTCCCGAGAGCGTTTTAGAGGAGGGAAGTCTTTAATGATGTGAAGATTCGGTTTGCCATCAATGGAGTAATGAAGTTTATCTTTGCGACCAACCTTTTTGATAATCAAAAGATTCAGCAAGTGGTCTACCCCAAGCTCGCTACCATTCTCATAACTGCGAATCATGAGTCCAACTAAACATCGCATCCCTCGAGGTGTTATCTGCGAATCGCGCGAGGAATCGGAAACCACAAAAAGTAAGTCCGAAAATAAGCTTCATACACCGTGAAGAAACCTTCTGGAGGATTGTCAACACGATCTTCCAGGATAGGAGTGGCAAACTCGACATCTCTAGAAGCATTGCAAAGTGCACGAATGTCTGTTAAAGATGTTGAAGTCGACTTAGAAGACTCCGTTCCTCTGCGCGTCTGGTTTCTCTTAGTAGCCTGCGGAGTCCCCACTTCGGTATCGTCAAACACTACCAGAGCATTCTGGAAGACTGCGTTTCCTGAACTGCCATCATCACTAAAAGACATTCGCACCGAGATGTGCCGTTACTGCGATGAAAACCAAGAATTCGAGTCAAAAACTCAAAATTCCAAATGAGAACAAAAACGTTGACTTCTTGACTTTCTGTTGACCAGTTGACCAAATAAATTGTTGACAAGTTGACCAGATAAATCATTGACCATTGACTCATTGACCAAAAATTGGGGTTCCCCAACCGCGTTTTCAGTACAGATCGCCGCCGCTCACAGTAGCGTTTCCGCCGCCCAAAACAGCGTTTTGAGCAAAACTGTGTGTTTAAGATCCGACTGTGCCAGATCTTCTCCTCCGCCTTGAATTAACGCCACCGAGCTCCACCATCCGATTCACAGCCAAGCTCCGTCTGGTCCACAACCGAGCTCCACTGTCTCCAGGAATCTCCACCGTCTCCAGGAAGCTCCTCCGTCTCCAGGAATCGGCGACGAAGGTCAGACATGAGGAAGTCCTCTGGCGACGACAAAGCTGCAGATAAAGGCTCTGTCCCACGGCAAAGACGAAGGCAGATCCGTGTCGGTGAAGCTCCAACGGTGGCATCGGCCCCAATTCTTAAGATCTGCGGCGATGAACGAAGAAGACGTCGGGATCTGCGGCTAATTGTAGATCTGCGACAGAGGTAGCAGATCCATGACGATCTGCGGTGGATTGCGGATCGCCGATAACGGAAGAGATAAAGATGATGGATCAGGTCATGGCGACGACGGTGACGTGGCTGCAGTGTCGACGACAGTGGTTGGATCCCGTCGACGACGGCTAATCTGCGGTGGCGACGACGCAAATCCAGTGAAGCTCCTCCTGTGACAACAAGGACAATGGTGGCGTGAAGACAGGGCCGAGATCGGCAAGCTCCGGTGACCTCTCCGGCGGCGGCAGATCGGGGAGGTAGGAGATGAACAAAAAAAATCTACAAAACCCTTATTTGCACTACAGGACAAAAAAAAATTTAGGGTTTCGACTTTTACCTGTTTTACTGCAGAAAAGGCGATTTGGTGTGAAAATACACTGGGAAAGGGATCCTATTTATACTAATAGGATTTCCTAAAATCCCTAGGTTTTTCTGGAAAAATTCCAAAAGCTCTCTCAACGGGCCCTAAAGTTCAACACATAAAAGCCCAAAAGCCTTTTCAATCCATCAAGCTCATTTTCAACAACGCAAGCAGTACTAGGAAAACATGATAGCATCAACTCAACATGGAATTACTGCAAATTCCAGAAATCGCTAATAAGACGTCAACGCCTGACTGCTTCATGGTCCATCGCATCGATCTCAAACTTCAACAGCTTATACCTTGGCATCATCAGGCTCGATACTACCAAGCTGGGGGGCTAACTGTAGGGGTCGGATTTCACCCCTAAGAGATCGGTGTAACAACAAGAACAATTCTGCAGGAAGGCTTGAGAAATCATAAATGGGCCTGTAGAAGTGTATTTCAAATTTGGCCCATAATGTTATTAAATCCATAATAAAAATGGACTTAATAACAATATGGACCAAAGTTCATTTTATTGTTTAATGGGCCAAACCCAAATCTATTGTTTAACCTAGACTAAAAAGCTATATATAGCTCATTGTATCCACCCAGAAAAGGATTCAGAATTTCTCATAACAAAAGTAATAAAGCTCTCTTAATAGCTATAGCAACAGTCTCTACATTTTCTGCATTGTGATTCACTCAGAAGTCTCGCACCTCCTCTAAAACCCTTACAAATTCAATTGTGCGAGTTACGACTCCTACACCACTCAATTATAAAACATATTTGAGTTGTGTTAGAAGAACATATAGGACCTTATTCCTTGATTCCTGATCTTTTGGCTTGGATGTGATAGAGAGTGGCTCGTTTTGTTGTGTGCACTAGTGGAGTGAAGCTAGCTCTTTTGGTTGTGGTTCCATATAAGTGTAATATATTTGTATATATTTCAAGAGCTATTACATAGAGCTATTTATACAAGAGAGGAGAAGATACTAGAGTAAGCTAATTACAGTAAGAATCTAAATTAGAGTAATTACAAATCAATCACAATAGAGAATCAATCATAATATATGATTGGAAATATGTGAGAATCGAATCATATCTCTAACACGCCCCCTCAAGATGGAGGGACTCTTGTCACACCAATCTTGGAACACGCAGCCTGGAAAGACGTTTTGGGTAATGGTTTGGTAAGAGCATCAGCGAGTTGATCACGCGTGGAGACATGGTTGACACGAAGCATACCAACTTGAATAAGATTGCGAATGAAGTGATAGTCGAGAGCGATGTGTTTCATTCGTGAATGGAAGACCGGATTAGCACAAAGATATGTCGCACCGATATTATCACAATATATGATTGGAGATATCGGAAGATGAATTCAAAGTTCAGTAAGTAACGAGCGGTACTCGGCTTCAGTGGATGAGCGTGCAACGCCCTTTTGTTTCTCAGACGACCAAGAAATCGCATTACGACCCATATATACGACGAAGGCATTAGTTAACACATAATCATCAGTATCACCTGCTCAATCGGCATCGGAATATGCATAAAGATTAGGCGGTGAGTCTTTATGAAGAAAGATGCCATGATTCGATGTTCCTCCAAGATATCGTAAAACTCGTTTCGCGGCACTCCAATGCTCTGTTGTGGGTCGATGCATGTATTGAGACAACTTATTCATAGCATACGAAATACCTGGTCTTGTAAAGGCTAGATATTGAAGACTACCCATGATCGACCTGTATTGAGAGCCATCGTCAAGAGTTGTGCCCAAATGAAGTGTGAGTTTTGGTGAAGCCGGTAATGGTGTTGAAACGGGCTTGGCATCAAGCATATTGTTGCGAGTAAGAAGATCATGGATATATTTGCGTTGCATAAGATAAAGTCCTCTTTGTGTCCATGTAGCTTCGATGCCAAGGAAATAGTGAAGATCAACAGGGTCTTTAATGGAGAAGCGCTCTGCAAAATTATAAAGCACTTTCGAAATAACCAACGAATCATTACCGGTGACAAGAATGTTGTCTACGTAAGCCAGAACATAGGTGAGCGTTGAGCCACTAACGTGTACAAATAAAGAGGCATCAGCAACAGAATTTGTGAAACCAGAATCAAGGAGATGACGCTTGAGAGACATGTACCAGGCCCGTGGTGCTTGTTTATGCCCGTAGATTGGTTTTCGGAGACGGCAAACATGATGTGACCAATCACGATCAATAAAACCAGGAGGTTGATGCATATACACTTCTTCCGTAAGTTCACCTTGTAGAAACGCATTGTTAACCTCAAGTTGTTTGATTTGCCATGATTTTGTAACTACGATCTCAAGGACAAGCCAAATTGTAGTGGACTTTATAACAGAGTTGAATTTTTCCGAGTAATCAATTCCATATTGCTGCGTAAATCCCTTAGCGACAAGACGTGCTTTGTGACGATCAAGGTCTCCAGTCGGTAGAAATTTCTTCATAAAGACCCACTTACATCCGATGACATTTTGCGCAGAATTCGGAGGTTCGAGATCCCACAAGTGATTAACAACATGAGCATCATATTCAACAGACATTGCACCACGCCAACAAGAATCTTTCATAGCTTGATTAACAGTGGTAGGATCAGGTGACAATAAAGTAATAGCAACAGTAGCATACTTTGGATTTGGTTTAACAATTTGAGTTTTAGCTCGTGTTTTCATTTTGTGGGCATTTGGTGGCTCGTTAATTTGTGGTTGTATTTGTGGTTCAATAGGTTGTACAACAGGGGAAGATGGGGTAATGGATTCATTTGAAGAAGGTGAGTTAGGCTGAGCCGTTGGTTGCGGCTCATGTATAGGTTGAGCTGTAGGCTCGGGAAGAGTAGGATTTGGCTGGGCCGAGGTCTGCGGCCCATTATAAGAATGAGCAGTGGGCTTAATTGAAGAAGAAAGAGAAGAAATAGAGTGCTGAAGAGGAGAAGACGATACTTGTGATGGCGATGTTGGCGAAGAAGTCGGTGACGGCGAAGAGGTCTGGTGAAGGCTCATGCTCGGGGGTCCATTGGGAGGCAAGACTGACGAAGGTGGAAGGTGAATACGAGTAACCGGAGAATGAGCAGCAGATGTTGAGTGCACTTCGTCTCTGACCATAGATGTTGAATTGAACTTCTCAGGAAAAGGGAAAATACTTTCCTCAAAAACAACATGACGAGAAGTATAAACCCGTCCACTTGGTAAGTGTAAACTTAAGTAGGCACTTTGTGATGTTGAATAACCAATAAACACACAGCTTTGAGAGCGATTTTCAAGCTTGTGACGAGTGTAAGGACGCAACCATGGAAAACATAGACTACTAAATACACGTAGTTTATCGTAGTTTGGAGATGAACCAAAGAGACGTTGAAACGGTGATTGGAGAGACAAGACCGGTGTGGGTAAACGGTTGATTAGATAGACTGCGGCGGCAAATGCATATGTCCAGTATGGTTTTGGAATAGAGGCAGTGGACAATAGCGTTAGACCGGTCTCCACTATGTGTCTATGTTTTCGTTCAGAGATACCGTTATGCTTGGGAGTGTGTGGGGGAGACGTTAAATGAGTAATACCACTGGTGGATAAGAAGCTGCGTAAAACAATTAATTCACCTCCGTTATCGGGAAACAATGTGCCAATACGGACTTGAAATTTTTTTTCAACCAAAGCTTTAAAGGCTATGAACACATCTTTGACTTGTGATTTTTGTTTTAGCGGATAAATCCAAGTATATCAAGAATAATGATCAACTAACACAAGATAATACTTGAAATTATCTACGAAAATAATGGGTGATGACCAAAGGTCGGTAAAAAGATATTCAAGTGGTCGGGTCGAAACAATAGAAGAATTTGAAAAAGGTAGTTTGTGGATTTTATTAAGTGAACAATCGGAACAAGGTAAATGTTTTTGAGACGAAAGAGAAACAGGAAGAGAAAAATTATTGATAACGGTTTTTAAATATGAAGTAGAGGGATGACCAAGTCTATAGTGCCATGATTCAACCGATGTTTTCGGAGTAGGAGATGTAACAAATGCAACAGCTTGAGAGAGAGAGACCGGCCATTCATATAGCTCATTTCTAGTCTTGCCTTGGAGCAATGGGACCCCCGTGTTGAGATCCTTCACCTGAAAGGAAGCCGGGAAAAATTCAACCGAGACTTGGTTAGCATTGCATAATCGATAGACAGAAATAAGATTCTAATCTGTATTGCGAACATATAGAACTTTGTTGACCAATAAATCACAAGTAGGAGAAGAGATTAATTTTGAACCCGTATGAGAGATTGGTAAGCTCGAACCATGGGCGATGAGTAGATCATCATTCCCATTATATGGTTGGTGAAGTGAGAGGTTGCTTAGATCAGAAGTAACATGGTGTGTTGCGCCGGAGTCCATGAGCCAATTGGTGGCTGAATATGGAGACGCAACGGCGAGATTAGCACGTGGTTGCCATGGTCGAAAGGGAGTTGACTGTGGAGACGACATCGACATCATTAGCGATTGGAATTGAGGACACTGTTTGGCACTATGACCTTGAGTGTTGCACAATTGACATTTGCCTAAGTATGGCTTGAACGGACGAGTTGACTGGTTGCTTGTTGGTGATGACTGTCATTGATTAGTGAATTGATTGGTATAACTATTGTTGTTGTTGAAACGCTTATTGTTGTTGTTGTTTGGCGGTATTGAATGGCGTTAGCAGAGACGGGAAGGACAGACGACGCGGCATTCGTGGCCATAGCAGCTAAGAGTTTTGCTTCATGGTTGAGTAGTCGTTCGTGAACTTCAGTAATGGTCGGCGGGACGTCTTTCCCTTCAATCTGGTCAACAACAAATTTGTAATCATCAGGAAGACCAGTAAAAATCAAATCCAGTTGATCCTCATGATCAATAGAAGATCCGAGAATCGCAAGCTGGTTCAATTTCGTTGTTATGCCCTGGACATACTCATCAATGGTTTTGGAGCCCTTTTTGGAGACTTTGAGTTGATCGCGAAGTTGACGGATATGACCGCAACTAGGTTTAGCATAGGTGGATGCAAGCTTGGTCCAAATAGCAGCCGATGTGGTGGCACGAGACAGTAGCGGTTGAAGGGGAGTCGATATGGCACCAAGGAGAGCGCTAAAAATAAATCTGTCTTGGCGTAACCACAAGTTGTAGGCTAGATTGTCGGAGACAGTGGTACCAACGGTGAGAGTAGTAGCAGGAACCTCCACTGTGGCATCGAGATGATGGGACAGGGCATGTCCATCTAACAGGGCATGGACTTGTAAGCTCCACATCATGTAGTTGGTGCTCGTCAATTTGGACACATTCGACATATTGACATGAAGAACTGTGTTGGTGTTCAAGGTGATGGTGGAGGCAGAATCAGTTGACAGTGTGTTTGAAGTGGCCATGGCGGTTAGGTTTTAGAGAAGAGAAAAAGAAAATTTTAGGTATTTTTAAGACCGTGAGGCTCTGATACCATATAAGTGTAATATATTTGTATATATTTCACGAGCTATTACATAGAGCTATTTATACAAGAGAGGAGAAGATACTAGAGTAAGCTAATTACAGTAAGAATCTAAATTAGAGTAATTACAAATCAATCACAATAGAGAATCAATCATAATATATGATTGGAGATATGTGAGAATCGAATCATATCTCTAACATTCCAAATCAGGAACAGATCTTTAGATTGGTTTCAGATTCTAATCTGGTTCTTGTACGCAAACGGTGAAAAATGGGATTTCGAGAGCATCAACAATGTGTACATATGGAAACTAATCTCACAGTAAACTCACACCCTACTCAAGTAACTCTGTGTATGTAGTATCGATAGGGATATTTGTGACCGAGATTCCATTGGTTCATTGCAGGTGCTGCTAAAGAAGAGAAACATCCGAATCGATGCAAGACTTTTTGGGTACATTGCGTTTCCAAAACAAATTTTCTAGTTGATATTACTGTCTTAGGGGAATTTGGATCTATGCTAAATCTCTTTGCTCTTTGACACTAGAGTAGTTCATTGCTTCCTTCCTGCAGCACTTTTGGCCCTGAGGTTTGTTAATAACCATGCGTTCTTTGAAACTTACTAATGGCTAGGCTTACTGATCAAAGTAGGTGTACATTTTGCAGGGAAAAGGAATAGTGATTAGAATAGCTTCGGATTCTACAGACAACTTCTTGAGGCAACAATTGACTGAGCTCAAACCACTTCTTGGTCAATCTCCCTATGCTTGTACACTTTTTTGTACATTCTAGATGAAATGAATAAGAAACTGAAACACAAGTGCAAAAAAAAATATGAGCTTTTGATCTTATTTCTTGGAGAATCCTTTAAATTTCATTTTATCTCGTAACACAGCTTGACACTTTTTTTGTACACTCCACACCAATGCACCAAACTGGTCCGTACTAATTTTGATGAAATGAATAAGAAACTAAACACAAAAGCAAAAATGTGAGCTTGTTGTGTTTTTTTCTTTTTATTTGCAAACTGGTAAAAGTGCCCATCCAAACTCTTCTTTTCATTTCAGTTTCTTTTTTTTACTAAATTCATTGGTTGAGGACTTGTGTTAACTATCATAGCTTAAGTTAGGTGTGGAGGTGTCACCTTTGAGTTGTTCGTACGCGGGAGAAAATCTAGAATCAATTTGTCCGGGAAGAGAACGTTTCACGCACCATGTGAGATCTCTCTCTAATCTTCTTTTTTTTTTCACCATCCTCTTTGCTTTCCTTTTCTATTCGTTTTTCTTCTTTCCGTAGTTGGCCAAGAACGAGGTTGACAAGAGGCGTTGTGTATGCATAATGCATTGTAACATATAATCTTTTCTTCAGTCCGGTTAGTTAACTTAAAACCCTGTTTAGTGTCATGTTCAGTTAAATAAAAGAAAGATATCTCCTATGATCGTGGTGCTTAGTGACCAATATCCCGATGTAACAACATGTAAAGTCGATGAGGTCATTGTTGAACCCGGGATCGTGTTCCACACTAAATTTGTTATGAGGTTCGAGATCTTTTGAAAAATAGAATAGAAGGTTGGATGATGAATAGAAAGAATGAGTTCGGTGTTAATGGTGTTCGAATATGTTGCTCGGGAATAGTGAGTTCTTGGTTCCGAGCAGGCCTGTATCAGATTAAGTATGTTGTTCCGAACAGTATGATCTCAATATGGAAGAAGGAGAGGCCCGAACGAGTTACTTTTCATTTTTTCGACAAGTAATCCTTGTCGTTGTGGATTAGTGTTTCCAGATCGTCGCTTGATCACCTCGGGCGCGTTTTCTCAATTCCGCGAATGGTGGCGATTCGTCTTTTGACACGTTATCTAGGGTTTCCTGCGCCTAAGAGGATTAGGGCTCCTTTGTCTTCCCGATGACGATTCGTGTTTCCGACACGTCATCTCCTTAGTTTTCGCGCCCGAAATGATTAGATTTCCTTCGTTTTCTTATATAAGCGATGTGCTTCCTTCCCCATTTTGACACTTTCGCCTCCGCTTCAATTTCTCAGGTAATTTCTTTCTCTTCTTTTTCTCTGTCTCCTCTTAAGATTTTCTTTATTCACATCCAATCATCAACGAGTCGAATCATCATCAAACAAAATTCATGTCTACTTCGGAATCGTCTGTTGTATCCAAACAGACTTCGCCGTAAGAATCTCCAAAACTGGAATCGAGAGGATGTAGAAGCCTCTTCCTCATCCCCCGTTTCTAGGTCTACATCTGCTTGGGATAACCAGAGCGATGACGATGAGCAGGTTATTATGCCCCTCTACCGACATGATCAAGCGAGCGGGTCCCAAGAGCACGCCTCTCTGAGTGGGAACAGAAAAAGAGCAAGAGTAAAGTTACGTCTCAGCAAGATCTGAAGACCGCTCGGGCCAGGAAAGAGGCTGCAGCTCGGGAAGAGTCGAATCGTAGAAGCAAAGATAGAAAGGTGGTTCACAAAGCCCAGCTGGAGGTGCTAGCACGGGTTCTGATTTTCCAATCAGGACCCGAACTTTGTCCGAGCATAACGCTGGACCCCAAGATGATCTTCCCTCCAAATCTAAGACCGACAGCATTAACGCGTTGAGTCGTGGAAGGAACTGGTCCGAGGTCCGCTATATAGTACCAGGTTTCTTGTCCCGATCGTGGGACCCTCCCAAGGGACATATATGCCTCTATGAGTGTTTTTCAATTGTGGCAGCCTCGGATTTCCAATTCCACCAGTGATCTTGGAATACTGCCAACGGCGTAGGAACTCTTCGTCTCAACTGACCCACGCGAGCTACCGGAATTTAATGTCAATTCTGATTTTGGGCGCCGAGTGTGGAAAAGCTGTCATTTGTGATCACGTCGAGGAGATTGTCAAGATAGCCCGAATGGACAATGTTGATTTCGGTCGCTTTCAGATTGCTCGTTCGTAAAGGGTTTCCCGAGCAAACCCGATCTCGTCGACCTGGACGGTTATTGCAGCTCCTCTGTGGTGTAAGTTGGTTCCTTTTGATTCGTTATACGTTTTTTATGTGATTGTCGTATTCTGACTCCTATTGTTTTTCCAGGCTATCACCGATATAAACTTTATATGGCGGCGGTTCATGAGGCTTGTAACGGAGGAGAAGAAAGCTACTCCAGAGATAGAGCGTCTTTGGGCAGAGAATGAGGCTCTGAAGAAGGCGAACGAGTCGCTGAAGACTCAAGGCGGTTCGTGAAAAGAGCTCGACACCTTGAGGAAAAGTGCGAGGGAGCTTTGTCACATCCCTTACCCTCCTTTCCCACCCTTTGCCTAACATTACCCACCTTCTCCACTTATGGCCACCTTACCTACCATACCCACCCTTCAATTATAAAAATGAAAATGAAATGTTATAAAAGAAAGAAAAAGAAAAGAAATAAAAGAGTTGGTGCGATGAAATCGTGAAGGAGTCAGAGAGGAATAAGGGAGAATGATGTTGAGAGAGAAAATCTCCATGAGAAAGGAAAGGAGAAAGAAGGAGATGATGTCGTGGTCGGAGAGGAAATATGACGGAGCCGTGGTGGTGGGTACGATCTCCGACGGTGATGATGGTGGCGTGAACCACGGTGAGGCTGTGGAGAAGAGTCTACCGGCGAACAAGAACAGAGATGAAACGAAGAAGGCAGTTCTGCCCTGTTCCGGAGAAGGAGAGAAACGGGCAGCGTATTCATGTCGGAATCAAATGATATTTTATGGGTAAGTAGCCAACCCATGTATCTACCTTTAATCGAAAGAATTTTGTCATTTGAGGATATGTACTGAGAGTTATGGGTGTTTCTCTGGGACTGATTTGTGCAGAGTGAGTCTGCGACTAGGCTAGTTCGTAGACGTTTTCCGGCTAATTCTGGAGTAACTAGAGTACGATATGGATGTTGTTGGAAAGATCACATCCTCTAGTTTTTGGAACACTTTTCCGATCTGGAATCCAAGATAAGCTTCATCCGGAATTCAGTCTCAAAGTTGAAGAAAAAGCTCTGTTTCTGAACCCAGAAAGTATATTCTTATGTACTAGTTTCAAGATGCGGTATTTGGAGGATGTTAGCGGTTGCATCAGTGAACCTATGGTCATGATGATAGTTGTTTCCGACAGAGGACATGTCAGGGAATCCATTGGAGTTATAATTATAAGCATCCTCATCGGAATTGTTCCTTGGTTGTAGTGAGCTTGGCTTGTTGCGCAAGAATCAGCGTGATTCGATTCCGTGCAGAGACAGTTTCGATGCAGTCACTTTGGTGGACCGTTTGGAGCATCATATTAAGTCCGATTGCTCTGTAATTTTGTAAAATTGTTCATGACACTACTGACTTCAGAATCAACTGTGGGATTCTCAAGTGGACGGTTAGTTTGTCAATTACCGATGTCTTTCCAAGGATAGTTAATGCAGTGTTGTATGAGGATAGTTTGATTGAGTTATATTGTTTGTTTGGACAAATGAGCTCGGTATGAGCTGGAAATTACAGGAACCTTATGGACTCATAAGATGAGATGGTGTCAAAGGATAATTGGAGTTGGAGATTGAAAATCCAGTCGAGCAAAGACCGTTACCGAATTCAGTGTTGAGGAAGCTTTTTGGCTAAGGTGAGGGTTGGGATTTGTGGATTCATATTATGGAATAATATGGTTTAATAGGCATGTATGCTTTGTCTAGGAATAGTGATTGAGTGTTGATTGAAATGTTAGGTTGAGCTTGGTTGTGATGAATGTGATATGTTATATTATTATATGAAATATTATGTTTTGTGTGCATGAGTGAAGACATGACGAGCCAAAGGTGGTGTACGACCTTTCGAGGTAACGGCCAGCCCAAGTGTGTCAGGTGTCAGAGTCATTGAAATGTTATGTTATGATATATGATATGTGATATGTGATATGTGTGATTGATGTTGTGATGGATTAATGTTGATTGTTGCATCATCATTTCTAGGCCGAGTATATATGGTTTTATTAAGGTATACAATTGTATAATATGGATCATGTGGGCAGAGTTGATCTCCCTCACTGAGTAATTCTTCCGAGAATTGCTCACCCCTTTTTCCCCTTTTTTCAGTGTGTGCAGGTGTTTTTTGTGATGCAAGTTAGGGCACGAGACATAAGGCTCAAAGGGTATCGGAGTCGGGGCATGTCAAGCTTAATAGCGCATTGGTGGCTACTACAAAGAGCCTTGATGATGCTACGCTGATGAAGAAGGAGGCTGGAAGGCGGTATGACGAAGAGAGGGGACGAGTTAAATGGGCGGAAGATGCGACGTCAGAGTTGGCTGATCATGCTCGGTCTCAAATGACGCATTTGAGACTTTCTCGAAAAGAGCATGGTTTTGCTTGTGCTCGGGCTGCAGCCGAGAAGACTAGGGCCAAAGTCGAGGGAATAGCGCAAGCCTATCTTTCTAGAGCCAAGCAACATGCCGAGGAGCAAGCATCTTTATAGTATAACGAGTCAGGTTCATGCTAAGATTGAAGCTTTTAACAACGCAAAGAAGTTGGGAATCATGGTGGATCTCGAGGATTGAAAAGTGCTAGAGGCTCAATTTTTGGGCTACGAGGAGAAAGGCGAGGCGATGATACTTTTGGACTTGACCGATGAGGACTTCTGATTCCCCCTGAGCCTGACAAACTTTCTGACTACTATGAGGATTCCCAAGTTGACTCTCCCTTCGGCAATGATGATTATGGGATCAAGGGCTCTTGGGTCCTTGAGGCTTACAAAAGTGTTGAGATCGAGGAGCCCGAAGATGTCGAGGACACTGCTGGGAATGGCGCGCAAACTATTCAGCCCGTCTAGAGTACTAAGAACCTGGTCGCGGATATTGCCTCGGGGTCTCCAAGGTCAGTAAAACTAATGATCGATTCGTTTCTTTTATTATCTTCGGTGCGACGAGAGGCTAATAGATGAAATTGCAGACATGGTCATGAATGAGTCCACGCCAGTCGACCGTGAGGTGATTGATGCTTCAGACAAAGACCCGAGAACCGGCGATCTTCTTTTGCCTTTCTCCGCTCTAGTTCTTTCTATTCCATTGTCGTCTGTGAGACCCTGGAGATCTCTCTTTGTCTCTTTTATTTTGTACTTTATTGGGTCGTATATGGCCTTTGAACTTTTCTGATGTAACCACAACTTCTCCCCGGGCTGATAAAGCCCGGGTTAACCTTTTGCTTTGCCCAAGGAGCGGATCCTCAGGATATTTTAATGAAATCAAAACTTTAATTTATGCGGCTAAGTTTTTGCGCTTAGGCATTTTTATAATGATTGAATTGTTTGATCCGACCGAATTTGTGTGTTAGATGGTTGTATCAGTTTGTCTGCAGGTCAGAACTTGGCTTACGACGGAGATCCGTCTCGTGGCAAAGTGTACGAGAATGTTCGACTTATAATTACTTAGACGTTCCTAAACAATCATACAGGTCGGGGCCTGACTTTTGATCATACTCGGGTTATTATTTAAACCCCTCGAGTTCAAATTGTAGATTATTTCACTACTGCATTTATGTGAAACACGTGTTTTAATCGAGTATTTGGCCAGAGTATCGATGTGGATATAGCTCGGTGCCTAAAGAAAGATGTTAGTAGTTAGTTTGAAATCGAGCAGGTTGCTTTTTTTAAAAAAAGATAACGAAAGAAGAGTTCGGATGAACGACGTCCATGTTCGAGGGAGATAAGTTCGATTTGCTCAAGTGACCCTGCGAGCGGGGTTCATGGTGGATGGGACGAACTGCAATTGATAATGATATCGCTTAAGAGACATCGCATTCCATGCTAGGGGAACCGGTACTCCGTCCATCGTCATCAATCTGTATACACCGGGGCGGACTACCTCGGTGACCTGGTAAGGACCTTCCCAGTTCACGCCGAGCTTGCCGGCATTGTATTCCTTAGTGTTTCCATACACCTTTGGTAGAACGAGGTCGCCAACATCGAAGCTTTTTTTTTAATGCATTTGTTGTAGTACCGAGATGCCAACTGTTGATACTTTTGGATCCAAAGAAGTGATGCATCGCCCTCTTCCTCGACGTGATCTGTTATCTAGGAGCATCTGATCGATGAGATCGGGGTCATTTGGCATCATTTTCCTACGCAGGCTTTAGCGGGAACCATCGCTTCGAGTCCGTAGGTGAGTGAGAAAGGTGTCCTTTGCTTTGAATCCCGAAGAGTGGTTTGGAGTGACCACAATATTCCGTCGGCCCATACGCCTTTCTTATCATCGAGGTACTTCTTGAACTCGGAGATAATTGCCTTATTCATTGCATTGGATTGTCTGTTGCCTTGGGTACCTCGGGGTAGTCTTGTTGAGACGGATATTCTCCTTAGAGCAGAAATCCTCAAAAGTTTTGGAGATAAATAGGGACTCATTATCTGCGATGATCTTGTATGGGAGTCCATGTCCATCGCCTATCGCATAAACGGGTATGTAGCATTTTCGGTCATCAGCGGTTCGGTCGGTGACCTGAGCATTGGCCCATGGCATTGACATTATTCACAACGTCGAGCATGATTTGCGCAGTCTCACACCATGATCGGTTTGAAATAACAAAGTTTCTTGATCTTGAGCGTGAGGATTCGCCCACCCGAGTGGTTTCCGCCTCCTCATTAGTGAGACTTGATGGTCACGACATCCCTTTCAGTGATGCAATTCACCAGGGCACCAGCGGCGCTCTAACGGTATAACTTGTTTTCGGTCAGTGCGTAGTGAGCTGCTCGGGTTCAAAGTCTATGTGTAGCCCACTTGTCGGCTGGAACTTTGTCGTGCTTGATGTATGCGATGATTTCCTTGCGCCAGTCTAGATTAGTGCTCGGACTCGGGGGAAAAATTCTTCAGGTGGCAAAGATTCATCTTCGTCGTCATCGATGACGATCAAGATGTGATTGTTACCTCGGGGGAGTGATATGCTTGGTTTGGATATTGTTTCGATAGAGATATTTCAGCTCAGCTCAGAGGAAGACTTGTATGCGAATGTCGCGAGTGCGTCAGTATTAGTGTTCTCTGCTCGGGGAATTTGGGTAATCTGAAAACTATCGAGATTCTAGAGGATCATGTCGATGGCAAGCCATCGGTATGCCTCCATTCACTCGTTTCTTGTATTTTAATCGCCTCTGAGCTGGTTCGTGACGAGGTGGGAGTCATTGTAGGCGTGAATTATTTGGGGCTCAACTGCGTTGCCTAGTCGGATGCCTGCAATAAGGGCCTTCCACTCGGCTTCATTGTTTGAAGCGAGGAAATCAAGCCGAAACGATTGCTCAAAGACATTGCTAGTCGGAGAGACGAGCCAAATTCTAATCCAATATCCTTGTTGTGACACATATCCGTCTATATGAAGACTCCACTCGGCCTTCTTTTGGTCGGGAACTGTGAGGTCGGGTGGTAACTTGGTGATGAAATCCGCCAAGAATTGAGACTTAGCACATGTACGATTTCTGAATTCTATGTCATACTCGCTGAGCTCGATTACCTACTTTGCCATTCTTTTTGATTGGCTTACACTATAGAGGATGGTGCGAAAAGTTGGGACGACATTACTGCAATGGTGTGAGATTAAAAGTACGGGCGTAACTTTTGAGAAGACACCACGACGGCTAGAGCCAACTTCTCCAGGTTTGGGTATCTGGATTCTGCCCCGTCAAAGGACTTGCTGACGTAGAAAATTGGTTTTTGATCTCCTTGGTCTTCTCGAACCAATATGCCGCTGACAGCTGCATCCGTCACGGATATGTAGAGGTAACGCTTTGCCATTGCTCGGGTTTGGACATGACCGGTGGGGAAGTCAGATATGCCTGAATGCTTTCTCGCACTTCTCGTCCCAGATGAACGCTTTGTTTCCGTGTTAGAGCTGATAAAATGGTAAGGTTCGATCGGTTGAGCGTGAGATGAAGCAATTCAGTGCGACTATCTGACCAGTCAGCCACTAGACTTCCCTCTTGTTCATTGGATATGGGAGATCCATGACCGCGGTAATCTATTTCGGATTGGCTTCGATTCCATAATGATTCAAATTCTTAAAACAATCTTCGAGGTGTCTAACATGGTCGGTTGCCTTCACAGATTTAACTAACATGTCATCAATGTAAACCTCCATTGTATCGCCAAGTTGATCAGTGAATATCTTGTTGACTAAGCGTTCATACGTTGCACCCGCGTTCTTCATCCCAAACGGCATGACTCTGTAAAAATACGTTCCCCAGTATGTGATAAAATCGGTCTTTTCGCTATCGTCGGGGTGCATGGCGATCTGATTGTATCCCAAGAACGCATCCATGAACGAGAGCAGTTCGTTGCCACTCATAGCTTCAACAATTCAATCGATGTGGGGAAGAGGGAAACAATCTTTTGGACAATCTTTGTTGAGGTCGGTGAAATCTACACTTTATGTTCTTTTTAACCACCACCGGGTTAGCTAACCACTCGGGATATTGAACTTCCGTGATTGAGCCCGCCTCTAAGAGCTTGGCCACCTCGTCATTGACGGCCTTGGATCATTTGGGCTCGAGCTTTCTTTGCTTCTTCTTAATCAATTTATAGGTTGGATCGACGTTAAGCTCGTAGTTCGTGAAACTCGGATTGATCCCTTTCATGTCATCCATCGACCAGTCGAAGGTGGCAACATTTTTGCTCAAGAAACAGATTAGCTCTGTTTTAATCGGTTTAAAAAGTTCAGCTCTAATGCCAATGCGGCGCTTGGAGCGTGTTGGATCGACGTTGACCTGGGTCGTGAGTTCTTGCTTTGGTTCAGAAGAATCTGGTTCCTCGGGGAAACTAATGTGGAGGTTTACCAATCGTAATTCCTTTTCCGCTACGAAACATGCCCGGGCCATCTTTTGGTTCCCGCGGATCATGAAGATGCCGACTAAAGTTAGGAACTTGTCGCATTGATGATAGGTCGATGAGACGGCTCAGAGAGAGAACAGCCAAAGGGTTCCCATGATCATGTTGTACACGGCCGGTCTATGTACTACCATAAACTTAACGCTCTGGGAGACTCCGCCAGCATGTATCATCATTTTTATCGACCCAACCGTCATTGTAGTGACATCGTCAAAACCAATAAGATGCCTGACACTCGACTTAATTCGATCGTCGGGTATATCCATCTTCTTCAATGTTTCCCTAAAGATAAGAACGACTGAGCTTCTTGTGTCGGTTAGAACCCAGGTCACCTCGTAGTCTTCAATTTGCAGCATGACGACTAGCGGATCGTTATGGGGCATAGCTAGGTTCTTCGTATCAGCTTATGTGAAGATGATTGACATATCTACCATGGCTCTATCAAAGTAGCCTTTGTCGGTGATTGCCTTCTTCTCATGCTGCTTGAGAGATCTGACGGAGTCGTGAGCCATGTTGAATCCACCCATAATTACCAAGATCTTTTTTATGGGATCTTGCTTGCTGATCGGGCCCTTCTCGGTTTGCCCTCGCTTTGGGGGGAGTGGCGAGTTGGCGTTATTACTTGGCTTCTGCTCATTTTTCCCAGAATCCTCCTCTGATTTCTTTTTCTCGCCCCGGACAGGTGGAGGTGCGACCTTGAACGTCCTGTTCTAATACTATACGGGTAGCTGATCCTTGAGCTGGCGATATTTCAAGGTTGAGTGACCGTACATCTGAAGGTAATTACAGTATGACTGACCCCCGGATGATTCCCTGGTTTCTTAAGGTCGTTGATACTTATTCCACAAATTCGGTGGGGTGCTCAGATTACTATTGACGATGTTGGTTGAAAGTTTCTTCTTGTATTCTTGATCAAAATGTTGACAAGGTTCCTGATAAAACTCCTTGATGATATACCCGGTATTTTACCACTTCTACTACCTATTTTTATCTATTTTATACACTATTTAATTAGCTTTTCTATCAAAAGAGGTAGTTTTCTCGTATATTTGGTTTTGGAGAGTTATATAAGTCAAATCATCAAAAAGGGCGTAAAAGGAGCAAAATGAGTATTCTTCATCCTACAACAACTTATCAAGGTCAAAGGATCCTATTTAAGTCACCCAAGTTGAAGATTTCATAATTTCCCAAGTTGGACAGAAGGTATGTCTCCAAACAATCACCTCGGACGGAGGACCAAAATCAACTGGGACGGCAATGAAATTTCACATGGACATAGCCATTTTAGTCAACTTTCCAATGAAGTTTGAATTATATCAAATGGAGTTGTAGTTAAGAAGTTATTCAAGTTTTACTGAAGACATGTTTTTCTGCCAAGAAGAAGAATCAAGTCCAAGATGGGCCTAAGCACCAAACCAACCCATAGGTTGGCGTCCGAGCGTCTGTCATGTATGTAGAGCGCGTTGTGTTTGAGAAGGGCGATCGACAACTGCTGGAAGGAGTTGATTGAGCAAGGCTCTAGTCTCGAGAACCAGTCTAAAGCCAGGCCGGAAAGATACTCGATGAATTACTAACAATGGCATGCGTCGTATTCCTCGGGTGAGAAATGGATTCGCCCCATCGCAATAGTGAACGCCGTAAGGTGCTGCTTCGGATCGGAATCACCAGAATATGGCTGTATGCAAAGTTTAGCTGTGTTACGAATTGGGATTGTCGTTATCTGCTTGGGGAATGGGGTTCGTTGAGTCTCAGCCAAAACCTAGTCGATTTTCGGCGCCGAGCTGAAGGTCTGATGCATTTTGGAATTCATCTCCCGAAGCTGCCTCTGAACATCGTCTAGTTCAGAGTTCCGAGGAGGGGCAGTACCTTGGTCGATCGCGGGGCTTGTCGAGCGATGAGGGCTTGCGTAAGGTCGGCGTTATGTCTGATCCTACCAAAGATTGATGGGGAAGAGCCAGCTCAGACTGTTGGTGATTCAAATGTTGCTCGGCGATGTGCTCCTTCGGTTCGATCATGGGAGACTCCCTCTGATGCGATTAGGCTATCGATTTGGGCATTCGCAAGCGTGCATGCTCCTTCTGCTTGTCGAACCGACGCATTAGAGCCCCAAAAGTCGAGTGTGATCTAACTGGGACCCTTGGATGGGCGCTGCCTCCTTGGGTTGTACTTCTATGGAAGCGTGGTGATCTGATTTTGGCTCTATCGAGCGGTGAGGGTCTGCCTCAAGTCACCAATTTTCCCGAGCGTTTGCCTAAGATGGACAGAATTTTTGAGCGTCTGCATGAGGTCGATAGGCTCTTCGATTCTCTGGAAGACAGAAACTAGGTTAACAGCTCCTCGATTCTTTGAAAGACGCAGACTGGATTAACAGGCTCCTCGATTCTTTGAAAGACGGAGACTGGGTTATTTGTTGCCACCTGGGTGTGATGTTCCTGATTGGAAGCGATAGTCACTTCTTGGTTTGGCTGAACGTGCTCATTCCGAGCACTTGTTTATGCGGTCAGATCGATTCTTTGCGTAAAGAGATCTCAAATGGACCCCCTACCTGGCTCGCCAAATGTTGAACCCGGTATCGTGCTCTACACTAAATTTGTTATGATGTTCGAGATCTTTGTAAAATAGAATGGAAGGTTGGATGATGAATAGAAAGAATGAGTTCGGTGTCAACGGTGTTCGAATAGGTTGCTTAGGAATAGTGAGTTATGGGTTATGAGCAGGCCTGTATCAGATTACGTATGTTGTTCCGAACAGTATGATCTCAATAAGGAAAAAGGAGAGGATGATTAGCCAAAAAGTGTAGTATTAAAGCATGAGTTGTATAAGAATAATGTACAACTATATATAATACAAGGAATTTAGGGCTTTATGTATATATGGTTACATTTTAACCATATGTTAGTATAAAGTAACCCTCACTAAGCATAAAGTAACTATATTTGGTTAATGAAAGATAAATGAGTTGGGTCTTTCTCTTGGTGGGCTAAAAGTGGGATTTAGGCATAGCCCAAATCCATGTGTAACACTTATGGTATTAATTGTTGTATTTACCGTTTAAGTGGATTCAAGGAGATTGAGCTCATGCACTTTCTCCATCCGATTCAATCTCTTCGTAATCTCTGAAGCAAAACTAACACAAGTGGGGGAAGATTTATTGAATGGGACAGTCTACAAGTTGAGGATAGTAAACAAAAAGGAGGTTACAATGAAACAAAAACTGTTTGTTTGAAAAGTTTACTAATAAAACCATATAACAAATTGGTCCCATCACTAAATGGTCGTTTCTTCCATTAACAAGGCTTTGAAGCAGAGAGGGAGATAGAATGGAAGGTGAAGACGAGAGAGGGTACTGGAGATGGAGCAAGAGAGATTTCTTTTCTGAGGAATCTTTTCATAGCTTTGGTACTTACAGAGCTGCTCTGTCTCAGACGTGTCCGGCTTCAAGAACAGGTTGGTTAGTCGGTCTGCTGATGAGAACGAGCGGTTCCAGCTCAGGTAACATAGCGAGCATGAGATGAAACAGTGTCTCACATGGTGGGATTTAGTCTGGTTTGGGTTTGGTTCAGTGATCGGAGCTGGAATCTTTGTCTTGACAGGTCAAGAAGCTCATGAAACAGCAGGACCAACTATTGTATTGTCCTACGTTGTTTTAGGTTTCTCTGTCTGCTGCTATACAGAATTCGCCGTGGAAATCCTGGTAACTGGTGGTTCGTTAGCGGATGATGAACTTATAATGTAAACCTTGAAATCAATTGTTTAGGGTTTTAATTGTTTAGAGAGCCAAATTTTTGTTCTAAAGATCAAAACTCAAGCAAATAAAGAAAAAAAAAATTTGGAAAAAAAAGATTTTTAATCAAAAGAATCAGACGAACAGTTGTTACTCTTCACTCGATTTACCATTTTCATTAAATTTATGCTTTATTATGGTTTGTTGTAACCATTTTCATTAAATGTATGGTTTAATATTATTAGTTGTAACCATGTTTAAAAGCTTTCATAGCTCAGTTGGTTAGAGCACCCGTTTAGTAAGCGGGAGGTCTTGAGTTCAACTCTCAATGAAAGCATTGTAAAATCTTTTTCTTTTTACTCAATTTGAGACCTTTTTTTTGTATTTATAACTTTCAGAACATTAGATAAACGCTTCAAAATTTTGATTCTCGACAAAACCAAGAATCAACAGTCTTCAGAGTTGTTATTTGCTTTAGAGTCTTCGTTAATGTTTTGGCTTTCGAGTGGTATGTACTGAGACATTATAGACACGATCTCTGAATCCATGTAAGACTGCATTGTAGTTTTCATGTAAAAATATATATAAAAAAAGGATACTTAATTAGAGTTTGAGTAAATGATGATGCATAATACATTAGTAAGCAAAATGGCATTACCTCAATATGGTACTTGTAGAATATATACGAAGCTAATGAGATGAATGTGATAGCGGTTAGAACTACAATTGTGAACAACCATCTGCTTCTTGATCCACTTCCTCTCTCTGCGCAAAACCGGTAAACATTGAGAATTTAATTCTGAAAATATCAGAAAGAGAGTTTACATCTTTTTTTCGACATACCGATACAAGTGTCTTGTTCTTTCATATAGAGACTATTGTTGGAGCATGTGCACTCATATCCTCCCCACCTGTTTTTGCATTTGCAGTCATCACATTGACAAGCTGATTGTTCTTTGCATTCATCAATGTCTAGTTATGTAGCAATCAAGATTGGTCAGAGTCAACGTCAAGGAAACTCGATTTTATGATAACAAATTGTTAGAAAAGATTTCACCTTCACATTTCAGACCCTCTCCACGGAAGCCTAGAGGGCAACGACATCCTGATGCCTCCGAGTTCTACATTGAACAAACAAAATAAAAATATACAGAAAGTAAGAAAAAGTTTTTAAAAAACGTAAGCAACAATTGGAACACAAAATTATCAGTCACTTAACCGAACAAGCGGAGAAAGTTAGACCATTTGTGCTCTCAGACCAGCAACCTCCATTGTTCATTGAACATCTTGAAGGTCCATAAGCTGTATCAATAACAAGAAAATATTTTTTTCTTAGACCAGTGAACAAAAATGTGCAATGAGATTATATCGAAAGAAGAAAAATTCAAGAACATACGCTTGCAGGAGGTATAACCATTTCCTTTGTATTGAACACCATTGACAACAGGGCACTCACATACTCTTCCCCTAAATGTGTCCTAATAAAATTCATGTTATCTATGAAAAAATAGACCGGTAGAATCATCGATACATATATGTCCCCTTCTCACTATACCTTGCAAGCCGTTACATTAGATCTTTTATCTTGCCAACATCCTCCGTTTGCTTCAAGACATTCATTGGTCTCTATATCTGTTTTTAGAATAGATCAAGATGGAATTTTTTAGTATGTTTTTCACGGGATACGACTAGCTTACTCGAGGTAAGTGACTTGACCTGCATTCAAACATATCGAAGGTTCGGTTCCCTCCTTGAATCCTGAACATATAGCCTTCAGCACCACAGTTCTCTCCAGTTTACCTGAGCACGGAAACAGATCAAGATCCTAAAAAATCTTCAAACTTTGTGATTGATCGATGAGAAGGAAGAGCTTGCCGCGGTACTGAGCATTGTTGATGATCAATGTTGGAAATATTGTGATAACCTCGCGATTCTCTTGGCCTAACTGTACTTCAAAATGTCATGAAAGAAAGAAGAAAGAGCTCGATGAATTGAAGAAACCGCGAACCTGAAAAGCTTCCTCGGCTTTTAAAACTTCATTATCTTCATCAGCATCAGGATCACCAATGCATTTCTTGATCTTCTCAAGAGACAACCCTAAGAAAAAAAAACAAAAATCCCTGAAACCACTAAAGAGAGAGATTGCAAACAGAATTGTGATATCTCCCTGAAAAAACTAAAAGGGCCGTTTTACCAAGAGATTCAACGACAGTGTCCGCGCATTCTTTGCTATATATCTTCTCCTTCATAGAACACCTAATGTTAAAATCTGTCACATAATCCCACCAGATCCAAGAACTGTTCTTCTCTTTAGCCACTCTATGAACACATAACTGTCTCAGATTCTCGTAAACAACGTCTTTCCCATTATATCCATCTTCAAAGTTCTTCTCAGGGTCAGGTGCACAATACCTTCCTTGGTTTATACACTGAGTCTTACACTGCCAGCTAAGTCGAAGCTCCTTGGGACAAGACCAAGCAATGTAATGAGGTGTGAACAAAGTGTAACCGCCTTTTTCGAGAATCTGAGCCGTACCCTTGAACTTCTTTATGAAATTCATTTGTTCATTGCAATGTACACCACATTCATCAATAGTGTTAGCCCATAGCTCATACTCAACTCTATCGTCAGGGTTTGGAATAGACTCACTCCAGTCTATCTTCAAGATTAGTTCTTCCCCTCTTTCAAGCGCTTTCTTGAGGCTATCGCCGAAAGAACTAAGGATCAAAGCCGATGGGATCTTGATTTTGTCTATAAAGTCAGAATCATCTTCACCTTTAGATTCCTCTGGTGAATCCATTGTTATTAATGGCTCAACAATGTTATCAGCTACTAGAACAGCCGTTGCACCGGATTGTTGCCCGTTCCATATCTTCAAAGCAAAGCTACACACTAAAAGAGAATAGAGTTGGACTCACAAATCTCTTATCATCTAAACTTCAATCACAAAATGTCAACAAAAAAGTTCCAAAAATCAGATTCTTGATGAAACAGTCAAAATTGTCAATTACCGAGCCAAGAACATTCCAAGAAGTCTCAATTATGATCAAGAAATTGCCACAACACAAAAAAAAAAAAAAAAAAATTGTTGAATTTTACCTCCACGGTCAAAGAGGTGGATGGTGGGATAAGGAGACTTGGGCTTCAAGGTATTGTTGAAGGAATCACATCCTTGGCCTGCGTAGACGACGGAGCCGATCATGAAACCGCCGTAGTTTGGGAAGCCAAAGTCAGCGATGGCTGCGTCATGCTTAGCTCCCATTGACCAGGAATTAAGGACGGTGACGCTGCTCTTCTCCACGAAGAATCTCGATGAAAACCCGTTGACCACCATGGTCAACGCTAGAAACAGAGCCAAGAATACAACTCCTATATTGCTCGGAGACATTGTTCTCGACAGGAACATAACTGTGTATTGTCTCTCTGGCCTCTGCTTTCGAATTTCTCTGTATTTGGAAGAGAAGACGAGTTGGCAGAGTCGGCGAAGCTACCATGACTATGCAACAATCTTATTTTATCATTGATTATTTTATTTTTAAGGATTATTTTACTAATAATTAACGACTGATAATCCAAGCCCAATTAATACGCAATCGTCGTGAGAGAGAACTTAAAATTTGGATGCTTTCTAGTAGAGAAAAGTCTACAATAGGAACATCAAAGATTTTCAAAAATTGTCTTATACGCCTAAAGAAGCCTATTTTGAATTTGCTACTCCAATTGAAATTGCTTCGTTGAGAGTTTACATTACATAGACAATATCCCATTTAAAAAGAAAATACTTTACATTACATAAAATCAATTGAGTGGTCGTCCCACAAAATATTACACACGAATAGGAGTGTTAAAATGGATATTCCAACCCAACACAATCCACAACTCTAATGGATTGAGTGTTAATGGTTTATGGATCAACCCATGAACCTATCAAAAATTAAAAGAATTGGATTGACTTTGATCCAACCCATTTGATTTGATAAATAAAATGATTTAAATAAATTTATTTACAAATGACTTGTGATAACATTTTCATAGATCGTGTTTTTGGCGGAAAACTTGGAAAATCACATTTTGGGGGAAAATGGTCACGGTATTACATTTATCAATGTTGTTGTGGAATCACGTTTTATACGGGGAGTTTTACGGAATCATGTTTTTTTTTCAGGAAAATTTTACGAGGTTGTGTTTTTAATCCACTTCAATCTAACCCATTTACTCATGAAACCATTAGATCTATCTATCTATTAAGATTAAAATATTCAACCCATTAGAATTAATGGTTTGGATTGGATTAGATCAAACCATTAATTTTGATTCATTTTGACATCCTTACACACGAACCACTTCATATCCCCTATATATTATTAGAGAAGTGATTTCTCTTAAGAATCTTACATGTCATCCTCTCATTCACTCTCACAATTTTAATATAACATGACATCCCCTAAAATGTGACATGGCAAAAAATTTAGTGGACTAAATAACAAATCCATTTTTATATAAGTATTTTGATTAGTGGGCTTATTAAAATTTTAGGGGTCCAAATAACAAATTAATTTTGATATAAGTATTATGACTAGTGGGTTAATGATAATTCTCTATAAAAAAAAATATATAAACAAATATACGTATTTTTAAAGGAAATTCAATTTTTAACACAAGAAAATATAAAAATAATAAAATAATTTAAGAGAAATTGTTATATAGATTTTTAATCTTTAGATTAAAAATTTTAAAGATTAAAATTTTTTTGAGTAGATTGAAACTTTGCAACTATCTAATTTCCTATTTTAGATTATCCATCAATTTATAATAACATAAACATTTATTATAAATATTTTAAGCATTAAATAAAGTTCTATAATTTATTTGTTAACTAAAAAAGTAACTAATATCAAAATGATTTATATAAATTTACGCACAATATCAAATTATTTTTAAACAAATTTTTTGTAGTAGATACCAAAAATGATTTTTACTATCATACACACAATATCTAATTGTTGTAATTTTTTTTAATTATTATCTCTGAGAATAACACGGGAAGTCACCTAGTTAATTATTAAATTAATTTCTTAGTGCCGACAAAAAAAATTAATTTCTTAATTATTTCTTACTTACAAATTTTAATCAGTTGATAAACAGTTAAACACCAATTAATCACAAAACTAAACAAAAATAAAAAGAACAT
The DNA here is from genome assembly GCA_963576765.1 of Draba incana. Lineage (NCBI taxonomy): Eukaryota > Viridiplantae > Streptophyta > Magnoliopsida > Brassicales > Brassicaceae > Draba > Draba incana. The sequence goes on along the minus strand of OY755202.1, from coordinate 17,457,290 downwards.
TTTAATGTTTAATTTTTAATGTTTTCAACAGTGTCATACCATGTTCATAAAACACTAAACCTGACTTCTTCTTTTTCGTATCTCTCTCATCAATTACTCGAATCCAAATGCCTCTGTTTGAAGGTGCAGAGAATCCGTTAAAACAATATGGCAAACTTGAAAAAAAAAGGTTATTAAAGAGGACGAAATTGGATATGATGAAAGAAATTATGGAGTGACTACAATCGGTGACATAGAAAATACCAGGCCTCAAGATGACTATGATTTGAAAACTTTCAATGATTATAAAATGGGAAAATGTCGAAAAAAGTCTCTACTTTCAAAAAGTGGTCATTTAAAGACTGAATTCTCATATTGCCATTTAAAGCTCATACTTTTTGTTGACTTTTACATAAAATACTGAAGTTTTGTTGACTAGGCCATTTTACGCTCGTCGTTACCAGACCGTTACGGAGTTACTGTTCCGTTAATGACATCCGTTAAAACAAAACGACGTCGTTTTGTCTGTTACAATAGCAAAAAAACTCCAACTTTCAAAAATGGTCAAAAAAAGCCCCAACTTTCAAAAAACTGGCAAAAAAAGGCTCCAATTTTCAAAAAGTGGCCTAAAAATCGATTTTGAAATCGAAAATCTCCGGCACACATCCTATCACAGTCCTGGCAATCCAGACTATTGAATTTTATTCGTTGTCCGTAGTAGTGTTCGTGGTCGTCCTTTACTATAGAACATGACTGCTTCTTCTCCTTGTAATTGGCACGAAGTATATTGTACTTCGGGTCGGGTCATCTCCCAATCGGTGGAATCGGTAATTTAACCGATCTACAAACTCTTTATCTCCGTTTCAATTCCCTCTCCAGTCCAATCCCATCAGATTTCTCAAACTTAGTGCTTCTCTGTTACTTGTATCTTCAAGGTAATGCTTTTTTGGCGAGATTCCGTCGTTTTTTTCACGCTTCCGAACATAATCCGAATCAATTTAGGGGAAAATAAGTTCTCGGGTCGGATCCCGGATAATGTCAATTCATCGACTCGGTTGCTTACTTTGTACTTAGAGAGGAATCAACTCACTGGTCTGACCCTGAGATCACAATTCCTTTTAAGCAATTCAATATTTTGTCGAATCAATTAAACGGATCGATTCTGAAGTCGTTGTCGAGATTTCCTCGAACCACTTTCGAATAATACACCAACTACCATGGTGAAGAAGATGTATAAACATTTTGAAAGTTGGAGTCTTTTTTGGCCAGTTTTTGAAAGTTGGGTTTTTTTTTGAAAGTTGAAGTTTTTTTTGGCCATTTTAACAAACAAAACGACGTCGTATTATTCAATCCAAAACGACGTCGTTTTGTTTTAACGGATGTCGTGAACGGAACAGTAACTCCGTAACGGTCTGGTAACGACGAGCCTAAAATGGCCTAGTCAACAAAACTTCAGTATTTTATGTAAAAGTCAACAAAAAGTATCAGCTTTAAATTGTGATATGAGAGTTCAGTCTTTAAATGGCCACTTTTTGAAAGTAGAGGCTTTTTTGACATTTTTCCCATTATAAAATACCGTATTTGATGATTTTTGCGATTGGATCAATAGTTAACATTAAAAATTTTGGAAAAATGTCCTTCGGGGACTTAATATAAAAAAATTTCTTTTGATATAAAGTATCGGGTGTCAAAATGGGTCATTACCCATGGGTTACCCGAACCCGCCAACGATTTTAGCGGGTTTGGGTTATATTTTTTTATCCATATAAATAAATGAGTGTTGTTGGGTTACCCTAACGGGTTCATGGGTTTAATGAGTAAACCCCCTTAGGGTTATGAGTTACCCATGGGTTTAGCATAAAATTAAAAATAATTAATATTTATATATATATATATATTTTTATATATTTTTTTTAAGCCGTTCTAGGGTTTTCGGTTTTTTTTGGTAAACAAAAAATTAGGGTTTTCTAATACTTATATAAATTGGAGTTGTTCTTTGCCTCTATTCTTATCTAATTCTCAGAGCCTTTTAGTTGTCTACATTCTCCTTATCATTAGTTTTATTGGTTTTTCTATTTTATTGGTTTTTTGGTTTTACAATATTATTTTAAGATATGTACACATTTTAATTTAGTTTCTTTCTTTTTCAAGTTAAAAATTTGTGTTGGATTTATAATAATATGGAATGTGTTGGTTTTTAATAAGTTTATATTGTATAGTTCAATATATACATGGGTACCCATGGGTAACCCATAACCCTAATGGTTTCATATAAATGGATGTGGGTAGATAAATTGTATCCATATAATAAATGGGTTAGGTCAAACCTGCCCACTAAAACCTCAAACCCACGTGGGTTTGGGTCGGGTTACCCATTTTGACACTGGATAGTTACAAAACACGAAAATGAGGTTTATAATTTATTTAAGTTACCATGAAAATATATGTTATATATTGGTTGATAATATGTATAAATATTTACATAAATTTCTTTCAAAACAAAAATAACTATATCAGTTACCATCAAAATGTTATAAATCATAGTGGATTGTCATAACTAGTTCTGGTCCGTTTACGGCCCATTAACACTTAGTCTTTAGGCCGGTTTAATGAATCCTAGTTGAATTAGGATTTTCCTTTTATGTATTTTCCTTTTCCCATTAGGAAAAGGAATTTTCCTTTTCTCTCTTGTAATAATCCTATATAAAGGATCTTATGATTAATGAATAAACACAATCTTCCCCATTCGTTCTCTTGATTCACAACACGTTATCAGCACGAGTTGCTCCCTAAACCCTAAAAACACAAAAAACGCGATTACTGTTCATCGTTACTATTCATCGTACTGTTCATCGCGTACTGTTCATCGCGCACTATTCATCGCGCACTGTTCATCGACGATTACTGTTCATCGACGATTACTGTTCATCCGGCGTTACTGTTCAAATCATAGTTCATACAACCTTTAAGGTTACGGCGAACTAGAAGAAAGTTCATACAGCCTATCAACGGTTACGGCGAACTAGAAGACTCACGGAGGTTAAGGTAAACAATAAGAAACCCTAATCTAAAGAACCTAGATTCATGATAATCTTAGAAACCCTAATCTAAATCATGCTTGTTATTGTTATTGCTTGCTTGATTGTGTTTATTGATTCATGATTCGTAATCACTTGAAACCCTAACTTGAAACCCTAACCTAATTCAATTAAAATCCAAACCGATTGCATGATCTGTACCCGTGTCGATCGACACTAGTTTTATGTCGATCGACACGTAAACTTCTGCCTGAATTTGTTGTTTGAATTAAACTGTGTCGATCGACACAAATCACCCGTCGATCGACAGTAAACACTCTGTCCAAATTTGGTTGCATATTTATTTGAACTCGTTTGTTTGTTTGCTTGTTTGGATTGATTCGTTGATTGATAAACATGAAACTGAAACTGATTGCATCATATAGACATAACATGCTTGATTAAAATCCGGTCATATCATCATACGGTTTAGAATTTGAATACTAGGCTTGCATCATGAGCATATAAAAACATTATGTTAGGTTGTTAAACATAAAAATCTGGTTTCATAAGCATCATGCATCCGTACCCGTTTATATAAGCACCCATGACCTATTTTGCATCATATGCATAAACTTTAAAATCTTATAGTTCTTAGAGAATAGGATGAATGTTTTCAGATGTCGAAAATCAACAATTTGGATTATGCTGCCCTCAATCTCTCTGGAGACAATTACTTACAGTGGGCGTTGGATACTAAGATAAATCTAAAGTCTAAAGGACTTGGCGAATGTATCATTGAGGATAATAATGAGAATGAAAGGAATCGATACAGAACGATATCGATCATTCGTCATCATCTTGTTGAGGGTCTCAAGGATCAATACCTAACCATTGAGAACCCTTTGGACCTTTGGAAAGAATTAAAGATAAGATATGACCACCATAGAACGGTGTTGTTACCAAAGGCCAATTATGATTGGAGGAATCTCAGGTTCCAGGACTTCAAGTCCGTGGAAGAATATAACTCGGCTATGTTCAGAATAGTTTCTCAATTGAGACTATGTGGTGAGAAGGTAACTGAGAAAGACATGTTGGAAAAGACCTTCTCCACCTTTCACACTAATAACGTGTTACTTCAACAGCAATACCGTGAAAGAGGTTTTGAGACATACTCAAAGCTTATAGCATGTCTATTACTAGCCGAGGAGAATAATACACTGCTAATGAGAAACAGTGAGATGAGACCTCCTGGATCAGCCCCACTTCCTGAAGCGAATGTGGCCACAGATGAAAAGAAAGAAATTAACCACGTCCAAAGTGATTATAGACATCGTGGTCGTGGACGTGGGGGTAGATGGCAAGGACATGGCCATGGCCATTTTAATCCATACGGCCGAGGTCAGGGCCGAGGCCACGGATTCCATAACGATCATTCTAACCGCGGGCGAGGACGAGGACGCGGATACCGAACTGACTATGATCGTAATAACCGTGGTATTACTTCTCAACCACGAGAATCAAACCCAAAATCAGTTTGCCATCGATGTGGAATGAGTAATCATTGGGCTAAGACATGTAGGACTCCCAAGCATCTGGTTGAACTCTATCAAGAGAGCCTTAAAGGGAAGAATCCAGAAACTCATATGATCCAGCATGATAATGAAGGAGATTTCGATCATGAGCAAGATGACTTGATGAATTTTGAAACCTCAGATATACTTAAGTGATTGATTTTGATTTTCTGTTTTGGTGTTTTGTGTTTTGCTTGTTTTACGTTTTACACTTTATACTTTGGTTTTGTGTTATTGCTTTCTATTAAACTTTATGGAATGAAAGAGTGTTATTTAAAAAGTATCTATTGTTATCTCTTTTGAAGTATGAACGATATGGATGTGTTCATTGTGGATAGTGGATCAAGCCACTCGATATTAAGAGATAAGAGATACTTCATTGATCTTACACTTAAAAAGGAAAATGTAACCACAATTGCGGGTATAGCAAATTTAATTGAAGGCCACGGTCAAGCCCATATTTTATTACCTAAGGGCACGCATCTAGAATTTTCTAATGCGTTATATTCACCTAGTTCAAAGAGAAGTCTATTGAGCTTTAAAGACATTCGAATGAATGGTCTTCATGTTGAAACTAAGGACGAGAATAACAAAGAATTCCTTCAAATCTTTGAAACCGTCCATGGCTATAAGAAAGTCCTAGAGACTATACCTGCCATTTCTGTGGGCCTTTATTGTGCTAAGATCGGAATGATAGAAGCAAATGCTATGGTAAACAAAGAGTTTACTGAGAATTTCACTTTTTGGCATAACCGGCTTGGCCATCCCGGTGCTAACATGATGCGAAAGATATTAGCAAGTACTAATGGGCACACCTTGAAAGAAAGGAGAGTTATCCCAAAGAATCTCACGTGTGAAGCATGTTCACTAGGGAAACTCATTACTAGGCCATCACCAATCAAAGTAACTAAGGAAACGATAAATTTTCTGGAAAGAATTCAAGGAGACATATGCGGACCAATACACCCACCTTGTGGAACGTTTAGATATTTTATGGTCCTTATTGATGCATCCACGAGATGGTCACATGTCTGCCTATTATCAACTAGAAATGTGGCATTTGCAAGATTGCTTGCCCAGCTCATACGTTTAAGAGCACACTTTCCAGATTTTCCTTTAAAGACTATACGTCTTGACAATGCTGGTGAATTTACGTCCCAAGCGTTTAACGATTATTGTATGTCCATGGGGGTAAGTGTTGAATATTCTGTGGCACATGTACATACACAAAACGGTTTGGCTGAATCGTTTATTAAACGCATACAGTTGATTGCTAGACCGTTGCTAATGAGATCAAAACTCCCGGTCTCAGCTTGGGGACATGCAGTTTTACATGCAGCAGAGCTAATTCGTATCAGGCCATCTAGTGAACATAAATATTCCCCATCACAGTTAATAACGGGTCAAGAGCCAGACATATCCCATCTTAAAACATTCGGATGTTCCGTTTATGTGCCTATTGCACCACCACAGAGAACAAAGATGGGACCTCAAAGGAGGATGGGGATATATGTTGGATATGATTCTCCTACTATCATTAAGTATCTTGAGCCAACCACGGGTGATTTGTTTAAGGCCAGGTACGCAGATTGTCATTTTGACGAATCTGTCTATCCAACATTAGGAGGAGATAACAGACTGGTAAAGGAAATTATATGGAATCAAACGTCCTTAAAATGGCAAGATCCTCGGACTCAAGAATGTGAATTAGAAGTCCAAAAGATTATACATTTACAAAAGCTAGCTAATCAATTGCCAGATTCCTTTGCTGACACGAAAAGAGTAACTAAGTCTTACATACCAGCTGTTAATGCACCGATTAGAATTGATGTTCAAGAGGGACACAATCAAGTTGCTACAGAATCTAAACCACACTCAAAACGTGGCCGGCCAATAGGTTCCAAAGATAAGAATCCTCGGAAAAGAAAGAAAGGTGCTGAAATCGTGGTTGAGGAATCTGATGGAACCCCAGACATAACTGAACCGATAGTTCCAAGCAATGAGACTCGGGACGCCGAGTTTCATGGTTCTGACGTTCCTGAAAATAATGAGATCTCAATGAATTATGTTATGTCTGGAATACAATGGAATAGAAAGTGTGTGGAAATCGATGATATATTTGCTTTTAAGGTAGCACTTGAACTTATGGAGGATCTAGAACCCACGTCGATATATGAGTGCACTCAGAGTGAAAATTGGACTAAATGGAAAGAAGCTATAAACGTGGAGTTGAATTCTTTAAGGAAAAGGGATGTCTTTGGTCCAATAATTCGAACACCCTATGAGATTAAACCAGTTGGACATAAATGGGTCTTTGTGAGGAAAAGAAATGAACATGGTGAAATCGTGAGATATAAAGCACGGCTTGTTGCACAAGGATTCTCACAGAGACCAGGAATAGATTATGAGGAGACATACTCCCATGTGGTGGATGCTACAACTTTTAGATTTTTGATAAGTCTGGCTATAAGAGAAAAGTTGGATATGCGGTTAATGGACGTTGTAACTGCATACTTATATGGTCCACTGGATAATGAGATTTATATGAGATTACCAGAGGGTATTGAGCTCAAAGATAAGAAAGGTTCTCGAGAACAACACTGCATAAGGCTGAACAAATCCCTTTATGGACTGAAGCAAAGTGGGCGTATGTGGTACAATAGATTGAGTGAGTACTTAGTCAAAGAAGACTATAAGAATGATCCCATCAGTCCATGTATTTTTATAAAAAAGTTTGCAAACAAAGGGTTTGTTATCATAGCAGTTTACGTGGATGATTTGAACATCCTTGGAACCCCTGGTGAAATCGTCCAAACAGTTGAATGCCTCAAGAAAGAATTTGAGATGAAAGACCTAGGCAAAACTAAGTTCTGTTTGGGATTGCAACTTGAGTACATAAATGATGGAATCCTTGTGCATCAAATGGCATATACTGAAAAGGTACTCAAGCGTTTTAATATGGATCAATGTCACCCATTGTCCAGCCCAATGGTGGTGAGATCTCTTGATCTAGAAAAGGATCCGTTTGGTCCTAAGAGAGACTCTGAAGAAGTCCTTGGTCCCGAAGTGCCATATCTCAGTGCCATAGGAGCTTTAATGTATCTGGCAAGCCACACTAGGCCAGATATATGTTTTGCCGTGAATTTATTATCAAGATTTAGCTCATGTCCGACCCAAATGCACTGGGACGGGATAAAACATATTCTTCGTTACCTACAAGGAACGAAAGACTTGGGTCTATTTTATACTAACCAATCTAAGGACGGTTTAGTTGGTTTTGCTGATGCAAGTTATCTTTCAGATCCTCATAATGCACGGTCCCAGACAGGTTATGTGTTTACTCATGGAGGAACTGCAATATCTTGGCGGTCAATGAAGCAGGCAATTGCAGCTACATCTTCTAATCATTCAGAGATATTGGCAATTCATGAGGCTAGTCGTGAGTGTGTTTGGTTAAGGCTGATGACCCAGCACATAAGAGTGGATTGTGGAATGGCCGAAGGTAAGCAGGAATCGACGGTCTTGTTCGGGGACAATGCAGCGTGTATAGCTCAACTTAAGGATGGATACATCAAAGGTGATAGGACGAAGCACATTCTGCCAAAATTCTTCTTCACATCCGATCTACAGAAAGATGGAGAAATTCAAGTGCAGCAAGTACGATCAAGTGAGAATTCAGCAGACCTATTCACCAAGTCACTTCCAACCTCAACGTTCAAGAAACTTACTTATCAGATTGGAATGCGTCGTTTGAAAGACTTGCAGTGAGGTTCAGAACAGGGGGAGTAATACGTGTTGTACTCTTTTTCCTTCACCACGGTTTTGTCCCAAAATGGGTTTTACTTGGTAAGGTTTTAATGAGGCAACATCCAAAGCGTATTACAAGCCCATTAGAGTTATGACATCCAAGGGGGAGTGTTATAAATCATAGTGGATTGTCATAACTAGTTCTGGTCCGTTTACGGCCCATTAACACTTAGTCTTTAGGCCGGTTTAATGAATCCTAGTTGAATTAGGATTTTCCTTTTATGTACTTTCCTTTTCCCATTAGGAAAAGGAATTTTCCTTTTCTCTCTTGTAATAATCCTATATAAAGGATCTTATGATTAATGAATAAACACAATCTTCCCCATTCGTTCTCTTGATTCACAACACAAAAATATTTATTGTTGGGATTTTAAAATCAAGTTAAATCATTTGAGTGGTCGTCCCACAAAACACCATGAGAGCCATGTGTGATGCTCAGATATCTAAGTGCACTAACTTCGGTGCGCACCATCATTAATTAGCATATTCATATTTTAAACATGTACAGTAATATAAACCGCGTTCGTATTTGTAACAATATACGCGTAGAAAATATACAGCTAATGCTGGTCTAATATGTCTGCGTTTCAACATGTATATACATATCTAAAACGTTTTTTCACAAAAGAAACAAACAAACATAGCTCAAGTATGGACCTCAAGCTCAAGCTCAAGCTCAGTCCAAGCTTCTTCATTTCCTTTCTGATTCTTCTCTTTCTTCTTCAAAACCCTAATTTCGGATCAGCATCTAGCCCTAAATGCGTATCCACCGAGCGAGAAGCTCTTCTCACTTTCAAACAATCACTTACTGATCCTTCCGGTCGACTCTCTTCTTGGTCCGGACCTGACTGCTGCAACTGGACCGGTGTTCTCTGCGACTCCCGGACCAGTCGCGTCATCAAAATCAATCTCAGAAACCCGAATCAAGTAGTTAACTCCGATGAGTATAAAAGAAGTTGCTTGCGGGGTAAGATACATCCGTCTTTGACCAGTCTCAAGTTCTTGAGCTACCTGGACCTGAGTTCAAACGATTTCACCGGATTGGAGATCCCCGAGTTTATCAGCCAGATCGTTAGTCTAACGTACCTGAATCTTTCCTCCTCGTCGTTTTCCGGTGAAATTCCCGCGGTTCTTGGGAATTTGTCGATGCTGGAGTCTCTCGATCTGTACGCTGAGTCGTTTAGTGACTCTGGTACGTTTTCTTTGAGCTCAAGCAACCTCCGGTGGCTTCCTTCGTCTCTGACATACCTCAACATGGGGTATATGAATCTGAGCGGTGTCGGTGAAACCTGGTTAGAGGATTTCAGTAAAATCTCGAAGCTGAAGGAGTTGCATTTGTTCAACTGTCAGATCAAGAACTTACCTCTCTCTTTGTCTTTGCCTACGAATCTGAAACTCCTCGAAGTTCTTGATTTATCCGAAAACTCTCTCAGTTCGCCGATTCCCGAGTGGATATTTGGTCTCACCAGCCTCAAGAAGCTATTCCTTAGATGGGATTTTCTCCAAGGTTCGATTCCTTCCGGGTTCAAGAACCTGAAGCTTCTAGAGACGCTTGATCTGTCTAATAATCTAGGACTCGCGGGCGAGATTCCATCAGTTCTCGGAGATCTTCCTCAACTGAAGTATCTTGACCTTTCTGCAAACGAACTCAACGGTCAAATCCACGGGTTTCTCGACGCCATCTCTAGAAACAAAGTCGCTAGCTTGGTCTTTCTCGATCTTAGTTCCAACAAGTTAGTTGGGACAGTGCCCGAGTCGCTTGGAGCGTTGAGGAATCTGCAAATTCTTGATCTTTCATCGAACTCCTTCACGGGTTCAGTCCCTTCCTCGATAGGAAACATGGCGTCACTGAAGAAACTTGATCTTTCTTTCAACGCAATGAACGGGGAAATCGCGGAAAGCTTGGGGAAGCTTGAGGAGCTTGTGGATCTAAACTTGATGGCGAATTCATGGGAAGGTGTTATGGTGAAGTCTCATTTCATAAATCTTAGAAGCTTGAAAAGCATACATCTCACAACCGAACCAAACAGATCCCTCGTCTTGAAATTGCCATCTACTTGGACTCCTCCTTTCAGACTGGAGGTAATCCAAATCGAGAATTGCCAAATCGGTCCTTCGTTTCCGATGTGGCTTCAAGTACAAACCAAGCTCAACTCTGTCACACTCAGAAACAATGGAATCGAAGATACGATACCCGATAGCTGGTTTTCGGGAATCTCTTCTGACGTAACGTACCTGATTCTAGCAAATAACAGAATCAAAGGTAAGTTACCTCAAAACCTCGCGTTCCCAAAGTTAAACACTATCGATCTAAGCTCCAACAACTTCGAAGGCCCGTTTCCTACCTGGTCAACAAACGCAACAGAGCTGCGTCTTTACGAAAACAACTTCTCGGGTCCTCTTCCACGCAACATTGATGTCTTAATGCCGAAAATGGAGAAATTATACCTCTTTCATAACAGATTCACTGGAGAAATCCCGTCGTCTCTATGTGAACTCTCCCCGCTGCAAATACTCTCGCTACGAAACAACCGTTTCTCTGGTAGTTTCCCGAAATGCTGGCACCGTTCGTTCATGTTTTGGGGAATCGACGTGTCTGAGAACAACATATCAGGCGAAATACCAGAGTCTCTCGGTGTGCTACGTTCTCTCAGTGTCTTGCTTCTGAACGACAACGCATTACAAGGTAAAATCCCCGACACTCTTCAGAATTGCTCTGGACTTACGAATATTGACCTCGGAGGAAACAAGCTCACCGGGAAACTTCCATCGTGGCTTAGTAAGCTGTCTTCTCTGTTCATGCTTCGTCTACAAAGCAACTCCTTCACTGGTCAAATCCCGGACGATATCTGCAATGTTCCGAATCTACACATTCTTGATCTCTCGGGAAACAAACTCTCTGGCCCCGTTCCAAAATGCATCGGAAATCTCACAGCCATTACGCGTGATTCGAGCTTCGAGGTGTTTCAGAATCTTGTATTCATCGTTACAAGAGCTCGGAAATACAAAGAGATAGTCAATAGCATAAATCTCTCCAGAAACAACCTAACCGGAGAAATCCCAGCGGAAATCTTGAGCCTCTCTTACCTTCGAATCTTGAATTTATCAAGAAACGCAATCGGAGGAAGCATTCCAGTGAAAATCTCGGAACTGAGTCGCTTGGAGACGCTTGATCTATCAAGAAACAGGTTTTCTGGAACCATTCCACAGAGCTTGGCAGCAATAGCTTCACTGCAAAGTCTGAATCTTTCTTACAATAAACTCGAGGGAAGCATACCGAAGCTTATGAAATTTCAAGATCATTCCATTTACATTGGAAATGAGTTACTCTGTGGAAAACCACTTCCTAAAAAATGTCCAAAATAGCAGATTAAAATTTTATTATCATTATCCGCAATAGTAATAAGAGATGATCATATATCTACTTGTAACCACTTATAAGACAAAATCAATGTAATCAAGAATAAAATTTTCAGATGTCACTACTAATCACACAAGAAAATCCATGTGCATAAGCAGCAGCATTAATTTAAGCAGCATCCATTGCAAAAACCCAACCAATCAAAACAAATTAATCAGAATGCATTGAACAAGCAACCTGAGCTACATCAATTGAAAGAAGATCAAAGCATAACACAAGCAATATTCAACTACTAATCGAGAAACATTGAAAGCACATCAAACAAAACGAAATTCTAATACCGATTCAGAATTAAAAAACACTAGTTTCAGGTTCTCTTCTGGGATTAAAGGAAAATCGATCTATTTCCCCACGAAAAGTATAATATCTAAGTATATACTGCCCAATCTTTAACTTCTATCTAATTCCACACCAATCCAAAGTTTCACATCTATATCCCCACAAATCCAAAGTTTCATACCCAGATACACATGAATTCAAATATTCATATCTAATTACACACAAATGCCAATAATGGTGGTTTACTATGAATGAGATGATTTCTTAACCAACAGTAAACCGGATTATGACCCAATTACACTCCGAAAACCCGATTATAGACTTAACCGAAAACTTAACCAGATTTTCCAAACAAAATCCCTAAATGGAGAAAACCCAAAAATCCTCAATTCTCCCTCATCTAAAGAACCCTAAAAAAATCTATAAACGGATGATCCTCAGGAAGAATACAAGAGCAATTCTCGAATTGCATCGCAGCTTCGTCTTCCTTCTTCATCAATGTAAACACAAATCCTTGAAACATATATACCATGAAATCCTCTGGATCATCTTTCACTAACTCTTCACTAATCCGAATTGCTTCAATTAAAAAAAAAGAAAAAAGAATTGCTTCAATTGGATTCCCTTCCATAACCCTAATCTGCGCAATCAACATTCTAAAACCACGAATCTCTTTCTTCTTCTTCTTACATCTTCCAATCGCATCGTTGATTCTCTTCTCTAGATCTGCTAATTTCGGTTTAGAATCGTAATACTCCATCACCAAGTAATGATAACAATCGATTCGATCTGGGTACTTTAACAGAATCTCCTCGAAAGCTTTGATTGCTTCTTCGCTTTGGAAATTGAGTGATAGAATCTGAGCTTTCATATTTTTTGGATTCGAATTTGATTTTCGTTAAAGATAATAAAGCTTCAACGTCGCTTGGATTCTGACTCGATGTGCTTCTCAAGCGTCGCTTCTTCCGTGGAGATGGTGACTGGAGATGGTTTCGAGTAGAAGTACGACGCTGCGAACAGAGCGGCGGCTGCGGTGAGAGTGATGCAAGTGGTTTTGAGTAGTGAAGGTTTTGGATTCGACGGCGATGATGATGAAGCTTTGATGATTGGGAATCTAACAAATGTTGACTTCGTTAGGTCTCTGGAGAAAGGAGGAAACGAGAGTTTTTAAGTAGATTCCACCATCGACTCGGAAACGAAACACTTAATTCACCGATCAGCTAAAAACAAACAAAGATGGAAGCGAAGAAATCGTTGAGAAGTCAGATCACCATCAAAATTTCAAAATCTCCGATCGGGTTTGCGTTTACACGGGTCGGGTTCGATTTGGTTAAATCGGTTTAGTATTGTATAACCGAATTGGAATACGAAAAACCAACCTGGTTTAAGATTCATGTGTATTTGAGTATGAAATTTTGGTTTAGTGGAAATATAGGTGTGAAACTTTGGATTGGTGTGGAATTAGATAGAGGTTAAAAATTGGGCAATGTATACTTAGATATCATACTTTTCGTGGGGAAATAGATCGATTTTCCGCGATTAAAAGCAATCGGTGTGGTTTATGACGTCAGTGATTCTTTCTATAAATATACTTCTTTTTTTTCTATAATTATACTTATATGGCCCAATAGAGAGCAAACAATTTGGGCTTACATGCCGTACAAGCTAATGGATCTTTTTCCAAGGCTTAAAATTAACAAAAGTTTGTTTAAATCTTTTTGTTAACCAAATTAATGGAACTTGAGAAAGGTAATGTAGCCGTAGGTAAATGTTTTCTATTATATTTTTTCAAAACATTTATATACTAGCTTAAAAGCTGAAACTTGGCGCTTTCTTTATTGGGTTTCACGAAGCTTTTTTATATAAAACGACGTTATTTACTCTTTGTAACTTTGTCTTCTCCATTGTCTCTAAGTAATAATGCCTGACCAAGATTTTTTTTTTTTGTTTTGTTAAAGCTGCCTGACCAAGATAATTGATTAATTATGATCCAAAGAAAAATTTCAACCAGTTCTTGAGTATATAAATTCGTAATTTTAAAGAATATATAATATGTGCAGTAAAATAGGATTGTATAGTTAGATTGTCACTATAAAAATTGGATAAAAAGGTAAGAAAATGATAGTTCAATGCAACTTTGGATGCCAGGTCTGTCTGCTCTACTTTTACACGCAAAACTATTCCGTTTTTCGATTTCCTTTATTATTTCATTTTGCCTCTTTTATCTTTTTCTTTTCCAGTTTTGCGGCCTTTTTAGCATGCATTAATTATATATTTTAAGAATATAACGACAAACTCTCGTGCAGTAACTATTTTGTAGTGGACAAATAATCTAGAATTCCAGATTGATTTTTTATTTTTATTTTGGCTAAGTATCCAGATTGATGTTAAAAAACATATTAAACTAAACCGAGATAAATTTGCCTAACTTAACAAGTAATTTTGGCAAACTAAACTACTAAACCAAAGATAGCCATGTTTAACTTCGACAATACTTGTATTTTCTAAAAGCATGTACAATGGTGATTTTTTTGGATATCATAAATCTTATTTTAGTATTAATTTTTATATTAGTTTATTGTTTAAAACTCATTATGAAACTGTTAATAAATCTGTCCCCAATAGTAAGACTGGTGTCGGTCTCAAAAAAAAAAAATTAATGTTTGCAAAATGGATAATAATCAAAGTAATATATATATATAAAACATATGATTAAAAGAAAAAGTAATATTACAAACCGTAAAAACGTAAAATTGACTCGACCAAAAAAAAATACGTAAAATTTAAGACATATAAAAGCATGATGAAAAGACAATTAAGTCGGCTCTAGTTAGCCATATTTTTGCCAAATATGCTCAACCAAATCTTCTTTCAATTGTCGATGCGTTGTTTCTGCACGAAGTCGAGCTCGATTGACCATCATATTGTCAACAGTTGTAGATGGTTGTGTAGAAAACATGTAGTCCACATGTGAAGTCCCGCTTCCTTCTCCTTGTACAAATTCTGATAAATCGTACTGAGTCTCTTGGTCTTGTTCGGCTTCTACAATCATATTGTGCAATATGATAAATGATCTCATTATGTTGCCTATTCTTGCCTTATCCATAAACAAAGCTGGGTTTCCAACAATAGCAAACCGAGCCTGCAAGACTCCAAAAGCACGCCCGGTATCTTTTCTGACAGCTTCTTGACAACTAGCAAATAATGAGGCTTTCGCACCTTGTGGTTAAAAAATTGATTGGATGAATGTTGCCTATTTCGGATATATACCATCTGTGAGATAGTAAGCCATATGATATTGATGCCCATTGACCCAGTAACTAACTTGTGGAGCTCGACCTTGCAATATATCATCAAAAACTGGGGATTGGTCAAGAACATTGAGATCATTACACGTACCTGGAGCTCCAAAATAAGCGTTCCAAATTCGGAGATCTTGTGATGCCACAACCTCTAACACAAATATTGGCATTTCCAAGCCGTGGGACAACTCTTCCACTCCCAATGCATACAATCAATGCTTCCTATCATTCCGGAAAATCCGCGAGACTCTCCAATATTGAGTAATCGTTGGAGATCATCGGGTGTAGGCCTTCTCAGGTACTCATCTTGGAATAAAAATAGTAGGTTTTCCATGTCCGCGCGAATATTGGCATTTCCAAGCCGTGGGACAACTCTTCCACTCCCAATGCATACAATCAATGCTTCCTATCATTCCGAAAAATCAGCGAGACTCTCCAATATTGAGTAATCGTTGGAGATCCTCAGGTGTAGGCCTTCTGAGGTACTCATCTTGGAATAAAAATATAATTCCATCCACAAAAGGCTCTAAGGCTTGGCTTACAGTGCTTGTACCCATTCAGAGGTATTTGTCCATCGCATCATTTGCAAGACCATATGCAAGACGACGAATTGCGGCTGTACATTTTTGTAGGGCAGATAGACCGAACCTTCTTGTAGCATCTGGTCTTTTTTGGAAATATGGAAATTGATTGGATAGTCTTTGAACAATATACATGAACAATCGCTTGTTCATTCTTAATCATCGGCGGAACATGCCATAATGGTAAACGGGTTCATTGGAAAAGTAATCGTTCCATAATCGAATATTTCTTTCTCCGCGTTCTCTTTCTATAGTAGCTTTTTTGTTCTTCTTTTTTTTTGGTCGCTTGACGTCTGCTATAATCATCTAAACCATTTTGAAAACTGTTTCAAAAGTTTGATCGATAAATTCATCAAAAGTATCATCAAAATTTTCATTAGAAGTATGAGGATGAGATGCCACGATTTTTTACAATCAAGGAAATGGTAAAAGAAATAAAATTTGAATAATGAAAACACAAACCGAATGATAAAGATATCAATAAAATGAAATCACAAACCGAATGAGAAAAAAAGAAATAAAATGAAAACACAATTTGAGATTGACCGAGGAATGAGAAGATTTCCAACAAAATAAAATGAAAACACAATAAGAACCAGGGACTTATCCTATAAAATGAAAACATCATAAGTGTGACCTTGGCCTTTTGGTCCTGGAAGTATAGTTTGTGGGCCAGCACAATAACATCATCAACACTCTCTCCAGTGTGAGGAATCCGTTCTGTACACTCATAGCAGCTAGCAAACTTCATTACTTGCTCATTCATCTTTTGCCATTTTTGCTTGCAAGTATTTTCCTCTCCGATGGCAAGCTTTGCCACCGCAAGACTTGCAGCATAATATGGTGCAACTCTATCCCAAAAATCCCATGATCTCTGCTCATTAACCACTATACAATCTTTTGAAGTGTTTAACCAAGCAGAGGCAAGGGCCTTTTCTTCGGGGAGAGTCCATCTAACCCTAGATTCTCTACTTAAGGCTGTAGGTGTTTGGTTTTGAGGGGACAGTGGATGTGAATAATTTTCAGGATTACTGAACTCTTCTTGGCTGAACAAGAATTGGTAAAGGACTGGGAGAAGGAAGAAGGAGCAGAGGAATCCATTATCAGAGGTAATTAACAAGATATGGGTTTATTTAGGTGATATACAGTCATTATAAAGGCACAACCTCAATAATGATCCACCTAATTTGTATTTAATTACGGTGAGTTGTGTAATTTAAGTACCTGAGACACTAGCCATCACCATTACTGTGTAATTTAACCACTAAACCAAGTACTTACTTCGGATGTTGGCCTCTATGCACAATCGCAGTCTCATCCATTGCATAAACTCAAAATCAGAACACAACTACACACCCAAAAATTAACAACACAAGTCATATTATGCTAAGATCAACCTAAACGAACCCAGAAACAGAAAATTCTATATTATTCAAGCTATATTATGATGAATACGAACCATAAATCCATAGTTCTTTACCTTTTCGCACTGACTCTTTGCATCAAATTTCAGAAATCCATAGATCCGAATCCAAATCAAGAAACAACAAAACAAAAAACAAATCAGAACTCACCAAACCCGTATATTCCAAATCCGAAACAATTATTTAACAAACAAAACCATTGGTGTTGACAAATCCAAACGAACACAGAACGGAACAAAAGCATATTGATTTTTGGAATCAAAGACAAATCTGTGAGGACTGATAATCAACATCCATGAGAAGAACCACCGAAGATGAAGAAAGAAATCGACAATCGCCGGCGATTTGGTTCAGATCGAGAGGAAGACCCTTGGTTTTCTTCGTGGGGGACGAGGCAGAAAGAGAGAAAACCAAAATTTATCAAATGAATTTGTTTTTTTTCACTTTTCCCCCATTGAAAATTAAACGCCACAAATCACGTCGTGCCACGTAGACACTGATACAGTATCAATAAATTCAACCGAGTGAAACGTATCATACCCATTTTATGTTCCAGATCCATTTTATTATTTTTTTGGGCCTTATGATACCCACCTAATATCACCGGTGGATGTGCTCTAACTAATTCGAACCAAAATAATAACCGACAAAATGTTTACCTCTGGATCTGCTAATTGCATTGAACATTCGCCTATATAGATCGGAAGATAAAACAATTTGCTTTTAGTAGTCAAGATCCAAAATTGGTAGACACTAAACATTATTATAATTACGGGTGGGCATTTTAACCGAAATCGAACCAAACTAAACTGACCCAAACCGACCCAAAGTTTACATATAAACCATTTGGTTGTTTTTTTCTCAACCCGAACGGTTCGGTTCAGTTCGGTTGAAAACCAAACCAAACCATAACCCAATGTGTTTTTTTTTGGTGAATCACTGGGGATTATCTCCCCAGATTTTATTAATACTCAATAAAAAACTACAAACGAATCAGCCTCGGTCGTGCGGACCCGATAGCATCCTCACTTAATAACAACTCAACATCGAAAGGAACATAATCTAAACTGTGAAAACCTAATTGTAACGGGAACGCATAGTTTGCTAATCCGTGAGCTAGACGATTAGCCTCCCTATACACGTGTTGAATTTGGACTGTCCAGTCCTTCGATAAAAAGCCATGGCACAAGCGTACCAGGAAAGACAGCGGATGAGACTCACCAATCCCTATCGTTAAAAAACCCACCATCAATTTCGAATCTACTTCCACTACTAGTCTAGGAATCCTCCGTTCTCAAGCCATGACTAAACCATAATAAACACCCCATAGTTCTGCCAAGGGAGCGGAACACTGCCCAATATTCAACGCAAAACCACAAACCCACTCACTCTCATCATTACGAATCACACCACTTGCTGTCGCGGGACCCGGATTCCCATGCGATGCTCCATTTGTGTTCAACTTGTACCATCCAAACCTAGGAGCCTTCCATGCTATCATTCTTTCGACTCTGACAATAGGTTCTTGTGTCTCTTCCAACTTTGACTCCGCGGCAGCCACTTCCATAGCCAAAGATTTTAAGATCCTCACTCTATCTTTCCAAGTCTTCGTCTCTCCAAAAGCACCCAATGTGTTTTTCTTAATACTTAATTATATAGTTTATGATATTAAAAATGTTTCTAAAAATATAGATTCACTTTTGATTTTTTTTTCTTTTTAATATAAACGATTTAAATGTTTGAGATTTGTAGTGTGTTTTAGTTTTCTATGATTTGGTACTTACGTGTTTATTCTCGATTGCTAAAATCATAATTTTATTGGTCATATTTTCTTTTATGAATTTAGTTAACCGAATTATAACCGAACCAATGTATAACCGAACCGAACCAAACTAAATCGAACCAAACTAACTTTGGTTGAATTTGGTTTGAATTTTATTTTACCCAAACTAACCGAACCGAACCAAACCCGAATATAAACCGAAATGCCCATCCCTAATTATAATAATACGAATTATATTAGGTTATAACCCTAATTAAAAGTATGTATACTCTTAAGTACCATCATCACTGACTTCATTGGCAAAACATCATTGGAGGCTCGCGCATGCATGTGCCTGTATTTTCGGGACCTATGAAGTCACCAAGTACTATATTTATAATAATTGTAACAGATCAATTAAATTTTGTATGGAACCATATGGTTCGTGATTATTAAATGTGAAATGTACCAAACGACTTCCAGATACGTACATTGCCTTACTTTTCTGAGCAAACACATATTTAATATTTGAACCGGCTGGGATCCATAAAATATAAGAGCAATCGAGCAAGTTTACGTATTTTCTGGTCTATCTTTTTTTGCTAAACGGCAAATATCATATAAATGAAAGTTAAGATTTACATTTGTGCAATCTAAAGCTATACTACCTTGGCAAAAATAATAAAAACAAGGCAATATATAGTTTTGGTTTTGCAACCTTAGAACTCAGAACAAATTTGAGTTTTGGTGTCATCTAAGCCAAATTTGCATGAGCTTATGAAAGGGCTTCCTATGACGTCTTGCAGAAATGGAGTTTCGCATTTCCCTCTCAATGGCTTTGGAGATAGCCAAAGGTGGGAGAATGTTTTTGTTATGAAGCACATTGTTACGCTGTTTCCACATATGAAAGATAGTTGCTTGGGCCGCCATGTTTCTAAGAAGAGAAGGCGCCATTAAAGAGTCGACTTTGATCCAACTAAGTAGCTCTACCCATGAACCAAACAGTCGGCTTGGAGGGTTAAGCACTGCTAGCGCTTGCTTCCAAACCTGCACACTATAGTTACAGTGAAGCATTAAATGATCTCTTGTTTCATCCGAAGAGGAGCAGAGACAACACTCCTTTGCAATGTTCATACCCCAGGAGACTAATGTCATTCTCGTTGGAAGCCTATCATGGTTGGTCACCCACATGGTGAAAAAGTGTTTTGGGATATGACCCTTGAACCATATCAAGTTTGCCCACTCTTTCACTTCAGCTCTAGGTCTCATAACCTCCCATGTCCTTGCTGCAGAGTACTCTTTATAACTTGACTTATTTGTGCTCCACTCATAATAGTCACTGGGAGAATCTGGGGCAGGGGCAAGGACAGTAGTAAGATAAGCATGCAGATTTAAAGATACCTCACACCTAGGAGAAGGCAACTTCCAATTCTGATTATGAACTGCATCCACAACCTTTGCCTTTAAGGAATCCTTAATTATTTAGGACCATTACTACCAACATAGGAGATAAGTTGTCCAAGAGGCGTCCAGTTGTCATACCAGAAGCTAATTGTTGTACCATTACCTAGCACAGCTTTAGTAAAAGAGATAGTTAGAAGCCTAATATTGAGCAACTGTTTCCAAGTCCATGAGTTTGTGCATCTCTCCTTGATTTCCCAAAAGCTTTTGTCTCCAATGTTAAACAGCCTTTGCCACGCAACCCAAAGAGACTCTAAAGAAGAGAAAAGCATCCAAATGAACCTTAAGAACAGAGTTTTATTCCAAACAGAAAGCCTTCTTAAACCCAATCCACCCTCTGCTTTTGGTAGACAAACCGTAGACCATGCCACTTTTGCTTATTTTGATTGATCCATTTTATCAGACCAAAGAAAACGGGAACACATAGATTCAATTCTTCTAATGCAACCATTTGGTAGGACAAACGCAGACAACCAGAAGTTTATAATTCCAGATATGACAGAGACTAGAAGTTGAAGTCTACCTGAGAAGAATAAGGTTCGTGAGGTCCAAGAACTGAATTTTGAATTTAGCTTAACAACGAGGGGCTCATATTCAGATATCTTGAGCTTCCTAGACATCAGTGGGAGGCCAAGGTACCTGATGGGAAAGGACCCTTGAGAGAATCTGTAGCTAGCAATAGCACTGGATTCAATAGGGTCCAAACCTGCACTAAACAATTTTGTCTTGTCTCTGTTCATTCTAAGACCAGACCATGAAGCAAAATCATCCAGGCATTCAGAAATTTCATGAAGAGAAGAGCTTGAGCCGTCAAAGAAAACCATTACATCATCAGCAAACATTAAGTGAGTGATATCCAGCTCGGTTGTCCTTGGGTGAAAGGAGATGTGTCCAGAAGTATATCTTGATAAGAGAAGCTGCGAAAACACCTCCATAGCTAGTACAAAAAGGTAAGGGGATAACGGGTCGCCCTGCCTTATTCCTTTAGTACTCTTAAAAAAAACACCAGTGGAGCCATTAACTGTAACTGAGAAAGAAGCCGTAGAGATACACTCAGAAATCCAGGTGATGAACAACTAAGGCATATTGATGGCCTTTAAAGTCCCAAGAATGAAGTCCCACCTCAATGTGTCAAAAGCCTTTCTCAAATCAACCTTTATTATGGCTTTCGCCTCAGCTCTCTTTAGGTTGTAACCATTAACCAGCTCAGAGGCAAGCAAAACATTTTCAGCCAATAGACGACCAGGCATGAAAGATGTTTGTGCAAGTGATATAACGTGAGGTAAAATAACCTTTAATCTAGAAGCCATGAGCTTAGAAATGACCTTATAAACCGTATTGAGATAGGAGATTGGTCTAAAATCTGAGGTTGAGGAAGCATTTGGGGTTTTCTGAATGAGGACTAGATTAGTTGCATTCCACTACTTGAGTATTTTTCCTGAAGTGAAAAACTCTTGAACTACATCCGTTACCTCAATCCCAACCACTGACCAGCAAGCAAAGAAGAACTCTGAGGAAAACCCATCAGGGCCACAAGTCTTGTTCTTAGGTAGAGAGAAGAAGGCTGCTCTAATCTCTTCATTTGTGAACTTCTTTATCAAGGTTTGCTGCTGGATGTCTGAGCATTTAAAGGGGAGGATTAAGTTCAAATAACTTTGCTGAAACATTGGTGGGTCTAAGGCGTCACCAAGCAGGCCACTGAAGTATAAGACGCAATGATCCTGAATCTCCTAATGAGTCTCAAGCCTTGTACCATTTGCGTCAATGAGGAAATGAATAAGGTTGGAGGAATTTCTTGATTTAACCATACGGTGAAAATAAGCCGTATTACTGTCCCCAAGGCCTAACCAGTTAATACTTGTCCTTTGATGAAAAAATGACTCTTCTGCTTGAGCAAGAACAGTCCATTTATCAAGAGCAACAGCTTCAGCTTCAGCATTGATAGGAGTAGGATGAGCTGACAATCTGTTTTGAGCAGAGGTGAGATGATCATGTGCTTCCACAACTCTTTTCTCAAGGTTGGAGTAATTATCTTTACTGAAATCTCGAATATGCTTCTTGAGACTCCTAAGCTTTGCAGAGACACGAAACATAGAAGAACCTGAGATGTTGAAAGAATACCAAAGGTGACCAATGAGAGGCAAGAAGTTCTGATTCTTGAGCAACATGTTATAAAATCTGAAAGGCTTCTTAATCTTAGGAACCAAGGGATTAATAGTAACAGCAACCGAAGCATGATCTGAGAAATCTGTACTGCCAAAGGTAGCCAAAGCAACTGGGAACTCATCCTTCCATTGATCATTAACTAGAACACGATCTAGTTTTTTGGCTACAGGTCTTGTTTTACTCTTATTCCACCACGTATAAGTGCTTCCACTGAAGTTTAAATCAGACAGATTAGACTCCAAGAGGCAATCCGTAAACGCCCTCATCCTTCTATTGATATTAAGAGTGATAGGAATTGAATGATCTGAGGGGTTTAACACTTGGTTGAAATCTCCAGTTACAATCCAAGGCAAACCTATGACATTCTGATTTATTGATATACTAACCAATTCAGACCATAGAAGTATCCTTTCCTCAACACAGTTAGAAGCGTAGACTGTAGAAATGACTATTTTCTTCTGAGTATCATGCCATTCAACCAGGCAAGTTATCATCTGAAGTGACTTAGCCAGAACCGAAGCTTTAACATTGGGGTGCCAAACAACCCAAATCTTTCCAAGTTCTGAGAATTCATAGTTGTGAACAAAATTCCAGCCAAGAAATATTTCATTAAGAAACTTAACACTCTTAGGCTACTTCACGTGGGTCTCTATAATGTTGGAATTTGACTAGGTTTTACCGGATTAATCTCTATTAATCAACCTAACAGAATTCCATATAAGCCTAGGATCTAGGGTTTGCAAACTTTGAATCTATGTGATCAGATCTCGAATATACCTGGTGTTTATGCAGCGGAATTGAATCAAGGATTTGAGATCTATAGCGCCCCAAGCGTTGCGCCTCTACTGTTAGTCCACACGCACACAAACAGGAATCCGCAGGGTCGCTAGAGCCTGGAATCAGATCTTTCAGGGAATTTATGTTTCAGAGGCGGCTCTGGACCAAAAGCTCCTTCTCGAGGTCGTGCCTCATATCATATATATAGGCCCTGGAGAAAACCTAATTAATCCCTGAACCGATTCAGAATTAATTAAGTCGTTAAACCGAAATCCCTATTTCGGTTAAAGCCTGGTGTCGATCGACACCACCATGTGGTGTCGATCGACGCCTCTTCTAAAACATGATTCTTATGTGTATCTAATACACATCATTTGGATCATTACATTAATGATCATTCCCACATAAAGTAAATCCAGTTTGCTTAGGTATGTGACCATGTAGGATCATATAATACTAGTAATGAGTTCATAACTCATAGATCATCAGCGGCTTCTAGCAAAACGTAATGACCACCTAGTATCATATGAATGTCTGATCTCGACAATACAACTATCACTAGAGTGAATACAAGTGTGATTTCAGAACATTCCCAACATATAAGCCCACCAAAAATAGGTCTCTTACTCCTAGACTTCTCAACACATAAAAATTGCTTGCAACAAAAATTTGTGTTCAGATTCCTAACTCTGCTATTGAAAGGAATTGTTCTTCCTAGGAGAGCTTTGTATTAGGTCAATTCTATTCGGATCCGCCTTCTCAGGGAACCATTCACAATATTGTGAACGGGATTTGGAGCAAGCAGTATCGAGATATCTCGGTATCTAAGATGGAAGGCCATTCGTTCTTATTCAAGATTCCTAACAGGTTAACTCGAGCAAGAGTTATAAATCAGATGTTATGGACGATAGAAGGCCAAACAATGTTTGTTGCAAGCTGGGAGCCAGGTGTAGTTCCTATTAAACCAGAGCTATCATCTGCTCCTATTTGGCTGGAACTTCAGCATGTTCCACTTCAATTCTTCAATGAAGAAGGCCTGGAACATATTGCTGGCTTGGTAGGTGATCCAAAGTGCCTTCATCCTGCTACCGCGAAGAAAACCAATCTTGAGGTAGTTACAAACCGGTGGTAACCGAATATTCAAGCCTCACCCGATTCCAAAGTGAAAGCTTTTCCTTTTCTTTGTAAAGGTCTCGAGTTACCTTTAACAAGAGAGCACCAAGTATTGCCCATGTTCCCAGTTGCTTGAGCAGTGTTGGCTTGAGCAGCCTCAGGCAGGTCATTGACACCACTGCCTTTATTACCACCGGTTTGTGTGACTTCTTCAGCCGCACTAGAGATGTTAGCCAGATCCGGATCCGCTACAGACTTAGCGATCACTGGAGTAGCTAGGTGATCAGAGCTGGGGATTCCTTGTGAATCAAGCACTGATTTAGTTGACACTAAATTTCCATCGTGCTCCGTAGAAGGGCTTATAGGAGAAGTATCAGAGATTGGGTTCGTCGGTTGCACATCAGAAGAAGACAGAGCCGAGACTTGATTTGTCGAGACCGGGGATGAGCTCTTCTTCGGTTTTGACTGTTTCGAACTAGATTTGAGTTTGGATGGTGAGGGTTTTTTGGATTTATTGTGCCCCATAAGGAAAGGCGGGCTTGCGGCGAGACAATTTTGAAGGAGCCGACGTCGGAGAAGACGCCGGCGGATTGCGGCCAGAGATGACACTGTCGCTTAATTGGTCGCACTTTTAGGGATTTTGACTTTTTCTAAGGCTTATCCAAAAGAAATTTTTCTGGTCATCTTTGCATGGGAGATTAGAAATTTGTACGAATAAACAAATAAAAGTATAAAGCAAACTGAATATGGAAACGGTCCAAACCCTTTTTACACACTCTTAACTACGTATGTCTATATATTTTATTGAATATCTTTGTTTAACAAAAAAGACCTGGTCTTACTTCTTGATAATCCGGGGATCCCCGGGCATGTGGACGACGTACGTTTTTTTTTCAGTATATGTATATATAATTAAGCTACATTTCATTTTTTTTAGAGATTCGTGTAATTTTAAATTTCACTTAACTTTTAATATTCGGTTAAAAAAATATCGTCTCATTAATTCTAAGAGTTACAAAAAAAGTTTGAAATAATTAGTTTCTCACGAATTCATTTCAAGTAAAGCCTCTTCTCAAAGAAAAAAAAAGCATTTCAAGTAATTAAATCACTGAACTAACTCAACTAGACCCTCGCGTCATGGATTAATTGTTATAAGTAATATATTCTTATTTTCATGTAACTTCTAGGAAACAATTTTACCTGCAAAATTGGAAATTTCATACTTTTCATAACTTCTAGGAAACAATTTTACCTGCAAAATTGGAAATTTCATACTTCGAATGAAAAGGTAACAGTCGATGATTTTAATACGTGCGACCTCAGAAGCCAAGAGATATACTAGACTACTAGGTGAAATATCCATACAACAATATATAATTGATATACATATTTCTACCTATTGGAGATGGGATTTGGACCACTAGGGACTCCATGTTCACTGACATTGAGCATCTTCCCCTTACGCCATGTTTTCATCGGCCGCCGAACTCTAAACCTCTCTCTTCTTCTCCCTACCGGCGAATTCAAGGCCACATCACCGACGTGTTGAGCGTTGGAGCCACTATAAGTTTGATCAATGGTTCTTTGATGAGTTTGGAGGATTAGTAAAAGGAAGAAGAAGAGAACAAGTGAAATGGTGATGTGAGGAGATCTCATTACATGTTATACCAATATAAGATAATTAACTTATATAATAATACAACAAAAGCAGTAAAACACACACACTCACACACACACACAAATATGTTTCTCTTGTGGGTGATTCAGAATTGAAGAGCGCTTGAACGATCAGAAAGTGAGTTTTGATATTTTTCTTTAGAACTAGTATAGAGAAAGAGAGAGAGATGTATGAGATGGTGGATGCATTTTTTCTTATTTTTTGTGTATTCATGCGTGGAAAGTAAGAGAGGAAAAGAACAGAAATTTAAAGAAAAAGCATCCACCATTGTCTGTAGTGTGAATGTGAACTTTGAGGATTGATGGAGATTGAAAAAACAAAAGGGTTACAGCATATTTATAAATGACGTCAGTTTTATATATGACAATCAATATTAAATTCTTCTTGAAAATATTTATAATTTACGTTAGTGGGAGAATTGTAAGAAATTATTGTAAATTAAAGGAGTTGATTCTGTAGGATTTTAAGGTTGAATCTTTTGAGGTTAAGATTCTCTGTAGGATTAATCACTGAGCTATCGACTTGGACGGGGAAAAAGACACATGTATATATTTTGACCAACTGATTTGGAAGTGTCGGAGACAAACACAAGCTACCGAACATATCTTGTATTTTCATATTATGGTAAATTCTAATCATCGACAAAAACTTCAAACAAAAAGAAAAGGAGAACGAGAAAAAAAAATGAAATTATTTACGGAAAATGAGGCACAAAAAGACAGAGTCTCTTCCATGACAAGATTTAACGATGTCATGTTCTTATTTGGACATTTTCATGAGATTTGGTCAAAAGATTTTTTGGTCTTCCCGATTCTACTCCTAAATTAGGTAGATAACTAGAAATCAATCACAAAAGAAAAAGAAAAAAAACAAAAAAGTCTGAGAGTAACAGAAATATAATACTATAATTATTTCTTATATTGTGAAAAAAAATATTCTTATATAAAAACTAGAATAAATTAGATAAAATTAATAAATATACCATTTATACAAAATGATATTATCAAAAATACCAATACCGGATATTTTTTTCATTACAATACCACAAGCCAACATAAGATTACTCTTTTACTCTTCTTTTGCACGCATGTTGTGTCAGTTTCTTGGCCCAGCAACAGTCCTTTTCATCTCTATCTTGGAGAAACTATAACCACTCTCTTCTCACTTGAACCACATCTCTCTCATTTTCTCTTTCTTCTCACTTGAACCACATCTCTCATGTCTTTCACTTTTTCTTTCTTCTCATCTTCACCGTCTCTCTCTTTCACGAACCAAAACGAAGAATCTCTCACGAACGAATATTCTGGGAATGGATATTCTCAATCGCGATCTGGAACCTGTGGAACGTTGATACGCGATAGGGAATCAAGTATCAAAGGAAAAAGAAGTAATTTTCCTTCTTAGATTTCAGATTATGGCTTTGGGTTGTTTCCTTTTATTTACAAAGCTAGAGTAATTTTCCTTTTGGTTTTGGGATTATGATTCTTGTAGCATGGCCTATATAAAGAGGTCTTATTATCAATAAAGAACTATCTTCCAACATTAACCTTATTCTCAAGAGAGACTAGGGTTAAAGGAAGCTTTGCAATTCTCTTTTGCTTACGTTAAACATGGCACCGGTTACTAGATCAACGGCAAAGCAAATAGCTCTTGAGGCAGAGTTATTGGTTTGGTTACAAGAACGTATCAAACGTACGCTCTTCAGAGACTTGTACTTCAGAAATGAATCGAAAAGCGAGATTCTCGAGGACAATTCTGTCTGACGCGACGAAGACAACTCGGACGTGTTTGATAAAGTGACGTCTGCCGCAGTTGAGATTCTCCCAACCATGGTTGTCTTGTGATTGGAATCGTCTTATTTGTCTATGATGTGGACTATAATCCTCTTTAAGTATATGTGTTAGTAGCATCACTTTAGTTAATTTTGTTTTCTGTTAAGAGATTTGTCTGTGATGTGGACTATAATCTTTGTTTCTCCGCTATACTATGTTTTGGTGGACTTATAAGTTGTCTTTTTGGTATAAGTCCCTCATATCCGCATGTTTGTATGTCTGGATGTTTGTTTGTAACACTCATGTTATATTTGTAATCGTTTTTAGTTTTATGGTTATTCCAAGCAATATTCCAGAGAAATATTTTATAAATATTTAGTCCACTACATGGAGTTGTTCTAGTTTGTCTACCACGTAAACATGTTTATTTCATCTTGTTTTATGTTTCACTTACTATACTTGTGTTTCACATGAACATGTTGCTTCATGTCTATTATGTAGATATAGTTTACCTACATATATGCAATCACATTATTTTCCATTAAAAATTAAATAATTAAATATTAATTTATATTATTCCCATCACATTAAATGCAACATAACATGCCAAACACCAACTCCTCAAACTTTCAACATCATTGCTTTTCCTCTTTCCTTCTGAAACAAATTTTTCGTCTTCCATGTCCAAGTAAAGGGGTATTTTTGTCTATTTCTCTCTATCCAAACAATATTTTATGGTAAAATTTGAAAGACTTTTTCCCTTGTAGTATTTTCTGAAATGTAGTTTTAGACAAATTGTATTTATTATGATTATCCCAATAAATTATGTAGGGAAATGTTTAACTTTATCAAACTATATGTGATTATTTTACAAAACCGTTTGACAACTTTAACAACTTATCATATTCATAACGAGTTATTTACCCCTTGACATACTTTTTCAACTTTTTGTTCCAATAAACATACTTCTCACGTTAAGTATACTTATTCAACTGTACACATTTTGTTTAATACCATAGTACCCTTTAGTAAAGTGTCGTTCTATTATTTTTCCTCTTCATCTCTGTTACAAATTCTCATCCAAAATAAATCTGGAAAAAAAAATGCAAACCCGATTTCTCAAAATCAATAACTATTCTTCTTCACCTTCTCTTATATTTGAAACCTTGGGCTTCCTCAAACATTCTTCTTCAGATAATTTCTTCAATGTTTGATATTTTATTTTGGATTTTGAAGATTGGGTAAGGTGTTTTCGGTGAACAAAAACAATTCATTTTCTTCTTCTTGTCTTTGTCCATACCGTCCCACTTTCTTCTTCTTCTCCGCAATAGTGTGACTTCATTGCTATGGAATTGAGTTTTACTAAAAGACCTATATTTCTATTCTTTGTTAATCGATGGGGCGAATCTATGACGAAAATTGTTTTTGTCAGATTAGATTGGTGTTTCATGTTTTCGTCCGATTTGAAAGAATTGAAAGAAAATAATCATATTTTGATTCACCTTTTTTTATCTTTTGAACAATTTTATCCTTGTTTTAAGAAGTTCCAGTTTTAGAATTTAAAGAGAAAGTAGAATTTACAAAGCTATAGGAGATTCAACTTTTCAAGAAATTAAAGAGAAAGTCGAGTTCTTCAGGTGGACTTTTTTTGTTTCTTCATGGTGGTCACTCTTTCATGGTTAGTGTTTTAGGGAGAAATTGTTATAGCTTAAATTGTGAATGTTATTCGAGTGATATAAGGAGAAGAAGAGCATGATAGGTACATTATCAATTCTAAGTATAGAAGTGAATGGCAATCGATCTTGTAGGATTGTGTTTGAATGAATTTGTGTAGAAATGAATGAATTTTTGTACAAATGAGTGGCAATAGAACCCATATGCTTGTTGTAATGTCATGGATTCTTTCAATCTCATCTTCTTTCTTTAGATTGTTGTTCATAGTTTTGTGGCAAATGCTATAAAACGTTGGGTTCCTCATATGTACTTTTTTGTTTCTTCATGGTTACTCTTTTATGGTTAGTGTCTTATGGTTGTGACAATGCATGTTTGTAAACAAGGATTTGTGGTTAACTAGGTTCTTGGCCCGCGCATGCGCGTGCACTTCCCTACTAATATAAAAACTCCATTGAAAATAAAAGTATCTTTGTGATTTTTTCTAAAACATCATGGTGATGCAATTGTAAATCTTCATATGAATTATTAAGAATTGAATTACGCACCTAATTTTATGAAAATAAAAGAATATGAATGTTAAGTTTCATGAATTTTGTGTTTAAGCTATATGGGATCATAGTTTAAAACATGATTCCTAACCATTCTTCAACAAACCACCACCTTATTCACCAAAATTGTAGACTTCAACCTTGAAACTCGAAGCGGCGACCATGACTACGAATGCAGATTCTACCTCTCTAATCTTCCTTTTCATTCTCCACCACATGTCAAATCCCATAACATCACTGTCGAATGATCTGCATAGTCGAAGCCAACACAGTGGATTTTTTGCTAGAGTTTCCAACCTACCGGAAATCAAGTTCGCGATGACGGTTCAAAACCATATGTAAAATTATAGTTTTCCCCACATTGGGTATTAGAATGTCAAATTAGCGTTGGCGGTTACGGTGGCATGATCATAAAATAGAGCTTTCCGTCACGGACGACACAACCTACTTCCCTTTATTAATCGTATCCATATTTTTTTAACATCAAAAATACAACTCTTAAAAAAAAAATTCATTAATCGTGAGTTTCCATACGTTGTAGGTGTTCACAATTTAAATAGAATAAGATATACGGTTACACTCAGAATAGATGTGTCTATTGGCAAGGAACAATATATATGGTCAAAAGAAACGAACGGCCAAACTTGTAGTTCGAAGCCTTTTCTTTTTTCCTTACAAAAAAGGGAGACACGTGATAATCAGATAGCATGCGTGGGCTATTGCAACTTTGATACAGTCATCCGTTTAAAAATTCAAGTTTTGAGAAGAGAAATACTTTTGTTCCGCACCGAATAGTAATAACCATTTATAACCTTAATTTGGTTAGATATATTTCAATTCATAAATTTACTTCTGCAAAACCTCCTTGAGATTAGAGCGAATTGAATTGATATCCAAACAACACATATAAAAAATAGCTATAATCAATTGGAACTGAGAATAGCAATCATCATTTAGTCTTTAAGAACCTCACTATATAGTTTTATATTACCAACAGTGGACGCAAAAGGAGAAGCTTCTTCTTCCTCTCGTTTGATTTTACAAACTTCTTCTATCTCCCATACTTGTTCATGTTGAGCACAAAGTTTTTTAAAGCCCCTCTTATTTTAATCCCTTTTTCTCTCTTACATTCTAGGATTGACAATATATTTAAGAAATAACCTTTATAACAAAAAAAAAACAAATTACCAATTGATATGAATTTGAAGTGTATATCTCTAACAAATGAAACCAAAAAGAAAATGGAAACCCTTAAATCCACAACATGAACTAATACATTTGAGATATGGTTACAAATTCTTCATGTCACCAAATCAAAACAAAATTCATTGTGTTTTTATACGATCGCAGGGGTAATAATATGAGGGATAAATGTGGGATAAAATCGAGAAACAAAATCACAATCACTCAATTAGAAGTTAGAACATGTCAAAAGATTTAACATCAAAATAAAATAAAAAATATATATATATATATATATTATCATACGATGTTCAAAGCGATCTAACTGATCAAAAATCCATACTCAATTTCAGTATGATTTACCCTAATTTTTTTTTACCATCTTCTACATAGAAAACCCGGGAAAAAAAAACAATTAGCAAAACTTCATGTTAAGTCTATTTGAAAATCACTTATTATGGTGGGAATTTGTTATCTCCGTATTCCAAAATTCATGATCTTTAGTAAGTTATCATGATCTTGAATTTTGAACTTTGATCAATTTCCCGTGCATCTTTCAGTACATCATAGACACATGTTAGATGGTTGAAGTAAATATCATATAGTATGTTGTTCGTTAACTGAAATTTAGCATTGCTCTTGCCAATATCAAAGTCTTTGATCTCAATAATTGAGCCTTCTTGTATGAACTCCAATTTGAGACGATTACTCCCACTGTCTAAAAATGAACCATGGTCCCTACAACCAAAGACCCACATGTACATTCGAAGACAAAATTATCGAATTAATGACACAGCACAAAATGATACATACATTATACTCCTCTGCGTATTCATAATTTATACCCCTATCCAAAAGATAACCCTATTTTCTCACAAATTGGAGAAGTCTCTTCTGCATGTCTCTGTATAGTTGTAACCTGCTTAATAATTAAATATAGACTCATCAATTGCATTTCTCTTGGGAGGTTGCTTGCTTACCGTTGTCGAAGTAATCGAGCAATTATTTCTCGAATGCTAGTGCTGTCTTAGAGCTCCCACCGTTAGAAACGGCCTCGAAGTCTGCCTGTACACTTCTGTACATTGTGAAAATATACGATATTGTAAGAATAGTGTTTCGATGGAGGAATACATGATCGGTATTTGTTTGTTAACTTCCGGATTTTGAAGTCGAAACCTCGCGTTAGATTTTTCATTCGCATAGACTTTTTATAAAGCCATGGAAGGTTGCGTCTGAAATTGGAGTGAGAGAGGGTGTGTCGCTTTGAGTTTGTATAACTGTATACAATGAACCAAGAAGGAGTGATTCATTTACGATCTCGGGTCGGTACTCGGTAGATCCCTCTGAAGCGGCATTTCCGAGTGGTGAAGATTCGAGAATTAACAGTGATATTTATTACACGTTGTTAAAGATATGGGCTGACTTAGTCCAGACCCAGTATAAGATAAACGAAACCCATTTCAAAACTTATTGGAGGACACGTGTCATTACGTCATGAAACGTAACCCAACTTTGATAATATATATAATATATAATGTTTTGTGGTTAGTAGTTTTTGGCTATTGCCTATGTGTGTTTGTAAAATGTATGTAACTTTCTCAAATTTTTTGGCTTGTACACTTGAAATCGAGTTTGTCCCAAGAAAATCAAAAACATTAAATCAAAACGTCAAACATTACAAATTCCACATCACAAGATTATATTTCTATAGTTGTTGCTTCTCATGTTCATCTCTTGTTTTCTAACATCTGTCCACATAAACTAATCTATGAGACAACATCCACGCAAACTATTATATGAAACAATTTACATTACTAACTTGTCCATGTAACATTATCCATAGAAGAACCCCCATTTTCATTTTCATCAAAATCCACTAATAAGATTGATTTCTATAGAGATCCCTAATCCTTCGGTTTTTAATCTGAGAATTGGCTAGGTAACTTTCTCATGTTCTTCTTCACCAACCCAAGGCATCAGAGAATTGAAGTAATACCCATAAGAGATTCGTTTATAAAATTTCAAATCCAAAGATCTCATCATATATCAACCAATATTTAAAGCTTACATGAAACCAGTGAGAATCAAGAGACTGAGAAAAGCAACACAAACCATAATTCACATTTATAATATGAAAGCTTAGGAATGCAAGTCAGAGGGTGAAATGAAGACGATGGTCAATTCTATTTTTACATATCTCGATGAGTTATTTTCTCCGGTGTGGAAGAGAGGGAAGAAGATAGAGGAGCCAATTATTGGGTAATTCCGTTTATGGCCGACGGGAATATTCGAAAATCCCTTCACGATTTGGTAATTGACAGAAATCAAACAAAATTGATCTCCGTCATGGATCCGCCACCATCGGTGTCAATGGAGAGAAGGATACGCAATTTACAAAATAAAAGTGAAGACCGCGGTCGGAATTGCGGGCAAAATTGTTACCAGAGAAGAGAAACGACTTGATAAAAGATACAAAATATACAAAAGGAGAATTGATATGATCCAAGGAGGATTTATGGTGAAGGAGAGAACCACAGAAGAGACATAAGAAAGGAGGATTTTATTTTAGTCAAGTAAAATAGTAATAGGGGATTAGTGTTTTAGAAGGGTAGAGAAGACAATAACCATGGAAAAAAGTATAGGTTCCCTTTAAAGTATGTATTGGGATAATAAGAATTGAGAAAGTATGTGTAGAAGTAAACAACTCATTGATAACTAAGTAAAACTGCGACAATGTCTATAGTTCATGATTTGGCTAGACAGTTCAAATAGGAAAAAAAATTGAATGTGTTAAAACTGTCATTAGTAACAAAAATTTCTTCATAATATAGTTCACTTGAGAAATTAGTCGTGATAGTATGAAAGAATTATACTATATATCTTAGATTAATATTTATTTTCAAACATTTGTTAATACTTTCATCGACATTCAGTATCATCTCGATCTATTTTTCTTTGAACATTGAACCCTACCCCGTAAGCATTTTAGAGCTTCTGAAAGCACAAATCTTTGTTGCTCATCATGCATGCATAGCTCATCAAATGACATATTAAATTATGGATAGTTTTTTTAAGGCATATGCTGCATGTTCGGTGTTATAACCCGGTTGATGGTTAAGGTCGTCCCAAAGTGGCCACTCCTAAACGGCTAAGAAACTAAGCAGGAAGCGTGTGAACATCAAGGAAAGACATGAAAAGGCTAGAAGACTTAGAAAAATAAGCGTTCAAGGACGAATCTCGAAAGATTAAACAATTAGTTTTGGATCGAATGGTAAACCAAAGGAAATGGTCTGGACCATTGCGATCTAACCTCAAGTCAACTAAAGGCTTCGATGATTCCTTAGTTGAATCACTAAGGCAAGGATCAAGAGAACGATTTAAATCATTTAGAAGCGAGCCTAAGCTGGAGCCATCAAAAGGATCAAGCACGAGAAATGACTAAGTGATGGGCTAAAACCCTTACTTTGGGAAAGCTATAAAAAGCCTTAAGACATGTGGAAGCTCGAAGAAAATCCATTTTTGCTCAAGGGAATTTGAATCTAGGACATAAAATATAGTGATGTTTTGAGCTTGTACGTGTCAAGTAGTGGCATCATAAACCGCAATACGTGACTGCTTGAACCATGCGTGAATAAGAGTTTTGCCATGTCACAGGTCTGGCGCGTGGGGCTGGGCACTGGCTGGGGATGCAGAATCGCATCGCCACGTGGCATGCATGCACATTTTCTCTGTTTGGGTGGCAAATTGGTCTGCCACGTGGCAACATGTCATGGGTAGTGTGGTGCAATTTTTCACGCAGAACAGAATCAAGGAATGTATAACACGTGCAGAGAAAGGCATAAACGAAAATCTCCTTCCTTAAGCCTATACATATCGACCCAAACACCTCATTTTACCCATTCTTGTTTTTTTCCTTAAAAAAACGTTTGGGAGTCTTTTAAGCTAGGTCTAAGCCAAGCATCACGATAAGCCCTTGTTTTCCCGTTAGCTTTAACCAAACCTCTTAGTTCCATGGTTAAAGTGTTATTCTGGCCATATGATGGAGGGATCGAGTCCAACGCTAATACCTGACCGCAAGAGAAGCTTCAGAGCTAGCAAGTTTCATCAAAATCTGTGAGTTGGGGTTACGGGGATTAATGAGTTGAATCTTTGTGGGTTGTTCCTTGTGTTTGAATTCTATTGAGCTTGGCCTGATGAATTTTTGCATACATGTACAGTACTTGCTTAGATTATGCTTGATTGCTAGGGAAATCTGTTAACATACTTGAATATGTCGCATAGGTGGAATAATAAAGCATGCAAAATCTATTGAGCTTGATATTGTCATTGCTTGGCTTTCCATGTTTGATTCCAGTCGATTTGACGCGGTGACTCTGGTCTCGCGCTGCATGCTAAGTTTTGTCTATATCCTTGTGTTATACCATATGAATTTTTCCTAGTCTTGCATCTCGATTGCATATGGAATGGTGTGTTTACTTGTTGATTGTTGTTGTTTATGCGATATATGCTTGTTGTCTATTTTATGAATAGATGCTGTCTACTCGGTGTCTGCTAACACTTACCTTATGTTTACTTGATGATGTGTGCGGTGACTTGTGTGGTACTTAGTTGCTAGCACTAAAAATGTCACAATGAGTAACACTATGACATTCCCGGATAAGACATGGTTATTTTTACTGTAAGCATTACAGAATAACCATGTAATCACGAAGGGTACTAGGGTAACTCCCTTGGTCGTGCATACATAATGGTGTATGAACCTCACGGTTAGACTGGGATTTTGTGTGCCTTAGTAGTTGCATCATCACGGGTTTCTGGGAATGGACGACGGGAGTATAAGGTCTTGAGATATTTGGAATCCATATTGCATTCATGTAGGTCACGCGATCTATTATGTGAGTCTTGAGTATGTCGTAATTGCCTTTTTGCTTGTTTGTTTTGAGTGTTGCGTGACGACTTGCTGCTTGTTATTTTGGATTTGGGTGGGAATCCTTATGTTTGGATGTTAGTAAGGCTCTAACTCACTCGGTAATGCTAGATTACTCATCCTACTCTATTTGTTGCAGGTAACCTTAGTAGGGAACTAATAAAGGGCTTTGTTAGACATTAGGATCGCCAGGCTAGGTAATTTTCAGTGTTCTTGCAAAGTATATGTTTTTATTATGAATGTTTTGAACCTCGAATCTGAACTTATATGCTTGTATAAATAAATTTCTCTAAAATATAAGCTAAATACAAATTAAGTGTTTTCAACAGATTATTAAGTAATAATGATGCATGATCAAGTCGGGACCAAACCAACCGTCTGGCGTGACCCCGGTTGGCAAGTATTGGATTGCGGAGGATGGGGAAGGACATTTAAGGATAATTGAGTCAAAGTGTTTAGATTTTTTCTAAATCGTAGAAATTTGAAGGTCCCGAGCGTCCCTCTTGTGGCTCTCCGGGTCAGCTAGCCGGTTTGGTGATTAAGAGTGTTACAACATCTAGGAAGTATCAGATCTTGGTTTTTAATCATGCGTAAACACTTGTTCAACATTTTATCGAGTCAAATAGGATCGTGAGAACATCATTGTGTGATTACCCTTAACATTTAAGTTTGCACTTCAAGATTTCAGGGTGCCGCGATGGAGAGCCTTGTTGGGTCTTTCTGAGGTGACCAATCAGTCGTCAGATACGAGCTCATTCATGTTTCAGGATTCAAGAAATTGAGAGGCGACAAGACAGTCTAGTTGTGTGGATGGACCTATGCTTCCGATTACTCCGAGCGAGTCTAGAAAGCCAAGGAGCATGTTAATGCGGTAGAGGCGCCAAGTGATTTTGATTAGTATGATGCGCTGTTTGTTCCACAGAACCAAGAGGGATAAAATGCTTTTTGTGATGAACGCGAAAAAAGCATGGAGAAAGATCCGAGAGAGGATCCTTTTTAAAATCTGAGTGAAGGAAGACCAGAGGAAAATCAGGTGGAAGCCCCAGAAGAGGGAGTACTTATGTGCAGTCGTGAGTCATCTCTAATGCCTTATTCCGAGCCTAACTCTCTGCTTTACATAGAGATTTCATTAGAGAACGCTATGTCCATTGAGTGAAATAATGCCACGGTGGTAACAAAAATCATGATGCCAACACTGCTAAACCTAAACCAAGTGCTGGTTACGCCTCAGCATTCCACTGCGGAGGTGATAATGAGTTAGAACAGGTACTGGGAGTCGTACCTTGCCAACTTATGTTTTGATGTGTCTCGCTCTATTATGATCCGAGATTGGCCGCACCCCTAGCTTTGCACTATACTACTGATAACTTGACAGTTTCCTTTGGGCAAAACTCAGGCATTATTCGCCTAATGCGTCGAAGAGACACTGATGGAATTGGGGCTTACATCGCGAGCCAAAATTTGAGTAGGGGTTATGCCACTGAACCGGTTAGGCAGCGTGGACCAAGCGGAGTGATGGAGACTCCTTATGCGGGTAATGCTACCTATGAGCAACATAGGCAGCTTTGGAGGAATTCGAGAATCAACATAGACATGTGGCACCACGTTATGGTAATGGGCAGACTAGATAGGAACCAGATTTGGAAGAACAAATGGTGGTTATTATGGATATTTAAGACTTAATCGCGAGTACTTGACTCCAACGGAAAAGAGAAGTTATAGAGCTAGTATGTCTTTGGCCTCCTCGAATCAGTGATGTATATGCAAGCAGTATGGTCATCAGACTTACTCTTGTACTTATGCGGTGCGGTACATGCACGGAACTAGCACCCCAACATCGAGGTATAACATATGCTATACTTGCGGTGCGTTTGTACATTTTGCTACATCATGCCCCGTGCTTCATATGAATTAAGTGACTCCAAGGCCTTCGACTCTTCCAGGCAATGATCATTGCTCCATACAGCCAGCATTAAGGGATAGGAACCCTAGGATGTGGAGGTAAGTTAGGGTTCTGAACTTCTCTTTTGAATGTGTGAAAAAATAAGTACATATTTCGGTTCGGCTTTTGGATAAATTTATTCTGGCTATGTAAAGCGGATGTGTTTTGCAGAAGGTTTGTGCCTCCGCGGAAACCTTGTAATGTTGGCTAATTTAGATCTTAAGTGTGTGACGATTATTAAGTATGTTGATGTTTCTTTAAAGCCTTGTGTATTTTATGCTATCTTGGTTTAAGTAAATGTCTTATTATGAATGTGGTCGTGGTGGTTTTATTTTTGCATTCATGAAATGTCCCTAACTGCATATTCTGATTTCCTTAAGCGTAATAGCCATTACATGTGAAATGGGAATGTGGTGAATGCGTGGTTGTGATGGCGCTCTAGATTAGTCTAGTAAATTTTAAGTGGGTTCCTTGAGGAAATAAATCAAGGTTGTGGTAGAATATGAGCTCCAAAGACCTAGAATAAGACTTATTAGTCTAAGTAAATGTGTAAGTTGTGGAAATAGAATGTCCATTCTAAAGTCCTCGAGTTAGGCTTTGATAGAGCTAGAATGTAGATTCTAGAAAGATCTAAAGTTAAATTTTGATAGTGTGAGCCTATGTCTGTGTTGAAACGTTCCTAGTCACTTAAGTAACCCGAGTTCTAACCCATTGTGCCCCGGAAAGCGCTTGAAGTGTGGCTGGTGAGTAAGTGATTGGTTAGTGAGAATGTGAAGCATTGTGAAATGATAAGTTCAAGAGCATGGTTGGAACTTAGGTGAAAGGCAAGTTTGGGGACAGAACTCCAACGATTAGCACCCGAGAATAAACATGGTTAGAGAAGAAGTAATGAGGGAATAAGACCAAGAGCA
The DNA here is from genome assembly GCA_963576765.1 of Draba incana. Taxonomy (NCBI): domain Eukaryota; kingdom Viridiplantae; phylum Streptophyta; class Magnoliopsida; order Brassicales; family Brassicaceae; genus Draba; species Draba incana. The sequence goes on along the minus strand of OY755202.1, from coordinate 17,417,993 downwards.
GATTCAGTCTTCGATCAAAATGTAAGGAGCAAGGGAAAATCTAGTTAGCCAAAGGAACGTTCAAGGGTATGGAGCAAGTTGGTGGATTGTTGGAAAAATATTGAAGTCATGAGTGGATCAAGCATAACTCGAAAGTGCGCAAACAAAGGAAGAACAAGTGGAGAAAAGCAAGGACTAAGGAGGAGGTAACTTAGTATATTGGGAGTTTTCGGGAGCGAAGGTTATCCTCTGAGCCATACAAAATTCAAGACAAATTCTTTTTAAGGAAGGGAGAATGTTATAACCCGATTGATGGCTAAGGCCGTCCCAATGTGGCTGCTCCCGAACGCCTAGAACCAAGCGGGAAGCATATGAATGGCAAGGAAACATATAGAAAAGGTTGAGAAGACTTAACAAGATGAGCGTTCAAGGATGAATCTCGAGGGACTAAATAGTTAGATTTGGATCAAATGGAAAACCAAAAGGAACGGTTTGGACCATTACAATCTAACCCTAAGTCAGCTAAAGGCTTCGATGATTCCTTAGTGGAATCACTTAGGCAAGGATCAAGGGAATGATCTTGATCATTTAGAAGCGAGCCTAAATCGGAGCCATCAAAAAGATCAAGCTCAGGAAATGACCGAGTGATGGGATAAAGCCATTAACTTGGGAAAGCTATAAAGAAACCTTAAGACATGTGGAAGCTCAAAGAAAATCCATTTTTGCTCAAGGGAATTTGAATTTGGGACGTAAAATATAGTGATATTTAGAGTGGCACATAAACTGAGATACGTGACCGCTTGAACCATGCACAAAATGGAGTTTTGCCATGTCATAGGTCTGGCAAGTGGGCTAGACGATGGGTTGTGGTTGGGGACGCAGAACCGCGTCGCTACATGGCATGCATGTACGTTTATTCGTAGTTTCCCTGACTGGGTGGCAGATTGGTTTTACAACGTGACACTCCTGCCCCGGGTACCGTCTGGTGCCGTTTTATACACAGAACAGAGCCAACACATGAGTGACACGTGGCGGAGAGAGAGGCAAAAACGAAAATCCCCTTCATTGAGCTTATAAATATCGACTCTAAAATCTCATTTTACCCATTCTAGTTTTTTCCTTAACAAATCTCTGCCCAAATCTCGTTGGAGCCAACCTTTAGGCAAATTTGCGAGATTTAAGTAGCGTTGGGAAGTCTTTCAAGCTAGGTCTAAGTCATGCATCATTGTAAGCCCTAGTGATATAAGATCCAAAGCGGTTCGATCTAGACAATTGAACTAAGGTCGCTCTTTGTCTAAAAGGATAAGGTGGAGGTGAGGGTGGACTCAAGTTCGCCACACAAATGTGCGGAAAGCCTTTGTGATAAGAACACGAATATATATCTATGTGAATCACACACAAAGATAAAGATACCACTTGTTTTCTAAAGAAATCACACACAATAGAAAAGACAAGCAAACAAAGCCAAAGCTTTAAAGGTGAGAAAACTCTCTTCTTTATTTTCCAAAATTTTTATATATTTACAATGAATAGAAAAATGAGCTTCTATAGGCTCCAATTACAAATCATCAACATAAATGCAGAATAAATTGAGAGATTTTATCAATTAGAATTAATGGAGATTGACTTTTTTGTATCTAGACACTTTCTTAATATATTCATGAATTGATGGTCTTCTAGAAACTCCTTTGAATTTTGGGCTTGATTTGTATTGAACAATTTGTTGATGAGCCAAAACTACATCATTTTCTCCTTCTTCGGAACGTTTTGTCCTCCAAACCAAAACCATATTTTCTATTATTTTGTTTGATCGTTTTTTGTTTTCAAAAACCAGAATAATCAAAACAAAAGGAAGTAAACTTTTTTTTTTTAATTTCGTTGGATAAAAGAAACAAATTCAAACTTTAAATAAAACGAGGAAAACTATTTATATGCGTTTTTTAGATTTTATAAAGTCAAAAAAAAACATAAAACGTATATTTTTTTTTAGAAACGATGAAATAAAAAAGAATAAAAATAAAAACAATAAAAGATAGGAGCTTTTAGCTCTGATACCAAAATGATATAAGATCCAAATCGGTTCGATCTAGACAATTGGACTAAGGTCGCTCTTTGTCTAAATCAAGGATAAGGTGGAAGCGAGGATGGATTGAAGTTTGCCACACAAAGGTGCGGAAAGCCTTTGTGATGACAACATTAATCAATATCTATGTGAATCACACACAAAGATAAAGATTCCACTTGTTTTTCTAAAAGAATCACACACAATAGAAAAGACAAGCAAACAAAGCCTAAGCTTCAAAGGTGAGATAACTCTCTCTTTTATTTTCCAAAATTTTTAAATATCCTATATATATTAATTGAAAAAATACTAAAAGTTCAAAATCTTATGTGTCATCTAAAGAGAGTTTTAGAGGACAATTATCTTTCTATTAAAAATTCAAAAAAAAAAAAAAATTAAAACTTATAAACATGGCAACAAATAAAAAAAATCCTAAAATTTTGTATTCACTTTTCTTAACATTTCGAAAAATAGCATTTATATAACTTTCCAAAAATCATAATGACTTTTAATATACAAATCCTACGAATTTCTCTAATTGTTTATAGAAGATAACAAATATTGTGGTAATTAATTACAGAAAATCTCTAACTTTCCTACTAATTCTAAAGGCATTATTAAAAGAAGAAGAAAAAATATGATTTGTCTATCAAAGAGAAATAGATAATGATGTGCAACTTCTTATTTGTTTTGCTTTTTGGTACTACTACAATTTTGTAATTGTACGTTTAAAGATGGAAATCTCGATTTGGTTTGTGCGAATGAACTCAATAAACTTAAAATAAATTTAAATTTGATTATTTATTCATATTTTAGTCAAAATACATGTAAATGTTATTAACTCGAGCATATATAAATGTTTTGGACATTAGTCACAAATCATAGTACCAAATTAACTTAAACTAAACAAGTCGCATACTATATTTATTTAACATTTAACGATAGACTTTGAAATTCTTTCATAAAATTATTTTCTCAATTCATGTGTTGGTTCTATATTTTATGCAAATAAAAATATAGAAATAAATAATAATTTATAATCCTGCATTTGATGTGGGTCCAAATCTAGTTTACAATGAATAGAAAAATGAGCTAATATAGGCTTCAATTATAAATCATCAACATAAATGCAGAATAAATCAAATTAATTACAAAAATAAATCAAACTAATTACAAAATCAATCAAGAATAAATTAAGAGATTTTATCAATTAGCATTAATGGAGATTGGTTCTTTGTATCTAGACACTTTCTTGATATATCCATGAATTGATGGTCTTGTAGAAATTTCTTTAAATTTTGGACTTTATTTGCATTGAACTATTTGTTGATGAGCCAAAACTACATCACCTAGTTTTCCCATTAGCTATAATCAAACCTCTTAGTTTTGTGGTAAAGTGTTATTCTGGTCATATGAACGAGGGTTCGAGTTCAGGGCTAGGACCTGACCGCGGGGGAAGCTGTGGGGCTAGCAAGTTTTGTCAAATCTGTGAGTTGGGGTCAAGGGGATTGATGAGTCGAATCCCCGTGGGTTTTTCCTTGTGTTTGAAATTTGTTGAGCTTGGACTGATAAATTCTTGCATACATGTATAGTACTGCTTAGATACTTGCTAAGTACAAATCAAGTGTTTTCAAAAGATTATCAAATGATAATGATGCATGATATAGTCCGGACCAGACCAATTGTTTAGCGTGACCCCGGTTGGCAAGCCTTGGGTTGCGCAGGACGGGGAAGAACGTTATGGGATGGTTTAGTCGAAGTGTTTAGATTTGTTCTAAGTCGCAAAAATTTGATTGTCCCGAGTGTCCTGTTTGTGGCGCTCCGGGTTTGCCGATTAGTCCGGTGATCTGGGGCGTTACATCTGGTGCCATATTTGTCCCCATTTTTGTATCTCATTTTATTTCCATTTAATTATAAAAATCTTATATATTATTCATACAGATACACAAAAAAATAATATGGAACATGTTACTTAATACCCCGTAAATTTCAAAAACGACTTTAAAAAACCAACATTACCTGAAAAGATTGGTTTCGAGATTAGACCTTACATAGATTAATAAAAGTTTGAAAATAATTTCAACTCTCCAAATTTTCCGTACTTTTTGAACTGAAACATTTTGAACTTTAAGTTTTTTCTTATCTCGATACCTAAACTGAACACTTGTTTTTATAGCCAAGCTCAAAATGAACGTTATTCATTTTGTTTGTTCTTCGATTATTCCAAGTTACAATGAACACTTACCCTTTGATTGAGAATTCAAATATGAGAAAGATGGAAAACTAGTTTAGGCATGATAAACTGGTATTTCTTATCTTGCATAAGTCATTGATAAGAAGACTTGGGACACGTGTTTCTTTCTTGGGTGACGATACCCTGTATTGGGCTTTTTTTTTACATGACCCCCGGTCCTTTACCTCTAGATAGCGGACTCTGCTACGGAGAGTCTACTGGCCAAGGGACGGATCTAGAAGATTTTTTTACTTGATGCGCAATTAGTAAAAAATAAAAATAAATGCTTTAAGGGGATTTAAATTTAGTTTAATAGGGTGCACAAATGAACAATTACTATCTGATTTAGCTATTTTATGATTATTTTTACTAATGTTTTTAATATTACAAATTTAGTGGGTGCACGTGCCCACGTACCTAATGCATTGGAACCGCCCCTGATTGGGCCCGAGTTTCTTCCAGGGAACTTGAACAATTGTAGAGTCAGATCCAATCCAGCATGAACCATTGCAGAATCAGGTCAAAGCTTGCATGAGAAACATTATATAGACGATAAGCTCCACACGAGGAGAGGGGAACCCTACCATACCACGTGGCTATGGATTATTCTCCCATTCCAAAAAAAATATTCTATCTCCAATAATATATAATTAATTAATTAAATACAAAGCATATTTATTTATCGGTTCGGTTTAAAACTGAACCGTTCGGATTGAAAATAAATTTAGCCAATGGTTTGTCTACATATTTGATTTGGTTTAGTTTGGATTGGTTCGAGTTCAAATTCGGTTTAGTTTGGTTTAGTTCGGTTAATTTTTCCATCCCTAAAAGAACTACTATATAGCCAACATACGTGTAACATGAAAAATTGTGGCAGTCTAATTTTACCAAAGTGTTTGACGGGCGGTTGCCGGAATTTACAAAAATTTTCCATGTTATTTGTTGTTGTTGTTGTGAATAGTTAAATTTAGGACAATCCCAAACAGTTGATGATAATTGGCAAACATTATTACGAATCTAGTTTTATACTAAATCAATCTTATTTTGGAGTAAACTTTTATGTTTTCTCATATTGTATCTCAAATAACTATATTATATTTTATACTTATTAATTAGAAACTGCCACAAATATTTGAAAGAAACAATATGACAATTTTTACACAAAAAATGGTCAAATTATATGGCAATATTATCATAAAAAAAACGTGGTAATATGCATGATATGCTCGAATTTCCCTAGAGTTACTCTCTCAAATTAAGAGATCGATGTAATACTTAGGGTATCGAATCCACATGAAATCAGTTAACACAATTGATTTAAATGTTCGAATTAACTAAGCAGAATAGTATGAATGTAAAACAATTGCAAAAACAGTAAATAATGATGGTTGATATGCTTTAAAAACAAATAGAGACAAATGCTAGGCCTTAGGAAATTTGCAGGAATGATTACAAATTGAAAGATAAACTTACTATCGGTATATTAATGAAATGCAATTCTAAAACTCGGAACTAATGTAAAATAAATCAACTGTCGTTGCAAATATAATCTAGAAAGCCAACTGTCGTTGCGAATTCAGATTAATTTAAACAAGCATTAAATTCATGTTCAATTTGTTCACAAAGATCCAAAGCCAACTGTCATTGCGAATCGAATCTTTGTTCACCTATGATTTTGTTCCAGTAATCTAATAATGATGTCACATCTATTAAACAACCTATGATATCTAATCTAAGGTGATCAATCTTAAATAAGAGTTAACGCAATTAAGGTGAAGAAGTAAATATGATGCAATCCCAATAGTAAATAAATCCTAACAACTTTTCATCATCCTTTGAAAACCCTAAAACTTAACTAGTAAACTACTCAGACATGGCGATTGATGCAAACATGATTTCTGAATAATACCTAACCAACCAGGTTTGCTAGTCTAAACAACAAAAACAATAAATTCTAACATCCTCTTCCTACGCCTTGATTCCGCAGTCACACTTTTCTTTTACATGCATCACATAGAAATAAGAGATGTGTAACATCCCGAAACCAAAATATGGATTTTGGTCAGGGGTGTCGATCGACTCCAGGGCAGGGTGTCGGTCGACACCATGTTTTTGGTTCGGTTTCGGTTAGAATTAAATCGGCCGGTTTGTTACGGTTTGGGAACGGAAACCCTAAGTTGCGTTAATAAACTCTAGGGTCGTGTTTTCCAGAGGCAGAGGCAGAAAACTTAAGAGAAAATCGGTTTTTGAGAGGAAAAAGTGTGAATCGAAAGGTTTCTATCTGCTCTTCGTCGATTTCACTAGGAGTTTCCATGTGATCCTTTAAGGTTTCGTTTGTGTGGTGTGGTGGGTGATTTCTCGGTATTTTCTCGCTGTTTCCGTCTGGTTCTGTCGTTGTTCTTCGTTATTCTCATCTCTTCTCACATTCTCGAGGTGAGTGCGTGATCGTGGATATGGGATTAGGTTATTAGAAACTGTTGAATGAATGATTGTGATGATTGGATTGTTTGATGTGATTATCTATGTGATTCGTGTGTCTGGAATCGTGATTGATCTCGCTCGATGAAACAAAATTCGAGTCTCGAAAGGATTTTGACTCGGTTCAGGTTTTCTGTGAGAGGTGTCGATCGACACCTAGTGGTAGTGTCGATCGACACCTAGTGGTACTGTCGATCGATACCACTGTTTTATGTTCGTGAGAATCGTATGCTAGAATGCAGTGTCGATCGGCACCAAGTGGGTGTGTCGATCGACACCCCTGTTTTGTTTAAATGTTGATTTTTAATTATTGTGGACTGTTGTTTGCTCGCATAGAATTGATAATCTATTTTCTCTTACTATGTATCCGGTAGACAGGATGACCGCTCCACTAAGTATTTATTAAATACTTACGCAACTCTATTTTTCCTTTTGAATTGCAGGTAACAGAAATGCGTGATCGCGGAATCAAAGCCAGTTGAAAAGGATGATTAGGGTGTTGTAGTTCCCGTTTAGTCTAGTGAAACTTGGTGTTTAGGTTGCTAGATTTTTATTATTTCTTGAATTTTATTTATGGAATTGTTGGATTATTGTTTTAATTAATTTATTGAATTATTATATGAGAATTTCCGCAACTGTTTAATTTTTTTTTTAAAAAGTGTTGGTTGTTTCATTTTGGTATCAGAGCCTAAACATTTTTAGGACTTGGAAATTGGATGAATTGAGACTCTGTGTTTAATTGTTTATTGGTGGTTAGAGAATTAGTAGTCTTAGATCATCCTCTTCGGCCTTTAAAGAGATTATGCGGTAAGTTTTGTTTTATTTCTTTGTGACTTCTCGTTTTCTCATGTTTTCATGTCCTGTATGGTAGATGGTTACTGGAACGAGAGGTCAAGGCAGAGGCCGTGGTAGGGGTCGTGGTCGTGGCCAAGTGCCAGAGTCGTCTAGCAGTATGGCTGCATCCTAGACTCATCGGGTGGAGACCGTGAGCGAGACCAGTGCAAGTGTCAGTGTGGCGGTGGGTGCCAGGAGGGGCGCCGGGAGAGGTGCTTGTGTTGGAGTGGGCCCGGGTGGGGGTGCTGCTTCAGCTCAAGGTCAGGATGATGTCATTGTGGGGCTTTTGGAGCGGTTTCCGGCGGCGGCTCCGGAACCGGCTCCAGCAGGACCTCCGATGGTGGAGGTGCAGCAGAGGGCTGCAGAGGTTGAGCAGCCGAGGGTTGTGGTTGATGAGCATCCTCCCTATCTCGTGATGATGGGATAGATGCAGAAGATTAGTACGCCTTTCTTCACTGGCAGAGTTGGGCTAGAGGGGGCCGATGAGTGGCGTTTGAGAGTGGAACACAATTTTCGATCGATTCGATGTCCTGTAGAGTATGGAGTAGAGTTGGTTGTGCACTATCTGAGCGAGGATGCGCATAACTGGTGGAGATCGATGGAGTCTAGGAGGTTTGTGTGGACTTGGGACGAGTTTTATGGGCGAGTTCAACACCAAGTTCTTCCCTCGGGAGCCTTTGGATCACCTGCAGATGAGATTTATGGAGTTGACTCAGGGAGCGAGTTCAGTGCGGGAGTATGATACTGAGTTCAGCAGACTTCAGGTTTATGCTAGCCATGGTATGGCTGAGGAGCGGACCCTTATGCAGAGGTTCTTGTAGGGACTTCGTATGAGTATCAGGACCCAGTGTCGTGGTTCAGTGTACGCCTCGAGGGCGGAGTTGGTGGAGCTTGCTGCTTCTATGGAGGAGGATCAGTGTAAGTAGATTGGTTTGGTGGTTGTTCCACCTGTGGCGGATCCATCTGTGGCGGCTCCTGCTGTTCAGCCGAGGAGACAGCACCAGCAGTATTCTTGGAGTTCTGATTCGGGCAAAGGTGGCAAGCCTGCGCAGGGCCAGAAGAGGAGGTTCGAGGAGGTTTCTGGAGGCCGTCAGGGCGGTCGTGCTTGTTATGGATGCGGAAGCACTGATCATCGAGTGGCTAGTTGTCCCAAAAGGGAGGCATCTCGGGATGCCAAGATGTTTTTCATTGCCGAGAGCTGGGGCATATCCGGCCGATGTGTCCTAAGTTGCACAGATGGGTGTGGCAGCGGTTCAGCCAGCGACAGTGGCAGCGGTTCAGCCAGTAGCAGGGTAGCAGTTGGCTCAGTTGGTAGCAGTTCAGCTGTTGGGTCAGCTTGGGCCTACACCGCATGTTTATGGGCCGGTAGATGCGGGGAAGCTTGGTGGCGCGCAGATCACATGTAAAAATTATAGACTCAAACTTCGTAAATTCTTAGTAACCAATTGTGGTTGTTATTTCTTTTATTTTTGCCTGTGATAGTGTGTTAGGGTTCTCAACGCATGTAATTGTGTTGGCACCTTATTAGTAGGAGGTTTCGAGTCCCATGTTCTTTTTGATTATGGAGCATCAAATTGCTTCATTACTCTGGGGCATGCCGAGAGCAGTGGCATCCGGAGCATTGCTGGTGAGCTGTCAGGCTTGGTTAAGGTGGCTGGAGGCGGGTTCTTGGTTACCTCCAGCCGAGCTAGAGCAGTGGATGTTTAGATTGTTGGGCAGTCGATGCCGGCAGACCTGGTGATTAGTCCGGTGGAGCTTTACGACGTGATTCTCGGAATAGATTGGTTATCGTTTTATAAGGTTCATCAGGACTGCTTTCGAGGCAGAGTCATTTTTAAGCGAGATGCAGAGAATTTAGTGTTTCAGGGTGTGGGACCTTCTTCCAGGAGTCTGGTAATCTCGGCTATTCAGGCAGATCAGTTGATAGCGCGGGGTTACGAGGCTTATTTGGTATTATTTTGATGTCGGAGTCTAGTGGTGAGGTTGCTATCGGGGAGATCCGAGTTGTTTGGGAGTTTGTGGATGTTTTTCAGTCGCTGCAGGGATTACCGCCGTCTTGGTCTGATCCTTTCACGATTGAGTTAGAGACTGGGACAGCTCCGATTTCTAAGGCTCCTTACAGGATGGCTCCAGCAAAGTTGGCAGAGCTGAAGAAGCAACTGGAGGATTTATTGAGTAAGGGTTTCATGCAACCGAGTGTTTCACCGTGGGGAGCACGAGTTCTTTTTGTGAAGAAGAAGGATGGCAGTTTCTGTTTATGTATCGATTACTGAGGTCTGAACCGAGTCACTGTGAAGAACAAGTACCCTCTCCCGAGGATTAATGAGCTTTTTGATCAGCTGAGAGGTGTTACTTGGTTCTCCAAGATAGACTTGGCGTCGGGTTATCATCAGATCCCGATAGAGGAGGCAGATGTTTGTAAGACAGCGTTGATGACGAGGTACGGGCATTTTGTGTTTATAGTCATGCTTTTTGGTTTGACGAATGCGCCGGCAGCTTTCATGAGATTGATGAACGACGTGTTCAAGGAGTATATGGACGTGTTTGTAATCATCTTTATTGACAACATTCTGGTGTACTCTAAGAGTCCCGAGGAGCACAAGGCTCATCTGAGATTGGTTTTGGAGAAGCTTCAGGAGCAGAAGTTGTATGCTAAGTTGAGTAAGTGCAGTTTTTGGCAGAGGCAGATGGGATTCCTTGGTCATATCGTATCTACAGAGGGTGTTTCAGTAGATCCGGCGAAGATAGAGGCTATCAGGGATTTGGCTAGACCGAGTAATGCTACCGAGATCAGGAGTTTCTTGGGTTTGGCAGGCTATTACCGGAGGTTCATCAAGGGTTTTGCGAGTATGGATCAACCGATGACGAAGCTGACCGGGAAACATGTTCCATTCTTTTGGTCACCGAAGTGCGAGGAACGCTTTGCGAGGCTCAAGGAGATGTTGTCTAGTACGCCGGTACTGGCATTACTCGAACCGGGGAAGCCTTATACCGTGTACACTGATGCTTCAAGAGTTGGTCTGATGTACTTTTACGGTGGGAAGGTGCAGATCTATACGGACCATAAGAATCTGCAGCATATCTTCACTCAGTCGTTGCTGAATATGAGACAGAGGTTCTGGGTTGAGTTGCTGGCGGATTATGATTTAGAGATTGTGTATCACCCGGGCAAGGCTAATCAGGTAGCAGATGCTTTGAGTCGGCGGAAGTTTGATTCGGCTCGGGAGTAGGATATTAAGGCTTTAGTGGACGAGATTAGCATGTTGCATCTTTATACGGTTTCGCAGGAGCCTTTGGGCTTAGAGCCAGTCGATTATGCAGATCATCTCAGTAGGATCAGAGTGGCTCAGTAGAGTGATCAGGGTTTGATCGGTGCGTCGCGAGCAGTGGGTTCTGAGTATGTGGTCTCTCTGAATGGGACGATTCTGGTTTATGGTCGGGTTTGTGTGCCTCGAGATGAGTTGTTGAAGCAGAAGATTCTGAGTGAGGCTCATACGAGCAAGTTCTCGATTCATCTAGGTACGACTAAGATGTACCATGATCTGAAACAGTATTATCACTGGGTCGAGATGAAGAGAGATGTGGCAGATAGGGACGCAAAGTGTGACACGTTTCATTAGTGAAGGCAGAGCATCGAGTTTTGAGCGGTTTGTTGCAGAGTTTACCTATTCCTGCGTGGAAGTGAGACATGATCACTATGGATTTTGTGGTCGGTTTACCTAACTCGAGGACTTTTGATGCTATCTGGGTGATTGTGGATCGGGTTACTAAGACAGCACGATTTTTGGCCATTAAAAAGACCGATGGAGCTGAGATTTTGGCTAAGAAGTTTGTGAAGGACATAGTGAGGTTGCATGGAGTGCCACCAAGTATTGTGTCAGACCGAGATCTCAAGTTCACTTCAGAGTTTCGGAAAGCCTTTCAAGCAGAGATGGGCACTAAGGCGCATTTGAGTACGGCTTATCATCCGCAGACTGATGGTCAGTCAGAGAGGACCATTCAGACCTTGGAGGATTTGCTGAGGATGTGCGTGTTAGATTGGGGTGGTCACTGGGTTGATCACTTGAGCCTAGCTGAGTTTGCGTATAACAACAGTTTTCAGGCGAGTATCGGTATGGCTCCTTACGAGGCTTTGTATGGGAGACCGTGTAGGACACCTTTATGCTGGACCCAAGTGGGGGAGAGGAGCATTTATGGTGCTACTTTTATTCAAGAAGCGACAGAGAAGATCCGTGTTTTGAGGCTGACCATGAAAGAAGCTCAGAATCGGCAGAAGAGTTATGCATATCGAAGAAGAAAAGAGCTTGAGTTTGCCATTGGAGATCGTGTGTATCTCAAGATGGAGATGTTGAAGGGTCCTAACAGATCTATTTTTGAGAACAAGCTGAGTGTGCATTTTATGGGTCCGTTTCCAGTAGTGGAGCGAGTGGGACCAGTGGCGTATCGGCTTGAGTTACCTCCGATTATGGAAGCATTTCATAAGGTGTTCTATGTTTCGATGTTGAGGAAGTGTCTCCATGAATCGGAGAAGCTAGTGGCTAAGATTCATGAGGATTTGAAGCTTGATTTGACGATTCCGGCGGTTCCTGTGAGGATTCTCGAGAGGAGTATCAAGGTTCTGCGTCAGAAGAAGTTTCCGTTGTTGAGGATTTTATGGGATTGTGGCGGTTGCCAAGATGAGACTTGGGAGCAAAAGGCAAAGATGAAGTTGAAGTTCAGAAAGTGGTTCGACAAGCAGGTCGCAGCTTGAGCTTACTTGTATCTTTGTGGTTCCAGTGTTTTGCTTAGCTCGGGAGCTATTGTTGTTTTTTTTTGGTTCATGTATTTTTTGTTTTGTTGTAACGATATACATTTTCGGAATTTATAAGATGGAGTTTCCTTATTTATTTCCAGTGTTATTATAAGATGTATGTTTCTAATAAGCGTGTTTTGGTTGACCAGTATGGATCGTGTTTTAGATGATATTTCGGGTGGGAAATATCGAAGAGGGGCCATGTGAGGCAGAGCTAATCATAGATGTTAGTAGACGTTTTCAAAAATTATTACTCTAGGGACAGTGGTTTCCCAAATAACTCATTACAATTTGAGAAGATGGGTGAGTCTTCGGCGGTTCTACAGGTGACGGGTGGATCACATTGTAGTACCGAATGTTACTTACCAATGAAGGGTGGATCTCGGTGTAGTATTGTGGGATGCTTACTTATCTGTGATGGGTGGGTCTCAGGCCGAGTATCATGAGATGGCTAGGTATCTTGAAGGGAGTGAGTTTTCCCTGCATTTTTTTGGGAGTTGGTGGTCTCCAGAGATTTATTGAGACAGGTGGATCTCATTATAAATCTAGAAGGAAAGGGTTTTCCTGATATACCATTGGTGGTTGGTATATTTATTGTTGAGGATGGTAATGAGTTAGGAGTAGTTAATGTCTGGGAAAACGTATATACTAACATAGGATTAGATAATAAATCAGGGTTCGGGTGAGGATCTTTGATGTGGTTGACCAAGTGGGGTCAAGTGTCGGTCTTGGATAGACAGTTTGCGGATTCCAGGTCAAATCAAGATTAGTGTGGGAGAATTGTAACATCTCGAAACCAAAATATGGATTTTGGTCAGGGGTGCTGATCGACACCATGTTTTTAGTTCGGTTTTGGTTTGAATTAAATCGGCCGGTTTGTTTCAGTTTGGGAACGAAAACCCTAAGTTGCGGTTATAAACTCTAGGGTCGTGTTTTCCAGAGGCAGAGGCAGAAAACTTAAGAGAAAATCGGTTTTTGAGAGGAAAAAGTATGAATCGAAAGGTTTCTATCCGTTCTTCGTCGATTTCACTAGGAGTTTCCTTGTGATCCTTTAAGGTTTTGTTTGTGTGGTGTGGTGGGTGATTTCTTGGTGTTTTCTCGCTGTTTCCGCCTGGTTTCGTCGCTGTTCTTCGTTATTCCCTTCTCTATTCGCATTCTCGAGGTGAGTGCGTGATCGTGGATATGGGATTAAGTTATTAGAAACTTTTGGATGAATGATTGTGATGATTGGATTGTTTGTTATGATTCGTGTGTCTGGAATCGTGATTGATCTCGCTCGATGAAACGGAATTCGAGTCTCGAGAGGATTTTGACTCGGTTCACGTTTTCTGCGAGAGTTGTCGATCAACAGCTAGTGGTAGTGTCGATCGACACCACTGTTTTATGTTCGCGAGGATCGTATGCTTGAATGCAATGTCGATCGACACCAAGTGGGTGTGTCGATCGACACCCCTCTTTTGTTTAAATTTTGATTTTTAATTATTATGGACTGTTGTTTGCTCGCGTAGAATTGATAATCTATTTTCTCTTACTATGTATCCTGTAGACGGGATGACCGCTCCACTAAGTATTTATTAAATACTTACGCAACTATGGTTTTCCTTTTGAGTTGCAGGTAACAGAAATGCGTGATCGCGGAATCAAGGCCAGTTGAAGAGGATGATTAGGGTGTTGTAGTTCCCGTTTAGTCTAGTTAAACCTGGTGTTTAGGTTGCTAAATTTTATTATTTGTGGAATTTGATTTATGGAATTATTGGATTATTGTTTTAATTAATTTATTGAATTATTTTATGAGAATTTCCGCAACTGTTCACTACACCAAAACCTGGGTTTCCCTACTGATTTTTGCTACTGAATTTTCAGTCGGTAAATTTACCGACTGATTAGCTACTAATTGTCGACTGATTAGCTACTGTTGCATATCAGTCGGCAATCAGTAGGTAATTACCGACTACAAAAATCAGTCAGCAATCAGTAGGTGCTTTGCCGACTGATTTACTACTTCATAATGACAGTAGTCATTTGTCCGACTGATTTTACTACTGAAATTAAACAGTAGCAAAGTTACCTACTAATTTGCCGACTGAAAGCAATCTTATTTAAAGTCAGGTATTTACCGACTCATTACCGACTGATTACCGACGACCTTTCAGTGTGTGTATATCAGTAGCAAATCAGTCGGTAAAAGTAGGTACAGGCACGTGAAAATAATTTGGTGGTTGGTGTACCTAATTTACCAATCAGTCGGTAAACAGTAGGCGATCAGCCGGTAAATTTTCTTTATAAATGCCAAACTCGGGTTTTCTTGTCACAGTTATAGAAACACATACGAAAGAAAGAGTTTAAAAACACAAATCAAAGAGGGAATAAGCTTTTTCAACTCATAATGGCTGGAAACAACAATTGTGGTAATTTTCGGGCGTGGATGTATAATAGGTTCGATGAAGCGACGGGAAATCTCTCGGAAGAATTTATAAGGGGGGTGGACCAATTCATGCAATTTGCAAATAGCCAGGAACTAACGCAGAGAAATCGCGGTAAGTTTTACTGCCCTTGTCTTCTTTGCGAGAATGAGAATTTTATGTCGGGTGATAGAGTGAGGAAGCATTTGTATAGTAGAGGATTTATGGAAGATTATTATATCTGGTATATGCATGGTGAAGAACTAGATATGGATTTAGGACCGAGTAATGTTGATAGGAGTGAAGATGTGGGCAATGTAGAGGTTAGATATGTGGATATGGTGAATGATGCGTTTCGTGATAATGTGAGTTTCGATAACTACTATCAACAAGATGCTAGTTATCAGAATGTCGAAGAACCGGTTCGCAATCATTCAAAAAAATTCTATGACTTGTTATATGAAGCAAATACTTCATTATATGATGGTTGTCGTGAAGGTCAGTCGCGGTTATCGTTAGCTGCTCGAATCATGCAACATAAGACAGATCATAATGCGAGTGAAAGGTCTGTGGATTCGGTTTGCAGAATCTTGAAATATTTTTTACCAGAAGGAAACCAGGCAACCGGTTCACATTACGAGACAGACCAAATGATGCGCAATTTAGGGCTCCCATATCATGCAATTGATGTTTGCATTAAAAATTGCATGATCTTCTGGAAAGATGATGAAGGTTTAGAAACATGTCGGTTTTGTAATTCGGAAAGATGGATGCCTAACGAGCAAAACCGTAGGAATAGGGTGCCATATAGTCGTATGTGGTATATGCCTATTGCTGACAGATTGAAAAGAATGTATCAGAGCGAGAAGACTGCAGCGGCAATGAGATGGCATGCCGAGCATGAACCAAATGAGGGAGAAATGTGTCATCCTTCTGATGCGGCAAAGTGGAAAAGTTTTCAAGATAAACATCCCGAGTTTGCAAAAGAACCCCGCAACGTTTATCTTGGATTGTGTACAGATGGGTTCAATCCATTTGGCGTGTCAAAAAATCATTCGTTGTGGCCTGTGACCTTGACTCCTTACAATTTACCCCCTGGTATGTGCATGAACAAGGAGTACTTGTTTCTAACAATTATGAATTATGGGCCAAATCATCCGCGAGCGAGTCTTGATATCTTCCTCCGACCTCTTATTGAAGAGTTGAAAGAATTGTGGTCTACTGGGGTCGAGGCATACGATGTGTCCTTGAATCAAAATTTTAATCTAAGAGCAGTGTTGTTGTGGACGATAAGCGACTTTCCGGCGTATGGCATGTTATCAGGATGGAGCACACATGGAAAATTAGCGTGTCCAATTTGTATGGAAGATATAAACTCATTTTATTTGCGGAACGGAAGAAAGTCGTGTTGGTTCAATTGCCACCGAAGATTTCTGCCTCATGGTCATCCTCTAAGGAAGAATAAAAAAGACTTTTTAAAGGGAAGAGGCGCGAGGAATGAGTTGCCACCGGATTTTTTGACCGGTGAGCAAATTTACTCTTACCGTGTGCAATGTGTGAAGCCACCGAAAACAAAGGATGTTGGTGGAAACGGTCACGATAAGAGGAAGAAAGGCTTTGGGACAAATCATAACTGGTATAAAGAAAGCATATTCTGGGAATTGCCATACTGGAGGGACCTCAATCTTCGACATAATCTCGATCTCATGCATGTAGAGAAGAATTTTTTTGACAACATTATGAACACTCTGATACGGTTGCCAGGTAAATCAAAAGACACCGTCCCGTCAAGATGGGATATAGAATTATTATGTCATCGGCCACACTTACATATTGATATTCAGGGTAGAGCCCCTTTTCCTGACTACTCTTTGACAGAAGACGCAAGAAGAAGCTTATTGAAATGTGTGGAAGATTCGGTGAAATTCCCGGATGGTTATGCTTCGAACTTAGCTAATTGTGTTGATCTTGAGAAAGAAAAGTTTTTCGGGATGAAGAGTCATGACTGCCATGTTTTTATGGAGCGGCTACTTCCATTTATCTTAACTGATCTCGTAAACCGGAACATACACACCGCGATATCAGGTACTAATTGTTTTTTTAAAGAAAATAATTAAACCATGTAAATATATGATCATAGTGATTGTATTAACCATATGCATTTTTAATTAAAAAAATCGTAGGTGTTGGAAAAATTTTCCGTGACTTATGTGCGAGAACTTTGCAAACAAATCGCGTCCAAATTCTAAAAGAAAACATAGTTTTAATCATATGCAATTTGGAGAGGGTCTTCCCACCATCATTTTTCGACGTGATGGAGCACCTACCGATACATCTCCCCTATGAAGCTGAATTAGGAGGCCCCGTGCAATACCGGTGGATGTACTCATTTGAAAGGTATTTCAAAAAGTTGAAAGCAACAGCGAAAAACTCAAGGTACGCAGCAGGATCGATTGTCCAATCATATCTAAGGGAGGAGGTATCTAATTTCACACAACACTATTTTCCCTCGAATGTACAAACGAAATCAAGGTAAGCGCTGTAAATATTCTCATGTTCATTAGTTAAGCCATTTCGTATTATAAATTGATGATTTCGTTATAATTGGTTAGGTTGACTAGATTCACTCCGGGTGAAGTCCCTGTGTATCATTTCGATGGAGTGCCCGATATATTTACTCATGTAGGTCGACCTAGCGGCGAAATGCAAGAAATGTGGCTCTCAGAGAAAGACTACCAATGCGCACATTCATATGTTGTGCGGAATTGTGGTTATTTCGACGAACTTGAGAGGTATAATTTGGAATTGCTGAAAATTAAATATATAGTCCACATTAAATTTCTCATATAATTTTCCGGTGTTCTATATAGTTCATTCGAACATTATATTAGTGCAAAATATACGGACCTCCCCGAGGAAGACATCCTGGCCAAACGAGTCGAAGAGTATACAGATTGGATCAAAGAATATGTATGTCTTTTAAATATTTGACAATAATTTTCTTGATTTACCTTGAAATATATCTCATATTGTCTATATGCATGCAGGTTATTGCCTGGAAGGCCGAGTTTCTTTTTCCAACGTGGGTGCTCGACATAATTCATGGACCAGAGATGATGGTCAAGTCTTGGCCCATCTATTATACAAGAGGATATTTGTTTCATACCCAGACTCACAGCGAGGGAAGAAATACCTGTAACTACGGTGTTTGTGTTAGCGGGGTAGATTATAGCAATCCAGATGACCGAGCTGAATATCACGGAATCCTAACTGATATCCTAGAACTACAATATACGGAGGCGGTTGATTTAAGAATCACACTTTTTAAGTGTAAGTGGATGGATCCTGTGATCGGTAGAGGCACTCGGAGGAGCAATGGTGGCCTTGTAGATGTTCTTCCAAAGAAAAGATATCCTAAATACGACCCTTTTATTCTAGGTACGTATGCTTGTATTCTAGGTTGCTTTTATAATCACTTTCTGTAAAAGTTTGATTTTCACATTGAAATTGCACAGCATCTCAAGCCGATCAAGTTTGTTATATCCCGTACCCATACAAGGGAAGGAAACCGAAGGCTCTGTGGCACAATGTTGTTAAAGTCAACCCGAGGGCAAATATTTCAGGAGATTACGAACACACTGAACCTACTCTTTTACAACAAGAAACTGACGATAATGTAATCCTGACTACAATTGAAGATCTCGTGGTCGAGAATTCGGGTCCAAGTGTAAACCCAATAACTCTCGATAACGAAGTCGGCGATGCGGAACTTGATGACGAATTTGAGTGTAACTTATCAGATTCGGACGACGACGTTCTTGAAGGTGTTTCATTGTGCTAATTTATTCATTTCAAGATTTGATAGTTTCGTTTTGATATTTTGTATAATTACGTATATTGAGTTTGTTTGACTAAAATATTTTGTATAATTACGTATATTGAGTTTCGTTTTGTATTTTGTATAATTACGTATATCCTTAAAATATCACAACTTAAAATTAGTTTGATTAATCACAAAATGAAAAAGCCTTAAAATGTTAGATTTTCCTTAATTAAACTAAATTTTAAAAATATTTACCTCCAAAATTTTTGGCCTCCAAAATTTAGCCTCCAAAATTTTACCTTCAAAATTTTTGGGCCAAAATTTTTGCCTCCAAAACATTTGGGCCAAAAAAATTTAGCCTCCTTTGCCACAGACCACAAAACTCATTTCTTGTTTTCTCCGTCTAACGGCGAAACCTTTAATCTCCTCTTCTTCTCCGATTAATCTGATTAATCTTCTCTTCTTCTCCGATTAATCTTCTCTTCTTCTCCGATTTACTCTTTTTCTTCTTCCTCTGAAACCCCAATCCTGATTCTCTCTTTCATTTCTCATCTACGATTTCAAACCCTAATTTTCCTTTTCATCGATTCTCTGTCGCTCTCAATCTCTCAATCCCTCTATCTCTCTTCATCGATTCCCAGTTTTCTCAAACCCTAATCTCATTTCAAACCCTAATTTTTTGTTTCTCTTCATCGATGGCGCACAAAAAGAGGAAGAGAGTTCATCTTCAACCAAGAACGGAAATGGTGAGATCACCGGCCAATCCACCCAGGCGACATGATTTCCTTCTAGATACGGTACCGAAATCTCCCCCACCGGTTCCCCGCAAGACCAATCCAAAGCCGTCTGTGAAAGATTACCCTCCACCGGCGCATCTCTTCAAAACTCCAACAGTTGGAGCTTCTTCTTCTTTGCTTCCTCAACGGCGTGCATCCTCTCACTCGGATCCACTTTCTCGGCCATCCTCTTCTGCGCAACCTCAAAGGTCTGCATCGGCTACAGTAGCGCCTCAAATCCGAGCCCCTCCATCTGTAGCGCCTCAAATCCGATCCCCTGCATCGTCTGCGAATCGACAAACCTCAACGCCTCAACATCATGAAGTTGAACCTACTGATTTGCCTACAAGGCGTTCATCTCAATCGCCTCGCAGTTCTAAAGCCCAGACGGGATTTCAAGAAGCAGATTCAGAAACTGAAGACGGAGAGTACTCTGATATCGATGCTCCAATTGAGCCTAATCTCGCCCAAGACCAGCTGGAGTCTCTAAACGCGATTCTGCTTGGGCCACGACCAAACAAAATCACTATCCTTGATCCGGATCTCATTGAGCCTAATTCAACTTGGTAATTTCTTGCATTCTCTGTTCCCAACTAATTTTAGCCCTATAACGTCAAGGTCTTTACTTCCTCTTCAAATATTGCCTTCTGGTTTGCTAGCAACTTCATGGTCTCATTATTAGGTTGTAAATTCCAGGTCAATGGTAGTTCATTTGATTTGGTTGTGTTCTAACTTTACTCTGTTTGCTTTTGTGTTCTTTTAAAGTTGCATCCTTTATGATACTTTTGAGCAGAATTAAGAACATGTTGCTATGTGTTGGGTAATATCTAAGTGAAAGGTCTTTTGAGAATTGAATAGTTTAATGTTTGGGACTATTTGTTGCATTTTTCTCTGAATTTGGTTTGATTTTTATTTTGTTATTTCTGAGAGTTTTATATCTAGAGAAAATCTGAGATGGGCTGGCTATGAGTCATGACTCATGAGCAATGCTTCTTTGTTAATTGCAGTAACCTTTTCTCTATTTTTGCAGGTTTGGTTTTGACGATTCCAAACTCACAAGACAGGTCACTAAGTGTTTCACCCGTAAGTTTGATGGCCCCTACTACAATATCTCCTCTGTGCCTAGGGACAGAATAGAACGATGGTTCGTTGAATTCGCGGTAACAGTACCTCCGATAATTGACCATTCTTCTCTACAATACTTGTGTGTTTCATAATGACTAACACCAATCTTTCTCTTTTGTCTTCTAGAAAAAACACAGGTGGGATCCATCAATAACAGGATTGGTTCAAGAGGAGTTCGAGGCAATACTTCAAAATCGCTTGAAGGACATGGTCAGCAATGCAAGGAGTCTTGACGAGCAACCTAAATGGATCATTGATAAGATCTGGGAGAAAATGAAAGCACATTGGGCCACTGATCACCAAATAGCAAAGAGAGCGATGACCTCAGAAGCTCGGATGTCTCAGCGAAAAGGTCTCGGTCCTCACAAACACACCTGCGGACCGAAGTCATACCGACAACTCGGACGAGAAATGGTAAGTCACTTGAAACTTGAGTTTTGCTTATATCTGTGATAATAGAACTCTTTATTTTGTTAATGTTTTTGAAGTTGACTGAGTTGGTTTATATCTGATGATTGATTTGATATCTGATTGTTTATATTTGTTATGAAAATTGATTTGAGTTTCTAACGCAGAGAATTGGTTATGTCTTTACAGATGTTAGTCATGATAGTCTTTACTCTTTTGTTCTCTGAGTACAACATTTGTATTCTCCTTTACAGGAAGTTGAATTCGGCAGGCCAGTGAGTTACGGTGAGGTTTTCATCAGAGCAAATAGCAAGAAAGATGGAACATTTGTCGATAAAAAAGCGGAGGAAGTTGCTGACTCCTATTTGAAGAAAAAGGGGGAGAAGTTGTCAAACCTTGGGTCTGAAACCACAGAGCTTTCTGATGGTCGTGCTCCGGAGCTATCCGTATAAGAGGATAACGAGCTCTTTCTACAGGTTAAGTGCTTAATCTGTGTTGTTGTGTTTTGGATTGTCATTCATGCTGGGTTGGGATTAATTTTCTTTCTTATTTCTGTGTAGTCTACTTGTGTGAACGAAAGAGGACATGTTTTTGGGATGGGAAGCCTACAAGAGGATCTGGTGGTCAAGGGAAAGGGAAAAAAACCCCAAATCTCGGCCTCTGTCCTGAAGATGCAACAAGAGCTTGAAGAGGCTAAACGGCTATTGAGTCAACAAGCAGCTCTTATCAAACGGCAGGAAGACGAGAATGCTCGACTTGCAACTGCTCAAAAGGCCCAGACCGTTCACCTTAACATTATGGACAAGTTCTTGAAAACCGACGACCGATTCCTCGCATTCCTTGCCACAGAAACTGCTACAGGTACCGGTGGTTCATCTTCTACTCAGTTGGTTTAGAAACTGATAGTGTAAGCCTTTTGTTTCTCACTTCTCTAGCTCACTTATAACTTGAAACTCATGCTATGTGTTATGCAATGTGTTTTGCAACTAAATCAGTTGGTTTTGGAACATGAATCTTATGTAAGCTTTTGTGTATATATGTTTTTGTGTTGGTGTCCTTTGCAATACTACTTAATGTTTGCTTTCTAATTATTTTTCACGTTTTAATTAGAATCAACAAACCAATTAGCATCTAAACACAATTAGTTGATTCATAATCTATTCTCCATATTCATTCAGTCGGTAAAAATATTACACTATCAGTCGGTGAACAGTAGGAAATCAGTCGGTGAATCATACCCAAAATGCAAATGCGAAACTTACATCAGTCGCCATTGCGTAGCTAAAATTGTAGGTGATCAGTCGGTTATCTGTAGCAAAATTTACCGACTGATTTTGCATATATCAGTCCCCAATCAGTCGGCATATTTGCCTACTGATTGCATACATTTGGTGCAGTAGCTAATTTCAGTCGGTATTCAGTTACGAATCAGTCGTTAAATTTGCCGACTGTGTAGTGACTGCCTATAAACAGTCGGTAAAATTAGTCGGAAATCAGTAGCCATTTACCGACTGATTATTTTACCGACGAGTGAAAAAGCTACAGCACAAATCAGTCGGTAATCAGTCGGTAAAAGGTGTTTACCTACTGATTTCCGACTGATTTGGCAGTAGTTAAAAATCTATTTTCTTGTAGTGGTTTAATTTTAAGAAAAAGTGTTTGTTGTTTCAAGATGCGTAAGTAATTAATAATTACTTAGTGAGACGGTATTCCCGTCAACAGGCTAAGTACGAAAATATCATAAATCAATCAACAAATAATTTAAAAACTCATGTATGAAAAACACGGGTGTCGATTGACACTCAAGTAGCAGAAACAGTTCACGATATCAAAACAGCCCTAAATTCACGATTTATCAATGTTTTATCACGAAAACCAAACGATTCCATCACAATAACACAGAACAAACAACCATGAATCTCACACGAAATTCCCTTAAACAATTGTGAACCGAGAACTAATATATCCGAGCCTACGGTCGCGCACTCACTTCGATTTCTGATTGAAACGATGAACGAGGAATGAGATTGATTGAAACAACGACGAGCCGAGACCAAAACTCGCAGGAACGAGTCACTAACGCCACAAACTACGAGACACGGAGGACCCTAAGCCTTTAGGAAACAAACGAGAAGTTTATGACGGATTTCTTTGCAACAATCCTTTAAAAACTCTCCTAATCTCTCTTGATTCTCAAATTCTCTCCCCCTTCTGATCAAAAACGGCCAAAGTCTGTTGAACAAATATATATTCACGAGCCCTAGGATTTCCTAAACCGTCTCGCGAATTGAACGACTTAGAATTCAAACCGAACCGTTCCTCAGATCATGGCGTCGATCGACACCCACACATGGTATCGATCGACACCTCATTCCAAAGTCAACACTTTGGTTTCGGGATGTTACACTGGAAATCTTTCAAATCAATATTTCTGTCTTAATTTTGTCGTGTCGAGCGACAGGGAGAGTGTGTTGCTCGACAGGCCCTCTGATTCTTGACTCCGAACTTGTGACTTTGACTGCTCATTCCTCAATGCTCCAAAATGCTCCCGTAAACACCAATTATGCTCCAAACGTCCATGCACCTAATAATAACACCAAAGACTCAAAAAACACCAAAAACAGTCTAGAAAAAGGACTTATATCATGGCTTATAAACCGTAAAAACCATGATATATCAATGCAAGTTGCAACAAACATTTTATTTGGTAATTTACGTTACAGTTTGTGATAATTTATAACAATTTTCCACAACAACCTATGCCACCACGATTAGTAATATGATATAACATGAGGTAATATATGACAAGTATTTGTCTGTGTTGTAATTCATGCTTATTTGACACATAAAAGTTCGTAGTACTCGGTAACAAACGGAATATATTATAAAAATTGGTGATAATATGCCACGGGTGTTATTATGATAATGTGTCGCAGTTCGACATGTACATATTTGTGATAATTCGAGGTAATCGTTGCCACAGAATCCCGCTTGGCAAAAGCTTAGCAATTTTGTCACAGAAAGTCATAGTTGCCACGAAGCTATAGCCATAAATTTCATATGTGATAATACGAGGTAAATACTACTACTTTCACTGATATTTTACTATAGTGATTGGAAATTCGTGGCAATAAACAATTTATCTTCTCGTAATCGCGTAGTTTTATTTAATTTGCCCAAACATATACAACTACGCATTTACAAATTACAATCCATTGTTTGGAAACACGCAATTTATATTCGACTTTTTGTTTGATTAATTGGTTTGTTTTGACTCACCTCTCGTGTAATTCATTAACGAGGAAGCAAAAAAATTGTTGTTGATCGCAACCATAATTTACGGCACTAAAATTCTTATTTCATATGAACTCGACAGATCAACATAAAAATAATATATATATATATATATATATATATATATATATATATGTAAGAGAAATCAAATAAAAGACATGGTTGCAGTCGATCGTGTCACGTTGTCTAACATGTGCGACCATTTATGATAAAATCTAAGTGCTAGAGTTATGGAGCAGATAATTTTGATATTCTTGTTTTCTTAAGACTCGAGGAAAGGAAATCGTATTATCATTTTCTTCTGGCATCAGGAAATCTGATTTCTTAGATTATTAATTTATGTTTATAACATCGGTAAGTTTTAGACTCTTGTTAATTTTGTCATTTAAAGAGATGTGCGATTAGTTTTTATTATAAATGTTTAATGAATTGCATTAATTGAAAAGAAGGTACAAAGATATGATTGGTTTTTTTTTGTTGTAAAAAGTACAAAGATATGATGGTTTAGATTATACATAGTTTAAAGAAGATATTTGAAAACAAGTAGATAGAACATGCAAGAGAATAGAGTTAAGAGAATATAGTTAAGCGATGATTAAGTTTCTAACGTTTTTAGAAAGTTAGATTATGTTTATGAGTGGTAAATATAATTGGGGTAATATATGAATTTTATAATATTAATTATTTTGGAATTGATGAATAGAAAGAGAAAGAGGAGAGAGAGAGATATTGTTATATTTACCTATGAAATAGTTGCTATATTTATATATCCAAAAATGGTTTGGGTAAATATAAGAATTTTATATTATTAAAAATCTTTTATATTTACCCAAATTTACCATCTATAAACATGATCTTAGTCCGCGGCCTCGACCCATCCTTAATCCTCCCATCATGATTCGTTATAATTTATATATCTTTTTTTGTGGATTTGATTGACTTTCTTTATAGGGTGTTTTGAGATGATGAATCATCCTTCTCAAATTTATACACTCCAAAGCCAATGTAACAAATTTATTTGTTACTATAAAAAAAACCATTACATTGCACAATCTTATTAGTGGCTGGATGAAGCGGACAAAGTTGAGATGTTAACCAAACCAGAAGATGAGCCAAATGAGGTATAAATTTATGCGGTTATGGATGAGATGCATTGATGCTCGAAATAATTACAATGGATTAAGACTCAGTTTGGTCACTTTTGCTTTAGTTATTAGAGTAGGATAATCTCTCAGAACATATTGAAAGCAGGGGATGTAGACAACTTAAACAAGATCAGCTAACTCAGTTGGTGAGAAAGTGTTAATGGTGTCTAAAACAAGCTGAAACATGCTTAAGAGAGTAATCCACTTGGGATTAAACACGTGAATGGTTGCTTATGAATCTATTGACACTAAAGTACTAACTACATTTTTTCCCTCTTTTTTTGAATTACAAAGAGATTATGGGCCGAAACCCGTAATCTCCCATGCCCGAAACCATACAATATGCAATAATTAGTTTCGTTTCATGCATCACTTGATCATGTGACATGTCAGCTACATTAAAACATGATATATTATCATATTTGTAATTAAAAAACAAATCATTTAAATTACTTTGTGTTAACCCAAAAAAGATAATCAATCTTGATCTAGAAAGTAATGTACTTTTAAAACATTATATAATGAAAATAAATCAAACTAATTCTGCCTAAATAAAATGTTAATTCAGTTTAAAGGTCCCCACTAAGCAACGGCTAATTCACCCAACGGCTCCTTTGGACTCTCCGCTTTTGGACCCTCCACGACTTCATATTCATTAATAACCTAATTCAGTACACTAACTTCTACCTAACAAAGTCCAATGCTAAAAACACTCAAAAAGTCCAAAATGAAGAATTTTTGTTAGAAGCTTCCCTCGAGACCCTCAATATATTGTCTTGGTCCGAATATGTCTTCCTTTGTTTTTTACACTGTGTTTAGAGTTTTCTCCAATATATTCTCACTTTTCTCCAAACACGTTTCCGAGTTTAGAGGATAGATAAAAAACCATTCCCTATGACTCGCATTTTTATTTCTTTGTCTGGTCTCTAAAACAAAACCTTCTAAAAATAGATTAAAAATAAAAACAAAACACTGTTGCACTGATCTTCTGTTTCTTCATCGTTACCTTGTCTTTCGAGTCTAACACCACTTCGTTACTCTCTGTTTTTTTTAGTTGAAACAAACTTTTTCTTCTTCTTTTTAAAATTTCTGTTTCATTTCCTAAGATCGATTTTTCCAATCAAAGATGGGTCTTTCTCTTTGTCTTCGTCTTTGTGATCGTTGACGAAGAAGTTACATAAAATGGCGTCTTCTGAGGTA
Organism: Draba incana; assembly: GCA_963576765.1. Classification (NCBI taxonomy): domain Eukaryota; kingdom Viridiplantae; phylum Streptophyta; class Magnoliopsida; order Brassicales; family Brassicaceae; genus Draba; species Draba incana. The sequence goes on along the minus strand of OY755202.1, from coordinate 17,391,442 downwards.
AAGATCGCGTCTTTGCGATCTAGCTTTGGATATGTCCTTAGAGATCGGAACCAAAGACAAAACGACGAAAACGACGTCTTTTTCCAGAATAATCTGAAAGCTCAGGTCAAAACTGCGGCCATCTCCGACGAGAACAGAGTTGATTCTTGGATCGGAAACAACCCGAAAAAGAAGAGCAAAAGCCGTCTTGGATCGCCGGAGAAACCACGTTTTAAAAAAACGAACTTTTCCGACACTACGAAGCAAAGATCGAAGAGAAACGACAATCTTGAAGGTGTAGCTTCTTCTCTTGTGCAGATATGGGAGGCGAGGCTGAATCGATCCAACGGTGGAAACTCGCCGATCTACAGCCAACCGACAGAGAGCGGTTTTGGAGTGAGCGTTCAAGAATCCAACGTTTCGGCTCCGCAATCGGAGAACGAATCGAAGATTCTTGATTTAACGGTAGAGATTGAATCCGGAACTCTCAATTTAGTTTCTGATGTCGGAGAGAGCGAATGGGGCCGAGTCGCCGACATTATCGGGCGATTGAAACGGACGGGCGGCGACAATGGCGGTGCGGTCGACATACCGATCGTGAAAACGTTGTCGTCGCCTTGCATTTCCTCGAGTTCGTCTTCAGTGTCTGAGAAAAGCATTTTTCAGGTGGTTATGCGTTCGCCGCGACTTGGGGGACGGCAAGCGTTCTTCGATCTGCTTACGAGGCTGGAACGTGACCGTAACCGCGAATTGGAGTGGCTTCGTCAACAAAACGCAGTTTCTAGGTTTGCTCAACGCGGTCGCCTCCAGGTACTTTTTGAGCAATATTTCAAGAACATTTACACAAACAACTCACAGCGTTTCAAAGCAGAGTTTAAGTGTTAAAATAAAATTGTGTCCCTTTTCCTCGTTCCACAGTCAATGTTGCGGCTAAGGAGTCTTAAACGCGGCCTAGCGATTCAAGATCGTCATCGGTCTACCACAAAATCACCCGATTTAAATCGCGTCGAATCTGATTCTCCAGTTTTACGTCTAAGGTAATCAAGAACCTCTGTTTTGTCTTCTTACAAGTTTATGAGCTCAGATCTCATAACTTATTTCGCTGAATGCTGATTCTCGAACGATCTGAATCGTAACGCAGGGAAATGTACCAGGCAAACGCTAACGCTGAAGCAAAACGGAGAAAAGGTCAAGAATCCACCGTAGAAACCGAAAGCATGCGGCCAAAAGAAATCAGTATTCTTCGAGAAACTTTTTCCACAGCGCTCTTAAGCCCTCAAAAGCGCAAGATCGAGGAAGCGATTTTACGCAAGAACGAAATTAAATCAAAGATGACCTACCTTCATCATCAAAAAACTATAGTAGCAGAACCATTGGAAAGCAAATCTGATAACACTAGTCCGAGAAACAGTGTAACTAATCAAGAACCGGAGAACGAGGAATCGAGCAAGGTAGAAAACGGTACACAGGGGACTCAAGAAACATCGTTCCTTGAGCAACAAGAAATTGCGTTCACGAACGAATGGGAAGAGCAAGAAGAGTATGAGGATGAACAGTCTTATTACGGAGAATCAAACTACGACTGGCTTACAGAAATATCCCGGCCTCGGACTTATTGGGAAGACTTGAGGAAATCACGGTATCTGGAAGTGATGAACACTCGATCTGACAAAGACGATATATGCAAACTTCTCGAAAGGTAAAACTAAATTAAAGAACTCTTCTTTTCTTAATTCGTAAAACCTCTTTCGATATCTGAAAAGCGGTTATTGGGATCATACAGAGGAACGGTTTCGGGTTTCCTTCAGAGCGGACTGCGAGAGAAGATTGATAATCTCATAATGTCCCGTGTTCAGACACATCCGGTTAAGCGGATTGAAGAAGCAGATATAGAGGAAGAGAAATGTGACATATGTGAAGAAGATGACTTGAGCCAAACGTCATCATCGCAGATATTTGCGCCGTCTCCAGCAGGATCATGGAGTTCTCAAGACACTGGAGTTACTTCAACACCGGCGCACAATCTTCATTCTGTAAGTCTCTTCTCTTCTTGTTGAAATGTCGGATAAAAAACGCGGTCGGTTTTAGTGAGATTTGGCTTTTATAATTTGTAAAAATGTTTCAGGAGATGGAAAGCGATTTGAGATTCCAGATTTTACAACTCCAACTGGAAATGTCTGAGTTACGAGACTCTGTCAAAACGTGTTTGGATGCAAACGCCAACCTTCAAAAGTCAGTTCACCAAGAAAATCCCCTGAAACGCATATGCTGCGTTTGTAACGAAACGCAAGTTGAAACACTTCTTTACAAGTAAGAAAAGAGTTAAACTATCTTTGGCGATTTCAAAAACGTTTCATTTTTGTATCGGTTTAATGAATGTCGAATTTGCGTTTGATTTTTGTAGGTGCGGGCACATGTGCACATGCCTGATTTGCGCAAACGAACTCCTATGGAATAGCGGGAAATGCCCGATTTGTCATGCTAAGGTTCTAGACGTTGTTCGCGTCTTCTTCGATTCGAAAACCTGAAAATGAAATAAAACGAAACCAATACGGTTTTCCAAACGCTAACGATGCACGTTTTCTTTTGTTATCTTTATTTTTCTTCTTCTGTTTGCATACAAGTTTAACTAGAGCGTTTGCGTTTTGGATCTGCGTCCGGGATTCATTTATGTGCTCTTTCTTTATAGGTAAAGTACTAACCGAGTCTCTTTTCTTGACGTTGAAGTTTTCTTCTCGTAAAGATACCTTTCACTTTCCTTCCATCAAGTTTTACGGAAGAGGACTCGTACATTGTACGAGGTTTAGTACGTAATGTTTATTCATGTATTTTAGTATGTACCAATGTAAACCAAAAAAATATATTTCAATTTCAGTTGAGAGCAGAGCAAAACAAAACATAGTGTAAGTTTATGAAGCAAATGAACTCATTCAATTGGTTACACATAGACTGGAATCTAAATAGACGACAAACATTCTCTCTTCATTGGTATGTACAGATCGATCATTCGTAGGAAACGAACAAGTATTATTTGTGAAGTCTTAATGCTCTGTTCTTTGCGTGTTTCACACGTTCTGTGCCGCTAAGAACGTATTGAAGTCATTTCTAGCTTTAAGTAACCGAGGGGTGATACAAGATCTCGGTGAAGCCGGGCAAGATTCCGATGTCTTGGTCGAGAATCTGACACGGCGTTGCGGTGACGCTTCCGCGGAACCCCTTTGTTGTCTTCCCGACGGAGAAGTCTTTAGAACGCTTCTCAAAGCTAGGCCATGTGTTTCCTTGTCGAATAAGAAACTTGAATTCACTGGTTCTTGCACATCTCCACCGCCGAATTTGATCATTTCCATGGGTAGATCAAAGTACAATCTGCCGTTTTCGTGGGCTAGAGCAGCTGTTGAAGCCCATGAGCCACACTCGAACTTCTGGAGCGAGGCTCGCAGCGAGACGGTGGAGTTTGAGAAGGATGACGCTTTAATCATTTTCTTCTTTATAGAATCCTCGATTTTCGGTGATCTCACTGGTTTTTGCTTCCCGAATCCCGGGAGGGATAAACAGAAGGCATTGCACTTGAAATCATCATCTTCTTGGTAGAGTTTTTTCTCGGGATACCGAGATTTTCGTAGAGACAGCATTGATTCTTGGTGGCTAAGCTTCTTCCGTGACTTCACCATCGGTTGCGGAAGAACAGGAAGTGGAACTGCAGTGTCTCTTGGTGGAGACATTGCAGGAGGTAAGACCATTCTGAAACTCTCTTCGTTCGGCGATGCGCGGGAAATGATAGGGGAAACGTCTGCCTCCTTCACCAAGAAATGAAAATTAGGGTTAGGGCTTTCTCCGAGGAAAACGTTGAAACCATTCCACTCATTGTCACTCGATTTTTGGATGAAATGGTCTTCAAATAACATCAAAGCTGGAGGAGCCATAACAATTCAGAAATCTAATTAGACAATGTACTAAAGATGGTGAGATTTTTAAGGTCGTGTTAGAATTCTCTACCTATATATGCATTTACAAGTGTGGAATAAGAAAGTGGAAAGCACGTCTTTATGGCGGCGTGGAGAAGTAGTGATTGACATGTTGTGTGTGTTTAATACGTCTGAAGAAGATGATCCAGGATAATATATAGTATATATTTGACATACTTAATAATATCAGTGTCTCCACATTTTGACCATAAGCTTATGATCGGCGTGTTATGTGAGGTACGTGAGCATATTAAATGAATTGGGAATCGGAATCTTGACAAAAATACATAAATCGAATTAAGAATTAATAAGAAAATATTTATTCTTCTTGTTGCATGGAACATCATGTTAGGTTCTTGGATGTTTGAACTTGGAATAATTGGAATATACCAGTTGGAACGATCTTCGTAGTTCGTATGGTGATTTTTTCTCTGTTCAGTAATAAATATTTGTTTGTAAAATTTGATGTTATTTGTTATAGTATATGTGAATGTCATTTGTGTTATGGCTTTGAACAGTCTTACTGTTCTAGTATTTTTCTTATAGCTATATTGTATAATAATAAAACAAAAAATTCATAGGTTTCATGTGATTTCGAATATATAACAGGGGGATTTGTCACCATATACGGTGCATAAAAAAGCTAGAAGTAAACACCTAGGAATGGCAAAGGATTAGTAGTCATAAGAACGAAAGGCAGCCAAGCAGCATAGTTGAGAAGGAGTCAAAGAGATCTTTGATTCAATGACAAGAACAAGATCTCTAGATAACTAGTAAACATTTTATAAAAAAAGATTTCTGAATAACCAACTAGGAACATGCACTACAAGAAAACATGCCATTTGAGACGGCGGTATTGGTCGCAAAATCGTCGCAAACAGAAATTTGCGACGATTTTGAATTTGTCGCGACTGGCTCTTCGCAAATTCAAAATCGTCGCAAAACCGTCGCAAATTTGAAAAACATCGCAAATTCGACGCAAATTTAGCGACGTTCTTGCGGCAAACCCTTTGCGACGTTTTACCGGCGATTTGAATTCGACGCTTTTTTGCGACGCGTTTGCATCGATGTTGCGGAGCAATTATTTGCGATGATTTTGTGACCAATTTATTTTGCGACGGTTTTGCGACAGTATATTTGCTATGACTAAGCGGCGAAATGTTGCGACGATTTTGCGACAAATTATTTGCGACGGGTTTGCGAGTAATTGATTTGCGACGAAATTGCGAGGAAATGTGGATCTGATTAAAAAAAAATACAAATTAAAATAATTATTAATTTTTAAATATTTAAATATAAAAACTAAAATAATTAAAATTACATAAAAGTTTTAAAATTTTAAAAACATAAAAATAAAACCGAAATAAAATATAATCGAAATTAATTTGTGATTCGATCGGTTCCTCGTCTTCGTATTCCTCTTCTATCGCTCTCACTTGCTCTGCTGTCGCTTCTCTCTTGCTCTGCTGTCGCTTCTCTCTTCTCCCTCAACAACTCGTTTAAGAGGGGGTTTGTCTGCGCTAACAGGTCGAACATCCTATCGTAGGCCGTATCGCTAGCTTGCAACATCTTTGCATCTTTCTCCTGTTGTTTTTTCATTCGAAGGTGCTCCTTTTGCAACGTTGGATCAGTAGCATAGCTGGAAACGGGACAAAACGAAACTCCATGTTCATTCATCCGGATAGATCCAGCAAATGCCATCTTCCCCTTACGGTTTTTTGGAGCTATCTAGGAAAAAAAAGAGGAGGTTAAATTTGAAAACATTTTTAGTAATATAATAATTTTAATAAAAATAAAGGGTTAAGACTATAATGTAATTAAAATTACTAATAAAAATTAAATTTAAAAATTCAAATATTCAAATATTTTCTTACCTCAGCAGCGAGGCGGTTGAACTCAAATGGTGTCACCTGAGTAGGCTGACCATCTGGATTAGGCTGAGATGAGAGTTCCTCGACCCGACTAAGAACATCACCGTGGAGCTTCCCGAAACGTTGATCAATCCATGATCCATCCGCCCTACAGTGCGTCTTCTCCCAAACCTCTGGCATCGTAGCGGGAGCTCCTTTTTTTAATGCCTAAAAATAAAAATATAATTTAAAATGTTATTTTTGTAATACGTAAAAAAAAAAATTAAAAACTTACAATCTGTCGCGCGTTCTCCTCATAAGATCTCTGTCCCGCACAATGCTTTGAAGGCTGGTCACCGTTAACCGCCGTCAATCGAGCGGAAGAACACTGGGCCGATTTTATCTTGCTACTCTCCTTCTCCCAAAACTCGACAAGACCAGCCCAAATATTCGGGTTAAACCAGGGTGGCATACACACTTTCGGATCTGGGTTTTGCTCCCACTTGTCTTTCCACCGTCCAATTTGGTCGTTGAGGCGAACCTTCGCTTTTGCATCAAAATGTTCCCGAACATAGTCGTTGATTGTTGGGTCCCAGTAATACTTTTGCTAAAAACAACAAGAAAAACAAAGTTAATATAAATTTAAAAATAAAGAAAGAAAAAAAAAGTTATATAATTACCGCAAATGTTTTGTACCACCAGGCCTTCGTCTCCTCGGGAACATACTTCCAACTCGTATGTAGCATGGTGAAATCCCGCTCGATAATCTCCCTAATAGACTTTGCGACGGAGTTTTGCGAGAACCTGGAAAAAAAATCAGTAATTGAAAACATGCTAGGTAATAAATGTAATTAATAAAAATATTATATTTTTAAAAGAAAATGTAGTACCACAATTGATTGCCGGACGGCTCAGGATGTAGCTCAGGAAGTACTCGGCGTGCAGGACTAACGAGAAGCTGAGCAAAAGTCATATCGTCCATCGACGTCCTCTGGAGGCGCCTCCGGAGTTGGTTGAGTCTCGGGAATCGCTGAAGAAGAAGGTTCGTCGCCTCTAGGCGCATGAAATCCCGGTCGTGGAGGTCTACGTGAAGGTTCCCGCTGTAGAAAGTCAGTGTACTCGTTCGGTCTAGCACCCGTCATCTACAATTATTTAAAATTATGAAAAATTAATAAAAATTTATGTTAAAAAATTTAATAACAAATTAAAACACAATATAGTAAAAATTAACAATTTAAACTTCTAATTCTAACAATTGTAATAATTCTGATAATTCGAATTATGCTCATAACATATTACTAACCATTCTACTAAATTATATAATTCAATAAATAGTAAAAATTAATATTCTAATATTCTAATCCTAACAATTATAATAATTCCCAAAATCTAAATTATTCTAATCAACAATATAATCCTAACCATTCTAATAAATTCTATCATTCTAACAATTCCAAAAATTTAATCCTAACAAATATATAAATAAATTAAAAGTAAAGAGGGAATTTTGTACCTTAAAATCGAAATTTGTTGAGAGAGGAAACGGTTTTGCGAGATGGGAGTGTGGAATGTGCGACTGTTCACGGTTCTGGGCTCGCGCTTATATAGGAAAAGATCCGTCGCAAAACCGTCGCAAAACTTTGTTTTCACCGCCACTTCAGTCGCAAAATCGTCGCTAAACTTTGTTTTCACCGCCACTTCTGTCGCAAAACCGTCGCAAATCAGGTAATTAAATATTGTATTTAATTCATTTAATTGTGGTTATCGTGGCAAAAACGTCGCAATAATGGTTCTCTCGCAAAATCGCCGCAATCGGGTTTAGGGTTTGTTTAGGGTTTTGAGTTTTCTAGACCAATTTTAGGAATACAAAATGCTAAATATACTTGCTTTTGGGTCCCTTGTGCATATAGCGAAAAAAGACGGACAATAAATGAAAAAAATCAGCAAATCGGTGTAAATGATAGATTTATCATATTCATTGTTTAAGTGTATGATGTATATACTTATCTTTCTCACGGTTGATAGATTGATGTTATAATAATTTCAATAAGAAAGTTTTTATTGCTTATACTACTTACTCTTTAGTTAATATAACCAATAAAGGATGTTAAGAACATGTAACCCAAAAATTATATGTTTAGGGTTTAGGATTTAGAGTTTGCGACGAATTTTCGAGGTAGTCGTCGCAAAACCGTCGCAAACTATCCATAGTTGCGACGGTTTTGCGACCACTCTCTCGCAACTTCGTCGCAAACCCTAAACCCTAAACATAAAGTTTTTGGGTTAGCTGTTTTTAAATTCTTCTTTTTGTGAGATTAAACTATGGAGTGAGTATATAGCAATACAAATTTTCTTGTATTGTGTTGTGTATTGAGGGTTAAGGGTTTGCGATGATTTTGCGAGGGAATCATCGCAAAACCGTCGCAAACTATCCACAATTGCGACGGTTTTACGACGACGCCCTCGAAACTTCGTTGCAAAACCTAAACCTTAAACCCTAAACATATAAATTTTGAGTTAGCTGTTTTTAAATTCTTCTTTTTGTGATATTAAACTAAGGAGTGAGTATATAACAATACAAATTTTCTTGTATTGTGTTGTGTATTGAGGGTTAAGGATTTGCGACGATTTTGCGAGGAAATCCTCGCAAAACCGTCGCAAAATTTGCTACTGTTTCGCGATGGTTATCTCGCAAAACCGTCGCAAATATCAATATTTTAATTTAAAAAAAATTACATCGCAATTACATTTATTAATCTTCTTCTTCATTATCATAAATATAAGTTCCTACTCCCCCCTTCATTTTCCTCCTCATGATCTTCTTCATCGTCATCTTCATCAAATTCATCTTTGTTTCCATCCGAATCCTCGAATATCACATCAAGACCACTGTGGAGCGGGTCAATTCTTGTCAAATCAGTGTTTACTTCCGTTGGGATTGAAACTTCTTCGGTTCTGGCAGGTTGCACTGGGGATTGATCATCATCATCAGCTGCTAACCCACCGACAATTCGACCCTTTGGGTTAACTTTTATCACATATAACTAATCTTGATCCCGTCGTGCACGAGTGCGTGGGTAAGGAATGAAGACTACTTGCTCTGCTTGGGATGCTAAAACAAATGGCTCAAACTTTTCGGTGTAGCTCCTATTTCCTTTTACGTCAACAACTCCAAATTTGCTGGTTCTAACCCCGACACCAATGGATGGATCAAACCAATCACAACGAAATAATAAACTTTTCAAGTTCAACACACCAGCATACTCAATCTCGATGATTTCTTTCAAAATACCATAAAAGTTTGTATCGCCAGGGACATGAATACCATAATTTGCAGTGGCTTTATTTTGGCCATGTTCAAATGTGTGAAAAATAAAGTCGCGAGTATAATACATCTTACTCGTTTTTATGCTTGCAATAGGCCCCAAAACAAACTCATGAGCCCATAAAGGCCAACTGTGTCGAGATCTCTTCGCCACCTATTCTCAAAATGAAATAATTAATTAGTATATATAAATATACATGTATATATACATATATTAATATAAATCATGCATGTTTCTTACCTTCTCCCGCATCCAGCCAGCAAAATCACGTTCTAGGAAAGATTGGATTTCTGCATCATTTAGATCAGGAAAAGCTTCTCGTATTTGTCCTTCTAACATTCTGCATGTACGTACACCCGTTAATTAGTTGTATATATATATATATATATATAAATAAATATATATATATATTAAATAATATATTCTCATATATATATATATATATACCTCTCATATGGCTGAAAGTAGTTACAATTTAGCAATATATACATATGGGCAGCTTGCATATGCTTGAAATCACACCACGTTGTTTCTTTCACTTTTCCACACATTCGACCAACATCAGAGAAAACATCCGGTACACCCTCTAAGTGATATGTTCGGCCAACCCCACCATCGTCGTATCGTCTACGATGGTTTTTTTTAGTTTTCACGGTTTGGCTAAAGTAGTAAGTAGAGAAGTTTGATGTCTCCTCTGTCAAACTTCCAGTAATGATTGATCCCTTAACTCTTGTGAGATTTTTCGCCTTCATCTTCAGATGTTTGAAGAACCTTTCGAAGGGGTACATCCATCGAAATTAGACTGGTCCACCCAAATCTAACTCATGAGGTAAATGTACAACCAAATGTTCCATCACATCGAAAAAGGAAGTTGGAAATATCTTCTCTAAGTTGCAAATAGTGAGTGGTATGTCTGAATTCAACTTCGAGATTTCGTCCTTTATTAAGGTTCTAGCACATAAGTCTCTGAAAAATGCTCCAATACCTGAAATGGCAATCCGGTCCGGAGTAAGTTAATAATTAACTAATACACTTACAAAATATAATTTAATGTATATATCAATAACTAGGAATAACCGTAACACCTGCTATTGCGTCGTGGACATTTTGCGGTAAAAGCTCTTGAAAGGCAAAAGGGAGAAGTCGTTGCATGAACACATGACAATCATGGCTCTTCATCCCAGAAAATTTGCCCCGTTGTTCAACCCACCTTGAAAAAGTAGACACCTATCCATCTGGGAACTTCACCCAGTCCTTAACCCAGTTTATCAAAGCATTCTTTGCAGCATGCGATAGTCGGAAACTGGGAATCGGTGCCCTACCATCCCCTGTTAAATGTAACTCTGGCCTTATTCATAAAGCCGCGAGATCGAGACGAGATTTCCGATTGCCTTTTGTTTTACCTGCAACATTTAACAATGTGTGTAAAATATTCTCGAAGAAATTTTTCTCCACATGCATAACATCCAAGTTGTGCCTCAAGATTTGATCCTTCCAGTACGGCAACTCCCAAAATATACTTTTCTTATGCCAATTATGGTACACCCCATACCCAACAGGCATATTTGCTGGATTACTTTGCCAATTACCCCCAACTTTTACAGTTTCTTCTGCACCATATCCATCCATTTGTTCTTCTAACTCCTCACCTGAGAGGTAAACCAAGGGGGAAGTTTTAACAACTCTTTTTCAGAACAACGTCCTACTCTTTCTATAAGGATGACTCCTTGGAAGAAAACGACGATGGCAGTCAAACCAACAAGCTTTCCCTCCATCTGACAATTGAAATGATTCAGTTTTATCTAAACAATAAGGACATGATAACTTTCCATGTGTTGTCTATCCAGATAGCAAGCCATACGCTGGAAAGTCGCTTATCGTCCACATAAGAACAACCTTCATGTTGAAGTTTTGACGGCTCGACAAATCAAAAGTGCGTACACCAACATGCCACAACTGCTTTAGTTCATGTATAAGAGGTTGTAGGAATACATCAAGTGATCTTTTTGGATGCTTAGGCCCTGGAACCAAAATGCTGAGAAATAAAAATTCTCTATGCATACACATTTCTGGCGGGAGATTATATGGCGTCACTATGACTGGCCACAACGAATACTGCCGACAAGACATACCAAAAGGACTAAACCCATCAGTGCAAAGACCTAAATACACATTTCTATGTTCTACAGCAAAGTGCGGATGTACCGTGTGAAAGTGTTTCCATGCCTTTGCATCTGATGGATGGGCGACGACCCCTTCCTCACAATCATTTTATGCATGCCACCTCATTGCCCCTGCTGTCTGCTCTGATTGATATAATCGCTACAGCCTATCTGTTATTGGAAGATACCACATACGCTTGAACGGAACTTTCGTTCGACCACTAGTCTTCTTATATCTTGGATGAAAGTAAAAACGACATTCCTGCAGCTGACCATCATCTTTCCAAAAAATCATACAATTATCAATGCATACATCAATCATCTCAGACGGTAATCCAAGACTTGCTACCAATCTTTGTATCTCATAGTAACTCTCTGCAGAGTTATTACCCTCAGGTAAATACTCTTTAAACAATTCACCCCATTTATCCATGCAATTTTCACTAAGGTTTTCTTCGCTTTTAATTGTTATCATCCTAGATGCTAGGGACAATTTTGATAGCCATTCTCTACATCCTTCTTAGATAGGTTCGTTAGCAGCATCTAACATATCATAAAAAAATTTAGCACTCGGGTTTGGTTCTTCAAAAGTATTATCACTAAACGCAGCAGTAGTGATATATTAGGATTTTGGCCTCTTTTACTTATTGTTTATTATTGTTTTTCGAGTCTTTCTAGTTCTTTTTGTGTCTTTCTCAGGTTCTAGGAGGCTCTGGAGCATGGATTGGAGTATCGAAGGTCATTGGAGCAAAAGGGACGAATCTGGAGAAAAGATGGCGTTTTTCATAACCGAGCACCTGCTCGGTCTGGAACGAGCACCTGCTCGCCCGAGGACCCGAAGATTTGAAAGCCCTCTAGAATCCAGACCAGGCGGTCTGGCCAATGGAGCGACCGGTCCCGCTTGAAGGCACAAAGACCGACCCAGTTTGGAGACCGACCGGTCTAGGTTGGAGACCGACCGGTCCGTCTTTGAAGAACCAAAGCCAAAGCTCCTGGAATCCCGACCGACCGATCCCATTACCGGACCGACCGGTCCCGCACCCGAAGAATTGAAGACCAAGACACGTTTCAAAGGGGACCGACCGGTCCCATGACAGGACCGACCGGTCCGGTCCCCAGATCCGATTTTAACCTAATTTTTAGTATAAATAAGTCAGAGCCGCCTCTGACAAAAGGATCCAAAAAAAAAAAAACACTTTCTTTTCCTCAGTTTCTCTTGACGCTTCTTTTCAGAGCTCTTTTGAGAACCATTTCTATTGTTCTACTTGTTTTTGGATTGCTTGTAACCTTTGGAGAAATATTCCACAACATCTACTGAGAAGAATTCTAATCCCTATTCTCTTTTATATTATGAATTCTCTTGATTGTACTGCTGCGTTTTTATTCTCCATGTTCGAGTAGTCTCATAGCTAGATTAGGGGATTTCAATGCTGATTTAGGATTGATTAGTGACTGAGCCAAATAGGATAGATTATCATATGTCTTCATCAATTGGGAATCGTAATGCTTAGGCTAGCGTGGCCGCCTAGTCTATGATTTCAAGTTTAACTTATTCACGACAGTGCTCTAGGTTGGTAGATAAACCATTGGTGAGCAATTGGTGTGCAACCAACGACAGTTGATCGTTGCCATCAATTGTGAACAAATTGAACCCATTCGATAATGCTTGTCAACATCTCTGAATTCAAACAACAGTTTAGGCATTTAGGTTGTTAGACAAAGATATTGATGCATCACGACAGTGGGGCAATATTACATTTATGTTTGAGTTCTAGACCAAATTGCATTAGTTCCTGAATAGTAGCTCAGTTCTTAGTCCGAAATCACCGGCGAATGACCTTGATCTAGTGCTTCCTTTACTGAATTTTATATCGTTTTACTTTGTTGCTTTCATAGTTTCGAAAATCAAAACCCATATTTTATCTTAGCTTTAATTTAAAATCTATAATTTCAAAGTGTAACCTTGGTCTCTGTGGATTCGATACCCTTTATACTACTGCGATTGTCTGTGCACTTGCAGCTTTATTTTGGGATAAAACTTTATCACATCAAGTTTTTGGCGCCGTTGCCAGGGACCAATTGTGTTACCTTTGAGATTTGATTTTATTTATAGTCTAGGAATTTTGCTAATTTCGTTTTTGTTTTTATTTTCTTTTACGTGTGTTTCAGGAACAAGAAGCCTAATTCAGCCGACATGGGCGCACAAGGCGACAACGATATGGCAGCTGAGCTGCAGCGATTGCGAGGGCAAATGGCTCAAATACAGCAGCAACAGCGTGCGCGTGAGCATCAGCGAGCCATAGGGGATATTGACAATCCCCATGCTTACTATCAGAACCGTTCGGCAATTGTCTCTCCAGCAATTCAGAGGCAAGATTTCGAGATCAAGCCTCAGATGATCTCTTTGGTGAAGCAACATCTATTCCATGGATTACCAGCTGAGATACCTATGGATCACATCGAGAACTTTGAAGAAATCTGCAGCACTACGAGGTCTAATGGGGTATCTAGTGAGTTTTTCAAGTGCAAGCTGTTCCCGTTCTCACTCTCGGACAAGGCTCTTAGATGGTTAAAGTCATTGCCCGCTGGCTCTTTGAAGACATGGGATGAGGTTAGAGTCGCGTTCTTGGACCATTTCTACACCAAGTCCAAGACAACATCTATGAGGAACAAGATTTCGTCTTTTCAACAACATTCTGGAGAAGCTTTCTGTGAAGCTTGGGAAAGACTTAAGGAATACCATAGGGAATGTCCTCATCACGGTTTCAAGGATGAACAAATTCTGGGAATTTTCTACGATGGAGTTGAATGGGATTATCGGAATGCCCTAAATGCTGCGAGTAATGGAAACTTTATGACCAAGACTAGAAATGGTGCTTTTGAGCTGATTGAGAACCTTGCTTCAAGCTCTAGCAACAAGGCTCCTGAGTACGATAGGTCCAGGACACTCAATAGTGTGGACACTCGGAAGATAGATGAGCTGACGGTGAAGGTAAACCTGCTTCTACGCGAGAATCAAAGACCGGTAAAGTTTGTGGAAGAGAATGGGGCTGCGCCTATTTCTCACGCGTTTGAAGATGATGAAGATGCTTGGATACGGGAGGCTAACTTTGTGAGTGGTCAAGGATACCAAAACCATGGGTTTAACCCCAATTATCAGAGCCCACACGGTCAAGGATTTCAGAAGTTCTACTCCAGCAACGCTCAAGGGAATCAGTTCATCCCTAACCAGAATCAGAATCGTTACCAAGGAGGGAACCAACAACAATTTGCCGCGCCACAACAAGCTACTTCCGCGCTTACATCTTAGGATGAGTAGAAGAGTCTCATGCAGCAACTGATGGTTAACCAGCAACAGGCATCCACAAAGATTAGTGCCAAGGTAGATCACATGTACGATGATCTGAATGCGAAGTACGAGGTTGTTACCGCGCATGTGAAGAGATTGGATACTCAAGTAGCTCAAACTGCCGAAGCTATTAAGAGACCAGCTGAAACTCTTCCAGGACGTGGTGAGGCTAATCCTAGGAAGCAATGTTAGGTAAATGCTGTTGAGTTGAGGAGTGGACAGTTGTTGGTACCGCCTACAATCACAAGCTTCCACGCGAAGGCTAAGGAGAAGATTACCGAGCACCAGGCTCCAGAGAGTGACTTTTCCGAGGAAGATAGGCATAAGGTGATTAGATCAAGCTCAGGGACACTTCAAGATTCAGTTTCGACCAATGCTGCAAAAAAATTTTCCGAGCACCTGCTCGCACAGGGTGCTCCCCCGAAAATTTCAAGAACTTTGCCTGAGCGAGTTTATGTACCAAGAGTGCCTTACCCTGAGCGAGTGTATGTACCAAGGGTGCCTTACCCAGTACCCCCTGAGAAATCTATGAAGGATTTGGAGGCTGTTGAGTGTAAGGACGTGAAAGAAGATTTGACGGTGAAGCTCCCTTTGGTTGATGTCGTGCCAATGATACCATCACACAAGAGGTACACGAAGGAATTGGTTGCTGGTAAGATTGTTGAAGATGAGAGTGTAATGATGGTTTCTAGGGAGTGTACTGCCGAACTTCGGAATAAGGTGTTAACAAAGAAAGGTGATCCGGGAAGATTTGTGATCTCCGTGAAGATAGGGCTTTCCACATTTGCTTGTTCGCTGTGTGACTTGGGAAGCAGCGTCAATTTGATGCCATATTCTATGGCTAGGCGTTTGGGCTTCACCAAGTTTAAACCCACCAAGATTTTGTTGGTTTTTGCAGATGGATCTAAAAAGCTTCCGGTGGGTGTTATTGAAGATTTGCATGTCCGAATTGGGGATACCTTAATCCCAGCTGATTTTGTGGTTCTTGAGCTTGATGAAGAACCAAGGGATCCGTTGATTTTAGGCAGAGCTTTCTTACACACGGCACGCGCTATCATTGATGTCGAGGAAGGCATAGTGGACCTCCGTCTAGGAGACATGGTAGTTCGGTTTGAGATGAGCAAACTTCTCAAGAAACCGATGATTGATGGACAGGCTTTTGTTATCCACGATGGAATAGAGATGCTGGAAGATGAGGTTGAGGAGGTTTTGGCATGTAATCCGCTTGATGTCGCATTGACAAAAGCCGAGGGTGAACACGGTTTTCTGAGTGAAGACACCCAAGGATTTGCTAAGTTTCTGGATCCTAACATCATAGTGGAGAAGGGAGATGATCTTCTCAGTCTGGGAGAAGGCACAAAAATCGAGAATCAGCCAGCACACCAGCGATCACCTGCTCCCGAACAGCGAGCACCTGCTCCCGAAAAATCTACTGTTCATGGTTCTTGGAGTACGGTGAAAGCTCCAAAGCTTGAGTTGAAGCCTTCCCAGCATGGCTTAGATAGTTATTCAGGTTCCGAAAGATTAAAGACAAGAAATGGCCCGGTCCGTTCACAATCAAGAAAGTGAGACCACATGAGGACATAGTGTTGCTGGATACTAAAGGAGGTGAGTTTGACCCTCCTTGAGCCTAGATGGTCTACAAAGTCGAGTTAACGACTTAAAACAAGCTCTTGGTGGGAGGCAACCCACCGGTACGTTTCCTAACTATTTCAATTTAATTTCTTTTATTACTAACTTTGAATTTCAGCGTAAGTTTTCAGGATTTTTCATATTAAAAAAAAAAAAAAAAAAAAACAAACAAACAAACAAAAACAAAAAAGGGGAAGAAAGGAGCACCTGCTCTCCCATCCAGAACACCTGCTCTCGAGGAGATCAAGCACCATCAAGCACCTACTTCTACTTGGTGATATCTTTTCTACCCTACTATCGTCATTGTCTTATCCGTGTTTTGTTTTTATTGTGTCGCCAATCTCTTAAACTTTTTCACACCGGGGGAGCGGTCTTGTTGTTGTGTCTCCTTTTGAGTTTGATTTTAGTTTTTCTTGAATTTGCTTTTGAGTTTATCGAGTCAATAAGAGGTTGTTTGGAAATGGAATTATGAACTCGATCTATTGGATTTATGTTCGGACTAGGGATTACTTGTATGATTCACAGCTTGGCCAAAGTACTGTTTCGAGCACCCCACATCTCTGCCGAGCACCTGCTCGTGCATGGTGCTCCCACGACAGGTTATGGGTAGATTTAAAATTTCCCCCAAAGCTCATACTTATCGGAAATTAGGCTGATCCAATATCATCTCAAATCCCTATTTGGTATTTAATCTTGACTTTTAATTTCTTTCTCAGGGTTTTGATGTTCATTGGGCAAGACTTTTCCCGACCGTATAAGACACAGCAACTTTCCAACAAGTATACTCTTTCCTCTCTAACTTTTGAACCATTTAACTTTTAAATTCTCCCCTTATAAAAAAAAAAAAAAAGAAGAGAAAAGATAAATAAAGGGGGAGAAATTCAAAGCAACATGCCCAAGTGACCCAAGGGATGATGCGTAAGCCCGTATCTCTTTTGGGACTCGCGGAAAGCATGTTGTATGGGAAACTAAAAGAATCGAAGTGAACCAAGGGATGATGCGTAAACTCGTATCTCCTTTGTGACCTCATTAGATTCGTTCCATAAAAAACTTCAAAGCAACATTCCCAAGTAGCCAAGGGATGATGCGTAAACCCGTGTCTCTTTTGTGACCTCACGGAAAGCATGTTGTAAGGGAAACTAAAAGGATCGAAGTGAACCAAGGGATGATGCGTAAACCCGTATCTCCTTTGTGACCTCATTAGATTCGTCCCATAAAAAAATATATAAAAAATATATATATATATATATATATATATATATATAATGATAAATGTTGAGAAAAAAGAGTATACGGGAGAGGGTCTTGGTTAGGAGAAGTCGGCACCCCTTGAAACGACTCCCCTTGGGTAAGATCACTATACTTTCATTTTCATTAATTGATTAAGAGATGATATTGAGAATGCCGAAGTTTTCCTGAGTTGTGAGTGAATAAGGTTAGGTTGTGGTACACGTTCTAAGGCCAAGTGATGAAAGTATGAAGTCCAGAGATTTTTCCAACAAGCGAGTGAATACCATGTGATCTTCTGACATTCTTCTGTCCTTGATCTTGTTTTGTTTGAGGACAAACAAAGGTCTAAGTCCGGGGGAGTTGATATATTAGGATTTTGGCCTCTTTTACTTATTGTTTATTATTGTTTTTCGAGTCTTTCTAGTTCTTTTTATGTTTTCTCAGGTTCTAGGAGGCTCTGGAGCATGGATTGGAGTATCGAAGGTCATTGGAGCAAAAGGGACGAATCTGGAGAAAAGATGGCGTTTTTCATAACCGAGCACCTGCTCGGTCTGGAGCGAGCACCTGCTCGCCCGAGGACCCGAAGATTTGAAAGCCCACTGGAATCCGGACCAGACGGTCTGGCCAATGGACCGACCGGTCCCGCTTGAAGGCACAAAGACCGACCCAGTTTGGAGACCGACCGGTCCAGGTTGGAGACCGACCGGTCCGTCCTTGAAGAACCGAAGCCAAAGCTCCTGGAATCCCGACCGACCGATCCCATTACCGGACTGACCGGTCCCACACCCGAAGAATTGAAGACCAAGACACGTTTCAAAGGGGACCGACCGGTCCAATGACAGGACCGACCGGTCCGGTCCCCAGATCCGATTTTAACCTAATTTTTAGTATAAATAAGTCAGAGCCGCCTCTGACAAAAGGATCCAAAAAAAAAACACTTTCTTTTCCTCAGTTTCTCTTGACGCTTCTTTTCAGAGCTCTTTTGAGACCCATTTCTATTGTTCTACTTGCTTTTGGATTGCTTGTAACCTTTGGAGAATTATTCCACAACATCTATTGAGAAGAATTCTAATCCCTATTTTCTTTTATATTATGAATTCTCTTGATTGTACTGCTGCGTTTTTATTCTCCATGTTCGAGTAGTCTCATAGCTAGATTAGGGGATTTCAATGGTGATTTAGAATTGATTAGTGACTGAGCCAAATAGGATAGATTATCATATGTCTTCATCAATTGGGAATCGTAATGCTTAGGCTAGCGTGGCCGCTTAGTCTATGATTTCAAGTTTAACTTATTCACGACAGTGCTCTAGGTTGGTAGATAAACCATTGGTGAGCAATTGGTGTGCAACCAACGACAGTTGATCGTTGCCATCAATTGTGAACAAATTGAACCCATTCGATAATGCTTGTCAACATCTCTGAATTCAAACGACAGTTTAGGCATTTAGGTTGTTAGACAAAGATATTGATGCATCACGACAGTGGGGCAATATTACATTTATGTTTGAGTTCTAGACCAAATTGCATTAGTTCCTGAATAGTAGCTCAGTTCTTAGTCCGAAATCACCGGCGAATGACCTTGATCTAGTGCTTGCTTTACTGAATTTTATATCGTTTTACTTTGTTGCTTTCATTGTTTCGAAAATCAAAACCCATATTTTATCTTAGCTTTAATTTAAAATCTATAATTTCAAAGTGTAACCTTGGTCTCTGTGGATTCGATACCCTTTATACTACTGCGATTGTCTGTGCACTTGCAGCTTTATTTTGGGATAAAACTTTATCACATCAAGTAGTTTCTTGAAATGCATCGTTAACCATGTCATTAAACCTATTCCATCAGTATTTCCATACGAAGACTCATTAAAATTATCATGACCATACTGATAATTATTATCCCATAATTACTACCACCTTCTATATTCCCATGATAACTCGAACTTGAACTACCCGGAACATTTACAACAAAATCCTCCCCATGCAAAAACCAAACATAGTAGTTAGGTAAAAACCCCTTTGTAAATAAATGTTTCCAAACAGTTTGAGTATCATGTGGTGTCAAGTTTTTGCATTTCACGCAAGGACAAAAAATCTGTACGTTACCGGTATAGGTGATTCCAGCATGTGACCTTTGGTTGTTTACCGCCTGGTTCAAAAACTGGTCAAGCCCTTCTCTAAATTCTCTTGTCACTTCGCCGGTTTCTGGATCACGACGATTGTACATCCATCCTCGAATCGTGTATATTTCATGATAAGACATACTAATTGATGATTAAGAATTTTTTTTTCTGTTTTCTTTGTTGTGTTCGTTTATGATCATACATTCATGGTTTTTATAGAATTTCATTTCAGTTTGCGACTAATTTACGACGATTTTCCAACACTTTTGCGACTGATTTGCGGCTAAAATATTACACTCATAAACAAGTAAGAATCAATTAAAACGTGTTCAACATACTTTCGTCGCAAAGCCCCCGCAACTCTTAAATCGTCGCAAATTCGACGCATATGTTGCGACGGTTTTGCATCTATATGTACAAATCGACGCAAAACCGTCGCAAAATATACATCGACGCAAATTCGTCGCAAATTTTGCGACAGTTTTGCTTCCAAACGAACAAGTCGACGCAAAATCGTTGCAAATTTGCGACGATTTTGCGTCGCCAAGTTCCTACGCAAATTTGCGACGGTTTTGCGAGTTATTAAGACTGTTAGTCGCAAAAATGTCGCAACTAGGACGCAAATTTGCGAGAATTTATTTCCGTCGCAAAATTCCGTCGCAAAACCACCTGTATTCTTGTAGTGATGTTTAAGATACGCAGAGCTAACCTGATATATGCGAAGGTGGACAATGGCGGTGAATCGAGCTATAAATATGAAGGATCTCATCAAAATTCGACAAGTTTTTTTACATATTATATTAGAACACTTAGCACTACAGTAAACACTTCTCACTCAGATTTTGTTGTATTCGATTTAGTATAAATATAAATCCAGTTTCGCCATACTCTTCTCAATTCGTATTAGATTTATATTTCTTAGAACTATAGTTTCTTCCAAAATTCACATAGAAATTCTTATTGCGGAATTCATCTTCCAGTACTACAACGATTTGAAAATATATCTAAAAATTTAGGATAGTTGATCTACGATCTCACCAAAATTTTAGACTTTAATTTCAACCACACAAGAGTTAATTAAACCTCTTCAAGGAAGTACATAGAACAAAACTTGAACTATACAGAACAAAAATTACCGATCTATAACCATACCAAGTGTGAAAATCAATCTAAATCCATTTGACATTTAAATTGTTCCGGTTATGTTAGTTTAAGAATAAAAATGGTTCAATACTAGTACCTTTGACTTTTGCCACAAATATACTTGGAAGAAACAACAATTAGGCTATAAATGCTGCTAGTTTTTAGAAACACGATAAACTTATAATTTTGTTAATGATATTTCAAGATGAGTATGTAAATAAGCTATCGAGCATATTATTCAAGGTTAAAGTTGTTTGTGTCAGCATTGAAGTTATCGTCCTTTGTTTCTGTTGCATTTACATCTACATTTTTGCAATTTATAAAACAAAAAAAACCATCCTCTTCTTCCCAAAAATCTTCTTTCACCTTATCTAGCTTCATCTGCCATTGGATTTCCAGCAACGTTTAATTTGCATCTCAAAAATCATAACTAGATTCACATACCAAACTAAAACCTCACTTTAGCACCTCACAATTTGCAGCTTCACAATTATTTTTATACGTCTGAATTTGATTTATTATTTTATTACAAATTATGAAAACAGTTACAAAGATGATTCTACTATGGATAATTCACTCCGACTCTATTAGATCCACGATAGACGATATTTCTTGCTCCATGCTCATGACAATACTTCTTGCTCCATGCACATGATGGATTGATTGCGTGGAATCACGGTGAACGACTCTAATTGCACAACGTTGGAGATCTCCTGTAAACTTGCCTCCATTAATCTAGAGATTTATTAATAAATCGTATTGTCTAGAAATTGAATCCTAGACCTCCGGTTATAGCAAAACTAATTAAACCTTAATTGAACATTAGGCCAAATGTGCTTCTACACAACCTCACAATTAAGGTGGTTATTAATTCACTAGACTCTGGTAAAAAAAATTGATTAGATGATATATTAAAAACAAAAACCAACAATAGTTATTTGGGCTTAATGGGCTAAAAATTAGAAGCCCAGATTGATCCAAAACTTCTCCTTTTAGTTCTAACCCTAAAACAGGAGGCAAATAATGGCGTCTGCTTACTTCTTTTAATCAATCATCTTCTTCTTCTTCTTCCAACAATCGCTCTTGGGACTCACCACCCTTCTTCAATGTCCGTACTTGTCAAGGTACACAATTTCACTCCTTTATTTTCCCATTCATTACCACAATTTCTTCACTTGTCCATCTTCAGACCATCTAAACTGTTTCTGTTCAAATTTCACGTTTTTTTCTCCGATTTAGATTAATCAAAATTCCCCAACTTTATTCAATTTAAGCTTACTAGAATGGTTTAAAGACTCAAATTTTCTGATTTAGATTGCCTTGTTTTGATTAGCTAGTTTTTGAACACTGTTTAGGAAGAATCTTTGCTTGTGCCAACTTGCAATGTCGAAAATCCACCAGAGCTTGCAGTATTCAATGGAAATGGGGAAAACGAGCTTGAGGATTTCGGAACTTGCGTTGATGTTATTACTGAGAGAATAAATCAGGTGACAATTGCCTTTCACTCGGCGCCACTAAATTTCGTATTTTCGACTTTTCTAACATTTCCTATTTGGTGGAACTGCAGCTTGAGCAAAAAGTTGTGGAGGTTGAACAGTATTACTCTACCAAAGATGGAGCAGCTCAAACAAATACTTCTAAGAGTAACTCAGGTGGGAAAAAGATTGCTATTTCTCAACCAAACACCTCCAAATGTAACTCGGCCGGTAAAGACAAATCAAAGGGCAAACTTGTTTCCAGCCCCGAACTTATGTGCCAATTCGCAACCATTTTTCGTCAGGTGAAGAAAATATGAAGTTTGGAACTTGGATTACTTTGTTTAATGCTTCATTATTTGACCAAATTATACTGGTTACTCAGTTGCTACAGCATAAATGGGCATGGCCGTTTTTGGAACCTGTTGATGTTAAAGGACTTGGACTCCATGATTATTACAAGGTGATTGAGAAACCGATGGACTTGGGAACGATTAAAACTAAAATGGAGAGTTCGGGGTATAGCAATGTACGGGAGATATATGCTGATGTTAGGCTAGTTTTTAAGAACGCGCTGAGATATAACGAAGAGAAAGAGGATGTCCATGTGATGGCTGTAGCTCTGTTGGAGAAATTTGAAGAGAAATGGCTTGACATAATGCCTAAACTCGTCAAAGAGGTACATTTTTTTCAAATGTTCTTCGTTGTAATGTTAGTGATGTGTTGCTAACTGCTTTTGGTATGAACAGGAAAAGAAACAAGTAGAAGAAGAAGCTGAGGAGCGTGTGAATAAGCAGCTTGCTCTGGAGGTTGCTCAAGCGGACATGGCTAGAGATTTAAGCAACGAAGTAAGCAAAAGCAAAACCCATTTTTTTGAAGCCATTGATTACAGTTAGCTCGGTTTAATGAGTTTTTGCACGTATCTTTAGCTTTATGAGATCGATATGCAATTGGAGAGACTCCGGGAAGCAGTGGTTCAGAGATGCAGGTTTTAACTAACACCTTCTGCCTAGCTATTTCCTCGCTTCTAATTCTAATCATCTTACCCTAAGGTTCTTAACTGATTTTGAAATGAACAGAAAATTGTCTACTCAAGAAAAGAAGGGACTTTCTGCAGCTCTAGGCCGACTCTCTCCTGAGGATCTGTCTAAGGCGTTAAAAATCGTTTCCGAGAGCAACCCTAGTTTCCCGGCTGGAGCACCAGAAGTTGAGCTTGACATCGATATTCAGGTAAACCCCTCAAATCTTTCTTAAGCCAGTTCCTTTGTCTTTTTCCGTCAGAATTTTGTGTTTTCAACGGTTTTTTGTCTCTTTTTGTGGACAGACTGATGTTACTTTGTGGAGACTCAAGGTGTTTGTGCAAGAAGCATTGAAAGCAACTAACAAGAAGAGACCTGGAGGAACAAACGCCCAAAACAATAACAATACTGGTGAGATCAACAAGAACAATGCGAAAAGGCGAAGAGAGATCTCTGATGCAATAAATAAAGCTTCGATTAAAAGAGCTAAGAAGGCTTGAATACTTGTTTATTTCGCTCTGTTTGTAATATCTCCTCAAGAAACAAAATGAGTTTGGTGAACACCAATCTAATTAGGGTGTGTATTATCCGAGCATAGCGAAATCTTGTAAGAAAAATGCCGACAATGTTTTGTATGAAGAAAACCTTTGGTGTATGGAAATTACAGTTGGGAAATATGATGATGATGATGATGATGATGTTGGTGGAGTAATTTGAGAGAAATGTTAAATGTTGTGATGTTATGTTTTATGGAGACTTACATTTTGATATGTTTATCTACTAAAGTTTGATTTTTGATGCTTTCTAGTCTTTTTTACCGTGTGTGCATTAATATTGTAATTAAACAATGTGATCATCAGCATAAAACTTGGATTGGATAATGTAAATTTGCCATATTTGAATATATGTATTTCAAGTTTTAGAATCTAGATCATGTGGATCTCTCATGTTAATTTGAATATATGTGTTTTTTATTCATATGACTGAGAGTACATATATGTGCCTTAGTTGACAACGTGACCCTTGCTTTTCATATAACTAGGAATTAATTATTAATTGAGAGGACTTGACATTGGAGGATCATCTTGAGATTCAATTTTAGGGAAGCAGCAACATGTAGATAAACGAGAGCTCTATCGACAAGCTCCACTTTTGTAACCCATATATAAGCATGTTGCGTTGCGTTGAAATGTGTCACTACATCTTCCCAAACATCTTGTGTGTTTTTGTCCTATTAAGTACAACAATAATCACAAATCAAAATCCAATATTTTTTTCATTTAGTGACTTCAACTCAACCGCTAAAAACATTTCAAAGATTTTAAGATAAGATTGAATCGCAATAAAATAAATGAGTTACCTGAAATCACGGGCAAAACAATGAGAGCAAACACCATCAACGAAAAAAACATAAGAGATGAATCTTTTTTGGTTGTCATTAGTTATGTTCCTAGAAAATGCAAAAGTATTATTAGAATATTTTGTAATCTCACAAGAAAAAAACAATAGGAAAATAAAGTTAAAAACCAATGATATAATTAAAAATCTCAATATTTGTTGTCTTTTTCAGTAGTTTTCGTTTTTCCATTTCTTACAAAAGCTAACGTAATTATAATTCGATTTACCTTTCGTTTTATTTATTTATGGTACTTACAGAGATTATGGTGCTCTTGTGTATATAAATTAAAAGATCTCAGTATAAGAGGGACATAGGTGTTGCTTCTTTGCATTTTCTACAAAAAACTTCTACAATTCAAATTACCTTTTGTTCTTCTGATATCCGATACTTACAGAATACTGATTATGGTGGTCTTGGGTTGTATGCGTGTTTAAATATATTGTATGCATTTAAGCACACATACATTCACACCATAAGAACAAGTATTTATGTATACAACCCTTTGACCATACCTCAAAAAAAAAAAAACACTTTGACCATTCTTTACTATAATATACATTGAGATTGTAAATCTGGTCAAAAGATTTTTATGTTATTGTTCTGGTCAAAACACAAAAGGCATTTAAAAGTTATTATGTTTCCATTTTGTTTTTTTTTTTTTTTTGGGTGATTGGCCGAGGGAAAACCCTCAACTTTTATTCAAAGAATGAAACAAATTACAAGCAAACGCGTCTTAATCGAGTACGCCTTCGGCATCCTCTCTCAACAGCGTATCCAACTCTACCGGGACAGAATCCAAAACATGAAACCCAAACGGAAAAGCAAAAGCATGATTAGCTAACCCATCGGCAAGATAATTAGCTTCTCGATGCACGTGACCAATATGAACTCTCCAGTTCTTCGACAACAAGCCATGGCACAAGCGTACCAGGAAGGACAGAGGATGCGTATCACAGATCCCTGTCAAAAGAAAACCAACCACCACCTCTGAATCCACCTCCAGCTCCACTTGCCTAACCTCCTTATCCCAAGCGAAGCATAGCCCGTAATATACTCCCCAGAGCTTGGCTAGCGGTGCCGCACATCTGCCTAAATTCACTAAGAAACCACCGCACCATTCGCCTCTCTCATTCCGAAGTACCCCCCAGCTGTAGCTGGTCCTGGATTTCCCCGGGACGCCCCATCTGTGTTAACCTTCATCCATCCCAACCTCGGTGTTTTCCATCCGATCTCCTCCTCAACCCTTCCTCGCTTATCAATCAATTTATAATCCCTCAAAGAAGCTCTACTCATTTCCTTCGACCATTCTTTAAGAAACTTCACTCGATCCTTCCAAAGCCGAGTATCTCCGAATACGTTACTACACCTCCACTTCCAAGCCCACCACACCGATCCAGCAAAGAAAATATCCCATGGTTCCTCTTGAACCACCACTCCCTTGTGCAAGTTGTCGTATATCCATTCGAGAATCGATTGATTAAAAAACATTTGTCTTTTCTTAGCTGGGACGACCCGTAACCAAATTTTGGACATAGCTGGACAATCTCGAAGCACATGAATGATAGACTCCACCCCTCCTTTACATACTTGGCAAACATCCAAATCACTCATATGCCTCCGATGCCTCTCCTGATTCGTCATAATACTTTGAGTACTCACTAACCACAAAAAGGCTCTTACTCTCTCCGGAACATGCACCTGCCAAACTCTCTTATAGAACAGGCTCATATCTTGCATTAGGCTCGCATCCTTCGTCAATAAAGTGTATGCTGATTTTACCGAAAAGGTTCCATCATCCGACTCTCGCCATGAACCACGGTCATGAGAACCTGTCACGTTATCAACGACGACCGAAGCTAATTCCAGCCTCGTGTGATCAGATACATAGGGCGAGATTCTCAACATATCCCAACCCACTCCATTTATCCACATATCACTCACCTTCTCATGTAGCAGATTCGGTGGAAGTGCTCCTACACACGAGACTATCAGCGGCTCCTTTCCAAACCATTTATCCGTCCAAAACTCTACCGTCTGCCCTTCTCCAACCACCTATCCATAACCACGCCGAATTACATCCCTCAAACCAATACACACACTCCTCCAAGTCGATGACCATGTACCCTTCTGAACAAGCCATGTGGGATCTCTGATATCCCCAACTTCATACTTGTTCCGTAACACTTTCGCCCATAAACTATCCCTCTCATGCAGCACTCGCCACCCAACTTTAGCTATCAACGCTTTATTCATCTCCTTAGCCTTGCGTATTCCCAACCCTCCATGACTCTTGTGAAGACACACTCTCTCCTAGGAAACAAGATGCTGGTTCCGTTTCTCAATCGTATCCCCCCAAAGGAATCCCCGAGACAAACTATCCAACTTCTCTAAAGTCGATGCCGGCATCATAATCGTACTCATAGTATGCACAGGAATAGAAGATACTACCGCTTTAATTAAAGTAATTCTACCAGCAAAACTCAACATCCGACTCCTCCATCCTGCCAGCTTACAAGATATTCTTGCCACAACATCCTCAAAGGTATCTTTATTTAAACGTTTCTGTAAGATCGGCATGCCAAGGTATTTCCCCAATTTCTTAGTAGAGCTGATTCCACTAACATCACTAATCTCCTTCCCCAACTCCCGGGACACATTCTCAGAGAAGAAGATCTTAGACTTTTCAAGACTCACCTTCTGCAAAGAGGATTAGATCATCTGCGAAACATATGTGAGAAAAGAACGGCCCCCCGTTAGATAAACGAATGGGTTTCCACTTCTTCTTCATGACCTCTTCCTCAATCAAATGACACAGCCTCTCCATACATAACACAAACAGATAAGGCGAGAGCGGATCCCCCTGACGAAGACCACGAGACGGAGTAAACGAGTCCGTTTTTTCTCCATTCCATAAAATAGTCATCGACGGCCCTGATATACAACTCATAATCCAACCAATCCAAGTATTTGAAAGTCCAGCCGCTCTAAGTGTGTCTTCTAAGAAATCCCAACGAACCCGATCATACGCTTTTTCAAGATCTAGTTTTAATAGCATCCAACCCCTTCTACCCTTCTTACGACGCATCGAATGAACCGCCTCTTGGACAATAACAATGTTATCTGTATTCAATCTCCCTGGAATAAAGCTAGATTGAGCCGGGCCTACGAGCGTGTTCATAACTCCATTCAATCTTCCCACCATCGTCTTCGTGATAATCTTAAATAAAACATTGCACACACTGATTGGACAAAACTGAGATATCTTTTCCGGACTAGTAACCTTTGCAATCAACACCACAAGTGCATCATTAGTCTCAGGTGGTAGCACGCCTGAATTGAAAAATTTCAGAACAAAACGAACCACTGAATCTCCAACTTGCTCCCAACACTTTTGGTAGAAGATAGGTTGGTAACCATCCGGCCCTGGTGCCTTATAACTCCCCATGTATCGAATTGATTTCTCCACTTCTCCTCTAGTAAAAACTTTGTCAATCTCTCTCTTTTGGGCCGAGGATAATTGTGCAAAACCGGTAGCAGGTAACGTATCCATACCTCCTTCCACATCATCCAATGAGTAAAGTTTCATGAAGTAATTCCGGACTAGACTCTCTAACTCTGCCTTATCCGATATCAACCTATTGGAATCGTCTTTTAGCATCTCCACGCGGTTTCGTCGCCGGCGAATAATCGTAGTAAGATGAAAAAATTTGGTATTCCTATCACCGTGTACAATCTATTTCTCCCGTGATTTTTGATACCATAAAGTTTCTTCTTGCTCTAGGACCAATTCAAACTCCCGGAAAAGAGACTCTTCTCTCTTCAATAAATCGTCGGTTTGATGTTGGTCTATATTCCTCTGCACCTCTACTAACTCCCCTACAATTTTCTCCTTTCTATGTTGTATCACACCAAAGACTTCCTTATTTCACTTTCTATGTTTCCATTTTATTTTGTCTTTACATGTTAAATTATCTTTATATTAAAAAAAAATCATCTCAAATATTGAATATCGTAAAGGTAAGTAGATTGAAAATATATTGCATGCGATTAGTTTTCTTTTTTGGGATTAGTTTTTTTTTTTTGAATTAGGTTTTTTTTTGCAATTAGTTTTTTTTTTTTTTTAATTTTTCTCCTAGAGTCTGGACTAAACATAGATCTTCCTCTCTCTAAAAAATTTGTCTCTGACTTCGCTCTAAAAAACAAAGGAAAGGAATTTCGGAAGCAACCGCCTTGCCGGCGTCGTGGCTTGTTTATATGTTTATAGTTTTTTTTTCTTTTAGTTTCCTATTTAATCGGATTCTTGACCGGATGTGTCTTTCCGGCTTTGTCTGGATCTTTTGTTCCGGTTCCATCCGGATGTGATATATTTAGTTAGTGGTGTCTTTCCTTCCTCTTGGTTAATTTCTGATTTAATCCGTTGTTCTTGCTTTGATTCCATCTCACCGTATTCAAGATTCTTTTCTAGTAGCATAAATCATTCTCTCCCATAATTGGGTCTTTAAAAGATATTGGCAACGTGTCTATTGAGGTACTGAGAGTCCTGTTCTTGACAATTTTGGGAGGGATCAGAGACAAATCTTGAGAAGGCGTGTTTTGCCCGAGATCTTGTTTTCCTCTTTCGATGTCTTTGTTGCTAAGTTCGGGTGATTTTGGAATTTCTGTTCGAGTTGTTTCGGTGTGCGGACTAAGGAAGGAATTTCTATAAGGTTTTCAGAGACATGACAAACGGATTTCATGGTGACAATTAGAAGAAATTATCAAATCCGAAATCCCTGCAGACTTTATAGAAATTCCTTCCTCAGTCCGCACACCGAAACAACTCGGTGGTGCGGTGTAGCTATCCTTGCTGCAAAGGTCTTGGCTAGATCGACGCAGTTGAGGCGCAAGGCTGTGTCTTTATCCAGGATCTCCGGTTTTGACCGGGCCGAGTTAACTGTTCCTTGTGCATCCATCCTAGCCTCGAAGTGATTGTGTAGTTGTTTAACCTGTTTTGTAGGTTAGCATCGTTTGAACTTCGAGGAAGCTGTAGGTGCGGAGATGGGTTTGGTCGTTCACCATGTATCCGTAACTCGCGGCAACTTAGAAGGTGCATTCTTTGTGAGTCCTCTAAGCGGTCCATCGCAATCGGCATATAGAATATTGTTTTGCCATTTGTTGTCTTTTGCACTTCCCGTTGTTGTTTATAATTTCATTTTCAGTTTTCCACTACTAGTTTACATTGTAATTTCTGTCAGAAACAAAAAAAAATGTAATAAATCTTAACATGTTTATCAAAAAAAAAAAAAAATGGTGGTGGCGTTGTCGACGGTGGTTCTGCATCAATCTGCTCTTGGGTACATGTGGAGACATGTGTCAGCTTTTATGGTTCTTAATTCATGCTAATATCACGTGTCTAGTGTTTTGTTATAAACAAAATTGTAAAATGTGAGCAGTTGGACTCCGATCACCTTGTAAGCCCATTTATTGGGCCTCTTTTCATGAAATGAAATGGATGACAAAAAAGAAGAAAATATATTGCATGCAGTTCGTGAATGCATTAGTCATTTGAGATGCTATATGCACCACGTCATAATTGAAACGGCGATACTCTCAATTTTTTTAGAGAAAAAGCTCACAAGCGACATCTAAAGCATGTGACTGTGAAGGTCTTTGCACGAACAATCTCGGTTGATTAGCATTTTCCTTTTAAACTATCTTTATTATGTGGGATTTAAGTATTTGGTTAGTACTCAAGTCCACTAACACTGTGTTAGTAACACATGATAAGTTAACCCACTTACCACACCGCATAACGTTCATAAATCAAACCGATAAATTTTTATTTGCTTATCAGATTTTTTTTTCTCATAGAATTTAGTGGAAAAGAGTGCAAAATCGTCGGTTCTTTACGAATTTCAGTACTGGGTTCTTCGATTTCTTCGCACTCCAAGTTTTTTTTTCCATTTAAAAAAAAAACTATATCGTTTTTAGTTTTGCATCAGATAAAAAAACAAAATTAATTAAATTTAATTATGACTCATAAATTCTTTTTAGTGTCTAAGTTGTGTCTAGTCATATCCGTTAACGGCGATTTTAACTCCGTAAGATCATATATTTATAAGTCTGATTACTGGGAGTTGGGATAGGTTTAAACATATTTTAAAGAAGAGGTAGAAGTTTTCGCAGTGACCTGGAGTGCATGTACTAATGAAACAACCGAATTAAATATTCTCATAAAGATTTAATTCCCTCAATTCTCAAGCAATTCAATCAAACAAACAAACCAGCAAAAATTCTCTTAAACCATCAAACCAGCAATTAAATCCATTAAATAATTTAACCATTATGCAGTTCTAAATTCCATAGAACACTTAAAACAAGACCCTAGATCATCCTCCTCTTCATTGCAATGATTCCACGGTCACACTTTCTCTTTACCTGCATCACATGGATAAACAAGATGCGTGAACATTAACACAAATACTCAGTGAGATGGTCATTCCGTCTACCGACTATACACATAAACCATATAAAATGCCAAAATGATACAACAATTTAAAACACAAGAATAATCAACCATTTTATCATATAAAACACTTTGTGGTGTCGATCGGCACACATAATCAGCATGTGTCGATCGACACACGATCGCAGACAGATCCATAATCGAGTCTCTCCTCTCACGGATCGATTCTGGTTCATGTCGAACGATCCCTGCATAAAACCATCACTGAAAACACACGAAAAACAACATGGAAACACATAGAATCTCAATCATCACCAAATTCCATCCTAAACTATCCAAACAATCATTCTAACACGTTATACGGCTCATATAGGCCACGGTCGCGCACTCACCTTAGCCTTTTCAGATTGATTAAGGATTGATCACGAAATCAGACTCGAACACCCAACAAACTTCTGATTTCTTTCTGAAATCCCGAAGAACAACACCACAAATCGATTCCTCTAACCTTTGGACCCTTCACAAGCCACAAACTAGCTTTTTTCGATCAAAATCAACCCAATCTCTCTTTCTCTTTTTCACGGCCTAGGGTTTCCATAACCCAAACCGCATCAAACCGAACGATTAAAATCTAACCTGTTCTGATATGAAAATGCTGGCGTTACAACTCTACCCCACAACTATGGATTCGACCTCGAATCCAGCAAAACTGTCCACTATGGACGATACTCCTGACCCAACCCGGTCAGCACCACTCGAGATCATCTCACCTGATCTCATAGGCCCACATCCAGTCTCATGCTTACACCCACGTTTTCAGACATTAATTACTCTTAACTTATTTCCACACCCCTCCCACTAGCAGAAACACATCTTTTGAGCTATCAGTGCATCATACCACTCACACTCTCAGGAAAAAATCCTTCGAGCTATCGGTATACAGGGAACCACCATCCCCTCGAGAGAACTAATCATCTCTGAATACTTATTTCCCACCATCCCAAATAAGTATACTGGGAATCACCATCCCAATAAGTAAACATGAGTACTAATCATCTCCAAATGAGTTATTCACGGAAAACCGTTTTCCCTTAGAGTAATCAATTCTTAAACGTCTATAAACATCAACCAAGTAGAACTACCTCATATCGCTCCAACATGACATTCCACTATCTCGGAATATCATCTACCTCATATGGCTCCAACATATCATTCCACTATCTCGGAATATCATCTCAATCATGACCAATACACATGTCAACTCAAACAAGACATATAAGAACTACTCATCTTATAAACATAGAAATATAAGAAAACTCTATCTTATAAATCTCAACAATGTAATAATCGTTATAACCCAGACAAAATTACATGAAACAAAAACAAATAGCACCACACTACAACTCAGAAGCCGGAAACCGCCAAGACACAAAGATCAAGCTACGACCTGCTTGTCGAACCACTTTATGAACCTTGCCTTCATCTTCGCCTCTGGCTCCCAAGTCTCCTCCTCAACACAGTCGCAATTCCACAAGACTCTCAACAACGGTATCTTCTTCTGGCATAGAACTTTGACTCTCGTCTCGAGAATCCTCACATGTCTCACCTCTAACGATATATTAGGCTAAAAACCCGCATGAATCTTAGCCACCACTTTCTCAGACTCACGCTGACACTTCTGCATCATCGACACATATAACACCTTCTGAAATGCCTTCATAATCTGAGGCAACTCCAACCGATGAGCTACTGGTCCTACTTGTTCCACCACCGGGTTGCGGACTTATAAATCTTAAACTCAGCTTATTCTCCGAAATGGATCTATTAGGACCCCTCAGCATAACCATCTTGAGATACACTCTATCTCCAACCTCAAACTCTAGGACCTTCCTTCTCTTATCAGTATAACTCATCTATCGATCCTGAGCCTCCTTCATGTTCAGCTTCAAAAAACGGATCTTATCCATCGTTTCTTGAATAAAACTAGCAACATAATTACTCATTTCCCCTACTTGAGTCTAGCATAAAGGTATACGATATGGCCTCCCATACAACGCCTCATAAAGAGTCATCCAAATACTCGCTTGAAAGTTGTTAATACGCAAGCTCAGTCATGCATAAATGATCAGCCCAATGACCACCCCAATCAAAGACATACATCCTCAGGAAATCCTCCAATGTCTGAATCATCCTCTCAGACTATCCATCCGTCTAAACATGATAGGCCGTACTCATATGTACCTTAGTGCCCATCTCGGCTTGAAACGCTCTCCAAAACTCAGAAGTGAACTTAGTATCCTTGTCTGACACAACTAGCTGGCACTCCATGCAGCCTCACAATCTCCTTCACATACTTCTTAGTCAAAATCGCTGCTCCATTGGTCTTTTTAATAGCACACAACCTCAAGGTACTAATCTCGTTCACCAAAGCATCCGCCACTTGGTTAGCTTTACCAGGATGGTAAAAAATGTCCAGATCGTAATCTGCCAGCAACTCTAACCACCGCCTCTGCCTTACATTTAGTAATGGCTGAGTAAATATATGCTGTAAATTCTTGTGATCCGTGAACACCTGAACCTTTCCACCATAAAGATAAGACCTCCAAATCTTTAAGGCGAAAACCACTGCAACCTTCTCCCTATCATGAACAAGGTAGTTGCCCTCGTGCTTCCTCAACTGCCTCAAAGCATAAGCAATAACCTTTCCTGCTGCATCAACACACAACCCATACCAACTCCCAAAGCATCTGTATACACCACATAAGGCTCGCCCGACTCAGACAACACCAATAATGGTGTACTCGTCAACATCGCCTTCACGTTCGTGAAGCTCTCCTCACACTCTGATGATCAGACAAAAGGAACATCCTTCCCCGTCAGCTTCGTCATAGACTGAGCCATACTCGCAAAACCCTTGACGAACCTCCGATAAAAATTTGCCAACCCGAGAAAGCTCCTGATCTCAATGGCATTACTCGGTCTAGGACAATCCCTAGTAGCCTATATCTTTGCTGAATCCAGTGAAACTCCATCTGCAGAAACAATGTGGCCAAGAAAACCCATCTCTTGCTACAAAAAAACTGCACTTGGTCAACTAAGTAAGCAACTTCTGCTCTCGAAGCTTCTCCAGAACCAATCTCAAATGGACCTCATGCTCCTCAAAACTCTTCGAATACACCATAATATCATTAATAAAGATGATCACTAACTCATCCAAATACTCCTGAAATACTCCATTCATCAACCTCATCAATGTTGCTGGTGCATTTGTCAGACTGAAAGGCATCACCACAAACTCGAAATGCCCATATCTCGTCCTGAAAGCCGTCTTCCTGATTTCTGCCTCATCAATCGGAATCTGATGATATCCCGAAGCCAAGTCTATCTAGGAGAATCAAGATAGACACACAATAGCAGACAGACCCATAATCGAGCCTCTCCTCTTATGGATCAATTCCGGTTCATGTCGAACGATCCCTATATAAAACCATCATAGAAAACACATGAAAAACAACATAGAAACACATAGAATCTCAATCATCACCAAATTACATCCTAAACTATCCAAACA
Source organism: Draba incana (assembly GCA_963576765.1). NCBI lineage: Eukaryota > Viridiplantae > Streptophyta > Magnoliopsida > Brassicales > Brassicaceae > Draba > Draba incana. Next base: position 17,356,775 of record OY755202.1, on the reverse strand, counting down.
ATCTCCTCTCTCCATAATGTTCACAACATATGGCACATTCTTTTGGTGCTTATGGTATGAGTTTTCAACAACCAGGTTATCGTGTAAGTTACTGCAATACACAATCAAAGGAAATATTTCTCTTGGTCCCTTCAAACAGGATCAAAAGGCCCATGAAGTAATCTCAAAAGTCCTACACCTTGCTGATATTGCTAAGGAACCTTCTTTAGAGAAATGGGCTTCCATGGTTGACATAAGCAACAATTTCCATGGTATACGAACCTCTCAGATTCCTATCTCTCTGTCTTGAAGGTAAAAAATTTACACTACTTTCTCATGGTACTTTATTCTCTGGTTATAGTTTGATGGTTAAGTGACTTCCCGACCTCGGCTGTTTGTTAAGACTCTCTTGCATACTTCTGTGGCTTTTCACAAAAAGCTTGTTGTTGATTTGATTTGGTTCCATGTAGTGATCTTGAAGAGACAACCAACACAGAGGTACACAAATCTGATTCATTTACGTTCATGTTTTTACTATGTTCTTGAAAACTCTAAAAACAGAACTTGTGTTTCTTTTGATCAGAATTCACGAGCATACGAGGCTGCCTGGAAGTTACTCAAGGTTTTGTTTTATAGTTTTGGAAAATTCCACGGGTTTAATCTTCGGGAAGCCTCATGACGTAGCGTGTTGGTTCTTCAGGGTGCAAATGGAGTTCTTGTCCTTGGAGGGTTTGGTGAGAGGGGAGTGGAAGGGAAGATTCTTGCAGCAAAATATGCTTGAGAAAATAATATCCCATTCCTCGGTATATGTCTCGGGATGCAGATCGCTGTCTCTGCTTGTTTGATGCGAGTAGCACATAATTTAAATGTGAAACCAATCATCCATGCCTAAGGGCTCCATGACTCATATGGGAGGCACAATGCGATTAGGCTCAAGAAGAGCCTACTGATATAATGCGTTTTTGGCATATTCTAACCTTTGTTTTGCAGGATTTTATCGAGTCTTTTTCTCTTCTTTTGAGTCATTTTAGGTTTAAAGGAGACTTGGGAACATGGATTTGAGCATTCGGGGGCCATTGAAGCAAACGGGACAAATCCGGAGAAAAGATGGCGTTTTGAAGAACGGAGCACCTGCTCGGTTTGGTGCGAGCACCTGCTCGCCCGAGGACTCGAAGACTTGGAGCCCTCTGGAAACTGGACCGGTCGGTCTGACCTCAGGACCGACCGGTTCACGCTCAAAGACCATCCACACCCGAAGACCGGACCGACCGGTCCAAGACTAGACCGACCAGTCGGTCACCCAGATCCGATTTAACCTATTTTTGTTTATAAATAAGCAGTAGCCGCCTCTGAAAACATGATCACGATTCATTTCATTTTCACTCATTACTTTTTGGAGATTCTCTTGGCTACTCTTTGCTTTTGTTCTTTTGCTTTTGGATTCAAGATTGGAGATTCATTTTCACAACATCTATTGAGAAGAATTCTAAACCCTCATCTATTTCAATTCCATCATGAATTCTCTTTGTTGTTTTGATGTGTTTGTCTCCTCCATGATTGAGTAGTCCTCTAGCTAGATCGAGGTTTTCGATGGTGATTTAGGATTGTTAGTGACTGAGCAAAATAGGATTGTATTATTCATACGTCTTCATCAATAGGGGTTCTTCATGCTTAGATTAATATTGATCACTTAATCTATGATTTCAAGTTTAACTTATTCACGACAGTGCTCTAGGTTGCTAGATAACCCATTGATGAGCAATTGGTGTGTAACCAACGACAGTTGATTGTTACCATCAATTGTGAACGAATTGAACCAACTCTTAATGCTTGTCTGCATCATTACTAAATCCAAACGACAGTTTAGGCATTTAGGTTGCTGGATAAAGATATTGATACATCACGACAGTGGGGCAATATTATCTTCATGTTTGAGTTCTAGACCGAATTGCTTTAATTCCTGAATAGTAGCTCAGTCCTTAATCCGAGATCACCAGAGAATAACCTTGATCTAGTGCTTTTCCTTATTGAATTTCATATCATTTAAATTGCAGCTTTCACTATTTCGTTATAACAAAAAACCATATTTTATCTTAGCTTTAAGTTAAAATCCATAATTTCATAGTGTAACCTTGGTCTCTATGGATTTGATACCCTTTATACTACTGCGAATGTCTGTGCACTTGCAGAATTATTTTGGGATTAAAACTTAGCACATCAAGCTTTTGGCGCCGTTGCCGGGGACCAATTGCGTTACCTTTGAAATTCGATTTTATTTATAGTCTAAGAATTTTGCTAATTTTGTTTTTATTTTCTTTTGCGTGTGTCTCAGATGTAAATTCCAGCCAACATAGGCGAGGAAACCGACAATCGAACCGCAAATGGTCATGTAGCCAATGCTATCCGGCGAATGGAGCAACAAATAGCTCAATTGCATCAACAGCAACAACCGCAGCAGCGTCGTACAATTAGGGATATGGACAATCCCCATACTTCCTATCGAAACCGAGCGACAATTATTCCACCTGCTTTTGAGGGGCAAGACTATGAGATTAAGCCTCAGCTGATATCACTGGTTAAGCAGAACATGTTTCATGGACTTCCCGCAGATCATATAGAGAACTTCGAGGAGATTTGCTCCACAACAAGCTCTAATGGAGTGAACCAGGATTTCATGAAATGCAAGCTTTTCCCTTTCTCACTCGCGGACAAAGCCTCCCGCTGGCTCAAGTTGCTACCAGCCGGATCCATCACAACTTGGCCGCAATGTATAGCAGCATTCTTGGGTCATTTCTACACCAAAGCCATGACTGCGCGCCTAAGAAATAAGATCTCTACATTCCAAAAACGTGCAGGAGAGTCTTTTAGTGAGGCATGGGAACGGTTCAAGGAATACAAAAGGAAGTGTCCACACCATGGATTCGCCGATGAGAAATTGCTTAGTATCTTCTACGATGGTGTTGATCGTAATGCTAGGAACACTTTGGATGCTGCGAGTAATGGTGATTTTATGACCAGGACCAAGGAAGAAGCGATTAGATTGATAGAGAACTTGGCTGCGAGTTCCAGGAATCAATGCCATGACCGTGATGAGCCTGTATATACCAGCAATGTTGAATCACAGAAGATTGATGAGCTGACAGCGAAAGTAAACCTGCTGTTGAAGAGGAATCAGGAGAGTATTGACTATGAGAACAAGGGAAATGAGCAGCTCATAGAGGTGAACTATGTGGGTGGAGACCATATGTTTCCAAGCGTTCAAACTCATGCACCTACCCCTCAAGACGAGCTGAAATCCCTCCTCCAATTGGCTTTACTCAACCAGCAGAATTCTGTTATAGAAATCATTACCATGATGGACAACATGTATAACGATCTCAATGGTAAGATAGAAGCTATCTGCACTCGTGCGAAGGAGCTCGATAATCGAGTAGTCCAACCCGCCGAAAAAGTCAAGAATGCACAAGGAACACCTGCTCCATAAAAGAAAAAGGATGAAGAGATTGCTGGATCGTCTTCTAGAGTGCTTCGACCGAATGAGCTCGTGAATAAGGTTAGGTCACCTGCTTACACCCCTTACCAATTTCCACCACCATTGAGGGTATTACCTAAGGGTGAGGACCCAGGAAAATTCTTTGTCCCATGCGCCATTGAAAGAGTTGAATTCGGAGAATCTCTTTGCGATTCTGGTTCTTGTGTGAATCTCATGTCAAGGGCTATTGCGAAGAAGTTGAAGATTGCTAAGATAGAACCTAGCCATATGACTCTTAGATTTGCAAACTCATCCACCGCAACATCGTACGGCATCATTCGCGATTTACCAGTCCGAATAGGGGATTGCCTAGCTCTAACAAATTTCCAGGTTGTAGAGATGAAAGAAGGTTACGATACATCTCTCCTCCTTGGGAGACCGTTCATGGCTACGGTGGGTGCAATCATTGATATGCCAAATAAGCGACTCTCTTTTTCCAAGGTCAACGAAAAGGTTTTCTATAGAGCCATTCCCAAAAGAACCGCCACTCACGCCTCATGCATTTCGGCAGTAGAAAGAGAAGACCTATCGGTCGATGTTGTCAAAGAGCTTGGTGATAGCAGTGAGATCAATGGAGCTCTAGATGGAAATCGTTCTCATATCGCCAAAATGTCTAGGGAGAAGACAAAGGGGCAGGGAAACGTACAATGCAAAGGGACAAAGGGTGAGCCTAAGATAACTTTGATCCCTCAAGGATATGATGGAAATTCGGTCGAATACAAGGTGAAGTGTAAAGGTACCCCTAAGCCTTTCTCCAGAGTTAGAACTATTCTTCCGTTAGAGTTTAAAGGAAAGGGTATCAGTCTTGTGAATGGGATACCGAGTGAGGTCCTGCAGCTAAACATAAGTGATCAAAGAGAGAATGGACAACGTCTCAACCCACCTCCACCGAGCCCTGATCCGAAAAAGAAACTCTCTATTCCTCAAACGAATTATGCTCACGCCTAGGCATCATACAAACGTCAAGCTAATGACGTTAAACAAAGCGCTTTGTGGGAGGCAACCCACTTGTAAGTGTCTATATGCTCTTTTGATTTTCTTTTCTTTTCTATTTTACCTTCCTTTTCGTTTTCGTTTTTGTTTTTTTTTTTTCCTTAGGATTTTTCGTCACAGAAATTTTGGCTCCGGACTGGACAGTGGATCGGTCGATCCTCTAGAGGACCGGTCGATCCACATCACGAATTAGTCATTTTGACTCTGGAAAACGGACTGGTCGGTCCGGTGATCCGACCGGTCGATCCTCTTCGTCCCGCGGATCGCGTAAGTCGCTGACAACAGGACCGGTCGATCGGAAATCCGACCGGTCGATCCCCCTCTTCCCACGGGTCAGGTAAGTGTCTGGAAATCAGACCGACCGGTCCAGTATCGGGACCGGTTGGTCCGACTACCCGGGTAAGTGAAATTTTCATCAATTTTTCGGTTTAGACCGGTTATTTCACTTAAGGTGAACCGGTTTGCCCCCTATAAACAAAAACCCCATGATCCAAACCTCTCATTACCGATCAAAACACCAAAAACTCTTCTCCCCCAAGTGTTCTTGGTGAATTTCTCCAAAAACTTCAACAAACCCTAAGTTCTTCAATTCTTACCTGAATCAAACAATTTTTGGCACTAAATCGCTTAGTTTTTCAAGCTCTTTCTGATTATCTAATCAATTTATTCGATCTGCAAGGTATGAGCTTTATATTTGCATGTCAAAATTCGGGTTTTTGGGTTTGTTCTTTGTCCTTGGATTTTGTCGTTTAATTCGCTTGTCTCTTACTCTCCTTGGTTCGTTTTTGTAGCTATGGGTCGAACGAGACATCCACAAGCACCAAATTCGCCACCCGAGGTTGATTCAAATGAAGAACATGAAAATCGGACCAATCACTCTCACGACAAACCGAAGAGAGCATCGAGAAAGGACAAGGGCAAGGGAATAACGAGTTCTAGCCAACCGGATCCTCTTCGTCGTTCTCGAAGCACGAGTATTCAATGGCCACGACCGGACGGTATCCCTTTACCTGGAATTGATATTCATCCTAAGATAGACCGGAAGGATTTAGTTAGGGAACCATCTTTCAGGAACAAATGGAAAGGAGACGGTTGGGTTAAGTATAATAGCATATGCTATAATGGTTTGCTCAATGTTCAGATGTTGCCTACTCGTGTTTTATGCCCACAGATGCTGGATAAATTGGGTATAACTGATGAAGTATCTGCTGTTCTCCATCGTATGGGTTTTGGAACGATGGCTATGTACCAGTATCCGCTGTATCCTGATTTGGTACGACAGTTTTTGGCCTCCTGCAAAGTGTATTATAAGGACCCAGCTCACATGATAGCTGATCAAGGATCACTCTCGTATGTGATCCAAGGGACCGAGTATGAGATATCCCTTCGAGACATGTGCACTCTATATGGTTTTAACGAGGGTCATCAAGGTCCAGAGCTCCCCGATCGTCATGTCTTTCCTCACGGTGACCGCTTATGGAACTTGATCGGCATGGGTCTTGCAGAGCCGCGTAGCATGAAGCTCACTCTTATCAGAAATCCGATTATCCGCCTTATTGCTAAGGCTTTGAGCACTACTATGTTCTGCAAGGAGGAGCCGGGAGCTTTGCGTATCGGTGAGCTATTCCTACTGCATTTAGGGATACCAGAGTTCGTGTCTACGATCTACAGGGAGCCTTCTCGCGAAAACAGCACTAACTTCGGAGCGGTGTTTGCACAGTTCCTAGCAGAGAGGAAATTCAGGGGTCTATCTGGACCAGGCCAGAAGAAGCAAGAAGTCTGTGGAAGTCTCCTCACACCCATCTTCTCATTCCATCAGATTGATACGAGAGACAACGAGACTATCCTTACTCCTTCGCTCTTAGACATGCAGCATTTGACACAGAGCAGATGGATAGTTGGGGGTAAGTAGACATACTTCGATTTGGATGGGGGTCAGTGCTCCATTTCATTACCTAGTGATCACGCACTACTCACCTCCTTGGATAACGTGCAATTTCTCCCGCCTGTCTCACCTCAGCCCACCGGTTCGGATGCATCTCTGCGGCGCCGAAAGCGCCGCCATGTTAGTCGCGATCCCGATACTGCAGGTACTAGTAGTGGTCCTGCCCCGCCTGAGCCGAGCTACCAGCTTCCTCCATACGCCAACCAGTTTGCCGTCTCCCCGATTCGCGACGAATGGACTACACACGAGCATAGACATTGGCAGCACAGGAGTTTTCAGAAGCTCCACAGTATGATGTCTGCCATTTGGGGTGCCATTTCTTGCTCCCGAGGCACAGATGCAGTAGGAGGACCAGGCTTTGCTGGAAGCCACATGCCTCCGCCTGTTAGACGTTCTACCGCGGTGAGATCAGACGATGATGCTATGACAACAGACTCCGAGGACACAGCAGATTCTGACGAATCTCCACCTTTCTGATGACGTTAGACCTTCTAACTTTTCTTTTTCATTTTTTGCATTATTTTCTTTCTTTTTAATAGTTCTTTCCTTTCGATTTATTCTCACACCGGGTCGGTGTGAAGTAAGTCCGGGGGAGTGCTATTGATACTAATCATGTTTTCTATTTTCTTACTTTCTTTTTCTTATTTCCTATTTTAGATTTTTATTGAGTCTGTTTTTGGAATAATGAACTTGATCTTTTGGAATTCTTTCCGGACTAAGGATTACTTGCATGACTCACAGCATGGCCAAAGTTCTGTTTCGGAAAGGTCATGGGTGGTTGAAACATTCCCACACTTATCGGAATTAGGTTGATCCAATGTCATTTCAAATTTATTTGGTACCTAATCTTGATCTTTAATTTCTCTCTCAGGGGTTTGATGTTCATTGGGCAAGACTTTTTTGAACCATGTAAGACACCGCAACTTTCCATCTAGTATACTCTTTAACTCTCCTCTCTTTATTCAAAGCAACATGCTCAAGTGACCCTGAGGACTATGCGTAAACCCGTATATCTTTAGTGACCTCAGGAGAGCATGTTGTAAGGGAAACCAAAAGGATCGAAGTGACCCAAGGGACTATGCATAAACCCGTGTATCCTTTGTGATCTCATGGAGATTCGTCCCATAAAAAAAAAAAAAAAAACTTTTAAGCAATATGCCCAAAGTAGCCAGGAGATGATGCTTAAACCCGTGTCTCTTTTGTGACCTCACGGAAGGCATGTTGTAAGGGAAACTAAAAGTATCGAGTGAACCAGGGGATGATGCGTAAACCCGTATCTCCTTTGTGATCTCATAAGATTCGTCCCATAAAAAAATTTAAAAAAAAAAAAAAACTAAGTATATAACTATTAAAACCAATAATAATAACTAATTTTGAGAGAGGGTTTGAGTTTTAAATGAGTATGCAGGAGAGGGTCTTGGTTAGAAGAAATCGGCACCCCTTGAAACGATCCCCTTGGGTAAGATCACTGTACTTTGATTTTCATTAATCTATTTAAGAGATGATATTGAGGATGCCAACGTTTGATGAGTTGTGGATGACTAAGCTTAGGCTATGAACCCCATGATTGATTACGGTACATGTTCTACGGCCCGTTGATGAAAGTATGAAGTCTGAGATCTTTCCAACTAGCGAGTGAACTCCATCCGGTTTTTCTGATACTTTTCTGTTCTAGATTTTGTTTTGTTTGAGGACAAACAAAGATCTAAGTCTGGGGGAGTTGATATAATGCGTTTTTGGCACATTCTAACCTTTGCTTTGTAGGATTTTATCGAGTCTTTTTCTCTTCTTTTGAGTCATTTTAGGTTTAAAGGAGACTTGGGAACATGGATTTGAGCATTCGGGGGTCATTGAAGCAAACGGGACAAATCCGGAGAAAAGATGGCATTTTGAAGAACGGAGCACCTGCTCGGTTTGGTGCGAGCACCTGCTCGCCTGAGGACTCGAAGACTTGGAGCCCTCTGGAAACTGGACCGGTCGGTCTGACCTTAGGACCGACCGGTCCACGCTCGAAGACCATCCACACCCGAAGACCGGACCGACCGGTCCAAGACCAGACCGACCGGTCGGTCACCCAGATCCGATTTAACCTATTTTGTTTATAAATAAGAAGTAGCCTCCTCTGAAAACATGATCACGATTCATTTCATTTTCACTCATTACTTTTTGGAGATTCTCTTGGCTACTCTTTGCTTTTGTTCTTTTGCTTTTGGATTCAAGATTGGAGATTCATTTTCACAACATCTATTGAGAAGAATTCTAAACCCTCATCTATTTCAATTCCATCATGAATTCTCTTTGTTGTTTTGATGTGTTTGTCTCCTCCATGATTGAGTAGTCCTCTAGCTAGATCGAGGTTTTCGATGGTGATTTAGGATTGTTAGTGACTGAGCAAAATAGGATTGTATTATTCATACGTCTTCATCAATAGGGGTTCTTCATGCTTAGATTAATATTGATCACTTAATCTATGATTTCAAGTTTAACTTATTCACGACAGTGCTCTAGGTTGCTAGATAACCCATTGATGAGCAATTGGTGTGTAACCAACGACAGTTGATTGTTACCATCAATTGTGAACGAATTGAACCAACTCTTAATGCTTGTCTGCATCATTACTAAATCCAAACGACAGTTTAGGCATTTAGGTTGCTGGATAAAGATATTGATACATCACGACAGTGGGGCAATATTATCTTCATGTTTGAGTTCTAGACCGAATTGCTTTAATTCCTGAATAGTAGCTCAGTCCTTAATCCGAGATCACCAGAGAATAACCTTGATCTAGTGCTTTTCCTTATTGAATTTCATATCATTTAAATTGCAGCTTTCACTATTTCGTTACAACCAAAAACCATATTTTATCTTAGCTTTAAGTTAAAATCCATAATTTCATAGTGTAACCTTGGTCTCTGTGGATTCGATACCCTTTATACTACTGCGATTGTCTGTGCACTTGCAGAATTATTTTGGGATTAAAACTTAGCACATCACCTACTTTGTTGAGGTCCCAAATGGAAACTAATCAATTGTTGATCAAGAACAAAACTTAGAACAAGGACACACATTCTTTTGGGTAGTTAAGATTACCTCTTTTTTGGTTTTTCATTGATTTATATAGAAACAAAGCACATGAAACAAATAACAAGTGAATGAGAGAGTGGTATTATGGTCCTATAAACTAGGAAGCCACTCACCATTATTTTCATAAACAACAATTAAAAAAATTAACTAAAACAAATAATGAAATACTAATTAATAGACAATCGTATCTCATCATACTTCCATGTCAAGGATAGCAAATCTGCAAGACTATAAGAAACCATCATCTATTTTAATCACTATGCAAATGCTAGATTACTTATGTGTCTATTTACTTGCTTCTTGCAGATATGGGAACAAAGAGTTTGTCGGTGTGAGAGACACCGACATAGATACGAGGTACGGATATTTTGAATATACATTTTGGTTTCTTAAAGCCTTTTCTTGATATTGATGATGTAATTATTTGCTTTCTTGTAGGTGAATCCTGAGATGGTTGGATGCCTCGAGAAGGCAGGTCTCTCTTTCGTTGCAAAAGATGAAACTGGCGAACGAAAAGAGGTTGGTTCTGTGTCTATTAACCGTAAAATCACTGAAACTCGGTTAGTTACATGATCTTATTCTCTAAATCTAATGGTGATATTGCAGATTGTTGAAGTTCCGAGCCACCCTTTTTTCATCGGTACTCAATTCCAGTACAAATCGAGACTCGAGAAAGTATCTCCTCTCTTCTTAGGTAAGAATTCTTATGTCATGATTTTAAATAAAAGCTCCAAACTTTTTTGTTTTGTTTGATCTGTTCAGAATTTTGAATCAATTACAAATCTTTGTTTTTAGAACTAATTGCAGCATCCTATGGTGAGCTAGATGGAGTCATGAATCCAGTTTCCATTCACCAAGACAACAACAAAACTATGGGATTTGGAAAAGGAACAATGGTTGATTCAAAGCATGTATTTTGTAATGGAACCAACAAGAAATCTCAGAAACATCTTGTTCCATGTTAAGACATAACATAAATACTTCAGTGACCTCTCTCTCTCCATCAAATTTCAGATAACCATTTATCTGATTTTAGTCTCTTAACACCATGGAATTGATTCTTGTTCCATCTTTGAGTAGTTTCTTTTTCTTTTTCCCTTTTTTCCCTTTGATTTTCTTTGTATAGCTGCAGTAACCTCCAGTGTCAGATTTCAGACCCAATTATAAGTGATGTCCTATGTACTGACACTGCTAAAACATGTCCTATGATCCTATGTACAGATCTTGTATAGCTTTTTCCATCAAATATAATGAGATGTGAAAGTAATAGCCTTCCTTACCTTATTAGTCAGAGCATGTTAGTTTGCTTATTTGGCATTCCCGTTCAAATGGTTCATCTAAATGTTCTATCAAAATGAATTATTTCCATTCAAATGAACTAATTTAGTTCAGCAAAATGACTTTTAAAATTTTATCTAAAATTTTAAAGCTCATCCAAATGGTCCATTTGAATGATGTTCATTTTTTACACTAAACGAACAACAACTCTCATCTTCATTTTCATTTGAATGAACAAATGAACAAGCCTCAAACTATTTATTAATTATTCATATAATCATATTACTACTGTATATGTTTATCCAAACCGAATCAAACCAATTTTTTTTGCCAGACCGAAATTATAATTGGTTTGTAGTTCAGATCCTTTTTCAGAAATCTGAAATCCCAACGACCATACCGGAAAACACGAATGTAAATAGCATAAAAGTCGAGAGTTGATCTGTAAATAGCATAAAAGTAGAGGGTATATTACTAAAAGAAGAAGGAAATCGTACGGTACCGTGGGGCTTTGGTTTGGATCTTCCGTTAAAACAATGTTCCTTCCATTGGCGGTTGTTCTCTAACTTCTTCGTCACTCTATCTTCTTTTCTGGTCTCTCTCTATGACTCTAATATCTTTCTTCCAAATTTTACCCTTTTATATCAGGGGGTTTATTGGTTTTGGTATTTTGATGGATTTTGAAATTCATGTAGAATTAGCAAATCCATTGATTTCAAAATCAAATCATATGGATTTAAAAATCAATAAGAAAGATTTCAAATTAAATAATGTGGATTCAAGAATCAGCAAAAAAAATTTCAAAATCAAATAAAGTGCATTTTTAAATCCAGCAACAAAAAACATCATAAAAATAAACCATCATTGATATAGAGAAATGTTTTTTGAAGACATAGTGAGATTTACAGAAACAAACATGAACATATTGATAATGTGAAGAAATAAATATGGACGTAATATTTGGGAAAATATGTGGAAGATGTGTCTAATCATTTCAAAATAACAAGTTTTTGTTAAGGATTTCACTCTTCATATTTGTAACACAAAATCACTCCCAAATCCATTCAAATCCAAATCCTTATACAAAATTTTGATATTGAATAAGACTTGATTCCATTTTGTATTTTGAAATCATAAATTGAATAACATAGGATTCTAATACGGATTTTAATATGATTGATTGAATAACATGGGATTCTAATGAGGATTTAAAAATGATAAATTGAATAACTAGGGGTGGGCGTTCGGTTCTTCGGTTCGGTTTTTCGGTTTTCGGTTCTAGCTAAAATGAGTCCATATAGAACCATATGAGTTATAGGTCGGTTCAGTTCGGTTTCACTTCGGTTTCGGTTCGGCTCGGTTTCATATTTAGAGATTCATATTATAACCAAATTGCTTCGGTTTCGGTTCGGTTTCGGTTCGGTTTCGGTTATTAATAGAATAACCGAATCAAAACCTAAACAAATCATGTCCCGAATCAAAAATAAAACACAAAAACATTATACGTAAAGAGTTTTGAGTCTAAAGTCCATAATGAAACATCAAATGGAACACAAAATGAAACACAAAGTCCATAAGCATAAAATGAAACACAAAATACCTTAGGACCAAAACATAAAATCTTAAATAAAACATAAATTCTTAAAAAATTATTAGATAAAACATAATACTTAATTTATGTTTCAGATATTTCGGTTATCCGTGGATTTTCGGTTCGGCTCGGTTTCGGTTTCGGTTTTTCGGTTCTAAGCACATAAGATCCATTGGGTATTTTTTTTAAAATCGGTTCGGACTCGGTTCGGGTAATATCGGTTCGGTTCGGTTCGGTTTTTCGGTTCCGGGTATTTTTGCCCACCCCTATGAATAACATTGGATTTGGATGAGGATTTTAAAATGATAAATTGAATAATATAGGATTTGGAGTGGATTTCAAAATCCACTAAAATACCAAAACCAATAACCCCCTAGTTTTGGTTTTTCTATTTTTTTTGAAATTGTAATTAGTTGTTTGATAAATTGAGATTTAATTAGAAGACACTTACCGCGCAAGTTTCTTCCATCTCCGAATCCTGAACCGATCATTTTGAGGTGGTCAACATGATTAATATAGTCTCTTCTGTTGATTTTATTTTTAATGATGAATTTAATTATCTTTGTTTTGGTTTTCTTCGGCTAAGCTATTGTTTTGTTGGGTTTGCTTCTACTTAAGCTCAGTTTTTTTTTTTTTTTTGGCATCTAGAAAGGTTAATTAAGTCTAGGAGTGCACATAATACAAAGGCCGGCAGGATGTATTGGGTTGTATTGCGAGGTTTTTAGAGTCTTTTGTTTGGGCCTTGTTCCCCGTACTCGTTTGGGCTCTTGGTTCCAAATGGATAAGTTAATCATTTTGACATGGCTACAGATGGGTTTATTAGCTTTTACTTAAACCAGGTTAACCAATTAATTAGTTCCATTATTTTAATTACCTAATTAAGGTGTTTAATAAAAAAAAAAATATACCTCGGGTAGTCATATTCAACTTTTATGCCTCATTTGGGGATAAGAGATTCTGAGCTGTCTTTGTGATTGGTATGAAATTTTCAATTTTTTATCTTTATTATTGATGAACTTCTTAAACATCTATGTATTTTGTTGGATATGAATTTGATTTAGAATTTGAGAGCTGGATTTAGGTTTAGAGTTCCTTTTAATCTCCTTCTCTGTAATCTTAACCGACTGAGAGGTGATCATCATGATTAATTTTAGTCTCTTTCTGTTGATTTTATTTTTGATGATGAATTTAATTATCTTTGTTTTGATTTTATTCGGCTAAGCTATTGCTTTAGTGAGTTTGCTTCTTCTTAAGCTAAGAGTCTAGAAGTACACATAATACAAGAGCCGGTAGGATGTACTGGGTTCTATTGCAAGGTTTTTTAGGGTCTTTTGTTTGGGCATGTCCCTCAGTATGCGTTTGGGCTCTTGGTTCCAAATAGATTAGTTATCATTTTTACATGACTAGGGGTGGGCAAAAAATCCGAAACCGAAAAACCAAACCGAACCCGACCCGAAATTACCCGAACCGAACCGAACCCAATTTCTAAAAATAACTGAATGGGTTCTAAATATCTAAAACCGAAAAACTGAACCCGAACCCGATCTGAACCAAAAACTAAACGGGTAACCGAAATACCCGAAACATAAAATTAACCTACATATATTTAGATATAAGATAGGGTATGTTCATATACTTTAGGCAAATTTTATTGTTTTTTAGTTATTTTTGGTCAACTCGGAAATTATAGGTATATTTGGCTAAAAATAATCAATTTAGTTAGGTATATTATTTGAAAATTTCAATTTCTTTTTATCATTTTCGGATAACTCGAGTTAAAAATAATTAAATCGAACCAAAATCGGGAAAATTTTACGTAATTATGAGTTTCTCGGATAACCGAAACCGAAACCGGCACTAACCGAACCGAAACCGAACCGAAATTTTAAATTACCCGAATGGGTATTATATTCCTAAAACCGAAAACCCGATAACCGAATTAACCGAACCGAAACCCGAATGGTTACCCGAACGCCCATGCCTAGACATGACTATGGATGGTTTTATTCGCTTTTACTTGAACTAGGTTAATCAATTTATTTTCTGATTACCCACCCAATTAGGGTGTTTAAAAAAAATATAATGGTCATATTCAATTTTTATGCCTCATTTGGGGATAAGAGATTATGAGGTGTCCTTATGATTGGTATGAAATCTTCAATTTATTTAACATCTTTATTCTTGATTTTCTTTAATCTCCATCTCCGTAATCTTAACTGATTGAGAGGTGATCATCATGATTAATTTTAGTCTCCTTCTGTTTATTTTATTTTTGATGATGAATTTAATTATCTTTGTTTTGATTTTATTCGGCTAAGCTATTGCTTTAATGGGATTTGCTTCTACTTAGGCTAAGAGTCTAGGAGTACACATAATACAAGAGCCGTTAGGATGTACTGGGTTGTATTGCGAGGTTTTTAGGGTTTTTTGTTTAGGCATGTCCCCTAGTACTCGTTTGGGCTCTTGGTTCCAAATAGATTCATTATCATTTTGACTTGACTACAGATTGGTTTATTCGCTTTTACTTGAACTAAGTTAATCAATTTATTTATTTTATTACCCAATTAGGATGTTTTAAAAAAAATAAAACTTGGTTGGTCATATTCAATTTTGATGCCTCATTTGGGGATAGGAGATTTTGAGTTGTTCTTGTGATTTGTATGAAATCTTCAGTTTTTTATCTTAATTCTTGATGAGTTTCTTAAATCTCCATGTATTTTTTTGGATTTGAATTTAATTTAGAATTTGGGAATTGGATTTAGGGTTAGAGTTCCCTTTGATCTCCATCTCTGTAATCTGAACCTACTGAGAGGTCATCAATATGATTAATTTTAGTCTCCTTCTGTTGATTTAATTTTTGATGATTAATTTAATTATCTTTGTTTTGATTTATTCGGCTAAGATATGGTTTTTCTGGGTTTGCTTCTACTTAAGCTAAGAGTCTATGAATACACATAATACAAGAGTAGGTAGGATGTACTGGGTTGTATTGCGAGGTTTTTAGGGTTTTGTTTAGGCATGTCCCCCAGTACTCGTTTGGGCTCTTGGTTCCAAATAGATTCATTATCATTTTGACTTGACTATACGGATTGGTTTATTCGCTTTTACTTGAACTAGGTTAATCAATTTATTTTTGATTACCCAAGAAGGGTGTTTTAATAAAAATATAACTTGGTTGGTCATATTCAATTTTTATGCCTCACTTTGGGGATAAGAGATTTTGAGTTGTCTTTGTGTTTGGTATGAAATTTTCAGTTCTTTTTATCTTTATTCTTGATGAATTTCTTAAGCTTCCATATATTTTGTTGGATATGAATTTGAATTAGTATTTGGGAACTGGATTTTGGGTTACAGTTCCCTTTGATCTTTGGTTAGTAACATATTTGTCTTCTCAGTTCTTATTAGGGTCCCCTGTTTTTGTGGAGTGAAGTGATTGATTCCAATGGAACCTACATCAGCATCTCGGATTGAAGAGGTTAGCTTTCGATATTCGTTGCGTTACAAATTATTTTATAGATTACTCGTGTTATTCTGCTTATTTTTGATCACTTTAGATCCTACTACTCTATATTACATACTTGATTTATGCAAATTGAGGATGTAGATTAGATTTTGAAATATGGTTTGATCTTAAATGCATTTTCTTTGTTTTTTCAGGACAAGGACACGAATGTTGAACATCCTATTAGTCCTCATCGTCAACGTAAGGTAAGACTGAACATATATCAACCTGATAGAATGCATTACGGCTAAATTTTTTTTTTTTTTTTTGACATATGATATAGGTTGTCGCTAGATGGGACCCGGCTGAATCGCAGAGGCCAGACATCAATGAAGCTCCGGTATTCAAGCCGTCACTAGAGGTACTAGCTGCTCATCCATCATTTTTTAGAGCTTTTGATGGATGTTTTGTTGATTTATTGTACTTTTTATGTGTCTAGGAGTTTGAAAATGTACTTGGTTACATTGAAAAGATACGTCCATTAGCGGAATCATTTGGTATATGTCGTATCATACCACCGTCTAATTGGGCTCCTCGGGCTCCTCCTTGTCGGCTTAAGGAGAAAAGTGTATGGGAGGATATAAAGTTCCCCACCCGTATTCAGAATGTGGACTTGCTTCAGAACCGGGAGCCAATGAAGAAGAAGAAACCAAAGGGAAGAAAACCGAAACGAAAAAGAAGAATCTCAAAAATGGCCTCCTACCCTGAGACGAACAGAGAAGGGAAGTTTGGTTTCAACTCTGGTTCTGATTTCACTCTTGAGGAGTTTGAGAAATACGCTCGATATTTCAAAGACTCCTACTTTGAAAGAAAAGGCAATTTTGGAGATGCACCATCTGTTGAGGAAATCGAAGGAGAATACTGGCGGATAGTTGAGCAACCAACGGATGAGGTCGAGGTACACAATATGTTTCTTTGGTCGTTATTAACACAAATTAGTTGTGTCAGCGGTTTTGTAATTCGATTTCCCGTTGCAGGTTTATTACGGCGCTGATTTGGAGAATCGGGTACTTGGAAGCGGTTTTTACACCGGAGCGAAAATGTTTTCTGTAAAAACTGATATGGATCGATCCATAGTTTCTGGTTGGAACTTAAATAATGTGCCGCGTCTTAATGGTTCTGTACTCTCTTTTGAGCAATGTGATATTTCGGGTATTGTCGTGCCATGGCTCTATGCTGGGATGTGTTTTTCATCGTTTTGTTGGGTAAGATTACACTTTACACTGTCTGGTCATTTTGAAATTTTGTTTCTAAATTTTACCAAATGTTTGATATTTTGATTGGAACAGCATGTTGAGGACCATCACCTATATTCACTCAACTACCACCATTTTGGCGAGCCACAAGTATGGTACGGAGTTCCAGGAAGCCACGCAACCGCCCTCGAGAAGGCGATGAGAAAACATCTACCAGATTTGTTTGATGAACAACCTAATCTACTTCATGGACTGGTTACTCAATTTTCTCCTTCCATTTTAAAAGATGAGGGAGTCCCGGTTTATCAGTTGGTTCAGCATTCAGGGGAGTATGTCCTAACATTCCCGAGGGCATATCATTGCGGATTCAACTGTGGATTCAACTGTGCAGAAGCGGTGAATTTGGCTCCCGTTGACTGGTTGGCTCACGGACAGAACGCTGTTGAATTGTACAATACAGAGACTCGGAAAACGTCTCTATCTCATGACAAACTTCTCTTTGGAGCAGCTCATGAAGCGGTTAAGTTGCTTTGGAAACTCTCAGCTCATGGGGAAGAAAATACAAATAATTTAAGATGGAAAAGTTTCTGTGGGAAGAATGGAACTCTTACTAAGGCAATCGAGACTCGGTTACGGATGGAAGAGAGAAGAATCGAGGCTCTTGGCAGTGGCGGTTTCACCCTGCTAAAGATGAAGAAGGAGTTTGATTCGAATTTCGAAAGGGAATGCGTCTTGTGCTTATATGACTTGCACCTTTCGGCTTCTGGCTGCAATAAATGCTCCTCCGACGAATATGCTTGTACAAAACACGCGGATGATCTCTGTTCTTGTGAAGGGAACGATCGGTTTATTCTTCTTTGTTACACCATTGATGAGTTAAGCTCGTTGGTTAGAGCATTGGAAGGCAAATCAGATGATCTAAAAATTTGGGCTTCTAAGGTCATAGAAGATTATTCAGAGACTCAAAAGGGAGAATCTAGTTCAGTTACCGATGAGGAGAAAACGCTAAAAGAAGGTCCTTTTGATCTGAATATCGAATTTCAATTCGATGTCGAGGTTAAAGCTTCATCAGAGACCCGTGATGATGCTTCCATGATGAACTTTGCTACCTGTGTCGAGCCTATAAACCTTGGGTTCTTGGTTTACGGAAAGCTTTGGTGTAACAAGCATGTTATATTTCCAAAAGGTCTATCTCCCTAAACCCTTTTTTAGCCTAAACTTTATGTGTTAGAAAAAGCTTATGTTAGTGATGGTTTGATTTTTTTTTTTTTTAACAGGGTTTAAGAGCCGGGTTAAGTTCTATAACGTGCAAAATCCAATGAAAATGAGCTATTACATTTCTGAGGTTGTTGATGCAGGACTTATGGGTCCAGTCTTCAGGGTAAAAGCCTTTTTACAACGTTTTCATGTTATGTTTGAAATATTTGGAAATTCAACTTACATTGTTTTATATTGTCTCATGTTACTCTGGAAGAATCTCAAGACGAGAGCTTCTCTAATACCTCAGCTCAGCAATGCTGGCAAATGGTGTTGCAAAGAGTTAACAAAGAGATATCAAAACGCAGCAGCCAAGAACAAAATGTTCATACTTTAAAAAGCATCGACGGGCTACAAATGTTTGGTTTTCTCTCCCCGTCTATAATTCAGGTAAACATAACAACTAGCTAGGGGTGTCCAATCCGGTTTTCGGTTTACGAAATATAGAAACCCAATTGATACTGAAAACCATTTTATTTGACATTCAAGATGGTTTTCATGTCGGTTTCGATATGGTTTTCTAGAGAAATATCTTGAATTATAAGGATTTTTAAAGAAATTTCGGTTTATTTACATCTGCTAATTACAATTTATCATCTTCATCTCCAGGCCACTGAGGCTCTTGACCCGAACCATCGCCTAGTTGAGTATTGGAACCATAAGAAACATAGGGATTGTTGGACATGAAAGATTGTTTCACGTCAATCTCTTCCCGTAGCTTAACCAAGAGATATTGGTTAAGTTTGACTTAAGTGAAATTGTCAAACTTCATGGAGATTTAGTATATATTTTATCTGACTGTGATCTAAAATTCACGGCTAGATATTTGACGAACTTTTGAGGAAAACCCTTGGAACGATTTTGTGCATTAGTAGTGCTTTTCCTAAAGAGTCAGATGAGTAGAGAGAGCGAACTATCAGGACGATAGATGATCTACTTCAGATATGTTTGTTAGATTGAACTAAGACTTGGGAAGTCTTTTTGCCCTTAGTAAAATTCACATACAATAGTAGCTACCATGCTAGTATTTGAATATCATCGTATGAAGCGTTATACGAGCGTCCTGGTCGGATACTCATTTGTTGGACTAGAGTTGGAGAAAGACATAAGTTTTGGTCAGAGTTTTAAAAGAGACTACGGATAGAATTAGCCTTGTTCGGGCTAATATGAGGAAGATATAAGCCGATCGACAGAGGAGAATAGTTGTGTTTTGATGTAGATGATTGAGTATGGTTAAAGGCCAGATCAGAGAAAGGAAAGCCGAATCAGAGAAATTGAGTATGGATAAAAGCCGATCGATGTAGAATTGATAAACCAAGTAAGTTGACTTTATGGTATAAGGTCCTTACCGCAGTATCAAAAGAATAGGAGTAGATAGATCTTTTATTGAGTGTGAGATTACATGATGGATTTCATGTAACCATGTTGGGTAAATAGTTTGTAGCCCGGATGAGCCACCATCAGAACGGATACAAGATCCGCAAACTGAACCTAGACCTTCTTCCCCTAAACTTTTTTGGATCGATGAGACACGATCTAGATTGAAAGGATGAGAGATTTTGCAGATTAGAGTTATTAGATGAAAAATATTAGTGGTGATGTTACTTGGGAAAAGGAAACAAGATTTAGAAAATCTCACCTGGAGGTGTTCACCGAACCTAGAAACGATGAAGTTGGACCGTCACATAGATGAGAATTCGGGTCGAATTTGTTGGAATTTGACTAGGTTTTACCGGATTAATCTCTATTAATCAACCTAACAGAATTCCATATAAGCCTAGGATCTAAGGTTTGCAAACTTTGAATCTATGTGATCAGATCTCGAATATACCTGGTGTTTATGCAGCGGAATTGAATCAGGGATTTGAGATCTATAGCGCCCCAAGCGTTGCGCCTCTACTGTTAGTCCACACGCACACAAACAGGAATCCGCAGGGTCGCTAGAGCCTGGAATCGGATCTTTCAGGGAATTTATGTTTCAGAGGCGGCTCTGGACTAAAAGCTTCTTCTCCAGGTCGTGCCTCATATCATATATATAGGCCCTGGAGAAAACCTAATTAATCCCTGAACCGATTCAGAATTAATTAAGTCGTTAAACCGAAATCCCTATTTCGGTTAAAGCCTGGTGTCGATCGAAATCCCTATTTCGGTTAAAGCCTGGTGTCGATCGACACAGCCAAAAAACCCTTATTCCGAATTTTAACAAAAACGTTTTAGGTCAAAATTCAATCTCATAAGCATCCTCTAATGAATTCAACTAATTCGATTTCATGCTTTAGATTCAGATTAGTTAAACCCTAAGGCTCTGATACCACTGTTGGAATTTGACTAGGTTTTACCGGATTAATCTCTATTAATCAACCTAACAGAATTCCATATAAGCCTAGGATCTAGGGTTTGCAAACTTTGAATCTATGTGATCAGATCTCGAATATACCTGGTGTTTATGCAGCGGAATTGAATCAGGGATTTGAGATCTATAGCGCCCCAAGCGTTGCGCCTCTACTGTTAGTCCACACGCACACAAACAGGAATCCGCAGGGTCGCTAGAGCCTGGAATCGGATCTTTCAGGGAATTTATGTTTCAGAGGCGGCTCTGGACTAAAAGCTTCTTCTCCAGGTCATGCCTCATATCATATATATAGGCCTTGGAGAAAACCTAATTAATCCCTGAACCGATTCAGAATTAATTAAGTCGTTAAACCGAAATCCCTATTTCGGTTAAAGCCTGGTGTCGATCGACGCCTCTTCTAAAACATGATTCTTATGTGTATCTAATACACATCATTTTGATCATTACATTAATGATCATTCCCGCATAAAGTAAATCCAGTTTGCTTAGGTATGTGACCCTGTAGGATCATATATTACTAGTAATGAGTTCATAACTCATAGATCATCAGCGGCTTCTAGCAAAACGTAATGACAACCTAGTATCATATGAATGTCTGATCTCGACAATACAACTATCACTAGAGTGAATACAAGTGTGATTTCAGGACATTCCCAACAGAATTCTAATAAGGAGGGAAGAATGTAATGACCCGTATGCGGCCTAGGCCGAAACCGGCCCAAGTCTCGCGGGACGGACGGACCAAACAAGGATTGTTTTGCCGTAGACCTAGTCTAAGCAGCTCCATGACTAAGCAGGGTGCTTGGTTATGCATCTTGGTGACTAAGCTAAGTTATCATGACGTTTCTTCAAGACGAAGTAACGTACGTTTCTTAGGGACGAAGTAACGTAGAGATTTCAAACTTGATAACAACTAGCTAGGGGTGTCCAATCCGGTTTTCGGTTTACGAAATATAGAAACCCAATTTATACTGAAAACCATTTTATTTGATATTCAAGATGGTTTTCATATCGGTTTGGATATGGTTTTCTAGAGAAATATCTTGAATTATAAGGCTTTTTAAAGAAATTTCGGTTTATTTACATCGGCTAATTACAATTTATCATCTTCATCTCCAGGCCACTGAGGCTCTTGACCCGAACCATCGCCTAGTTGAGTATTGGAACCATAAGAAACATAGGGAATTGTTGGACATGAAAGATTGTTTCACGTCAATCTCTTCCCGTAGCTTAACCAAAGGAAAACTTTTTGGGATCGATTTGATGTAATTTTAAACTTCAGGAAAATAAAGACCACCATGGAGAAGGCAACAGACGATCATAGATACAACTCACCAACTTTTTCAGTTTCTTTTTGTATTGTTAGTTTGAGTTGCCTTAATGATTTCACATTCTTTCTCTAATCAGGCTCTTGACGAAAAATTGTAATTTTGTTGTTTTAGAACATATTGTAATTTTCTCGCTAAGGCAGTTTTAGTAAAATCTCATGAAGTGAAATCGTAAAGATAGAGAACGAATTTCACGTCCGGAAAATTCTCAAACTCTGTTTTCAAAGTTGCTGAGAATAGCCAAAATTTGGAATGTCAAGCAGATTGACAGATGAGTTGGAATGGGCCCTACCAATTCGGTTTGTTCTGGTTCAACTTTAGAATTGGTAAAAATGATTGATAACCGGAAAAACCAAATCTCTTGAGTGAAAACCACTTATGATCTTGCCAAATCCAAGGTTTTTTTTTTTATTTTTTTTTCATTGTTCTTTGACTTCTTTCCCTAAAATTTAAAAGCGTAGTAGTGAATATTGATTGTTTCTTCAAATATGTTTTGGTTTAATTGGATTGGGCTCCCTTCACGTTATTTAATTATTTTCCACGGTAGAGTAATCTATAAGAATGCTATAATATATATTTTTTTTTTGATGATATGCTATATGCATCCTGACGTTGAAATAAATGATTAAAATTAGAAAAAAAACTAAAAAACAAATGGGGGGAGGGGGGTTATTGGTTGATGGATTCTTAAGGATTTTAAAAATTTTAGAATCAATTGTTATTAATTTATGGATTATGACATTGTTAATAAAATCCATTGTTATTGGTTTGATAAGTTTTAAACTTCATTCAAAATTCATTGTTATTCAAAAGTTTAGTTTTTAGGGTTCTATAAATCTATTAAAATCTATTGTTATTGCTAGATGGATTTGTTCTAATTTTACTCGTTAAACAAGATTTTGAGAATACCTCATAAAATCTTTGAAATTTTAGAATTCTAATCAGCAAATTTTCTAAATACACAAAACTCTCTACAAATTTAACAAATCTTTGGATTTTAAAAATTCATCAACTCTATGAGAATCCATCTCCCAATAACCCCCCCCCCCCCCCCCCCCCCCTAAAACAGTCATAAGTCGATGCCGGTGTACGCCATCCATGTCTTGTTTCGAAATTCCGGGTCGTATGCAAAGCAATTATCTCAAGGAGGCAAAGAGGAGATGCTCAAATCAGTGGCTATGTCGATGCCATTTCTTGTTTTAAACTTCCGGTGGAGTTATGTCGTAATCTGACAAGTGCTATGATGGATTTCTGGTGGAATTCAGAAGAAAATAGGAGAAGTTGACTTTATGGTATAAGGTCCTTACCGCAGTATCGAAAGAATAGGAGAAGTAGATAGATCTTTTATTGAGTATGAGATTACATGATGGATTTCATGTAACCATGTTGGGTAAATAGTTTGTGGCCCGGATGAGCCACCATCAGAACGGATACAAGATCCGCAAACTGAACCTAGACCTTCTTCCCCTAAACCTTTTTGGATCGGTGAGACACGATCTAGATTGAAAGGATGAGAGATTTTGAAGATTAGAGTTATTAGATGAAGAATATTAGTGATGATGTTACTTGGGAAAAGGAAACAAGATTTAGAAAATCTCACCTGGAGGTATTCACCGAACCTAGAACCGATGAAGTCGGACCGTCACATAGATGAGAATTCGGGTCGAATTCTAATAAGGAGGGAAGAATGTAATGACCCGTATGCGGCCTAGGCCGAGACCGGCCCAAGTCTCGCGGGACGGACGGACCAAACAAGGATTGTTTTGCCGTAGACCTAGTCTAAGCAGCTCCATGACTAAGCAGGGTGCTTGGTTATGCATCTCGGTGACTAAGCTAAGTTATCATGACGTTTCTTCAGGACAAAGTGACGTACGTTTCTTAGGAACGAAATAACGTATGTTTCTTAGGGACGAAGTAACGTAGAGATTTCAAACTTGATAGTTTTATGAAAATATTAAAATTTGCAGAAGCACAAAACAGCAGCTCGGGATTGACGTGCTCGGGATTTGACGTGCTCGGGATTGAGCAAGCACGACAAATCTGTGATAAGCATGAGGTGTTGCACATATGTAAGATGAGTCAACGGAAGCACGACAAATCTCGTAAGCACGAGGTGTCACGCATATGTGAGATGAGTCAACGGAAGCACGATAAATCGGAAGCACAAAAGTCCGCAAGCACGAGTTGTCGCAACCGTGAGCAACGAGTCAGCGACGACTTAGCTACCTACCTACTAGCTTGCTAAAACCTATATATAGGACCATGGACGTCCTCCCTCTTCATCTTCCCTTAAATGCCAAAATTCCTCTGAAAAATTAGTTTAGAAAACCCGATCCTTTTCCGGGTTTGTAATTCAGGACGTTGTCATGTCCGAGTAGCTCGAGAATAGTTGATTCTCTAGCCGAAGCTCTGTTCATTTTTTGTGAGCGTCGAGTCAAATCCATAAGTGCCTTGCACCAGAGTCGTTAGCCAGCAAGTGTAGCTAGTCCTAGAGCTTTATCAAGAAATATAGGGTAAGCTTCCTATGATCGGTTCCTTTCATTTTAATATAGATTTTTCGTTTTGATCATGATTATAAACTTAGTTTCTTGATCTTATGATCAGAACCAACGTGGAAATATTGGATCAGTTCTGGGAGGATTCCCGAAGATCCAAAGAAATTTCTTAATTAGCAAGTCCCGATCCGATCTAGGTAAGATTTGTGAGACTATTTATTTAAAGTCTCCATCAAAATCCCTTAGTATTGCCTTAGTAAACCTTTGGTTTGTTTTGTATAGAAAGCAAGACCGAATCTAAGGCGAACCCGAGAGTAGAACGCTTAAGCAGAATCGCATACTTTACCTTAATCAAGGTGAGTATAAGTTATGCGTGTTCGTGTGTTAGATGAGTAGAACACACGTGTTTGTTTATTGTTATGCTTATAGCCGTAGAGGTTCGTGTCAAAGAATTCACTAGAATTGCTAAGGGTTTTAACTAGTGAAAATGGTAAAGAATGAAGTGTTGATTGGTAATGAGTGTTGCTTGGTTATTTATTCTGAATTAAGGTTCATTTGATTCATTCGTAAAATTGCTAAGTGTTGAGAATGAATCTAAACGAATTTGTTTACAAGTTTACATGCATAGATGATAATTGGTTAAATCATATAAACTTGTTATGTGCGCGGTATGTTATTCCCTTGATCCGTGGCTTGGCTAATTACTTGTGGAGTATTAGTTAAAGTTCACGAAGACATGGAGAGATGGGATTGCAGCCTAGGGCCGTGTACTGCATGACGATGCAGAATTTTCGATGTGGTTGCGTACCGACAAGGTATGATCACAAGAATTGTTTAAGGATCCTAAGTCATAGGCCTTTATGGTTATGGACTAAAGATACCTTGGATACACGTGATGGGAATTGACAACGCGTAAGGCCTTAATGGAATTGAAAACGTTAATGCATAATATAAATTGTTCATGTTTAATTATGCATTTCATTTGTGTGTTGAATGTTGATTGTAATTTTGGGTTTCCGGATGGGATGATATATATTAATGACGGTTAGGGGAACCTAGACTCACTGGGCAAGTAGTGCTCATGATTCAATCTGTTTTGCAGGTAACCTTAGATCATTGAAAGCACGGAACAAAACATTAGGAAAATCAGTGGTAGATTTCCTTGCTTTTGTAAATAAATAATGTTTATTATGCATGTCAACGTTTTGGAGTATCAAACTCGCGAGCAAATATATTTTGTAACAGTTTAAAAGACTAAGTATAAATAAGTAAAGGATCGGTTTTGAATAACTCGGGTTTCATATGATATTTAGTCCTGTCCGGACGATCCAACTATCGGATATAGCTCGGGTTGGCAAGCCTTGAGCTGTATTTAATAGGGATGGATGCTTAAGTGTCTAGTCTAGGGAACTTGGATATGTTCTGAGAACCTCTGATCGGGCGCTTAGGCATTCCTCAGTAGCGTCTCTGTTTAGATCCTGAACTGGGGTGTTACAAAAGTGGTATCAGAGCTTTTGTTATACGATGCTCAAATGGGACTAGGTTTTCAAATGTTTTATCGAGTCCAAATTGTCGCAAAAGCAAGTAGGATAAACTGATCATGTTCTTGTGCTATGATATATTTAAGTGTAGTTAAGCTTATCACATTCTTTGATGTAGATGTCTTCAAAGTTTTCTTATGAGTATGTGGGACAGTGCCCTGGTAATTCTCCTCCCAAGCCGGATGATTCTGATACGTCATTAGAATCGGATCCATCCGAGGGATCATGACAGGGTGGATGGATATCCACTGAATCTGAGTCATTGCCATCAACGTGGCACCATCACGAAGATACAAGTTTTGGAGGACCAAGTAGATCGGGATTTGATGGTCAGCTATTATCGCCACCACCACGGTCACCTTTACGATTCCCATCGGTTACTTTCCGTAGACGTAATTTGGAGTTGGACCAACCAGAAGAATCAACACGCCATGGTCGAAAACGTCCTCATTGTCCTAATTCCAAGGAAGCAGGACCAAGTAGGACGAGACCCGAGGATGAGGTTACGGAAGAACGGTTGACTAGGGCGATTCTTAATATAGTAGAATGGTTAGGAAAACACCACAAGTAAAAATCAACCAGCAGAAGTACAAGCGGTTGAATATATGATAACGGTTAAGTGAAAGCCGTTATAGGATGTGTATAGTGTCTAGATAAACATGAACCCTCACGGCCTATGAAAAGGTTCCATACTAGGTAAATAAGGGGTTCTATCTTGAATATCTTTTTGATGTGTTTTCTTGTGATGTGTGAAAAGTGTGTGAATAGTAAGAGAAACATGTGTGAATATTGTGTGAAAGTGAGAATCTTTTTGTATTGAATGTTTAATTTATGAAAGAAATTAAACAAAAAGCAAAAGTTTAATTTTCTTGAGTAGGAAACATTACATGGTTGTGGTGTACCCACATATTTTCTGTTTGACTAAGGTGAAATACATGGTTTTGTATCACCTAAAGTCAATTTGAAAGAAATAACTAGGAAACATTACGTGTTTGTGGTGTACCCACACACGTTCTGTTCGACTCAGGTAAAAGGTGTAGTCTCGTATCACCTGATGTCACATTGAAATTCGAAGGAACTTTTATGGAAGTAAAAGTTTCTTTTCCTGTTAGAATACCCGGTAATCAATCCTTCATACTAAAAGTTTTTATATTATATGGGAGTGCCAATTGATATTGGATACCATATTTTCATAGCAAAGTTTTGTCATTAGAAGAGTATCAAGTGATCTTAGGAATGGACTGGTTAACGGCATTATGGCACTTATCGACCGGAGTCGAAGAGGAGTAACATTTGACCACAGTCAAGGAAGAGTACCCTTTGACCATAATTGAGGAAGAGTAACAATTAAGTGATTTAGGAAACCGTCTATATTGGAATCAAACCCAATACCGGAATATCCTTCATAACGGCCTTTTGAGAAAGTGCCTTTATGGAAGGTGAAGTTACGATGTGACCTTGAGCATAGTTAGTGATATATAAGTACAACAGAAACTCGAGGAGTTTCCGGTACTTTGTGGTTACGTTGATGTGTTCAAACCTTTGGAAGGGTTACTACCATCTTGTAACAATATGGTTATCGTTTTGTTGGGACCGGAAGTCCAATAGCTAAAGGTGCCATACCAGATGGCCCTGCAGAATTAGTAGAGTGGAATGCAGAGTTAGTAGAATTGACTAAAGAGTTAGTAAAGTGGAATGCAGAGTTAGTAGAGTTGAAGAAACGTTTAGAGGATTTGTTGGAGGAAAGATTCACTCGAGGAAGTTTATCATCGTGGAGAGCTTTAGTGCTAGTCGTCAGGAAAGAGAATAGTCATTTGCATTTGTGTGTAAATTGTCGAGCAATAAACAATGTTACCACCAAGAAATGATGAGCAGTTAGAACAGTTGCAAGAAGCGAGTTGATTTTTGAAGATTGATTTTGCATCATTCTAACATCAGATTCGTGTTGTTGAGACGGATGTCGTGAAGACTGCATTTAGGACACGATATGACTATTACGAGTTTGTTGTCATATCGTTTGACTTAACCAATACACTAGTTGCATTATTTTGTGGATAGTAAACGAAGTCTTTCGAGATTACTTAGATGAGTTTGTCATCATTTTCATTGATGATATCCTTATCTATTCTATAAAAGCAAAGGACCATAAAGAACACTTTGGGAAAGTATTGGAACGCTTAGGAAAAGTGTTGGAACACTTAAGGAAAATGTTGGAACGCTTGAGGAGTCAAAACGTTTTGCTAAAGTTTAGCAAATGTAACTTTTGGAATCAAGAGATAGGCTTTGTAGGACATCAGGTATCGGAACAGAAAGTTTCAGTTGACCCGAAAAAGATTGTTGAGATTCAAGATTTTGCTGTAACGAACCGACGACATGAAGATACGGAGTTACATATGATTAGCTAAAGATATTAAAAATTCGTCAAATGATTTTTCCATATATATCTAATTCTTTGACTCGCCTGAATGGAAAGGGTAGGCTTTGTGTTGGACGTGTAAATGGAGATGATGTTCAATCAAAAGGCTTTGATCCCAGCACCGGTCCTAGCCATAGTCGAACCAACCATTTACGGTAAACACCGATGCATGTAGAACGGAGATTAGATTATGTATTGATGCAAGGCAAGTGGGACATCGCTTATGCATCTAAGTAGTTGAGGAAACATGAGGAGAAGTATCCCACGCATATTTTAGAAATAGTTGGAGTAGCATTTGCCTTAAGATCTAGCGATCTTATTTTTGTGAAGAATTGGTACAAGTAATGATGGATCGTAAGAGCTAAAGAGTTGTTAGTCACCAAAATGTTTTTAGCCTAAGACAGAGAAGGTGGATGGACTTTGTAGAAGATTATGATTTAGATATCATTTACCACAGGAGAAAAGCAAACGTAGTTGGAGATACCTTGAGCTGTCGTACAGCAGATATTGATGTTGAGAAAGATTTGGCAAGCCGAGCCGCAGAATTCAAGACGATTAGTGCAAAAACAATAGATGAAGAGAGTTGTGAACCGTTAGGTTTACAGGCGGTATATATCAAAACGGGTTTACCGCAACACATTCAGTATAAGTAGAGAGGAGGTGAAAATCATGAGAAGATTATTAAAGGACAAAACAACCCAGGAGATTCGGATGCAAATAAATACCATTTGGCAACAGATGGTATCTTGCTTTAGAATAAAGGATTACCGTGCCTAAGGGATATGGCTTAAATCGTGAGAACGATACACCATTCTCGAATAAGTATTCATCCAAAGAATACTAAGATGAACCGAGACAATCACCAGTATTACCATTGGTCTAGTAGGAAGCGATCAGTGAGAAGTGAGTGGCGCAGTGTCAGATTTGTGAGCAGATTAAGATGGAGCATCAAGTACTAGTCGGATTATTACAGAGTTTACTAATTTCAGAATGGAAATGGGATGTGGTTGTTATGGATTTGGTTATAGGATTTACCGAGAGCATTAAGATGAAGAGACAACACGGTTGGATAATTGTAAAGACAACACGGTTTGGGTAATCGTGGATTGTTAACCAAGAGATATTGGTTAAGTTTGACTTAGGTGAAATTGTTAAACTTCACGGAGATTTAGTCTGTATTTTATCTGACTGTGATCTAAAATTCACGGCTAGATATTTGACGAACTTTTGAGAAAAACCCTTGGAACGATTTTGTGCATTAGTAGTGCTTTTCCTAAAGAGTCAGATGAGTAGAGAGAGCGACTATCAGGACGATAGATGATCTACTTCAGATATGTTTGTTAGATTGAACTAAGACTTGGGAAGTCTTTTTGCCCTTAGTAAAATTCACATACAATAGTAGCTACCATGCTAGTATTTGAATGTCATCGTATGAAGCGTTATACGAGCGTCCTGGTCGGATACTCATTTGTTGGACTAGAGTTGGAGAAAGACATAAGTTTTGGTCAGAGTTTTAAAAGAGACTACGGATAGAATTAGCCTTGTTCGGGCTAATATGAGGAAGATATAAGCCGATCGACAGAGGAGAATAGTTGTTTTTGATGTAGATGATTGAGTATGGTTAAAGGCCAGATCAGAGAAAGGAAAGCCGAATCAGAGAAATTGAGTATGGATAAAAGCTGATCGATGTAGAATTGATAAACCAAGTAAGTTGACTTTATGGTATAAGGTCCTTACCGCAGTATCAAAAGAATAGGAGAAGTAGATAGATCTTTTATTGAGTGTGAGATTACATGATGGATTTCATGTAACTATGTTGGGTAAATAGTTTGTGGCCCGGATGAGCCACCATCAGAACGGATACAAGATCCCCAAACTGAACCTAGACCTTCTTCCCCAAAACCATTTTGGATCGGTGAGACACGATCTAGATTGAAAGGATGAGAGATTTTGCAGATTAGAGTTATTAGATGAAGAATATTAGTGATGATGTTACTTGGGAAAAGGAAACAAGATTTAGAAAATCTCACCTAGGGTGTTCACCGAACCTAGAAACGATGAATTCAAACCGTCACATACATGAGAATTTGGGTCGAATTCTAATAAGGAGGGAAGAATGTAATGACCCGTATGTGGCCTAGGCCGAGGCCGGCCCAAGTGTCGCAGGACGGACGGACCAAACACGGATTGTTTTGCCGTAGACTTAGTCTAAGCAGCTCCATGACTAAGCAGAGTGCTTGGTTATGCATCTCGGTGACTAAGCTAAGTTATCATAACATTTCTTCAGGACGAAGTAACGTACATTTCTTAGGGACGAAGTAACGGACATTTCTTAGGGACGAAGTGATATATTATGATTTTGACCTCTTTTACTTATCGTTTTCTATTTGTTTTTGGTTCTTTCTAGTTCTTTTTGGGTCTTTTCAAGTTCTAGGAGGCTCTCAAGCATGGATTGGAGTCATTGGGGGTCATTGGAGCAAAAGGGACAAATCTGGAGAAAAGATGGCGTTTTTCATAACCGAGCACCTGCTCGGTTTGGAGCGAGCACCTGCTCGCCCGAGGACTCAAAGATTTGAAGCCCCCTGGAAACCGGACCGGTCGATCCAACCACAGAACCGACCAGTCCATACCCGATGTCCCGATGCCGAAGCTCCCTGGAAACGGGACCGACCTGTCCCGACTTGAAGACTTGAAGACCCGAAGGCGGCTGGAAATGGGACCGACCGGTCCCAATACCAGACCGACCGGTCCCGTGCCCAGATCCAATTTTTAACCTAGTTTTCAGAAAGAAAAATATAAATAAGTCAGAGCCGCCTCTGACAAAAAGGACTTCTTCTTTCTCTTTTTACCCAGACACATTTTGTTCTATGTTTTTGGAGACTTTTTCCATTGTTCTACACTTTGCTTTTGGATTGCTTTTAAGATTTGGAGGATCATTCTACATTTCTATTGAGAAGAATTCTAATCCCTTATCTCTTTTATATTATGAATTCTCTTTATACTTTTGTCGTGTTTGATTTCTCCATGTTTGAGTAGTCCATTAGCTAGATTAGGGGATTTCAATGGTGATTTAGGATTGATTGGTGACTGAGCCAAATAGGATAGATTATCATATGTCTTCATCAATTGGGAATCGTAATTCTTAGGCTAGCGTGGCCGCCTAGTCTATGATTTCAAGTTAACTTATTCACGACAGTGCTCTAGGTTGCTAGATAAACGATTGGTGAGCAATTGGTGTGCAACCAACGACAGTTGATTTTTGCCATCAATTGTGAACAAATTGAACCTTTTCGATAATGCTTGTCAACATCTCTGAATTCAAACGACAGTTTAGGCATTTAGGTTGTTGGACAAAGATATTGATGCATCACAACAGTGGGACAATATTACATTTATGTTTGAGTTCTAGGCCACGCTTAAATTGAATCTTGAATAGTTGCTCAGTCCTTAGTCCGAAATCACCGGCGAATGACCTTGATCTAGTGCTTGTTATATTGTATTTTATACCGCTTAATCATTTGCCGTTGCTTGTTACAAAAATCACCAACTATATTTTATCTTAGCTTTAAATTAAAATCTATAATTTCATAGTGTAACCTTGGTCTCTGTGGATTCGATACCCTTTGTACTACTGCGATTTTCTGTGCACTTGCAGCTTTATTTTGGGGTAAAACTTAATTGACATCAAGTTTTTGGCGCCGTTGCCGGGGACCAATTGCGTTACCTTTGAAATTTGATTTTGTTTATAGTCTAAGACGTTTTCTAATTTTGCTTTTGTTTTTATTTGTTTTTGGTGTGTTTCAGGTGCATGACTGGTAGAAGAACGAGAAGAAATCTGCACGGAGAATTAATCAGTCACACAAACGAAGAGTTAACCCGTCTTGAACGTTAAAACCGTTAGCAAAGGAACTCACCTAATCCGGATATTATGGCTGATCAGGAAGAGATGAACACTCAGTTACAATTGCTAAGGGATCAGATTACGGTGTTGCAAAGGAATCAACCACATGCTCCACCTCTACAGCCGGGAATAGGGGATATGGACAATCCCCATGCTTTCTACCGGAACCGAGCAGCTATAGTTCCCCCTCCTGTTGACCAGAATGATTATGAGATCAAACCGCAGATGATATCGCTGGTTAAACAACATCTATTCCATGGATTACCAGCTGAGATACCGATGGATCACATCGAGAACTTCGAAGAAATATGCAGCACTACGAGGTCTAATAGAGTAACAAGTGAGTTCTTGAAGTGCAAGCTGTTCCCGTTCTCACTCTCGGACAAGGCTCTTAGATGGTTGAAGTCCTTACCCGCTGGTTCTTTGAAGACATGGGATAAGGTTAGAGCTGTGTTCTTGGATCATTTCTACACTAAGTCCAAGACAACATCTTTGAGGAACAAGATCTCGTCTTTTCAACAACATTCTGGAGAAGCTTTCTGTGAAACTTGGGAGAGATTGAAGGAGTACCGTAGAGAGTGTCCTCATCATGGTTTCAAAGATGAACAGATTCTGGGGATTTTCTATGATGGAGTTGAATGGGATTATCGGAATGCCCTTAATGCTGCGACTAATGGGAATTTTATGACCAAGACTAGAGATGGTGCTTTTGAGCTGATTGAGAACATGGCTGCAAGCTCTAACAACAAGGCTCCTGAGTATGATAGGTCTAGGACAGTCAATAGTGTGGACACTCGGAAGATTGATGAGCTGACGGCGAAGGTGAATTTGCTTCTACGCAAGAGTCAAAGACCGGTCAAGTTTGTGGAAGAGAATGGGGTTGCGCCTATTTCTCAAGAGTTTGAAGATGGTGAAGATGCTTGGATACGGGAGGTTAACTTTGTGAGTGGTCAAGGATACCAGAACCGTGGGTTCAACCCCAATTATTAAAACCACCCCAACCGCTCCTACCGAAGCACTAATGTCGAGAACCCGCAAGACCAAGTCTATCCACAACAGGGAGGTATGAATCATAGCCCACAAGGTCAGGGATATGATAAGTTTTACCCCAGCAACACTCAAGAGAATTAGTTTATCCCTAACCAGAATCAGACTCGTTTCCAAGGTGGGAACCAACAATAATTCGTCGCGCCACAACAAGCTACTTCCGTGCCTACATCTCAGGATGAGTTGAAGAGTCTCATGCAGCAACTGATGGTTAATCAGAAGCAGACTTCCACTGAGATTACTGCCAAGGTAGATCACATATACAATAATCTGAATGCGAAGTACGAGGCTGTTACCGCGCATGTGAAGAAATTGGATACATAAGTCGCTCAAACAGCCGAAGCTATTAAGAGACCAGCTGGAATTCTTCCAGGACGTGGTGAGGTGAATCACAGAAAGGAGTATCTAGTAAATGCTATTGAGTTGAGGAGTGGACAGTTGTTGGTACCGCCTACAATCACAAGCTTCCACGTGAAGGCTAAGGAGAAGATCACCGAGCACCAGGCTCAAGAGAGTGATTTTTCTAAGAAAGATAGGCATAAGGAGATTGGATCAAGCTCAGGGACACTTCAGGATTTAGTTCCGATCAATGCTGCGAAATTTTTTTCCGAGCACCCGCTCTCTGCCAGCGAGCACCTGCTCGCACAGGGTGCTCCCAAGAAAATTTCAAAAACTTCGCCTGAGCGAGTTTATGTACCTAGGGTGCCTTACCCTGAGCGAGTTTATGTACCAAGGATGCCTTACCCAGTACCCCCTAAGAAATCTAGGAAGGATTTGGAGGATGTTGAGTGTAAAGAGGTGCTAGAAGATTTGCCGGTGAAGCTCCCTTTGGTTGATGCCGAGCAAATGATACCATCACCCAAGAGGTACACGAAGGAATTGGTTGCTGGTAAGATTGTTGAAGATGAGAATGTGATGGTGGTTTCTAAGGAGTGTAGTGCCGTACTTCGGAATAAGGTGTTAACAAAGAAAGGTGATCCGTGAATATTTGTGATCTCCGTGAAGATAGGGCCTTCCACATTTGCTTGTTCGTTGTGTGACTTGGGAAGCAGCGTCAATTTGATGCCATATTCTGTGGCTAAGCGTTTAGGCTTCACCAAGTTCAAACCCACCAAGGTTTCGTTGGTTTTTGCAAATGGATCTAAAAAGCTTCTGGTGGGACTCATTGAAGATTTGCAGGTCCGAATTGGGGATACTTTAATCCCAGCTGATTTTGTGGTTCTGGAGCTTGATGAAGAACCAAAGGATCCGTTGATTTTGGGCAGAGCTTTCGTACACACAGCACGTGTTATCATTGATGTCGAAAAGGGCATAGTGGATCTCTGTGTAGGAGACATGGTAGTCCGGTTTGAGATGAGCAAGCGTCTCAAGAAACCGATGATAGATGGGCACACGTTTGTTGTCCATGACGGATTAGAGATGTTAGAGGATGAGGTTGAAGAGATCTTAGAAAGTGATCCGCTTGAAATTGCATTAACAAAGGCCGAGGGTGAACACGGTTTTCTGAGTGAAGACACCCAAGGACTTGCTAAATTTCTGGACTCTAACATCAGAGTGGAGAAGGGAGATGAACTTCTGAGTCTGGGAGAGGGCACAAAAATTGAGGATCAGCGAGCACCTGCTCCCGAGCAGCGAGCACCTGCTCCCGAGCAGCGAGCACCTGCTCCCAAAAAATCTATTGTTCATGGTTCTTGGAGTGAGCTGAAAGCTCCAAAGCTTGAGTTGAAGACGCTCCCAGCATGGCTCAGATGGTTATTCAGGTTCCGAAAGATCAAAGATAAGAAATGGTCCGGTCCGTTCACAATCTACCATCCCTATCCACCCGACCGAGCATCTGGCCGAGCACCTGCTCTGGTTGCGCGACCACATGGAGACATAGTGTTGCTGGACACTAAAGGAGATGAGTTTAACCCTCCTTGAGCTGAACGGTCTACAAAGTCGAGCTAACGACTTAAAACAAGCGCTTGATGGGAGGCAACCCATTGGTACGTTTTCTAACTATTTCAATTTACTTTCTTTTATTACTAACTTTGAATTTTAGTTTAAGTTTTCAGGAGTTTTCTAAAAAAAAAAATAAAGGTTCGCCTAGAAGTCCAGACCGGTCGGTCCGCAGGACAGACCGGTTGATCCACCGATTTCAACAAACCAGAAGGAGTCCCTGGAAATGGGACCGGTCGGTCAAGTATTGGGACCGCTCGGTCCTCAGCCTAGCCCCCTAGTCGAGCACCCCAGGAATAAGGCGCGAGCACCTGCTCGACGACGACGCGGAGGCTTCTACTCGGTGATATTTTTCCTACCCTTCTCTCACCATTGTCTTATCCGTGTTTTGTTTTTATTTCATTGTGTCGCCAATCTCTTGAACTTTTTCACACAAGAGACGGTGTGATTTAAGTCCGGGGGAGCGGTCTTGTTGTTGTGTCTGCTTTTGAGTTTGATTTTAGTTTTTCTTGAGTTTGCTTTTGAGTTTATCGAGTCAATAAGAGGTTGTTTGGAAATGGAATTATGAACTTGATCTATTGGATTTATGTTCGGACTAGGGATTACTTGTATGATTCACAGCTTGGCCAAAGTACTGTTTCGAGCACCCCACATCTTGGCCGAGCACCTGCTCGTGCAGGGTGCTCCCACGACAGGTTATGGGTAGATTTAAAATTTCCCCCAAAGCTCATCCTTATCGGAAATTAGGTTGATCCAATGTCATCTCAAATCCCTATTTGGTATTTAATCTTGACTTTTAATTTCTTTCTCAGGGGTTTGATGTTCATTGGGCAAGACTTTTCCCGACCGTATAAGACACAACAACTTTCCAACAAGTATACTCTTTTCTCTCTAACTTTTGAATCATTTAACTTTTAAATTCTCAACTTATAAATAAAAAAAAAAAAAGGAGAAAAGATAAATAAAGGGGGAGAAATTCAAAGCAACATGCCCAAGTGACCCAAGGGATGATGCGTAAACCTGTATCTCATTTGGGACTCGTGGAAAGCATGTTGTAAGGGAAACTAAAAGGATCGAAGTGAACCAAGGGATGATGCGTAAACCCGTATCTCCTTTGTGACCTCATTAGATTCGTCCCATTAAAAAACTTCAAAGCAACATGCCCAAGTAGCCAAGGGATGATGCGTAAACCCGTGTCTCTTTTGTGACCTCACAGAAAGCATGTTGTAAGGGAAACTAAAAGTTTCGAAGTGAACCAAGGGATGATGCTTAGACCCGTACCTCCTTTGTGACCTTATTAGATTCGTCCCGTAAGAAAAAAATAAATTAAAAAAAAATAAATAAAAAATAAATAAAGAAATAAAATAAATAATAATAAAAAATTGAGAAAAAGAGTATACAGGAGAGGGTCTTGGTTAGGAGAAGTCGGCACCCTTTGAAACGATTCCCCTTGGGTAAGATCACTGTACTTTCATTTTCATTAATTGATTAAGAGATGATATTGAGGATTCCGAAGTTTTGCTGAGTTGTGAGTGAATAAGGTTAGATCGTGGTACATGTTCTAAGGCCAAGTGATGAAAGTATGAAGTCCAGAGATTTTTCCAACAAGCGAGTGAATTCCATGTGATCTTCAGACACTCTTCTGTCCTTGATCTTGTTTTGTTTGAGGAAAAACAAAGGTCTAAGTCCAGGGGAGTTGATATATTAGGATTTTGGCCTCTTTTACTTATCGTTTTCTATTTGTTTTTGGTTCTTTCTAGTTCTTTTTGGGTCTTTTCAGGTTCTAGGAGGCTCTCAAGCATGGATTGAAGTCATTGGGGGTCATTGGAGCAAAATGGACGAATCTAGAGAAAAGATGGTGTTTTTCATAACCGAGCACCTGCTCGCCCGAGGACTCAAAGATTTGAAGCCCCCTGGAAATCGGACCGGTCGATCCAACCACAAGACCGACTGGTCCACACCCGAAGTCCTGAAGCCAATGCTCCCTGGAAACGGGACCGACCGGTCCCGACTTGAAGACTTGAAGACCCGAAGGCTGCTGGAAACGGGACCAACCGGTCTCAATACCAGACCGACCGGTCCCGTGCCCATATCCGATTTTTAACCTAGTTTTCAGAGAGAAAAATATAAATAAGTCAGAGCCACCTCTGACAAAAAGGACTTCTTCTTTCTCTTTTTACCCAGACACGTTTTGTTCTAAGTTTTTGGAGACTTTTTCCATTGTTCTACACTTTGCTTTTGGATTGTTTTTAAGATTTGGAGGGTCATTCTACATTTCTATTGAGAAGAATTCTAATCCCTTATCTCTTTTATATTATGAATTCTCTTTATACTTTTGTTGTGTTTGATTTCTCCATGTTTTAGTAGTCCATTAGCTAGATTAGGAGATTTCAATGGTGATTTAGGATTGATTGGTGACTGAGCCATATAGGATAGATTATCATATGTCTTCATCAATTGGGAATCGTAATGCTTAGGCTAGCGTGGTCGTCTAGTCTATGATTTCAAGTTTACTTATTCACGACAGTGCTCTAGGTTGCTAGTGTAGGAAGTTTTCTCAGGTTTTAACCGTATTAATCTCTATTAATCAACCTAGTCTCGATTCCTTTGCCTAGGATCTAGGGTTTATAAACGATAAATCTGATAGAACGGATCTCGAATATACCTGGAGTTTTGCAGCGGAATTAGAACAGGGATTCGAGATTTAGAGCACTTCAATCGTTGTGCCTCTACTGATAGTCCACACGCACACAAACTGGAATCCGCCGGGATGCTAGTGCCGGTAGATCGGATCTCTCTAGGATTCTGTGTTTCAGAGTGCCTGCCAAAAGAATTTTTCTCCAAAAAACCTTTATCATCCAGGTCGTGCCTTATAACTCTTTATATAGGCCCTAGAGAAAACCTAATTGATCCTGAACCGATTCAGAATCAATTAAGTCATTAAACCGAAATCCCTATTTCGATTATTGGCCCGTGTCGATCGACACGACTTATTTGTGTCGATCGACACACTCTTTAAAACACGATTATAATGTGTATCATATACATGTGTCGATCGACATTACTCTGTAGTGTCGATCGACACCTCCTTTGAAACACGTTGTTTTGATCATTACATTAATGATCATTCCCACATAAAGTATATCCAGTTTGCTTAGGTGTGTGACCCTGTAGGATCATATAATACTAGCAATGAGTTCACAACTCATAGATCATTAGAGGTTTATAGCAAAACGTCATGACCACCAAGTATCATATGAATGTCTAAGCTCGACAATACAACTATCACTAGAGTGAATACAAGTATGATTTCAGGACATTCCCAACAATCTCCCACTTGTACTGGAATCAACTATTCCAATAATCCCTTCGTATCTATATCTCGATATGGCATAAGGCAAGATCCGTGTCATCCTCATTCAACCAATATCATGTTCATCGAACTCCGATTTATACTGATAAGACAAACGACTGACATTCAGCTCGTTCGAGTGCGGCCAAACATTCCTCAGTATCAAATCATCGATGGGCCCTGAGATATTTATCTCCTGTTTTACAGGAGGGACAAGTCCCATCTTGTTCCATCCCTGTTCCTTCACACACTTCATGATACGCCCAATCAATGCCTTTATAGTCACCTTTTACGGATAACGTTTGACAGAGTCAAAGCGGACCAATTCATATGTAAGAAATCATGATGAACTCAGGTCTAAGGACTATACTCTATAGTCGTAATGAGAACCTCTTATGACACTTAATTATCATGTAGAGTTCTCATTAGCGGGTCATGTCCGATCATATGTTCTCTAACATATACCTATGTGATTGACTTTAATACTCCTATTAATGACTCCATGAAACTTAGTCATCAGTCACCTCACATGCTGGTCTCACACAGTTGTTAGTGTCCCACTTTAACAACCTCGACCAGGAACAAATATAATCTATGTCATTTAATTCTCATAGGGTTTCATGATCAAGTCCTCAACTTGATGACCTATAGAATGTCATAAATTATTTTGGGACTATCATTTAAACACATTTAAATAATACTGAAATCAAATTTCATTAAAATAACCAAAGTATGATTACATGAACATCAAAACATAATTTAATACAAGACAACTCCCACTAAAATCAAGATCACATCTTAATTTCCTTAAGTTCTATAGCAGCAGTATGACTCTCATGCTTAGGTCGTGGGAGGGGCTTGGTCAGAGGATCAGCGACATTCTCATCCGATGGAACTCTGCTGATCTTCACGTCTCCTCTATCAATTATATCACGAATCAAGTGATATTTCCTCTCTATGTGTTGGATTTCTGGTGTGATCTTGGTTCCTTCGCCTGAGCAATTGCTCCATTGTTATCACAATACAATGCTACAGGCTCTAAGATACTAGGAACCACACCAAGTTCAGACATGAACTTCTTGATCCAAACAGCTTCCTTTGCTGCTTCCGAAGCAGCGATGTATTCAGCCTCAATAGTGGAATCAGCTACGGTGCTCTGCTTGGAACTTTTCCAACTGACTGCACCACCATTTAGACAAAAGACATTACCAGACTGAGACCGGAAATCGTCTTTGTCCGTCTGAAAACTTGCATCAGTGAATCCACTTATGACCAGCTCATCATTTCCTCCATACATCAAGAACTTATCCTTAGTATTTCTCAAATACTTGAGGATATTTTTTACTGCTGTCCAGTGACACTCACCTGGATCAGATTGGTATCTACTCGTCATGCTTAAGGCACAAGCAACATCTGGACGAGTACAGAGCATGGCATACATAATAGATCCTACTGCCGAAGCAGGAATTCTATTCATTCATTCCCGCTCAGCTTGTGTCGAGGGACACTGCTTCTTGCTAAGAGTAACGCCATGTAACATAGGCGTGAAACCTTTCTTGGAATCATGCATACTGAATCTGTGCAAGACCTTATTTATATAAGTATCTTGACACAATCCAATAAGCCTATTTAATCTATCTCTATAGATTCTTATTCCAAGAATATACGCGGCTTCACCCATGTCTTTCATGGAAAAACAACTTCCAAGCCAAGCCTTGACAGACTGAAGCAATGGAACGTCATTTCCGAGAAGAAGTATGTCGTCTACATACAGTACGAGAAATGCAACTCCGCTCCCACTCGTCTTCTTGTATACACATGGTTCCTCTTCGTTCTTGATGAAGTCAAACTTTTTGACCGCTTCATCAAAACAAAGATTACAGCTCTATGATGCTTGCTTCAATCCATAAATGGATCGATGAAGCTTGCATACCTTCCCAGCATTCTTAGGATCTGTGAAACCTACAGGTTGTGTCATGTACACATCCTCTTCCAGAATTCCGTTAAGGAAAGCTGTTTTCACATCCATCTGCCATATCTCATAATCATAATAAGCGGCAATTGCTAGGAGTATCCGAATGGATTTAAGCATAGCGACTGGGGAATAGGTCTCATCATAGTCAATACCATGAATTTGTTTAAAACCTTTAGCCACTAATCTAGCTTTGAATATTTGGATATTCCCATCCACGTCAATCTTCTTCTTGAAGATCCATTTACACTCAATGGGTTTTACACCATCGGGTAAATCTACCAAGGACCATACTTGGTTTTCTGACATGGATCCCATTTTGGATCTAGCGGCTCCAAGCCACTTTTCGGAGTCTGGGCCCAACGTTGCTTCTTCAAAATTTGCAGGCTCGTCACTGTCAATGATCAACAGGTCATGACAATCGTGCACAAGAAATCCATAGTATCTCTCGGGTTCGTGACGAATCCTTCCGGATCTGCGAACTTCAGGCATCACAGGTGTGGGTTCCACAACTCCTTGTGGTTCCACCTGCTGCTCTTCCTCATTAGGTTGAGCAGGCTCCTGTGATTCTCGAACTTCTTCGAGTAGTACTTTACTCCCACTATTCTTCTTATGAAGAAACTCTCTTTCAAAAAAAGTACAGTCCCGAGCAACAAACACTTTGTTCTCAGAACGGTTGTAGAAGTAGTACGCCTTGGTTTCCTTAGGATAACCAACGAAAAAGCACTTATCAGATTTGGGTGCGAGCTTATCGGATATTAAACGTTTTACATAAGCCTCACAACCCCAAATTTTCAGAAAAGACAAACTTGGAACATTTCCAGTCCACATCTCATATGGTGTCTTTGCAACTGATTTTGATGGGACTCTGTTTAGTGTAAACGCAGACATTTCTAGAGCGTATCCCAAAAAGGATAATGGAAGGTCTGTATGACTCATCATTGATCGAACCATATCTAATAGGGTCCGATTCCTCCTCTCGGAAACTCAATTCCATTGGGGTGTTCCAGGAGGAGTGAGCTGTGAAACAATTCCACACTCTCTCAGATGATCACTGAACTCTTGACTTAAGTATTCTCCGCCACGATCAGATCGAAGAGCTTTAATACTTTTGCCAAGTTGGTTCTGTACTTCATTATGGAACTCCTTGAATTTTTCAAAGGATTCCGACTTGTGTCTCATTAGATAGACATAGCCATACCTACTGAAATCATCAGTAAAGGTAATGAAGTATTGATAGTTTCCTCTTGCACTTGTGCTCATCGGGCCGCAGACATCTGTATGTATAAGGCCCAATAAGTCACTGGCCCGTTCATTTGGTTTGTTGAAAGGAGCCTTAGCCATTTTGCCCATCAAACAAGATTCACATTTCTCACATGATTCATAATCAAATGAGCCCAAAAGCCCATTACTATGGAGCTTCTGTATGCGTTTCTCGTTTATGTGACCCAAACGACAGTGCCAGAGAAAATTTGGGTTTTCGTCATTTGACTTAAACTGCTTAGTATTTATGTTATAGACGGGCATTGATTGGTTTAAAATGTAAAGCCCATTCTCTAATGGGCTGCTACCATAAAGCATACCATCGCGATTAAAAGAACAACATTTATTCTTAATAGAAAAATCAAATCTTTCTAAATCCAAACAGGAAATTGAAATGATGTTTCTGCTTATCGCAGGTACAT
Organism: Draba incana; assembly: GCA_963576765.1. NCBI lineage: Eukaryota > Viridiplantae > Streptophyta > Magnoliopsida > Brassicales > Brassicaceae > Draba > Draba incana. The sequence goes on along the minus strand of OY755202.1, from coordinate 17,314,390 downwards.
AGTAGCAATTATGCAAATCTAAAACCAAGCCCGAAGGCAAAGACAAATGATAAGTGCCCACGGCCAACGCAGCAACCCTTGCTCCATTCCCGACTCGCAGCTCCACTTGTCCTTTTTCCAGCGTTCTACTGTTGCTTAGTGCCTGCACATTAGTACAAATATGAGCACCACAGCCGGTATCCAATACCCATGAGTTAGAACCTGAAGAAGTAACATTTACTTCAACAACATAAATACCTGGAGAAGTCGTCTCGTACGTCTTCTTCTTGTTCTTTAAACCTTCCAAGAATTTCTTGCAATTTCTTTTCCAATGCCCAGGCTCATTGCAGAAGTGGCATTTATCAGCATCAGAAGGGCCAGCCTTTGGCTTAGGAGGAGGCGCAGGTTTGTCCTAGTTCATAACTTGGACAGCCTTGCCCTTTCTTTTGCCCTTGCTGGGTTTCTTAAACTTTTTGCCCCCTTGTACCATAAGCACATTTGGGGCGCCCTTATTGATGTTTGGCTCAGCTGTCTTGAGCATGCCATGTAACTCAGTCAACGTCTTCGTCAGGCTGTTCATGTTATAATTCATTATGAACGTATCATAGCTTAACGGCAGTGACTGCAGTATGATGTCAGTAGCCAACTCTTGGCTATTGGTACAGTCCAGTTTCCCCAAGTTATCAATATAACCTATCATCTTAATGACGTGAGGACTTACTGGAGCATCCTTTGGTAGCTTGCACTCAACTAGAGATTTAACCGTCAGGTATCTCTCAGTTCAAGCCTGCTCCTGAAACATTGCTTTCAGGCTAGTGATCATCTCGATGGGTGACACCACGCTCTCATATTGCTTTTTCAAATCTGAGTTCATGGTCGCCAACATCAGACAAGTCACATCGATCACATCATTAGAATGCTTATCCCAAGCATTCTTCTCTGTCTGCGGGGCATTGGCACGGTACTTCTCGAGGAGAACTTTATCAAGGACATAGTCCCTCTTCTCCTGCCTGAGAACAATTCTCAGGTTCCGATACCATTCCAGAAAATTTGATCCATTTAGCTTGCCTTCTCAAGGACGGATCTCAGGGAAAATGTGTTGTTTGAGCTAGACATTGCTGAAACAAAAGAGGTAGAGGGTAAGTTACGATGTTCAATAAAAGAGTAAACTTAACAATTAAGAAAACTCGCATTATATTCAAAACAATGTTTCCTCAAATGAATATAATGATCCAAGATCCATGTTTCACCAAAACCCGAGCGAGCCACTGGCTGTCACTCAAATCTTAGCTATATAGGTAAGCAACATTTTGCTAATCATATCCAATATGACTCTTGGTTGTGGATAAAACATCTTATGTTCTAACCACCTGATGTCTCTGAGCCCAGAACTTCTGATAGCCCATTTAAGTAAACCAATCTTTTCAGTCATGTAATAGTTGATGCCATGCACTGCAAGCCCATCAACTCAATTACCTACTGCCTTACTCATGTAACTGCAGACACCTTGCATTGCAAGCCTATCACGCAATGAAACGAGTCTTGACAGCTGACAAGATCGGGAAGACATCCAGAACACTTGATATTTAGTTGAGGAATTGAACTTCTAATCCTTACCACATATCATATATATGCATTCAGGAACCCAATCTCATTAAATCTGGTTCGGTTATTTGATTTCAGGTTCACTAACCAACAATCTTTATAGGTTGTCGATCGACACTACATTAGTGTCGATCGACACTCACCTCTCTGGAACAGTTCTTCGACAACCGATCAATCCAATTAAACTGGTTTTGATAACCGATAGAACCAATTCTGATAACCGGTCAGTGTCGATCGACACAACATTTGCATCGATCGACATTGACTAAACCAAATGTAATTTTCGATAACCGGTCAATCCAATTGAACCGGATCGATAACCAGTCAATTCAATTGAACCGGGTCGATAATTGGTCTCTGTCGATCGACATAACATTTGTGTCGATCGATGCTAACCAAACCAAATCAATTTTGGGATAACCGGTCAATCCAATTGAACCGGATCGATAACCGGTCAATCCAATTGAACCGGGTCGATAACCGGTCGGTGTCGATCGACATAACATTTGTGTCGATCGACGCCAACCAAATCACACCAAACCGCAATTAGTCGGTTTAATTGATTTGTTACCAAGCGTGATAACCGATTCTATCCAATTGAACCGATTCATCAATCGCAAGGCAGAGACGATCGCGTCGATCGACACAACCATTGTGTCGATCGACACGACTAGGTTTTTCATGTGATTTGAACAATTTACGACAAAACGATTTTGCAAAGAACAATTGATCAACTACGATTACTGTTCATTCAGATTACTATGTTAAACCCTAAGGCTCTGATACCACTGTAGGAAGTTTTCTCAGGTTTTAACCGTATTAATCTCTATTAATCAACCTAGTCTCGATTCCTTTGCCTAGGATCTAGGGTTTGTAAACGATAAATCTGATAGAACGGATCTCGAATATACCTGGAGTTTTGCAGCAGAATTAGAACAGGGATTCGAGATTTAGAGCACTTCAATCGCTTTGCCTCTACTGATAGTCCACACGCACACAAACTGGAATCCGCCGGGATGCTAGTGCCGGTAGATCGGATCTCTCTGGGATTCTGTGTTTCAGAGTGGCTGCCAAAAGAAGTTTTCTCCAAAAAACCTTTATCATCCAGGTCGTGCCTTATAACTCTTTATATAGGCCCTGGAGAAAACCTAATTGATCCTGAACCGATTCAGAATCAATTAAGTCATTAAACCGAAATCCCTATTTCGATTATTGGCCCGTGTCGATCGACACGACTTATTTGTGTCGATCGACACACTCTTTAAAACACGATTATAATGTGTATCAGCTAGATAAACCATTGGTGAGCAATTGGTGTGCAACCAACGACAGTTGATTGTTGCCATCAATTGTGAACAAATTGAACCTTTTTGATAATGCTTGTCAACATCTCTGAATTCAAACGACAGTTTAGGCATTTAGATTGTTAGGTTGTTAGACAAAGATATTGATGCATCACGACAGTGGGGCAATATTACATTTATGTTTGAGTTCTAGACCGCGCTTAAATTAAATCCAGAATAGTTGCGCAGTCCTTAGTCCGAAATCACCGGCGAATGACCTTGATCTAGTGCTTGTTTTATTGTATTTTATACCGCTTAATCATTTGCCGTTGCTTGTTACAAAAATCACCAACTATATTTTATCTTAGCTTTAAATTAAAATCTATAATTTCATAGTGTAACCTTGGTCTCTGTGGATTCGATACCCTTTGTACTACTGCGATTGTCTGTGCACTTGCAGCTTTATTTTGAGTTAAAACTTAATTGACATCACGAAGTAACGTAGAGATTTCAAACTTGATATTTTTATGAAAATATAAAAATTTGCGGAAGCACAACACAACAGCTCGGGATTGAGCTGCTCGGGATTTGACGTGCTCGGGATTGAGCAAGCACGACAAATCCGTGATAAGCGTGAGGTGTCGCGCATATGTAAGATGAGTCAACGGAAGCACGAAAAATCTCGTAAGCACGAGGTGTCGTGCATATGTGAGATGAGTCAACAGAAGCACGACAAATCGGAAGCACAACAAATCCGCAAGCACGAGTTGTCGCGACTGTGAGCAACGAGTCAGCGATGACTTAGCTACCTACCTACTAGCTTGCTAAAACCTATATGTAGGACCATGGACGTCCTCCCTTTTCATGTTCCCTTAAACACCAAAATTCCTCTGAAAAATTAGTTTAGAAAACCTGATCCTTTTCCGGGTTTGTGATTCAGGACGTTGTCATGTCCGAGTAGCTCGAGAATAGTTGATTCTCTAGCCGAAGCTTTGTTCATTTTGTGTGAGCGTCGAGTCAAAGCCATCAGTGCATTACACCAGAGCCGTTAGCCAGCAAGCGTAGCTAGTCTTAGAGCTTTATCAAGAAATATAGGGTAAGCTTCCTATGATCGGTTCCTTTCATTTTAATATAGATTTTTCGTTTTGATCATGATTATAAACTTAGTTTCTTGATCTTATGATCAAAACCAACGTGGAAATATTGGATCAGTTCCGGGAGGATTCCCGAAGATCCAAAGAAATTTCTTAGCAAGTCCCGATCCGATCTAGGTAAGATTCGTGAGACTATTTCTTTAAAGTCTCCATCAAAATCCCTTAGTATTGCCTTAGTAAACCTTTGGTTTGTTTTGTATAGAAAGCAAGACCGAATCTAAGGCGAACCCGAGAGTAGAACGCTTAAGCAGAATCGCATACTTTACCTTAATCAAGGTGAGTCTAAGTTATGCGTGTTCGTGTGTTAGATGAGTAGAACACACGTGTTTGTTTATTGTTATGCTTATAGCCGTAGAGGTTCGTGTCAAAGAATTCACTAGAATTGCTAAGGGTTTTAACTAGTGAAAATGGAAAAGAATGAACTAAGTGTTGATTGGTAATGAGTGTTGCTTGGTTATTTATTCTGAATTGAGGTTCATTTGATTCATTCGTAAAATTGCTAAGTGTTGAGAATGAATCTAAACGAATTTGTTTACAAGTTTACATGCATAGATGATAATTGGTTAAATCATATAAACTTGTTATGTGTGAGGTATGTTATTCCCTTGATCCGTGGCTTGGCTAATTACTTGTGGAGTATTAGTTAAAGTTCACGAAGACATGGAGAGACGGGATTGCAGCCTAGGGCCGTGTACTGCATGACGATGCAGAATTTCCGATGTGGTTGCGTACCGACAAGGTATGATCACAAGAATTGTTTAGGGATCCTAAGTCATAGGCCTTTGTGGTTATGGACTAAAGATACCTTGGATACACGTGATGGGAATTGACAACGCGTAAGGCCTTAATGGAATTGAAAACGTTAATGCATAATATAAATTGTTCATGTTTAATTATGCATTTCATTTGTGTGTTGAGTGTTGATTGTTATTTTGGGTTTCGGGATGGGATGATATATATTAATGACGGTTAGGGGAACCTAGACTCACTGGGCAAGTAGTGCTCACGATTCAATCTGTTTTGCAGGTAACCTTAGATCACTGGAAGCACGGAACGGAACATTAGGAAAATCAGTGGTAGATTTCCTTGCTTTTGTAAATAAATAATGTTTATTATGTATGTCAACGTTTTGGAGTATCAGACTCGCGAGCAAATATATTTTGTAACAGTTTAAAAGACTAAGTATAAATAAGTAAAGGATCGGTTTTGAATAACTCGGGTTTCATATGATATTTAGTCCTGTCCGGACGATCCAACTATCGGATATAGCTCTGGTTGGCAAGCCTTGAGCTGTATTTAATAGGGATGGATGCTTAAGTGTCTAGTCTAGGGAACTTGGATGTGTTCTGAGAACCTCTGATCGGGCGCTTAGGCGTTCCTCAGTAGCGTCTCCGTTTAGATCCTGAACTGGGGCGTTACAGGAGAAGCTAACACTACCGAAAAAACTTGGAGGAATTGGTTTTCGAGACTTAGGAGTATTCAATCAAGCTCTCTTCGCAAAACAGGCTTGGAGAATTATCAATGATCCGACCAGTTTATTCTCACGATTCTTTAAGAGTAGATATTTTGTGTATGGGAGTTTTCTTGAAGCACCAAATTGAAAGAAACCATCATATGGTTGGAGAAGTATGATCTTTGGACAGGAACTGATTGAAAAAGGGCTTAAGAGAGAAATTAGGAATGGTACGAATACCTTTGTACAGGTTGATAACTGGTTATATGATCACCATGCTACAAGACCAGGAGGGAGGCAGTCTCTAATGAATATAAATTTGAAAGATTCAGAGCTAATTGATCCGAGTACTCATAGGTGGAATGCACAAGTTCTTCAAGAACTGTTTACCGATGAGGATATACAATTAATTAAGAGGCACCGACCAGTTCGGAATATGGAGGACACTTTTGCTTGGGCGCACACTAAAAATGGAGCCTATACAGTTAAGTCGGGTTACGAGTTGAGCTTTTTCATCAAGCAGAGTCTCTTCCATCTAATAATGTGCTACATGAAGAATGTTGGAAGGTTTCTACAAGTTCAAAAATAAGACTCTTCTTATGGAAAGTGTTGAATGGCTCTCTGACTGTGTCTGAAAGGCAAAACTCCAGAGGGGTACACACGAACACGAGATGTGTTTTCTGCCTAGAGGAAGCTGAAACATTTAACCATATTCTATTTGTTTGTCCATTAGCTCGACAAACATGGGCCCTTGCCAACGTCCTGACTCCGATGCATGGATTCACAGGTTCAGTTTTTGAGAATATACATCATCTGCTTAGGATAAGGCAGAGGTCGGATGTGGCAGAGGAGGCGAAAATGGCAGCTCCATGGATTTTTTGGATCTTGTGGAAGAATCGGAACTCGTTGTTATTTGAAGGTAAACATTTTCAGCCTAATGAAAGGATCGAAAAAGCTTATGATGACGCAAGACAATGGTGTAACGCTCAGAGACCTACTTACAAAATAGAGGAATATAGAGGAGTGTCTCATATAAAGTGGATTAAACCTGAGTTTAGTCGTTTAAAGTGTAATATTGGTTTTGCTTGGTCAAAGACTACTACCATATCAAGAGCATCATGGGTTATACGGGACAGTGGAGGTGTGGTCCTTATGCATAGCCGGAGATCTTTCTCTCATGTTGCCTCTGGTTTTGAAGCGAAAATGAAAAGCTGGGAGTGGGCACTTGAGAGCATGAGAAGTCTCCACCAAAGAAATGTTACTTTTCCTGCATCGTCTATGGAGATAATAAAAGCATTACATAAGTCGAAAGAATGGCCAATCTATAAAGGTCATATATATAGCTTCTTTGTTGAGCTTCATTTTGAACCAGGAAGGATGGGATATTTGCTATGAATATCCATCAGTAAACAGAGGTGCGACAGAGATAGCCAAAAGTGTGACTTCCGATCGTATGCACGACTGGAGCACCACATTGGCTCATTTTCGAAGAAGAACAAGGGACTGCGATGGTGTAGTCTCTAATTTCTCTTCTTTGATCTCGTTATCTCAAGTTTGCTACGAGCTAAAGATATGCATTGCCCTTTTATCTTTTATGTATCAGTTTTATCTGTTTTATTACTACCATTGATGGTGGGTGTTTGGTTTATTATTTTGGACAAAAGGTGTATGTTCCTTGAATTGTGGTATGTGGAAACCACTTTTATGCAATACAAACCGATTAGTGAAGAAAAAAAATAGTCATAAGTCGCATGATGGTTGACTTGAAAAAAAGAAAAGAGAATCAAGAATTGGTAAAAAGTAGGATCATCCTATTAGGAGGGACACAATGTTCTAAAATCTCATCTCCTTCAAAGTTTGGATCAATTAGTTTTTTAATGTTTCTATAATATATACCAACCGTATTACCATGAAATTTTAAGACTAAAAGTCTAACACATCTAACTTCAGCCATTCACAAAATACAACGTATACATTCACTTTTACTTTGATACTTCACTCGTACTCATAAATTTCATGGAAAGAGAGAGAGTTATACAGCTTATTTTTTTAGACCAACATCGTCCTACAAAACTTATCTTTTTTATTATTATTATTATTATTTTTTTATTTTTATTTTTTAAAACCTTCATAAAATACACATATTTTATATCATTACCGATAGTAGTTCTAGTAGTACCACAAGTTTATTCCAACGAGTAATTTATTATCATAACTGCGTTAAACTAATAAAATCACGGAGGTGTTGGCGTGAGGAACGGCAATGGTGGAAACCTAAAGGCAGGGAAACCGGGAACAGATGACGGGGGTGATGACGGTAACGGAAACGGAAACGGTACACGTGGAACATTTCCAGGGAACGGAGAAGGTACAAACGGAAACGGAGGAAAAAGTGACGGTAACGGAGGAACACCACCGAAGGGAATTCCCGGTGGGAACGTCAGATATTTTGCTTCGTCGGTGGGGGCGGTGACCATTCTATTGCCCGGCTTCTGATCAGTGAGACGGCGAGCTGCGGTGGTTTCCGGCGTGAGGTGGAAGATCAAGATTAGGGTAAGGGCAAAAAAAGTGACTGAAGAAGCCATTTGTATTATGTGTATGCTTCCGTTTGTTGCAATGGCAGATGGTTAGTGTGACTATATATAGACCGATATTTTATGAATTTAATTTATTGTTTTCACACACCTTAACGAACATTTTACTTGTATAAAAATCTTTTGTATATTAACCGACGACGTAACTTGTATAGATATGGTTCTTTATTAATTGGATTAGGTAAAGAATTGATATAAATTTGCTGAACGTCCGTATCGTTTCTATAGAAAAGGGTAAAGCATCATTTGTTTTAGGTAACAAAGTAAATAATCATTTATGAATTTATAATTAAATATATTGAAAATTCTATGATCTAACTATAATTTTTATATCTAAAGTTGTTACTTAACTTGTTAGAGAATGAAAAAATATCACATATATATAATCTTGATGATATAATGGTGACCAAATTATATGCATGGACTTCTTTTTTTTTTTTTTTGGCCTTCAAATTTATATGCATGGGCTTATATTTACATTTCTTATAACAAGAACCATCTTATATCTGATACGACAATTCGGACTTATATATAATGTACATACATAGGAGAATTCTTGTTCTTTAAAATGTTGATGGTGACCAAGTAGAGTGATGAGATATTTCACGCTTGAGAAGATTGAATCTTTGATTTAGATAACAGAAATAGAATTTAACAATACAAAACTATTTGTCCACTATCATTTGGTCTACTTATATATTAGAAAATGACTTTATTATTAATTAAATGATTTAAAACCTCAAAGCATCATAAAGTTTGGAATATGCTCCTGTTTTTCTTTTTCTTAAATCACTATTATTGTAAATGTAGTGATTAGTGTTTTTTTAAAGTATCCTACGATAAATTGGTTTCCACTTTCAAAAATTTGATATTATAGGTGGTGTTATTGGATATTTTAGTTGTTATTTTATAATTATTTCAGAGACGAGAATATGTTCAAAAGAAATTATCATGATTCCTTCTTTCAAATAAATTATAGTTCCATAATGTTTTTGAATGGAAAATTAAAATACTCATACACAAACACAATTAATTTGTGCCAATATTTGTGTAACATCGAATGTACCAAATTCGAATATAGGTGGACGGATTTAACAACTACAAATGCATGTGTATCGCATGTTGGCTGTTGCATATTTTCCAATAAAAATATAAGTACGGCTGTTTAGCATGAAGTTGGTTGAAACAAAAAGCAGAAACATGAAAACTGACTAATTAAGTAATAAATATAGGGACATGCATATGAACATGTGTCTCTCATGCAGCCTGGTTAGAGCTCATTGAATTCGTCTAATTATATCAAAACCGGCTGTATGTTTACAAATTTACACATTCGTAACATTCGCATTTCACTATCCTATTTATTGTTCTGTATATATAGTTTGTCAACAATTTCTTATGAGTATGACTATGTTTTTTTTCTATGAGTTTCTTACAAAGTTAACACGCGGACAGTTAGGCGACAAACAAAACAATATTAAACTCACTGGTTATTCTTTTATTTGTCGAGACTCGAAACTCTCTGATTTTTTTAGGGTGTAAATGATTTGCATAAGTGGAATAGATGTAATAATGTTAGTGAAAAAATGGAGTGAAAAAATGGAGTGAAAAAATGATTGTTTTTGTTCTACTAATTCCTCTTCTATTGTAGAAGAATGTTTTCCTCCAACTTTGTTCATGTTTTCACCTTTTATTAGTGGAATAAGTTGAATCACTTTTAAAAACTTTTCAACCCAAATAGTAAACATATAGAGGAATACCTAATTCCACAAATTTTTGTTTCACTCAAATGGTAAAAATCTAGAGAAACACATAAGTTTACCTATTTTTATTCCTCTAAATGAACAATCATTTGTACCTTTACTTTACTTTAAAAATGAATAAAATATTCAAATATGCCGCCATTTGTAAATTATTTTAAAGGTTTTGAATTTTTTGTATAATCATGTGGTTGGTTGTGCTGAAATCATTTTTTGAAAAAACTGTAGAAAAATTTAAAATAGATTGATAATGCGGTTTTTTAGTTTTATTTCTCTCTCTCTAACAAATGGGCGATTTTAAAAACCCTAAGAAGCCTCCTCCCATGGCCGCCGCAGCCGCCGTCAGTGAGTCTCCTCCACCAGATCCGCCTGATCCTCCCGACCTACCTTTCACCACCGACCTTTCTTTCTTTCCCGACCACCCTCCCATCTCTCCTTCTCCTTTACTTTTCCTCTCGACCAAGCCGCGACTCGCAAATCTAGATTTAGATATGGGTTTTGTAATGAATAACATTATGCCCTTTGGTGGCGCTCCTATCGCTTTTATGCGATCATTTACTGCTGTGTGCAGGTTTCGCTGTCAGATCTGAGAGATCTGGTTAGTGCCCCATTTTGAGCTTATCTCGATCAGGTTTCTCCTTCTTTCAAGGTTTTATATTTTGTTGTGCTAGAGCTGAGATGGTTAGAAAATTTATTAGATTCTTTCAATGGAATTGTGAGCCGTTTAATCATATTTCTCAGGTAGCGAATGCAAACTTTGTAGTTGAAATCAATTCTACTCTCATCGGTAGAGCCTATATTCCTAAGGTTTTGTTCTCAAATTCCTTGGTGTTTGATAAGGATTCTTTCGCTCGTATGCCTTGTGTGTCTTTGGGCAAGATTTGCCATCTCTACTCCTTTATGAGGACTTATGTTGTATCAATTTCCCCTTTTGGTGGAAATTGCTTTCTAGCAGGGAAGAAAATCTTTGACTTCGATTTGGAGCTTAAACAAGATTCTCATTTGATTAGTGCTAGTCTCGTGGAAGCTTTAGTCATGGTTGCAGCCATTGTCTCAGCGTCAACGATGGAGATCCCACATCTTCATGTGGTCTCGGACTTTCAAGCCCTCCTATCAACCATCACTTCAAGTGATTCCTTCAACAGTTTTGCAGGAGCTCCTCATGACTCTAGAGACTCAATCTTTTTGTTGTCTTCTATGTCTTTGTTGTCTCTTGTCTCTTTTACTTACCTTGCCCTTTGGTTGAGAGATATTTTAGCCATTCTAGTTATGTTAAACTCTGTTCATTCCTTCATTTTTGGAGGTTAAGTTTGAATGAAATTTCAGTGACAAAACAAAGTAAAATCACAATTTTCTTGGTTTGAAATGGTTTTTTCAATTTTTGTTGTTGTTGTAATTAGTCGCTTTATGAGATGGGAAAGAATCAAAGATGTTGGAATATCCAAAATCACCTCTTTTTAGAACCATTTTAATACAATTATCCAATGTTTGATTTTTTGTTCAGGAATTTAATTAAGTTTCAGGGAATTTCAACCCAAAACTGGACTAGAAAGATTATTTTTTTTCCAGAATTTGCAAGGTCTTTCTTTGACTCTTAGCCTTGATCATTAGTTTTCTTTGGGGCATTTATATATTGTACTTGGTTTAGAGAAATTCTCATAGCATAGACTAGCTTTGGTGATGGGGTGTCACATTTTTCTTCAAAGGCATCGGCGACTCGAAGTTAAGGGTTTCGCTCGAGGACTGGCTCACGTCCACGACTAGGGTTTGTGTCCTCATCATCAACGGAAGGCAGGTGAATTTGAGTCTTTATGAGGAAGAAGAAAAGTTTAAGGTTTATAGAAATTTACAACCCAAAGTTATCTGAACTACAGAAACATGTTCTTGAGTTTTTACATTCTTCTACTGCTTTCGCTGCATCCGCAATGTGTTGTTTTTTTCCCGCTTTTATCATATGTCTATTAGCTCTGTGCTTAAAAGCACATTTGCAGTAACAATCTGCCAGAAGTATGGAAGGATCTGAAAGAGGAACATGTTTGTCACGGTCAAGCTTTTACGTCGTAATGTAATAAAAGGACCTATACCTCCTATCTTCTCATGAATTGGGAAGAAGCCGGCCATTGTACATCTTGTCAAGTAGCTCACGAGCGCCAGGCCTTCTAAGAAGGCCTTTGTTGTTCGGTAAACCTGTACCCAAACAGACTGGGCAAACAAGCTTCCCTCGACCTGTTTGCATTAGGAGTTCCCAATTAATCCGTTGTTTAATTCGTTACCAAACCAAACTAGAGAAATATTGGGATAGAGAGACTAACCGTAACAGTTTGGACATTCTGTAAATTCATATACATCTTTGGCACGTTTTCGGTTGAGAGCTTTCCATTTTCCTGTACCACCACACATATCACCTAAATCATAACAAAACAAAACACGCAGATTAAAACCATATGAGCATCAATAGTAAGCTCATGAGGCATTTTTGCATCATATCAAATGGAAACAGAGACATAGCAAGGTGTTCAAGACATATGTTATCAAGAATTCTAAATGTTTGTTTCGATCTTCTCAACGTCCCAATTTGGTCTTATACCCTACTCTCCAATATACATGCGAGGATATGTTTGTATATCAGATTCCCAGAAAAAGAAACTAAACATAAGAACAAAGAAAGAAGTGTCACTCACAAAGAACAGCACCAATGCCCTGACAGTTACGGCATGAAGCTCCTGCTTTCTTGTCTAAAGCGGCTGCGTTTTGTACAGAGACAAAGGTATAAGCATTGTTAATTAAAACTGGAGATAAGCACACACATGTCATCCACTTTCTCCGTGACATCGATTTCTTATCCTCCTGCAGCCAAAAACACAAGCTTGTAAGTCACCACTTTGCTAAGAACTGATAGAATAAATAAAAAGACTAAAATTTTGAGATATTTCTTAGCATAATGGAATCACTTGCTTACAAAACTATCAAATTGTGAACTACAACTAGCACAGCTCCTAATTTAGAGTAAGACATTAGTGTTGATTCAACAAGTTTGAAGCAAAACTAAAGACTAAGACTTGAGAGTTTTTCTTAGCGTAATAGAAGCAATTATCTTAACATAATCAACTAGCTGACTGTAATGTAAGCTATTAGTAGTCACTATATTACACAATAATAGAGATGCAATGTTTATTTGCTTATCATTAATGTTTCAGATAACTTAAAAAACACTAAAAATGCTTTAAGTAAAGAATGATAAGAAGAACTTGTAATTTGTGTGGTTAGCTACCAGAGGAAGTGTCGAAATGATTAATTGGAATTTTCACCTAATAAAAAAAAACTCACTTTTACAAAATAGTGAGTCGAACATTCAATTTCCTTAAAAACTCAAACTTTGCAGGAAATCAAACACAAGATAAGGCTCAGGAGACACAGTAGAAACAAGATGACCAGTTTTATATTATTTGACCTGGGTTTTGTTGGTAGTCTCGGACGAAGAAGAATCGGAATAGTTGGAATCGAAGCTCTGATTGTCCGGACATGATTTCGCAAGAACACGAACTCGAATCTGGTTTGGTGCGGCTAAACGAAGCGGAGAAGCGGTGTGTAGAGACGAAGGGAGTGAAAAGAGATGAGATGAAGCCGCCATTTTCAGTATGCGGTCATAATTTTACTTGCGGACCAGACCCAACCCATCTATACGTTTTTCATGGTTATTTGTGCGAAGAATATAACTTTTGTGAAAAATTGAAGCAAATAGGTATTAGGATGGCAAAATCATAAATAAGAGAGATCTTTTTTTTTCTTTTTTTTTTTGCCTTCAAAGAAAATACTACTCCTTCAGTCTCATTGTATAAGGTGTTTTGGATGAATAAACCGAAAGTAAGAAAGAAAAATCATAAAAGAGATTAACTAGAATAAGTGAATAACATACTTATTTTTAAAAATAATTAGAATAAGTTTTTAAATTTTTATTGTTCAAATAATCTACTTTGAACTTAATTTTACATTTATAACGAATTCTTCGATATGCTTATGGCGTTTGTATTGTCACGATGAACCAAGAGTGATCCGGAATATATATCATAGGCAGCCGACAACTGTTTTCTCCAGACAAGTTGGGTACAACAACTCCTCATGGCAATATACTCTCCTTCAATTGTAGACAAAGCGATATAGAGTTATGTTTCTTACTCATCCACAAGATCAATTTGTTACCAAGGAAGAAGGAGTCACCCTTTGTATTTTTCTTATCATCCATATTCACAGCTCATGTGGCGCCACAATAGCCAACCAAACTCTTGTTTGTTCCATTCGAACATCAGATTCCAAAACTGCCATACTTGATGATTCTTTTAACTCCTTCAATGTGGGTATGTTTTGATTTTAACTGGTACCTTCCGCATATTCCAACATTTAGACATAGATCCGATCTACTTGCTAGATATAGAAAGTTACCATCCATGCCTCGGTACAACTTGACATCCACGTCTATTCCCTTATTGTCATATGACAACTTTGCTGTAGCATTGATCTATATTTAACCTGTTAAAAGGTGCTTCGCATACGTACTTTAAGAAATGAACGCTCCGTCCTTTGACTTAGTATTTTGCATGCTCATTGCATCTCAAGCTCTTGAGTCTTACCCTTGACAAAACTATCCATCAGCAATTAAGACGTATTATCAAAGATGATGTTGTCTACATAGATTTGCATCATCATAATATCTTCTTTTTACTCAAGGATAAAGAGAGTCTTATCCACACTTTGTCTTGCCTATCCCTTCTCTTGCATTGAAACAATTAACTGTTTCTTTCCACACGTAGCAATTGTTTCCTAATATGGCCCCTTTCAGCATTTTTGCTCGATCTTCATTATTAGTCTCATTGTCAACGCTTGTGATATCTCAACCAAATAAAAATTTCATACTCTTCATGAGATGTGTTGTTCTTCTCTTCCTTTTCCGTTTTCATACGTTCCATTTTCTGCCGTTCATCTTCCGCCTCTTTTCGGCGCAAAAATCCTCAAATTCCTTATCCATCCGGTTTTTCCCCTCCTCGGCTTTCTTCCTATTCTTCTCCTTGGCTTCTTTCTTCTCTTGCTCTTCCCGTGTTTTCTTCTGCCTCTCTTCCTCTACTTGCTTTGCCTTCTTTCGTTCTTTCTCTTCTTGCTCATTATGTAGGTTTGGACCGACCGACAAGTAGCCGGCCATGAGCAATATCTCCGAGATAAACTTCCACATATTATCAATTTTCAGAAAAATAGCAAGTTGTGATATTCCCATTCTAGTTGGGTTCTTTGAATGTTTTTATTTTTCATTTAATGAAAAAATAGCGTTAAAGAGATTAGAACATTCATATATGATTCTTTCCCTCTTTCTCTCCTTCTTCGATATGCATGTGATGGTGGTGGTTTTGACCTCTTTATGGTTTTTGAGATTAATAGAAAAGAGCAGAGGCTTCCAAGTTAAATGAGACGTTGAAAGGATGAATGAAGAAGTTATTCCAAAGATTGGTTTTGGGAAAAGACTAGGGGTTAGGCAAATCATTTTGTTCAGAGTTGGATTGTTTAGATATGGATATTCTATTGATAGTATTGTTGCTCGATCTTAATTATTAGTCTCATTGTCAACGCTTGTCATATCTCAACTTGAAAATTTCCAATTATCTCTATCAATTCTTCATACTCTTCATGAGATGTCTTGTTCTTCTCTTCCTCTTCCACTTTTATACGTTCCATTTTTTGCCGCTCATCTTCCGCCTTTTTTCCGGCTCAAAAATATTCAAATTTCTTATCTGTGGGTTATGGTTTAAAACTCACTAAGTTAAAGAGAGACTCTGAATGGTTCAGAGGGTTCAAAGACAAGGGAAAAAAGAAATAAAGATAAAGTGTTTTTGGTTGGACTAGAAGGTTTCACTACAAGAAAACAAGGTGGGTTTTGACCAAATGTATCACCAAAAAAAGTGGTCAAAATATTTATTAACACATTTTCGACCAAAATATGATGAAAATAATAATTAGTCGAAAATTGGTAAAACATTTGTGACTAATATAAATGGTCGATTAATAGTCAGAACATTTTGGCCAAATATCAATTAAAACAAATTTTGGTCGAAAACTAGTCTGCAGTCATTGACGAACAATACATAATATAATTGGTCGATATATTACAGATCAATTATCGACATAATTATAACTATGCGAGATTTTCATGCATTTTATAATAAACCTAACTAGATAGTAGATTAATATAATAACTAGGTGACTAATTCCCGCATTAGAATGACGTCATACAGCTCCACTGGACTAATCAGTAAGTCTGCCAGCATAAACTCTCCCGCGATCTGAATGAACATCAATGCCTCTCGCTCGACCAAGCATAGCAGGGAATCCTCCTTCAGCTACTTGACCATACTCGCTGGCTCACCAGTCTCGCTCCGAATTCCACTGCTCTCGGCCCACTTCGGAGTAATGAAGCAATCAGATGCTCCTGAATCGAACAACACATGAGACTCAAAGCCTCCAACTAATAAGGTCCCTCCTCAAACCTCAGGTGCTAAGAAAACCCTATTAATTTCTATCACAGAGTTAACAGAAAACAAACAACCACATTCAACAAATTTAAAAGTCTGAATTCTGAAACTTATATGTGATCACTATGGCGATCTGCTAGCCCGACTCCAATGGCGTGTACACCTGCGTTGTACCTCCAACCTTAGCTAACGGCTGCACGGCCTCTATCTGCACCACTGGCTACGCCACTACTGGCTGAACTGCAACAACCGCCATGTGCTGCAACTGCGGACACATCGGACGAATATGTCCCGGCTCTCTGAGTGGAAGCAAACCTTAGCCTCCCACAAAGCCTTTGGGCAGCTCGCCACCCGGTGCTCCGTGCTCCCACATCCATAACACGCATGAGTTTCTGAACTCACCTTAGAAGTGCTCTCCAACTTCCTCTTTTGACCCTGCGCAAGCTTACCGCCCTTGCCAGAACAAGAACTCCCATGTTGATGCTGCCTCCTCGGCTCAGCCGCAGGAGCAGCCACCACTGGAACAACTGCAGCGGCCTGACCCCTCAGATCCTCCTCAATGCCTGCAGCCTTCTCTACCAGCTTCGCCCTCGAGGCGTACTCTGAAACTCTACAGCGAATCCTCAAATCTGCCTGAAGTCCCCTCACGAACCTCATCACCTGTGTTTGCTCATCCTCCAGACCACGATCAGCATACACCAATAACCGGCTAAACTTGGCGTCATACTCGTGCACCGTACGATCGCCCTGCACTAGCTCCATAAACCTCGTCCCGAGATGATTTAGAGCCTCCTGAAGAAAGTATTTAGCGTTGAACTCAGCCACAAACTCTCCCGAAGATTACACAACACCTGGCCTCCTGGCCTCAATAGCTCTCCACTAAAGATGAGCATCACCACTTAAATAATGGACCGCCATCTCTACCTGGTAATCCTCAGGACAACGAATCGACCAGAAGTCGCGCTCCATGCGCATATGCCACTCATTTGCCTCCTTAGGCCCAACACTGCCCGAAAAGAAAGCAGTACTCATATGCCCCATCTGACCCATCGTCTCAAGATAAGTCGGACGCACCTCTGCAATCGTAGCCCTCAGCTGCACCTCTACCACTGGAGGCACCACTGGAGCCTAAATCAAAACCGCTCAATCAACTACGCCAGAATGCCCTCCACCCACTCCAAACGATCCTGAGCTGGAGCAGCATCCACACCTGGGCTCACTCCACCATCAGCCAACCCGGCACCCCTCTCGGCACCCATAGTACTCACACTAGCACTAGCATTGGTCCCGCTCACAGATCCTGAATGATGCGTCGGAGTCTCTGACATCTGCGTAGCACTCGCAGCCATGCTACTGGACGACTCAAACACTGGTCCACGACCAAGTCCACGGCCTCTACCACGTCCACGGCCTCTAGCTCTTGAATCCATCTCACTACACTCGTACATAACATGAAAGTGAGCTATATGAAGTCACTATCAACCAATAAACTTATCGCGGAATCTCTTTAAAGACCCGGGGAAAATGATTCTAAGACTACTAACTAATTAACAACACATAATCGATTAAACACATAGCCTCAAACATCCATTTACACTGTCTTAAAAACGTATAGGATTTGATACCAAAATGAAACAACCAACATCTTTTTGTTTTTTTAATTAACTAGTCTGAATTTATATTCACATAAACATAAATCCTCCACGACAAATTCAACAGAAATATGATACTCAGCGGAAACACCAAAAAACTCAATAAACCAATAATCCAATAAACCAATTATAGTTCAAATTCAAATTAAAATTCAACAAGTCTAGCAACCTAAACACCAGGTTCACTAGAACTAAAACATAACAATAAAATCCTAATCATCCTCCTCCTACTTCATGATTCTGTGATCACATTTTCTCTTTACGTGCAACCCCTGTTCTAAAATGCGGCCGCCGAGGCCATTTAATCGCCGGAAAACCGTTGGGCGGACCGGAGCCATTGCGATTTCACCATAGGCAGGCATAAAATCGGAAGTCACAAAAAAACTCATTTTTTGTTCATTATAAGACTGTAATGAAAAGTCATTCACTAGATCTACGATATTTAAATGCAAAATAACAAAAAATGAAAGCAAATGGTGCTTAGTAAAAAAAAATTCAGAGGAGGTCATGTTTATTAGGGTTGCATTCGGATGAAGAAGGAAGAAGACGAAGTAGAAAATTACTAGTTTACCCCTCTTTAATGATTAATTAAAAAAACCCACGCCAATACATTGTTGGGGCTCGAACTCACTGCTTATAATTTATAAAAATGCTCTCAGCGACTGCCCCACGAACAATTTATTGGTAATGCTCAACATAAAATGTATTTAAACCTAAATTACTCATAAAATTAATCCCCGATTAATCTCCGAGTAATCACCGAATAATTGATTCGACACTGGGCCTACCTCCATTGTCCGATTAACGCCTAGCGAGTTTTTAAACATTGCATGCAACACATGGAAATATGAGTTGCGTAATTATTTCATAAATACTTAGTGAGCTGGTCATTCCACCTACTGGCGAAACAAGCAAGCTCAGGTAACCAACCAAATACATCAACAGCCAAAACCAATTAACAGAATTCAAATAAAACAATTTCTGAAACAGGACAGCTCGTGTCGAGCAAGGTGTCGATCGACACAACCAAAGTGCTTGTGTCGAGCGACACCAGCAAGGTGTCGATCGACACGCTACAAGCCCTCCTGTCGATCGACACACCTCTATATTGCACCAGGATTGTGTTTCTCCTCTCACAACGCAATCTCGAGCAATACGAGTCGCAAACCAGCACAAACACAATACTGAAACCAATATACCCAATCCACAGCAACCATGTCACACAAACAACACGAAAAACCAATCACAAAATCATCCAAAACAATCACAAAACTCATCAAAATCACCATCATCGCCTAGAAACCGCGGTCACAACTCACCTTAGCTTTTAGAACGACAAGGATTCGGATTATGAACAAAGAAGGCCCACAAACAGACCCTCTAGACTCGAGAATCGACTGAACGGATTGAATCACATGAAGAACACGTCAAACGGTGATTCCTACGCCACTATAACTTGACTAAAAACGTTTTTCTGTAGATTTCTTTGCAACAATCCACAAGAACAACGAAATCACTCTCAAAACTTTGTTTTCTCCTCCCAAACCCGATGGCATAATTCCCAAGGGATTGTAAATGCAAGCCCTAGGTTTAGATTCCTAAACCGAGCCAAAACGTGATTAAAATCATAATTAACTCGATTATGTAGAGTCAACTGTCGAGCGATACACACGAGGTGTTGATCGACACTCCTCCATCCTTCGTGTCGATCGACACACTCCCTATGTCGCTCAAACGACCACCAAAAATGACTTTTTTGTTCGCGGATGTTACAAGTATACAATTTAATTTTTAACTATATTAGCAAACAAGTGACAATCTTATATACATCAATCATAACCTCGCATTACATATAAATCGTAATAACAATACTAAACACTTAAGTTTTTTTTTTTTGATGAATGACCGGGAGACGAGTCTCCTAGATTGTATTAAAATTAAAAAACGATTACGTACGCACTCTCCGGAGAAGAGGCAATCCAACAGCATCCTTACTCAAAATTGAAACAACATTGGAAGGAGTAGAATGAAAAAAAGGAAACCCAAAAGGAAGAGAAAAAGCATAGTTAGCTAATCCATCGGCTAGACGATTAGCCTCCCTATACACGTGAGACACTCGGACAATCCAGTCCTTTGATATAAAGCCATGGTACAAGCGTACCAGGAAAGACAACTGATGAGAGTCTTCAATCCCTGTCGTTAAAAAATCGACCACAATCTTAGAATCCACGTCCACTTCCAATAACTGTATTCTCCTTTCCCAAGCCATAACCAAACCATAGTAAACTCCCCATAGCTCAGCCAACGGCACCGAACATCGACCAATATTAACCGCAAAACCTCCGCACCATTCACCGTCACCATTCCGCAATACTCCTCCTGCAGCAGCAAGTCCCAAATCTCCCTGAACAGCGCCATCCGTGTTCAATTTATACCAATCCACAAGTGGCGGGACCCACGCAATGAACTTATCCACCCTCCTCGGCCCCACTACCCTCCTCGGCCCCACTACCCTCCTCGGCCATCTCCGACTTAGCCAAGTAAACATCTCGGGTTGTATCTTTAAGAAACTTCACACGATCCTTCCATACTCGATTTTCACCAAAAATATTCGTACACCTCTATTTCCATCCCCACCAAGCCCCCATCGCAAACATGATTGCCCAAGGGACTCCCTCCTTCTGAGCCATGTCACCTAAATTATCATGCAACTATTCAAGTAATGTTGAGGTAAAAAACACCGATCTCTTCCTAGACGGCACTAAGCGGTCCCATATACCTTTCATCGCTAAACAATCGCGGAGAACATGTAGTGTAGTCTCAACTCCACCTTTACAAATTTGACACATGTCACTCTCACTCAAGTGTCTCTGATGTCTCTCTTGGTTTGTCATTATAACCTGTTGAGAAACCAACAAAGAAAAACTCGGACCCTCTCCGGAACCCGAATGCGCCATATTCGGTTATAGAATGTTTCCATGTTCTGGTTTGGTGCCTCATCTTGTGTAATCAATTCATAAGTTGAGCAAACCGTAAACACCCCAACAACCGTTTCCCGCCATGTAATCTTGTCTTTTGCTCCTGTTACCCGATCCACCAGTATTGCCGCCATGTCTAATCTCTAAATTTTGGACACATACATGCCGATTCTTCCATAGTCCCAGCCATGTCCGTCTATCCAAAGCTCAGAAACTTTCACATCATGGTAAAGGGGAGGAATTGGTTGCCTTGTATTATCAACTAGTGGTTTATGCCATAACCACTTATCTCTTCAAAAGTGAATCTTTGTTCCATCTCCCAAAACCCAGCCATAACCATTTAGAATAACATCCCTAAATCCAATCTCCACACTCTTCCATGTAGATGACGCATTCTACCGTACTACAAGCATAGAATGATCCTCTTCTTGGCCAAATTTATACTTGTTTCTAACGACTCTAGCCCATAAACTTGTCCGATTCTGAATCAATCTCCAGTCTACTTTCGCTACCAGTGCTTTATTCATGTCTCCTGCTTTCCGAATTCCCAAGCCGCCCTCTTTCTTAGGCAAACACACCTTGTCCCAAGATAAGAGATGTTGTTTTCTTCTCTCCATGGTACTGCCTTAGAGAAAATTACGAGAAATCCGATCCAAGGCATTTAGGGTAGATACCGCGAGCTTGATGGCACTCATCAAATGAATCGGAGTCGAGGTTATAACCGCTTTAGTAAGTGTAATACGACATGTCGTACTAAGAGTACGTCCTTTCCATCCGGCGAGGCGTGACACAACTCGTTCTATGACAGCCCCAAAAGTCTCCTTATTTATCTTCTTATGCAAGATTGGCATTCTAAGGTATTTTTCCAAATCATGAGTTACCTCTATTCCACTCGTTGCACTTATCAATTTCCCCATGTCTTGAGACACATTATTAGAGGAAAATATCTTGGACTTCTCTAGACTCACCTTTTGACCCGAAACCATACAAAACTTTACCAAAATTTTATGTTTCACCCGAACTTGATTCACCGAGGCTTCCGCAAGGAGGATCAAATCATCCGCAAAACAAATATGGGAAAGTTTTTGCCCTCCTCTAGATAAGCTAATCGGCTTCCACTCCTTCCTTTCAATTTCTTCCTCAACCAAATGACATAAGAGCTCCATAAAAAGAACAAACAAATACGGAGAAAGTGGATCTCCGTGCCGAAGACCTCTCAAGAGAGTAAAGGAATCCGTTTTCTGTCCATTTAACAGCAAGCTCATAGCTGGACCAGAGACGCATTCCATAATCCGTTGGACCCACTCATTAGAAAACCCGGCTGCCCTTAAGGTATCTTCCAAAAACTCCCATCGAATATGGTCATAAGCCTTCTCCAAGTCTAATTTCAACAACATCCAACCTTTCTTGCCTTTCTTCCTCTGCATCGAGTAAACGGTTTCCTGAACCACAATTATGTTATCCGTGCTAAGCCTCCCCGGAATGAAACTAGATTGTGCCGGTCTAATAAGCCTAGTCATTATATATTTTAATCTCCCAACCATAGTATTTGTAATTATTCTAAACAAAATATTACAAAGACTAATAGGTCTAAATTGGGTGATTTTCTCTGGTTGCGCCACCTTTGCAATGAGCACCACAATCGCGTCATTCGCCTCCTTTGGCAGGTTCCTGGTTTCAAAGAAATCTAACACAAAACGAAAAACAGACTCACCAACTACGTTCCATCCTTTTTGGTATAAGATTGCTTGAAACCCATCGGGCCCTAGAGCCTTGAATCCTCCCATGCTCCTTACGGCCTGCTCCACCTCAACCGCCGAAAATGGCCTATCCAAAGCTAGCTTATCCTCCGTAGACAAATCCACAAAGCCCTTCCATGGTAAAGATTCAGTAACCGGTTACAAATCCACAAGAGAATAGAGTCTCTGAAAATAATCCAACGCTAGTTTCTCAAGGTCTTCCTTATTCGAGATCCAATCCCCCTTGTCATTCCTCAATATATCAATATGATTCCGTTTTCGTCGTATGATCATTGATATCTCCATGAGTAACCCACTTCTCTCTTGATTTTTGAAACCACACAATCTCTTTCTTGTTCCAAAACTACATCCAAGTCTTTCAACAATTCTTCCTCTTTCCTTAGTAGCTGGTCTGAAACATTCCTATCAATCAAATTTTGAACCTCTGTTATTTCCTTCATTAACCTTTCTTTCTTCTTCTGCATCTCCCCGAAAACCTCCTTATTCCATCTCTTTAGTACCACCTAGAGGTTCTCCAGAGCCATCTGCGTATCAATAGATCAATTCCAGGAATTAAGCAATAACTCCTTATACCCATAATGAGTCATCCACGCAGCCTGAAATCTGAAAGGACGCCCGCTAGCATCGTGCCCTATTTCAAGCTCGAGCTGCACATACACTGGTGCATGGTCTGATGCCAAGAAGGGGAGATGAGTGATACTAGCCTCTTGCCATTTGAGCCGAGAGTGGGCACAACAAAGGACCCGGTCTAGACGCTTAGCTACAAAGGTATTACCTGCTTTTCCTCTTCTCCATGTAAAATGGTTACCTTTAAAACTCATGTATATGAGCCCCATTTCATTTATCTAATCTCCAAACAATAAAGAATCTGGCGATAGTAGAACGTTACCCCCAACTCTCTCATCTAGCCTCACAATCGTGTTAAAATCTCCTCCCATGATCAAAGGACTCGAAATCCCTCAAATTACTTCACTTAAGCGATTCCATAAACCACTCCGTCGATTCACCGAAGAAGCCGCATACACCACAATCAAATTAAGAATATCTGCTTCTCTCTCCACTGTAGCGTAGATGAATTGGTCCGAGGATTCGATAATTTGAACATTTCCGATTTCTTCTTTCCATAAAAGCCACAAGCCACCACTTTGGCCAATATCATCCACTCGAAATGATTCCGCAAAACCCAATCCCTGACAAATACGAGCCGCCTTATCTCCTCATGCATAAGTTTCAAAAATCGCCAAAATATCCGTATTATACCGCTTAAAAATATAATGAATTGATCTTCGGAAGTTGGGTTTATTTGCCCCCCCGGCAGTTCCATAGTAGACAATTCATAATCAACTGGTAAAGCGCAGTTAGAACAACCGGGGACAACAGTTATACCGTTCCAATTCCGAGTGGGTTCTCAACTAAGTCTTGGTTAGTACTCCCTGTCACACTCTTCAATACTTCTCTCTGTCCGAATTGATCCTCCAATCCAGCCATCTCATCCATGCCAACTTCTCCCGTACTATCTTTATCACTTAGTCTCACTTGTGGTTCCATAATACTTTTCACTCCACCTATTCCTGCATTCACCTCCTCTACTCTCATACTTTTCCCAGTTGATAATAAAGAAAGCTCTGTGTTAGTCGGTCTAAAGATAAGACCTCTGGTGGGCTAAAACATAAACTATGGCTTATTCAAGATTTTTTTTCTTTGCTTTCCTCTCTCTTTCTGTTTTACTTGCAAGTTAGTTGCATTAGACCAAAAATTGTGTACCGATTTTTTCTTTTCAATCACAGTTTTTGATAAGCCAGAAATTTGAATGTGTTATATGTATATTTTTGTATGTGCTAACTCCTCAGAAATGGTGAGCGAAGATTCAACTTGGTCATCCATCAAAGGAAATTCATTGTGTTACAACGATCATCCTAAGTTTGAAGTATGTAATGACGATGGCAAATGCAATAGTTTGTGCCTTAAAGGCTGTGATAACGGTAAAGGTGGCTTTTGTAAGAAAAAAATGTGTCATTGCAAGTGCTAAATTAATTAGAACAATATAAACTCTACATTTTTTTCCCTTAAATATTGATCAGTAAAAATAATATAATCCTTTATATATTAAAGAGAAACATTTTGGAATCATTTGGCTTAGGTGTTAATCCCACAATTTTTCTTAACATTTTTATATTTTATTTAATTAATTATACTATACTCACTACCAAACACAATCATTTCCAAATATAATCTAAACTTAATTGCCAAACACATTTGAATATTTATATACTTGCCAAAATTATGATTTTGAAATTAATGCATTAAATAATAAATTTATAAACTTGCCATTAATGAATATATTATCCAACAAAAATAAACTCAATAAATTTTTATTTTTTGTTTGAAATCTATGAACATGTAAAAGAATTTTTCAACATATATTTTAGCAATAGTTTATATATAACTAAACACATTTAAGATTAAAAAAAAAACATTATCCAATTTTCTTTGAAAATATGTGGGTTACAAAATTTGGTACATACATAAAAGATACTAAAAACTAAAATGTGAGCAATACTAGCCTAAATAGTATGGATAAAATTTGGGGTAATTGCAAATATGCCACACATGACAAAAATTTAATCAAATATGCCACTGTTCACAAAATCATTACGAGTGTGCCATTGTTCACTTACTAAATGAAAAAAAAAACAGATCTCACTTTCTCTCTCATCTCTCTCACGCTCATCCCTCGGATCCAATTTTTTTCTCTCACAAAATTCTCTTCTTTGAAATTGCAAATCGGATTTGGGTTATGGATCTAGAGTTTTCGATTCTCTCTCTGACTCCATTAGACGCAAACGCGGCGAGGATAGATCTAGGGTTTTCTATTCTCTTTCGTCCATGTAAATCTCTGTAAATTCTTTAAATCGATTTTGATTTCCTGGATTGGAAGAAAAGAAGACGACGAAGAAGGAAGAAGAATAGCAGGTTTAATCCATGAATTTTGTTCTTTAAAATTCAATTTTGGTTACAAATTTGAGTTTTGATTGGATTTTGGTTACGAATCCAAGCTTTTTATTTGATTTGGGTTACAAATTTGAGCTATTGATTCGATTTTTGTTCAGATCTGGGTTTTGGTTATTTTTTTTTTGTCAGATATGGATTTTGGTTGTTTTTTGGTCAAATGTGGGTTTTGGTTATTTTTAGGGTTTTCCCGTTTTTATAAAGTTTTTAAACAGTTTTATAAGACTTTTTTACATGTCATTAAAAACTAAACTGTTAAATAATTTATAATATTTTTAAATGGTTTATAAGATTTTTATAAGGTTTATAAGATTTTTATAAGGTTTGAAAAGGTTTATAAGATTGTTTAAAAACCTTATAAAACTGTTTAAAAACCTTATAAAACTTTACAAAAATATTATAAACAGTTTTACACGGTTTTATAAGGTTTTTTTAACAGTTTTACTAAACCTTTTAAAAACATTATAAATTTTTTTAACTGTTTTACTAAACCTTTTAAAAACATTATAAATTATTTTAACAGTTTTATAATGTAAATGCAAAACCCTACCCCATCCCCCCCCCCCCCCCCCCCCCCCCAAAATCTATACCCTAAATGCATAATAGTTAACCCAAACTCGAAAATTTACAGTCGTTTGTGTTTGAATTTGCTTTGAGATCTAATCTTCTTCTTCTTTTTCTTCTTTTTCTTCTTCCTCTTCCTAAATCTGCTCGATCTAATCTCGGATCCATGTTCTTCGTCAACAACAACGCCTTCTCAAATTGACTTAGCGGAAATCGCGACAGAGACCAGAGATAGTGAAATTAGAGATGACAAGAATTGAATTCGGTGACAGTAAAATCCGATCTCATGATGGCGATCTGGTAGAGAGAGAGAAAAACGAAATTTGGATGAGAGAAAAAAAATTAGAAAATAGTGGCACGCTAGTAATGATTTTAAAACAATGGCATAATTGAAAAGTGGCATACCAGTAGTGGCATAACTCAAAATTTCTCATAAAAATTAGTTAATTAATTCAAAAAATATAAATATAGAAACAAAGTAAGAAGTTTTAGTAATTTTTGGTTACCTTGGTTAAAAATTTTATAATTAGATTTCATTTAGGTAATTTAGTGTAAATTTTTTTTGTATCCATTCGGATTATTATATGTTTTGGTTCGAGTTGGAATCGGTGAATTATGATTTGGTTCGCTTTATGCGGGTTTTCATTCCCTAGGTGAACACATTCCTATAGAAAATAGTTGCAAATTCGAATATACACAATAAGATTTTGAATTTCGTTTGTGCATATTCGAATAGTAATATTGTATATCAAACAAAATATTAGACAATTATAAAACTAATCAAAAGTACATACCCACAAGTTTTTACATCCGATAATTTTGTTGCATGATAATATCAACAATCTATAGCAATATCTACATTCATTTACATATAATCAAACAATTTTAAAATTATATTAACGGTTACAATTAAACCCGTGTACAAGTATATCTTACTTTAAACTGTGCACCCATATTTCCAATGATCACTTTAAACTGCACCAATTCCATATGAAAAATGTTTGACAGCGACTGAATCATGTTTGTATCGTAGTTGTCGTGAATGTTTTGTAGTTGTTGACGATAGCAACTACTAGCCAATTCAAAGGATGTGATAAGAATTGGAAATTCATATCTTTACTTGAACGCAGGGCACGGCTATTGCCCTAGTTCAATACAACGAATCGCTCATCGGTGGCGACAGCAAAACAGAGATAACCTCTACCACTTGGATATCCCAAACAATGAAAAGATAATAATTAACTCAAGTAAAGAAAGCAAATGAGAAACAAAGAAACAAAGCCTTATTATTGTTCTCTACCATTATTCAAACAATTAAAAAGAGGAAGAGAAGGAGAGATATCAAAAGCTTCAGAATTGTTCTTGATTAACCCAATTGACAAAGATCGAGAACTCGTTTGTCTTGATCCTCATTCGAGAAAACAACAATCCATGTCGCAGTAGAAGCTTCCCAGTTTGGAATTTTTTTAAAAAATAGCTCAATGCTTGGCGTCTTCTTCTTCGCAGAACTTAGAGTACTTGTCTGAATCCATCAGGTTCTTTGCCTCGCCTGCATCACTCAGCTCCACCTTTATAATCCATCCTTCTTCATATGGGCTCGCGTTCACCTGTCAATTACAACAACAACAAAAAAAAATCTCAGCTCGAGCTCACGGAATCAATAACCTCCAAAGTTTATGATATTTGACACAACAATATCATATAGGTTTCCCGGTGAATCAAGATTCTCAAAGTTTAAAACTTTCACATCGGCTAAAACTTTCCAAGAATCGAACGAGAAAGAAAGAATCTATACGGTTTTCCAAGAAAACATTTACATCAGAAAAACTATCGAAAATAATCGTACGTTAGCTATTTGCATCAAATGAAAACAAGTAACTAAACAATGAGCGTATCTCGAATCAATGCTAATACGGTTTTCAAATGAGGAGGACTCACCAATCCAGGGGACTCGGTCAGTTTCTCGTTGATTTCAACGACAGTACCCGATACCGGAGAATTAATATCACTAGTTGCTTTCACACTTTCGACCGCTCCAAAACTCTCGCCTTGTGACACTGAACGTCCCAAATCAGGTAACTCAACATAGACCACATCTCCCAAATGGTCTTGTGCGTGATCCGTTATACCAAATGTCGCTTTGATCCCATCAATCTTCACCCATTCATGTGAATCAGCATATTTCAAATCCTTCAAAACCACTAATAAACATTTCCAACAACAAAAACCATTAATTTCTCAGGAATCGATCCAACAAAAAGGAATTTGCAAACACAATAATCATAAAGTTCTCGTCTTTAATCGGATCAGATACTAAGTAACAACAAAAACCCTCGAAAACGATTTCAAAAAGAAGAATCTCAAATCAAAAAGGCAGCATAATCATCAAAACAAAGAGAGGAGATTGAGATTCACCGGAAGAAAACCCTCGTTGAGCAACAGAGATCCGTAGACGAGAAGCAACCCTAGAAGCCCACAATAAACTTGAAGCCATTCTTTCCGTAGAGATCTCGAAATCGCAGATACACAACAACACAGTGAAAGAGAGAGAGAGAGAGAGAGCGATTACACTGTGTGCACTCACCGAACGGATCTTATTATTATATTCTTTCAACAAAAGGGTTTGGTGGGTTTGCTTTACTTTTTTGTTTCCAATAAAATATTACTTTCTCAATTATAAGGATTATGACATCAGACCATATATTATATAACATGATGAAATATGTATATTCTGATCATAAAAATCTAAACTTTTGTTAAGAATGTACATTCTTATCATAAAAATCCAAACTTTATTAAGATTTAGCCATTAGCTTTGGTACAAGAGAACTCACAGTCAAATCTTTATGCATAGTCCTAAGCACTGTAGTGACCTGTTCCACTTGATCCTCACTAGAGCAAGCTGAAAGAAGAACCTTAGCTGTTCCTCCGTCTGGTGCACAACCCGAATCGATCATTTCCTCGAAAATCTCGAGGCATTTCACGTATAGTTTCTTTTTCGAGTAAGCACCGATCCTCGAGGTCCATGTCACGACATCCGGTTTGAAATTCCTCTTCTTTAGCTCGCTAAAAAGCTCTTCGACTCTTTCTAAGAACCCGGCTTTACCATAAACATTGATCAAGATGTTGTACGTGGTTATATCCGCAGTGCAAGAACCGTTCTCCATCTCGGCTAGAATGGATTCCATCTTTGTGAATTGTCCAAACCGGCCGTATAAGTTGATCATGCTGTTTAGAACATGTGTCTGGTTCTACTCCGTTTTCGCTCCTCTCTTTCACAATTGCTTCACATTTCGTTACGTCTCTGGCTCTAAAGTAAGCCGATAGAAGCAGCATGTGGGATTTCATCGTCGGAGCTATTCCAAGCCTCTTCATTTCTTCAAACACAGCTTCTGCATCTGAAAAGAAATCGAGGTTTTACTCGGTTTATCACTTTTTTGGTTTAGGTCTGGTGTATTACCTAAGTGATGACCTGCACAGCCATAGGCATCGACCATGATATTGTACGAAGCTCGGTCTGGTTCACATCCCATATGTTGCATTAGAGAGAAAATCTCAGCAGCACCATAAGGATAGCCTGCACGACTGTCTCGGGATTTCAGGACGTTAAATTTAAGTTTCTTGGCATCAATCAGTCTCTGTGGGAGGGTAATACTAATAATTAATCACCTGTATGCTTCCATAAGAGCGCTATAGACATAGACATCAGGTTCAAACCCACCTTCTTGAAGCTGTTCAAATATTTCCTCGGCTTTCTCGCAAAGACCTTCTCTAGCAAATGCATTCACAAGGGCTGTGTATGTGCAGATGTTTGGTTTACATTGGTGACTTCTCATTTCACAAAACAATTTCCAGGACATGTATGATTTACTTGCCTGCAAGAAAACAAAACATCACCAAATTTGCAGAGATTTATGTTCATATCAAACGAAGTTGGACTAAACCTTTCCGTATAAATTTATCATCAAGTTGTAAGTTTCCGTGGTTGGTTTGCATCGCTCACGCTTCATCTTCTTGAAAACATCGATTGCTTCCTCCGTGTTTCCTTTCCTCTTCATTAACCCCTCAATATACGCATTGTATACAGAAGCACCTATACAAACACAATGTTAGTGTTTGGTACCAGTGCATATAAAAGCTTTGAAGATGTAGAAACATACTTGGAGAAACATGATGATTTTGCATCTCGATTAAAACGGTTTCAGATTTCTCTATGAGCCCGGCCATACAATATGCCTTTATAAGAACAGCGTATGTGTCTTCCGTAGGCACGCAGCGGGATTCAAGAAGTTGTACATAGAGTAATTCCGCTTCCTTGTAACGGAACTTCTGTCCATAAGCATCTATAAGCAAATTGAAGCATATTACACCAGGCTGAAAGGAGCTCCTCCATAAAATCCACTCACACACCTAACACAAGATTGTAGCTTCACCCAATTAAGATAAGATTGTCAGTTTCAACTTTCGAGTATACACTATGTTAAGGTATAGACTGAAAATGTTCCAAGAAAGCTAACCAGGATAATGGAATCCCATTTCTTGTTCAAACGGAGTTGCACAGCAACATTGATAAGATCATCCCATGAGGCATGTGTAGAAGGAAGAGTTCCGAGGACATCTACTACTTTTTCGGTATCGGTTTCTTTCTGAATAAAGCTTAGAATCTTCTGAGCAATGGGACTCAGAACAGGAAAAATCCCATCGACAAAACCGGATCCATATTTCCATCCTCGTCCTCTCAAAGAGCCACCTATAGTATATGAAAACCAAACATTCATAGCCATTCCTTGACCTCCAAATATTGCAAAAGAAAGTAACTTGATGTGAGTCTTACTTACATCGTCTCCTCGAGAGTTTCTTCTTATTAAATCGTCTTAACTTGCCGCGTTCGTCTATAACAAATCCTTCCTGTTTATAGCATTTTACAGTCCCACCAGTGATGAATTTTGTGACTCCAGAACCCAAATATCTCTGGAACAAGCAATTCAAAGCGTTTCCAGCTACCAACCTGGAAAAGTTGAGAGCTTATTTTTACTAGTACCAACCAATTCCCAAAATACTTGTTAGTACCAAGCAATTCCCAAGTATTGACAAAGGTAATCACTTAGAAATGATTGTAGCTTTACAAAATCCCTAATAATGTCCAAACCAGCAAATGGGTATTCTGAATTACTGAATTTCTAAACCCTAGAGGTGTTATCGGAGAAATCTGAAGAAATTCCAAGAAGACACAGATGTAGAAAGAACTTTAAAGCGGTACAAAACTGAGAAATCAGAGTGAGAGAATGGGTGGTTCTTCTTCTTACATGACCGGAGAGATATTCAGATGTCGGCGATTCCCACTCTTGTGCTTCTTCAGGATAACAAGGCGCAAGAAGAGTATCCGTTAAGTTAGAAATCTCAGGCCTCATAAATGTGATTGAAGAAGTATATGATTTTTTGGACCCAAAAAAATAAAATAATTAATTATGCTTTAAAAAGTTTATAATAAATTACATTATATATTAAAATTAAAAAAGAAATAGAAAAAGTGTGAGAGAGGGAGATGAGTCTCTCAAACAAACAAGAGATCCACTATTTGTTTGTGTAATTTCTTTTAAATCTTAAAGTTTAATTATATGACTAAATTATTTTAAATTCTTAATATTTTTGAAGCTAGATTGTTGTTAGGAGACTATGGATAGAGAGATGTTCTATAGTACAAGAGTATTTTTTTTGACAACCAAACATTTAATTATAGAAAATTTTCTCCATTGGTTACCCAAAAAAGAGCTGAGTTGCTTACCTTTAGCACAAATTTTTAAGGCTTTCAAGTTACTTACAACAAATCACTCCTAATAATTTTTTTCTTTCATAATAATTAAAAGCTAAACTTTCTCCGGTTGGTATTTTGACCAATTACTTAAGTAATTAAAAATGTAAAAATTAGGTACAAAAATCATGTGTATAATTTTCAATTTTTTTCTTCTTATTTTAGTACACCACTTATATTTGGAAGCCCTCTGGCCCAGTGTTCAAGGGTTTAGGCTTCTACAATAGGTTTGGGGTTCGAATCCCAAACAATACAAATTCTTGCACAGATTAATGGAGGATGCTTTTCAGAAGTTTCAAAGTCATCCAGGGAGACCAAGTCCATCGTTAGGGATGTCGTACATGCAGAGTCGTTGGTCGGAGAGAGTATGTCCATCATTGAAGATGTCGTATATGCAGAGCCGTTCGTCGGGGAGAGCTTGTCCATCATGGTAAATGTCGTATATGGAGAGCTGCTGCATCATGGAGGCCTATGTAAAAGTTGTTCACCCTAATCGCATAGACAACATGTAATTGAGTATCATTATAATAGGATTATATCAAATAGATGAAATTAGTTTAATGATGATTGCAATATCTATATGATAATTCAGACGATTGAAAAAAAAAAAAATTGAGATTACAAATTTTTCTATTGATATGTGTTTTTTTTTTCTTCCAAAGAGGTTGATGGAAACACTTTAGGAGAAAAATACCAGCAATCTACAAATAGATATATTTGAAGTTAATTTGATAGTTACTAAAATATAATATATGTCGTTTTAAATAAGAAACTATTTTTAAAAAAGAAGTTTAATGACAACATATACAGTATATATTATGAAATTAATTAAATTAATAAAAAATATTTTCAACGTAGATAACAAAATCTAAATTGTAAAGTTGTAACTAAATATGGAAATTACAGGAAGATATTTTTATTAATATATATCCTAACATATTAGATATATAAATTGTTTAAAGAGAGAAAAATCTAAAAAATTATATAGTATATAATAAAAAAATTAAAGTGATTAAAGTTGATGATATGTGCTCCCCTAATGATAAAATTTTAGTATAAGTTTATGATTCATACACTTATATGGAACTATTATTATGATAATAAGATAGATATAAATCTCATTAACAAAAAAAGGCTATACATAAATCAATAAATTATTTCAGGAATATTTACTATGTTTTTGGATTTTCATGTTCCATTTATATAAGTATATGAAAAGCTTCATTTTTCTTTCTAATACTTTGTATGAATTAAACTCTCTCTCTCTCTCTTTTCTTTTTTTCTTCATCGTTTTTCTATGGATTTCTCAAGTTTCAGAACAATGAAATCCTTTGAAGATTTATTAAAATTCCTTTATCCCGATCTTACACCAAGCGGAATAGAACAACAAAAACAACATGTGAAATGTTTGGCCGTTGTCGTATTGTTGTCTTTTTCAGCTTGGCATTTTTTATCGGCATCGTTTATACTTTGTATTGGAGATAAGTACTATACGTAATCTCCTAAGTTGATATGGAATAACTTGAACTTATGGAATAACTTGATACACAAGTTATTAGGAAGATATATGTAGTATTACCTTTTATTAAGTTTCCTTTAAGTTAGATAATTCCTATTGTATTAGGGATCAGTTCTTGTATAAATAGAGATCTTAAGGTCAAGAAAATAAACAAGTCAGTTTGATATCTAATTCGACACTTTGTTTTTATTTAAAGCAATCGATTCTCACACAGTTCAAGTGTCCGATGTGAAAATAGTTTCAATGGATTTTACAACCGGGAAAATTATGAAATTAGGCTAAAATAAAATTGATATTAAGAAAATAGGCCATGAGTTTTGAAAATTAAAAAATAGGTTATTTTTTACAAATCTATCCCTTCGTTTACAAAAACAAAATCTGACTATTACATTTTATTGTTTATTGTTTTTTCTTAATCAAAACTTGAACTTCCCATAATCCTGATGTTAAATACTTTGTCACACTTTTTTTAATGAAAAAATCACGATTTTTTTTTAGATTTACCCAGAAATTGAATACTATGTTTATACATTGAAAAATCTAGACTTTTTAAAATTTGTACACACAAATTGAAAGGAATTTGTTTGATTTCGTGAAACAGGTGGTTATGGATTTGTGATGGACCAAATTATCGAGAGAACATTAGTTGACAATAACGATGATTTGCTCTGTTTCTTCATTGATCTACGTTTCGTGAAAAACAGCGTTTGTGTTCAGCAAAATCTTTTTTTTATTTGATCTCTCGTGGATTTCTTCCTTCTTTCTTAGTAAGATTTATGAACTAAAGATCGAAAAACATTTGCATGAAGAGCAGGGGCGGCTCACTAATATATTAGGCCCTGTGCGAAATAAAAAAAAATTGGCCCTTTTTTGTAAAGTTTTAAAAAATTTAGGCCTTTTTTGCCCAAAGTTTTAAGAAATTTGAGTATTTTTTACAAAATTTTAAGAAATTTGGACCCTAAAGTACAAAAAAAAAAAAAAATTGCGGGCTCCGGGCAAAAGCTCCACCTGCTCCTGTCCAACGCCTGCCGGGCCTGCCCTGATGAAGAGATCAAGCAAATCTATTTGGTTTTGTTACAGAAAAATGGGATTTTCTTCTCGATCAAATGGATATGATCTGTTTTTTAAGATCTTGTTGATTGGAGATTTTGGTGGTGGTAAAAACAGTTTACTTGTGAGCTTCATTTTTAGTTCCGTTGAATATCTTCTCCTACTGTTAGTATTTGTTTGTTCAACTTGTTTTCTCTTTGATTCCCGGAAAAGTTCTTACCTTTATGTTTTGAAAACTGAAAGTGAGCGTGAAAGTCATTTGTTTCGTGTGTCTTGATCAAACCGTAGTCTTCTTATATGGAAGAGCTTGAATTTAATGATCATTTGTCTAATTTAAAACAGGGATAGAAATGTCAACATAAAACTATTTTCTTAATTTAAAAAACTGTGGAATATTTTCTTAATTTCATTTTTATTTTAGTCTATTTTCATAATTTTCCCACAATTAATAAGAGTCCCTAGGAAACTTTTTGGTAACTATAGTCTATATATGTTTCTAAGGAAACCTCCAAGCTTCTTTTCTAACAAAAATGTCACTCTTGTTATTTCCTCTTTGCAAAGGTTAGTTAGAATTATATTTTATTGTTATTCGTATTTGAAACCGTTTAATATTCTTCACTGATTTCAAATCTTATGTATATGATTAATTAATAGTTACAACAAACTTGAATCCGGTACGCCTCAACTTCTCAATGTTTCAGCAGTTGCTAGTGAAGGTGATTTGAGCGGTGCAATTGGGAAAGAGATTATGGAGGATATCAAAGAGATGAATGAAATTCGGTTTGGATCGCGGTTTTCTCTTACGGATTGTAGAGAGGAGACAGAGAAAGGTACAATTAACTATGAATGTGATGAAGCTACAATGCGGTTGAAGCCGAGCTCTGATCATATTAAGGGCACTTTTTTTTTTTTTGTTCAACATTAATGGCACTTAATACATGACATTACAAACTTATTTTTAGACAGACTTGTTTTCTTTCAACAACAAATTTATTGATTATTGACAGACTTATAAGTGTCCTACCGAATTATTTGACAGCTTTTTTTTTTTCGGCCATAGATTTACTTAATTTTGACACACCTAATTAATTTTTCATAGATTTATTTTTTTTGGCCACAAATTTTCTTTATTTTGACAAAGCTGATTACTTTCTCAGAGATTTTTTTTATTTAACCACAAAATTTCTTAACTTTGACAGACTTATTTAGTTTGCCACATCTTTAATTTTCTTTGGAAACATATTTACTTTATTTTGACAGATTAACATTCGTTGGATTTATTTCCCTTTACCATATATCTAAATGATAGATTTGTATTTTTTGTATCACGAATTTTTTTTCCTCTTAGCATAGACTAATTTAAATATGTTGAACCTAACTATACCGGTTTGGTTTTCGAATTGGTTAAACTAAACCGAACCATATCCAATTAACCGAACCAAACTGTCTAAACAAAAATAAACCATACATTCAATTATACTTCTTTGATATTTTTCAACTAATTATATCGATATGTGATACATTTAAAAACAATTAGGTTAGCAAGATAGACTTTCAATGTTTGCTTCATAACTTTTGATTGGCTTAACGGATTGAAGCAATTCAAATTTAAGATGACAGCTGGCCCTTCAAGATTTTCAATAACATCAAGAAAGTAGCTTTATGATATCAGGAAGAACGTCAAAAGTGTCCCGGGATCCGAAGCTCGGAATCTATCTTAAAACATAATTTTTTTTTTCATTTTGCTTATTTTTCCTCAATAACTCTTACGGACTTCTTAACACTCCAAATACTTTAAAAGCAGCTTAAAATCAATATTTGCTTACAAATAATAATGTTAAAAACTAATAATAAGCATAACTAAATAAGTTCAGAGAATTAAAAATCTAAAAATACGAGCTTGTTTAGTTCTTTATCATATGCGACAGTCCCAACTCGTCATATATCTCAGCCGCTAGCTTCCGTCGCAAATTGTGGAATGTTCCTACCATTCAACCCTTCAAAAGTACAACTGATTCCAAGACATTCGATGTACTTTTCAGTATACACACCACAGTCTCCGCGATTATCATTTTGGGAGATGGTTTTTAGTCTCCATTCGATGGACAATTTTTGCATTCCATATGAAATCCATTTCATAAAACCTAGGTTTAACTCCAACAAAAGACTTCTTCAATGCATCCTAATCATCAATGCTAACTCCTCTTTCAACCATTTGAAAATTTGACAAGTAAGAGTAATAACTCATACTTTTCTACTTTGTGCTTTCCCCTTTGCATAGAGTAGTTTTTGATACTTACTCTTAGTACTTGACGAAGCCATCTACGAAGAGAAATAGAAACCAAGAGGGGTCAGAATTAAGCAATAATCATCCTCGCCAAATGTCATGTCATGAATACTTACAAAATAATAACAAAAAGTTCTTAATAATTATTATAAGATGCCAAAAACCTTGTCCTCCTTATGTACTCAAAATCTACATCCTAATTAAAAAACATCTCTAAAACTGGCTCATCCTATAAGAGTCATTGACCGGCGTCCTTCTCTCCATCTCTAAAACTGGCTCATCCTATAACCACTGTGAATACTGTCAGGGTCAGTCTTCCCATCGTAGAACAAGATCTTCATCTTTCTCGGGTCGGAAACAACTACTCTGGTTATCCGTTGTGTAAACGGAATGTTCTACATCTTTTCCAAAACTCTCTCTAATTCGGAAGCTTGGTTGGTTGCCTTGTGAATTAGGAAACAAAAATCCTTCATCTCTGTTGCTGTTTTTGCCATGTCCACTCGGATTCCAGCCATCTATGCTTTTTGAGCCTTGATTAAAGCTTTGGGCTCCTCTTCGAATCCTGACAAGAAGAGATCTTCCTCTTCATCAACGAAGTCCTGCTCTTGCTCTATTTGGGATTGCTTTGCTCCGCTTTGATCACCTCTTTGCAAACAAGGTGCATTCTCCAAATCGATCATTGTAGTTACGGCAACATCAGGTTGTATAGTCGCAGCTCGTTCAACGGCGTCTCGCTCATCGTGCAAAGTAACATAATGAAGAAGAGGCAGACCTTAGATCCTTGGCGCGTTGATCGGCGTCATGAAGTTCATGGCTGAAGGGTTTACTCGCCCGACGGGTCGCCTGCAGATAGGCTATCCTCTTCTACGAACTCGGTCGCCTGTGGCGAGTACTCGCAATTCCTCTTTAATCTTCTTCTCTTCCGTTATTTCCTCGACTACCTTCTCCAGCGTCGACTTCAAGCTGGTCAATAATTCTAGGGTCACCTCCGTAATCATTGTTGATGGAGTTTTGGGAACTATCGTTATGTTGATGTTTATGTTTCTTGCTTTGGCTTGCTTATTTCTCGATCTGTTGGTGGTGCCGTTGCTGCGTTGTTGATCTTCCCGATGTTGCTGATCGTCGCTCTTTTGTTGATCATCGCCAAGAACCATCGTTAGATCGGTCATTCGTAAGATTTTTTGAGTAAGAAAATCACAAGTGCCCTTAGTCGGCGTCAAATTATGGGAGTCAAAACTCGAACAATTAAATTTGTCAAGGATTTTGTGGGGAACAAGATTTCTAGGTTTAGACACAAAAAAAGCTTATGAATCGTAAATCGTAAAGATTGTTATTGATAATTTTTTTGTGTTTAAGCGTTTTGCATATTCAATTGCGGATCCTTTTCTCAACGGTGATACAAGAGTATATATACTAGTTTAAGTCGGCTAGGCGTATTCAAAAAGTAAAAAGAAAATTTCCTAAGTCGTGTTGGTGAGGTTTTCCCCGCTCAACATTAACATTCAAAGTCAGATGACTGAAGAAGTAACCATCGAGAATCTCGATGGACATGGCAAAATGGCTCCTAGGTCTTCACGCGAAGTAAAGCCCGTAACCATGGAAGCTGTCTGGACAAGATGGAGGACAATCCGAGACGTGACAGATGAAGGCGTGCTCGGCCTCGACACAAGGGCCGACCATAGCTTCAGCACAAGGGCCGACCATGGCTTCGGCACAAAGGCGGACCGTGGCTTTGGCACAAGAGCCGAGCATGGCTTCAGTCCACGGGTGAGCACGGTTTCGGTCCACGGGCGACCACGGCCTCTTCCCGGCTGTTGGTCACATCTTCGATCCAGTACAGTCTTCGGCCCAACGACGCCAAGATGGCCCGGTCTAGATGCGAAGCCTACTCTAACCTGACCGACCTAGACAAGGCAGGAATCCGTAAGGACTTAGGAGACTTAGCCGACCTAGGAACTTATATATACATCTTTGTACACACCCTAAAGGGTCATTCGCAAATTCATTCACAATCTTGTATTCAAACTTTACAAAGCAATCAAAGAAAAGCTCTTATTCATCTCTTGCGACCTTAGCTAACCCTAAAAATCTCTACTTCCTCATAAAACCCTAACAAATCTAATTGTGCTAGCTTAGGCTCCCACAATTTGGCGCCGACAAAGGGGAGCAGAGAATTTCTGACACTAGAAAGCTAGGTTTCGCAACACCATCAAGATGTCAGGCAGCAACAGCAGAAGCAGCGAAGGATCCTCGTCTCACAGGAACGACGAGGTGAGAGAGAACTCCTTGGAAAACACCGCGCCTCACGCCGCGAATAACCCAACGGATATCACGGATATCAAGCAGATGCTTGAGATGCTGGAAAAGAGAGCACGGGATCAAGAGAATCACAACGAAGCAACGATAAGCGAGCTACAAGCGCTCAAGAGAAAAACACGCAAAAGGTCCCGCGTCCGTCCAACACGTCTGAGCTTCAACGCCTCGAACCCATCGAAGGAACTGGAACGAGGAGCTGCCGCCTCGGACCGATCGCACAGTCCCAGAGGACTTGCCTCCACCACCGCCTTATTGGGAATCTGATGCAACTCCCGAGCGTGTTGTGGAAGAGTCGGACGAACATCAACCACCTCGGAGACGAGCCCGGACCGACACAACTGCTTACAACGATTTCGCTAATGAAGAGGGGGCTCCAGTCTTAGCGGAGCTCTACAGGAGAGAGCAGGAGCACAGGGCTCCACAAGGCTCCCGAGACGAAGAGGTGGCTATACTGAAAGCACAGTTAGATCAGGTCGTCTCCGATCTGCGGACTACCAAGCTGCAGATGTACCAAAGCACGGGAATGGCTCCTGGGGTCGCCTACGTGCTGGAGAAGGCTCGAAACACCCCTTTCGCTGAAAACATCTCGGGGGCCAGAATCTCCGATCCAGGAAGAATCAAACTTCCGAGCTATGAAGGAACCTCCGACCCCGCTGTTCATCTGATGGAGTTCGAGGTAGCCTTAGGAAGGGCGAATTTCAGGGAAGCCGAGAGGGACGTCGGCTACTGCAAGTTGTTCGTGGAAAGCCTCAAAGGGCCTGCCCTCCAATGGTTCTACAAGCTGGAGAAGAATTCAATCCACAACTTCCACCAACTTTCTGAGATGTTTGTGTAGCACTACAACATCTTTGCCGAACGAAAGATTTACGATGCAGAACTGTGGATCAACAAGCAAGGAGAGAGCGAAAACTTGCGGTCTTTCATGACAAGGTTCAAGCATACCTTGTCAAAGGTACATGGAATCAGTAATACCTCTGCGTTAGAAGCCTTAAGAGGAGCAGTTAGGTGTCCATCTCCGTTTTGGCAGGAACTCACCATCAACCCGCCAACAACGATTCAAGACGCTTTTCACCGTGCAGCTGATTTTACCCGAAGTGAAGAAGAACTCCGCGCCAAGAGGGGCGGAAAGGCTAAACTGACAAGCGAACCTTCCAAGGTTCCAACCCCAGCTGCACCGAAGAGAGAAAAGCCCGCCTTCGTCCAGTTTGAAGGGGGAGCAGGTGGAGCTCATAATTACCAAATTGAGTCACCTGGCTATGGCAGAGGTCGATGCCGCGGCCGTGGACGCGGCAGAGGG
Organism: Draba incana; assembly: GCA_963576765.1. Classification (NCBI taxonomy): domain Eukaryota; kingdom Viridiplantae; phylum Streptophyta; class Magnoliopsida; order Brassicales; family Brassicaceae; genus Draba; species Draba incana. The sequence continues at coordinate 17,273,803 of OY755202.1, read as the reverse complement.
AGCTTTACATGGGTTAGAAACCCGACGGAATACGACGAAAAGTTGTACTATGAGTTCTACAAAGCAACTGGACATTCGACTGCGAGGTACAGCGAGTTGGGACGACAGCTGGCCGCAAGGTTGGCCGAGGGCACTCTCAAAGGTAACATCAGCCTGTCAAATTTTATGCCAGAGGAAAAGGCTCATGATGCTACCAAGAGTCAGACGAAAAATCCTAGGCGACAGCGTCGTGGTGATAACCCCGAGAGTGGGAATCCCCAAGGCACCATCAACATGATCATGGGAGGATCGCAGTATTGTGCTGATAACTTAACTGCAATCGAGGCTTACCAGAGGCGCGCCGAAGTCTACGCCAACATCTCTACATCCTCGAGGACGAAGCATGCTAGTGATTCTATCACTTTTGACGATGAGGATGCCGAAGGTATTAACCATCCGCATAACTTCTTGTTGGTGATAAACCTGACCGTCTTCGATTTCAATGTTGCTCGAGTCCTCATCGACACTGGAAGCTCGGTGGGCGTTATCTTCAAAGACACACTCGAAAAGATGAAGATCGACCTATCACTCGTCAAAGGGCAACCGAAGCCTATAACAGGCTTCTCAGGCGAGACAACTTTGACAATGGGAACGATTCGCCTGCCAGCTCAAGCTGGAGGCGTCAAGAATATGGTGAACTTCACGGTGTCTGACCATCCCGCCATCTACAATTTCATCATAGGAACACCTTGGCTCAGTCAGATGCGAGCTGTACCGTCAACATACCACTTGTGCTAAAAGTTCCCGACCAGTGACGGTGTAAAGACGATTTTTGGCAACCAAAAGGATTCACGCATGTGTTTCTTAGTAGAGCACAAGCTGCGCAATCGTGAAGGGAACAAGGGCTCGAACCCGGGAACTCATGAAGAGAAGAAGGACGACTCTACTGGTCAATGGTGCTTGATGCGTTGGACTTACTCGATGAGCGACGCGACCAAGCGCTTGTCCGAATTACCAACTACCAGAGCACAGCCTCGAGGTATTACAACTCCAGAGTCAGAGAAAGACGTTTCTGCAAGGGTGACTTAGTCCTGTGGGAGGTGTTCCAGAACACAGCAGAACCAAACACAGGCAAGCTCGGAGCTAACTGGGAAGGCCCATACAGGATCGCAAAAGTCATTCGTCCTGGCATCTATGAAATCGCCACCCTGACTGGCACTCCAATCCTCCACTCTTGGAATGCCAAGTAATTGAAGAAGTACTATGACTAGTATTTTCTCCAACTATGAACTACGAGGCGACTTGATCGCTGCAAAGGATACGTAGGCAGCCTGTCCTCGGATAGGTTCAGTTGCCTCCCTCCGTCAAAAGGGGGGGATTCCGCGCTTTATAAGCCTCGTTCCCGGACGAGCTCCACTGATCTCCTCCGCCTTCGGGGGGAGTGAGTGTTTTACATAAGCCTCGTTCCCGGATGAGCTCACTTGATCTCCTCCGCCTTGGGGGGGGGGAGTGAGTGTTTTACCTAAGCCTCGTTCCCAGACAAGCTCACTTGATCTCCTCCGCCTTAAGGGGGGGGGAGTGAGTGTTTTACTTAAGCCTCGTTCCCAGACGAGCTCACTTGATCTCCTCCGCCTTAAGGGGGGAGTGAGTGTTTTACTTATGCCTTGTCTCCGGACGAGCTCCACTGATCACTCATAAACCCAACAAACGTCGTTGGTAAAAAGCAGCTGCCAATGATTTTGTTCGGCATGTAGTCGACGGAACCCGAGTCTGCGAGCATGTCTTCGATGGGACTGCAACGGTCGTCGACACCACCTTCGCCTTCTCCGTTCGCTGGTAGGCCAAAACCCTAAGAGCACCCCCATCCGAGAAGCTTCCCTGGGAAGATCCTGGTGGAAAGCGCCTTCTGGATCTCTGACGAGTAAAAGACTTCACCCAGTCACCGTCCCCAGAGACAAGAACGCTCTGGATGGCCGCCGCGTCACTCCGGGTGACTGTCTGAGATGCTGGCTTCGCTGCAAAAAGAAACAATCTAAACATTAGTACACGAAACGTGAACACATTACGAAAAATATTTCTGAGTATAAAATTACCTCTCTTCTCCCTGCTTGTCCTGACGAAGGAGATGCAATCCGCCTCAACGGTCTTCTCAGAAATCTTGACAAAGAAGAATTGGTCCTCAAAGTGTTCATCCTTGCTCGGGAACCCATCGATGAGTGTGCGCCCCGGAACCGGAGAAACAAGATACCTAAGCTCTTCTGCACGGCCACGAGGCCTAAAGTCCAGCAGGCAGGACAACTGCTCGGTACTAATCTCTGCGTTACATTCCCTACTCAGCACGTAGATGCCGATGACATGCCTCAACCCCCTGGTGTTGATCTGAGCAAGGGAGATACCATTCGCCTCTAAGAAACAATGAAGGAAGCCGGCCACCGGAAACCACGGCTAGCAGTGCTCAAAGAAATTCTCGTACAAAGTGAAGTATCCCGGAGGTAGAGCATCAGCTCGCTGAGTACGATCGGGAACAACCAGCCTGATCTCGTCTGAAATATCGTACCTCTCTCGGAGAAGCTGTAATGACTCCTCGTCGGAAAGAGTAGATCCCGGAGGGTCCGGACGCGCCTTCTTCTTCTTGGCCACCACAGGCCGGCCAACCTCTGCAAATGTGACATCATCACCATCCTCAACGTCGGAAGGGAGTAGCCTGAAAGTAGAGGAAGAGTATGACGACAGAGCGGCGTCGGCTCCACCTGTTGGGAGCCCTGGGTCCTTATCGTTAAGGGGAAAGGAAAGTCCAATCCCCCCATTATGGGCCATCAAATCCTCATCACCGCTAGGCTTCCTCTCCTCCTCGACCTCCGCTAAGTCATCAAAAGCATCCTCGTCACCCTCATCGGATCCGCTAAGACAAACCCGCGGAACGGTGAGTTTGCTACGGAGAGGAATTCCGATGCCGGCATTCTCATGAGATGCCAAGGACTCCGTCTCAACCCCCGGCGAGGATGGCGTCGTAACCTTGTCCCCGGTTCGGCTCGGCAAAGCGACCACGGGGTCGGTACCACTCAACATCGCGACCACAGGGTCGGCTCCACCCAAGGGTGCGACCACGGGGTCAGTTCTACTCGATATCACGACCACGGGGTCGGTTCCATTCAACGTCGCGACCACGGGGTCGATTCCACTCGAAGTCGCGACCGCGGGGTTGGTTTTGCTTGCAATAGCGACCACGGGGTCTATCCGAGTTGTAGGCACGGCGACGTCTTTGGCTTGACACAACGGCATCGCCAATCCACCACGGTCAACCGAACTGGGTTTCGTCTTATCCATAACGTGACCAAATCTACATTAACCCAAAATGAAGATCAAAAAGTGAGTTTTGACATGTTTCTACCAAGAACAAGCTCTATTCCTAAACAAGCTTCAAAGAGGATTCTCAAAAAATCTATGCAAATCCAAAGCCAATCCCATCAACAATTGGAGCTTGGAAACAATGGGAATCAAGGGACTTGGGATTTCCTCCTAAACAATATCTCATGGCCAAAGCTTATTCTTCCTAAGGCTAGATACAAAAGCTTGGGTTCTCAACTAAAGTCTATGAGAATCAATGAAAGATAATTGAATGAAGGAAACTCACCAAAGGAGAAAGAAGAACGGAGGAGGCGAGCTCACGGTCGGAAATCACGCGAAGCTCTGGTCGACGGCGGCACAAAAATCCGGCGGCAAGATGGAGGTGTGAAAAAAAAAAAAAAAAATCTCAAGAGATCTAGAAGGTGATGGAGAAAAGAGAAAGGAAGAAGGAAAGAGAAAGAGAAATAGTGGACCAAGTCAAAACCTTATCCTCTCCTTCTCTCACCAAGCGGGTCCCGGCTCTATTCAAAAAAGGAAAACACTCTTCCTTCCAGGAATCGACTGGCTATCCCTCGGAAACGTCATTAACACTAGCAATCGCAGCACAGAGTCTTAAAACCTCCATCGGGAATACGAAGTCCTAAAATCTTCGAGAGAAAAAAAAAAAACTTTCTGCAGAAAACGCAGCAGCTTCGGCAAAGTAAGCAAAAAGTCTTATAATCTTCAAAACGCTTAGGAGTGTTAAAACCTCCTGTATAAAGTCGCTCTCTACTGCTGCAGAAAAGGATAAGCAAACACTTTGACTTTGAACGGAAATGTCGATATCTAACACATCTTAAACTTTGCACTGTTATCTCTAACACTACCGAGCTGGGGGGCTCACTGTTGGGGTCGGTTTTCACCCGCTCAACATTAACATTCAAAGTCTGATGACTGAAGAAGTAACCATCGAGAATCTCGATGGACATGGCAAAATGGCTCTTAGGTCTTCACGCGAAGCAAAGCCCGTAACCATGGAAGCTGTCTGGACAAGATGGAGGACAATCCGAGATATGACAGATGGAGGCATGCTCGGCCTCGGCACAAGGGCCGACCACAACTTCGGCACAAGGGCCGACCATGGCTTTGGCACAAAGGCCGACCGTGGCTTCGGCATAGGAGCCGAGCACGGCTTCGGTCCACGGGCGAGCACTGCTTCGGTCCACGTGCGAGCACAGCTTTGGTCCACGGGCGACCACGGCCTCTTCCCGGCTGTTGGTCACATCTTCGGTCCAGTACAGTCTTCGGCTCAACGACGCCAAGATGGCTCGGTCTAGACGCGAAGCCCACTCTAACCTGACCGACCTAGCCAAGGCAGGAATCTGCAAGGACTTAGGAGACTTAACCGACCTAGGAACTTATATATATATATCTTTGTACACACCCTAAAGGGTCATTCGCAAATTCATTCACAATCTTGTATTCAAACTTTACACAGCAATCAAAGAAAAGCTCTTATTCATCTCTTGCGACCTTAGCTAACCCTAAAAATCTCTACTTCCTCACGAAACCCTAACAAATCTATTTGTGCTAGCTTAGGCTCCCACAAGTCGTAAGGGTTTTCTTTTTGTCGAAGTTGGTTGCGATATGTGGCCTTCGTATTTTGGGCTTGTGATATGCTCAAATTTCCCTAGAGCTACTCTCTCAAATTAAGAGATCGTATGCAGTATTTAGGGTTTCAATCCACAGGGAATTAATTAAACGCAATAGATTTAAATGTTCGAAATATGCTAAGCAGATATGATTGTAATGAAAAACAATGCAGTAAAATAAACCAGGAGTGAATGTTAACGATTTGGATTCAATAAGAGACAAACGCTAGTCCTTAGGAAATTCGCGGGAATGATTCCAAATTGCAGAATAAACTTACTATCGGGATAATTATGAAATGCAATTCCAAAACTCAAACTACTGTAAAGTAAATCAACCGTCGTTGCAAATACTATCTATGTTTAAATCCTAGAAGACCAACTGTCGTTGCGAAATCAAATTAATTTAAACAAGCATTAAGTTCAAGTTTGATTGTTCACAAGGATTCAAAGCCAACTGTCGTTGCGAATCGAATCCTTGCTCACTTATGATTCAGTTCCAGTTATTCAATAATACTGTCGTATCTATTAAACAACCTAAAATATCCAACCTAAGGTGATCAATCTTAAATCAGAGTTAATGCAATCAAAGTGAAGATGTAAATATGATGCAATCCCAATAGTAAATAAATTCTATCAATCTTTCATCATCCTTTGAAAACCCTAAAGCCTAACTAGCAGATTACTCAGACATAATTAATGCAAACATGATAACTGAATAAAATTGCATTAAAAAGATAAGGGTAAGAGATACAAAAAGGTTCGAAGCAATCTCTGATGAGTATGAACTTGTCTCCCAAAACTCTGAATCTCTCTCTGCTAAAATCTCTATGAAGAATAAAACGTGACCGTAACAATGGTCTAAAATAACTATATATAAGGAACTAAAACGATTTGGGGCAGAACTGCAAACATTTGAAACTTCTGGGGTAAAAATTGGAAATCTTCTAATTTAATGATCTTGTCCGAAATTGGGTCGTGTCGAGCGACGTGGTAAGTGTGTCGCTCGACATGCTTTCATTTCTTCACATCGATCGACAGATCAGTCTGCGTCGATCGACAAAGTGCCTGATTTTCCAATCCGAACTTCTGACTTTAACTTCTCGTTCCAAAATACTCCAGAAAGCTTCAGTAAACACCAATGCTACTCCAAATGTCTAAGTACCTAATAAGAAAACCAAAGACTCTAGTAAACATACTTATATCATGGCTTAAAAACCGTAAAAACCATGATATATCAACTCTCCCAGACTTAGCTTTTTGCTTGTCCCTAAGCAAAACAGTTGTAACCACTCCTTTAGAAACCACATTCCTCAAAGTTAATACCTGGTGATACTTCGATGTGTCCCTAGAAAATTAGCAGTTTTCCAGTTCGATTCCAAGTCCCTTAGAGAAATTCAGACTCTCAGTCGTAGACCCCTTTAGTTAAATTAGGTACGGTCTCATCGAGGGAACATCGATCGCTGGACCTTCTAGATTCTTTCACCTCCTTTAATACTTTCTTGCGTTTCACCCTCTCTCTTCCCTCTGAAACTGTATCCAATTAAGGATTTTCATAGAGATGCAGTGCCTTATTTCATTGTGATAGCGGGTACCTCAGCAGAGGGTCCTTTACCATCAGAGCTAGATGCTCCATTTTTTCGTTGTTTCTCTGCGTTTTATTCTGACCTTTCTAAATTCAGGCTTGCATTTTTCTGTAGATTTCCTTGGCATCTCTATGATCACTAGATCAGCTCTCACTACTGGTGTTCTTGTGGCGACAGGGTCATGAGGCTTTCTTTTTTTGATCTAGGACAGTTGAATTCGTCATTCGGGAAGAAGTTTCAAGAGCGGTCCTTCCTCGCTTTCAAATGTTTGGAAGCTGAATCAAGTCTTGCGATTTCAAACGCCCTTGACAAGAGATTAAAGTTCATTAAAGGCGGGGTCTTTGACATCCTTTCTGAGTTCTCCAGAAACCTGAACTCGCTCCAGAAAAATGATCCCTTTCCAGTTACCCACCTTGTAAAACCGCTGATCAACTCATATTGGAAATGGTTCGTCAAGTGTTGTTCACAGCAAATCCTAAGGGAGTTTTTGACCCCAAAATAAAACAAAAACGAAAAACGGACTGACTCAAGAAAACTCAAAATAGAAACAAAATAGAAAACGAAATTAGCAACCACCTTCCCCAGACTCAAACTACACTGTCCCCAGTGTATGTAAATCAGAGGAAGGTAAAACAAATAAATATAAAACGAACCATTGAGAAAAACAAGCGTTTTGTGGTACCTGGCAGTCGTGTCGAGCGACACGACTTACATGTCGATCGACATCAATTTCATGGTCGCGTCGAGCGACATCATTAAAACATCGATCGACATGGTGGTTTTTTTTCCTCGTGTCGAGCGACGTGGATCACTGTGTCGCTCGACAGAAATGGTGCAAAATCAGGCTGTAACCTGATAGCGAACACCTCGAATCCTGAAAGTAATATCACCATGCTCGGGCGTAAAAAAAGGATGCTTATTATAGTCTACGCGCACTGTAGCCAGAAACTGCCTCACTAAATCTGGGTAATGTCGATAAAACTTGGTAGCCATGTTGCCCAAACCAGCATTGGTAAGCAGCTTCACCACGTCTTCGTGAATCCCCAACAGTCTCAATGCACGTGCATCAGCAAAACGAGTCTTCAGAGAGACTAAGTGGTGAGCAAAAACAGCTCCCATGTGCACATCTGTCGGAAGATCCGTACTAAAATCAGGGAGAAAAGGCTGGAGAGCGTAGTATAGGATGACAAGCTCAGATAACCGGACCTTGTTTGCCTCAACCTGGTACAACAGTGACAAACCAAGAAGACGAACAAAGTAACGAAGAGCTGGATGCCGAATATCCGTAAGTGTAGACCCAACACTGAAACCACGAGAACCAAACAAGGACCAGAAGTTTCCCTTTTCAGGGAACTCAGAAGGAAGGGCACCAAGCGAACGGCCCTGCTCAAATCCATAGATCTCTGCGAGTTCATCAAAAGTAACCTGATAGCGAACACCTCGAATCCTGAAAGTAATATCACCATGCTCGGGCGTAAAAACAGGATGCTTATTATAGTCTACGCGCACTGTAGCCAGAAACTGCCTCACTAAATCTGGGTAATGTCGATAAAACTTGGTAGCAATGTTGCCCAAACCAGCATTGGTAAGCAGCTTCACCACGTCTTCGTGAATCCCCAACAGTCTCAATGCACGTGCATCAGCAAAACGAGTCGGTTCCAAAGGGACGTTCAACCATCCATTGTAGAACATCGTATCATAATCATCCCAATTATCGGAAAATGGCCACGTCTCAGATTCGCTGCTAGTTGCTACCTCCTTAAGTGACCGATCCCATGGATTAGTGAACGGAATTGGCGTGTTTTCGACACGGGGCCACGGTAAGGCGCATTCAATCTCATTCTCCAAGTTTCGTTGGATGTCGGATTTGCGTTCAAACTCAAGTGGCGTAGGTTCAGGTGGAATGCTAGAAGTTCTCTGCGAAGTCATCTCGTAGATCGGACAAATGGATGAGATAATCGGAAGGAGGATGAAAAGCTAATGAATTTAGAACCAAAAATCTTCCAAAACAGTGAAGAATTGAGAGAGAGAGCGATTTTGAAAGGGTGTTTGTCGAGTTTTGGTTTTAAAGAATGAAGAAGATGAAGAACACGGGTTATAAATGGACTTACCTGGGCCCGTGTATAAGTCATGTCGAGCGACACGTTATACACTGTCGATCGACATGAACATTGTCTACATGTCGAGCGATACGAGTAACTCCGTTGATCGACACGTGTTAAATTCCATCCGATTTTTCGATAACCTGAAAGACAAAAACAACGCAAAAACCAACCGTAAAATTGAAAAATAAAACCAAAAACTAAAAATAAAAATAAGTATTTACACTTACAAGTAGGTTGCCTCCCACTAAGCGCTATTTTACAGTCACTAGCTTGAATGAGTCTGAGTTAATGGTTCGGGTGCATCTTCCAGAGGAATGACGTTTCCTTCGGGAATCTTGGCTTGCGCCCAATAATGCTTCACCTGCTAACCATTGACAGTAAACTCTCTTCCATCAGAACCTATTAACACAACTGCTCCATGTGGTTTAGCTTCCTTTACAGTAAAAGGTCCGGACCAACGAGAACGGAGCTTTCCAGGGAACAAGTGCAAACGTGAATTATAGAGCAGGACTTGGTCATTCGGTTCGAAGTTCCTAGAGACGATCTTTTTATCGTGATATGCCTTAGTACGCTCCTTGTATATCTTGGAATTGTCATAGGCATGAATGCGAATCTCATCCAGCTCGTTCAACTGAATTAAACGCCTTTCTGCTGCGCTCTTGATATCATAGTTCAACCTCTTCACTGCCCAGGCTGCTGCGTGTTCTAACTCAACCGGAAGATGGCATGCTTTCCCATAAAGCAGATGAAACGGTGTAGTCCCAAGAGGTGTCTTGAATGCAGTCCTGTATGCCCAAAGCGCGTTATCCAGCTTAACAGACCAGTCCCTTCTAGTAGTGCCCACTGTCTTCTCCAGAATCTCCTTGATTTGTCGGTTTGAAACTTCGACTTGTCCACTGGTCTGGGGATGATAAGGAGAAGCTACTCTGTGCTGAACACCGTACTTGCTTAGGAGATTAGCAAATACATTATTGATAAAGTGTGGACTACCATCACTTATCACTATCCGAGGCACTCCAAATCTTGGGAAGATAATGGTCTTAAACAGCTTAAGAACCACAGCAGAATCGTTCTTCGGACTAGCTATTGCTTCAACCTATTTGGAGACATAGTCCACAGCTACCAGAATGTACTTGTTCCCATAAGAGGACGGGAAAGGAAACATGAAATCGATGCCCCAGTAGTCAAAAACTTCAACTTCCAGGATGAAGTTCTGTGGCATCTCATTCCTCTTGCTAATCTTCCCTTTCTTTTGGCAAGCGTCACATCTAGAAACAAAAGCATGAACATCTTTAAACATGGTTGGCCACAAAAATCCTGCTTGCAGAACCTTAGCAACTGTCTTAAAAGTAGCAAAATGCCCAGCATATTCTGACCCATGACAATGAAACAACACACTCTGAACCTCTGAACCAGCGATGCATCTTCTGTACATTCCATACGAACAATGCCTGTAGAGATAAAGCTCATCCCAGTAATACCTCCTGAGCTCTCTGAAGAACCGTTTCTTCTCATATCCCTTAAGATCATCAGGCTCATCCTCTGCAGCAAGGTAGTTGGCAATGTTAGCATACCAAGGACGATCAATATCAGTGATAGCGTAAGCGAATTCCCGAAGAATCTCATTCACAAAATCTGGAAGACTTGGTGTTCTCTGGTAGTCGCGTCGAGCGACATGGCCTCTCGTGTCGATCGACACGTCGTAATCTGGACACTCGGATTTTGAAACTTTCTGTCGTGTCGATCGACACGTTGTGAGTGTGTCGCTCGACACGTACTCCAGATTGCTACTCTCGATCAGATTGATGCTCTCTTCGGGCAAGAAATCGTCAATCGGGATATCATCTTCGATTCTGATCCTTGAAAGATGATCTGCAACTCCATTCTCAGCTCCTTTCTTGTCCCTAACCTCGATATCGAACTCTTGAAGAAGCAAAATCCATCGCAACAACCTTGGCTTTGCATCCTTCTTCTGCATCAAGTACTTGAGCGCGGAGTGATCAGTATGCACTATCACCTTGGCACCAATGAGATAGGGACGAAATTTCTCAAAGGCAAACACTACAGCCAACAATTCCTTCTCCGTGGTTGCGTAGTTCCTTTGCGCATCATCAAGTGTACGACTCGCATAGTAAATGGCATGTAGCTTCTTGTCTTTTCTTTGTCCCAGGACAGCTCCAACAGCGAAATCACTTGCATCACACATCACCTCAAAAGGCAATTCCCAATCCGGAGGTTGTACTATAGGAGCACTCACTAGAGCTTTCTTGATTTGCTCAAAAGCCGATAAACAATCTGCAGAAAACTCGAATTTCACGTCCTTGCAAAGAAGAGCAGTCAATGGTCTCGCAATCTTACTGAAGTCCTTGATGAACCTCCTGTAGAAGCCAGCATGTCCAAGAAAACTCCTCACTGCTTTCACATTCTGTGGTGGCTGAAGACTTGACATGACCTCTATCTTCGCGCGATCCACTTCTATACCAGCCTCTGAAATCCTGTGACCAAGTACAATGCCATCCTTAACCATGAAATGACACTTCTCCCAGTTCAGCACCAAGTGTCTCTCCTCGCATCTTGCTAGAACCTTCTCCAAATTATCCAAGCAGTCTTTGAAAGAAGACCCATACACAGAGAAATCATCCATGAATACCTCCATATAATCCTTAATCATATCAGTGAAGATGGACATCATACAGCGCTGGAAAGTAGCAGGAGCATTACACAGTCCAAAAGGCATTCTGCGATATGCAAAAGTGCCATAGGGACAAGTGAATGTGGTCTTCTCCTGATCATCCGGATGAATGGGAATCTGGAAGAAACCTGAGTATCCATCGAGGAAGCAGTAGTAAGGATGATTGGCCAACCTCAAGGGAAAATGATCCTTCCTTGTTGCTGCGTTTAGCTTCCTATAATCGATACACATTCGGTGTCCTGTCACAGTTCTCGTCGGAATCAGCTTATTCTCCTCGTTCTTAACCACTGTGACTCCTCCCTTCTTAGGTACTACATGAACATGACTAATCCATGCGCTGTCTGAAATAGGATAGATGATCCCAGCTTCTAGCAATTTCATGATCTCCTTCTTAACCACTTCAGCCAAATTCGGGTTCAGTCTTCTCTGATGCTCAATTGATGACTTAGTCTCATCCTCAAGATTGATCCTATGCATACACAAATCTGGAGAGATACCTGCAATATCATCAAGAGAATACCCAAGAGCCTTGCGAAATTTGCGCAGCTTGTTTAGTAGTAACGCGAGTTCCACGTTATTCAAAGAAGCACTAACGATAACTGGATAAGTAGAATTGTGACCAAGAAAGGCGTACCTGAGCCCTGAAGGAAGTGGTTTCAACTCGATTTTAGGAGCCTTCTCCTCGCTCCAATCGCTAAGCTTTTTAGCTTTCTTTGAAGTATGAACCAGCTCCTTGGAAGTATCCACGCTTAGCACTGTCTTACTCGCATCTAGCAGTGTCTCATAGCCCTTAGCAGTCTCATCCAAGTACTCTGATTCTGCAGCTGAATCGTTCAAATCTCGGTTCAAAGGATGCTTGAAATTGCTCCCATGTGAATACTCCTCAGCAAGATCATCTATTGTATCCACAAAGAACGTTTGTCCATCGATAGTAGGCTTACGCATCAGCTTATCCATGTCAAATTTCATCTCTAGATCACCCACAGTAAGCGAAATGCGTCCTCCTTTCACATCAATCATGGCACCAGCTGTAGCCAAGAAGGGTCTACCCAAGATAAGAGGATCTTTGGGTTCTAATTCGTACTCCAAGACGACAAAATCAGCAGGAATCAAGCAGTCTCCAATCTTAATCATAGCGTCTTCTAGAATACCTTCTGGAATCCTCACCGATCTATCTGCTAGGATAAGAGAGATCCTAGTGGGTTGAAAATCTGTCATCCCAAGGCTGATTGCCACTGATAAAGGCATCAAATTGATGTTGGAACCCAAATCGCATAGAGACCGCGGAAACCTCTTCTTAAAAATCAAATAATCCAGCACAAAACTTCCTGGATCTTCAAGCTTCTCAGGAACACGGTTCTGAATCATAGCACTCACTTGCTCACTGATCATAGCACACCCCTCTTCATGACTTAAGCTCCTAGTAACCATCTTCTTCACATATCGCTTGATAACCGGAGTGGTTCTAATCGCGTCAATCAAAGGTATTTCAATGACAAGCTTATCCATCATTGCCTTGCACCTAGCCTTATCCAGCTCCTGTTTAGACTTCTTCTGCTTCCTAGGATAAGGGAGCTTTGGTTTGTAAGCAGCTACGGTCGGAGAAACGGAAGAATCTGCAAGTTTCGGATCTGCAGGAGCATCGTATCGATCGACGGCCTTATTTGTGTCGATCGACACGTTGATTTTAGGGCTGTCGATCGATTTTTCAGTTGTGTCGATCGACACGTTACCGTCTGTTGTTCCATCGGAATTTTCTGTTCGTGTCGAGCGACGTACCCCATCGTGTCGCTCGACGTGACTGCCTGATTCGAAATCCTCATCTTCGTCATCTTCAAATGGCTTGTGGACTGGATCCTGAGTGATTTCCTTGCTCTAAACTGGTTCCAGCTTGCTTCTACTCCGCGTAACAATGGCCATAGCACCTCTTGCGTTGCCATTCTTTGGATTCATATCCGTACGGGATGGAAGAAATCCTTCTTGCCTCTTCACGGACTCTGCAGTCTGAGCAACCTGAGTATCAAGCTTCTTCACGTGCGTGTTCAGGGCTTCAATTTTCCCATTCAGGTCTGTATAGAGCGAATCAAACTTCCCATTGAAGTCCACGGTCATCTTTTGTTGCCCCTCTAGAAGACGCTCCATCATGGACTCTAGATTGCTAGTCACAGATGGGGGAGGTGGAGACTGATAAGTAGACGATCCATAGTTCCTTGTGTAGCTGTTCCCTTGAGATGGCTTCTGATAGTCGCTCTTCTGGTAGTCAACCTTCTGATACTGCGGCTTAGGAGTAAAAACAGGCGAACTTGGAGCTCCTGTGAAAGAACTCTTCTGATAATTGCTGTTGTAGCCTCTGTTCCCTTGCTGATTACCATACCTCTGAAATCCAGTCCCATTGACATAAGCTACTTCCTCATCTTCAGGGTGCGCTTCTGGCTCAAATGTCTCAATCTCTTTAGCAAACTGAACTGATTTCTTCCCAGCTAGAAGATCATGCATGTTGTCCAGTTTCTTAGTGACCTCCGCGAGCTGATTCCGGTTGATGTTCTGACCGAGTTGACTCCTCTCGTAGTCGACGCTCTTTGTGCTGTTACTAGTAGCCAGATTCTCTATGAGACGGAGAGCTTCTTCTGGGGAATTCGTCTTGAAATTCCCACTGCTTGCAGCATCTAAAGTGACTGAGTACTGCATTGCTATCCCCCTAAAGAAGATGCTTATAAGTTGATCCTCGCTGAACCCGTGATGCGGACAATCGATCTGGTAGCTCTTGAACCGGTTCCATGCAGCCTTAAATGCCTCGTGATATGCTCAAATTTCCTTTGAACTACTCTCTCAAATTAAGAGATCAATTGTAGCACTTAAGGTTATCGAATCCACAGGGAATCAGGGACACAATAGATTATTACTTTGAGACTAAGCTAGGCAAACTATAATGTATGAAAAACCAAATAAAACAAGCAAGCAGGATAATAAGCTTTAAATCAATGAAGATAAAAGCTAGGTTCAGGGAAATCTCAGGAGAATCAGAATTGCAGATGATAAATAAAAGCTAGGATTATTAATGCTCTTGTTCCTAAACATGCACACGAAAGTAAAACAAACCAGTTGTCGCTGCGAATGTTTTCTATGAATAAATCCTAGAAAGCCAAATTCCTTTGCGAATCCTATGAATCTAAACAAGCATTAAAGATCAGGCACAATTGTTCACAAAACCCTAAACCAAATCCCTTTGCGAATAGGAATTTTGCTCATCAAAGACTAGTTCAGGAAATCAATCAAACTCTCGTTTCTATTAATTATCCTAAGATCAGATTCAAGGTAGCTAATCAAGAATCAGCAATAAACACAAGTCAAGATGAAGAACATTCTAATGATATTATCCTAACAAGAAATCAGATCTAGCAATTCATCAAAACCCTTGAAATCCCTAAACCTAACAAAGAAATTACTCAGACATGTTTAATGAAGCACAAAACATCTTTATTAGAGATATCTCTTAAGAGTAATTCTAAATACAATAAAATAAAGCTTAAGCCTAAACAATGGCTGTAAAAACGTATATATAGAGTACAAGGACGATCATGGGCCCAATTGCAAACATCTGGGCTTTTCTGGCGCGAAAACGGAAATTTTCCAAAAAGTACTATTCTGTCACCATTTGGTCGCGTCGAGCGATAGGGATAGTGCGTCGCTCGACACAGTCTTTTTCTTCGCGTCGAGCGACACAGAGTGTCCGTCGCTCGACACAGCCTGCAGATTTTCACTCCGACCTTGTGACTTTGACAGCTCGTTCCATTCTGCTCCAAATTGCTTCAGTAAACACCAATTCAGTCCAAAGCATCCTTGTACCTAATATTAAACACCAAATACTAGAAAACACCAAAAGACTCGATAAAACGGACATATATTATGGTATCAAAACCGGTAAAAACATGATATATCACCTCGAAATCCCCTTGCTTGAATGTAGCAATCTTAGATCGAAACTCTTCAGACCTGGCAACGTCAAAGAAATGAGCAAGGAAGGCATTCCTAGTATCCTCCCATGTAGTAAGGGAACCCGGTGGAAGCATCCTAAGCCAATTCTTAGCTTCCCCTTGGAGAGAGTAGGGGAAGAGCTTGCAGTACAAGTAGTCCATAGAAACCCCATTAGCCTTAATGCTGGATACGATGTCCTCAAAGCTCTCTAGATGGTTCATTGGGTTCTCATGAGGTAACCACAGAAAGGGTTCTGAGACACAAAAGCGAAGTAGGCAGGCTTCAATTTGAAGTCGTTTCGCTGAAAAGGAGGTGGGCAAATTGCAGAATGGTTGGCATAGTACTGCTCTGGCCTGTTGTAATCCGCGAGTGTACGTCTCTGAGCAGCGTTTACGTTCATCGGTTGATTCTGCCCTGCCTGTCGAGCGACAGGCTCTCCGTGTCGAGCGACACGTTGATTTTCTTCATGTCGAGCGATTCGAGCATTCTGTCGCTCGACACGACGTTCTTCTACACGTCGAGCGATTTCCTCCTCGCGTCACTCGACGCGTTCCTGCTCCTCGAGAGCCAAACGTTCCAGCTCATCTTGTTGAGCGTTTTCAGCAGCCTGTTGCATGATAGGCTCCTCGACAACATTTCCCTCTGCGTCGAGCCTCTCACCATCCTCATTGTATTGGTTTCCTTCTCTATCGAAGAAACCACCGTCTCTCTGAAACAAAACCTTATGAGCGACCATATTCTTAGCTTCATTTGTTGCTTTTCTGTTGGTACGCTCTAGAAGTCCCAAAGAGTGAAGATCCAATTCAACTAGCTCCTTGTTTTTCTTGCTTCTTGTGTTGTGATTAGGCATAAACCTGAAACGCAAAACAGAGAAGAAAACGAAAGAAACTAGTTAGTAATTATTAGAAAAAGAAAACTTAGACAAATTCCTAATAATAGAAATCTAATGGTTTATTAATTCCCCGGCAACGGCGCCAAAATTTGATATGCTCAAATTTTCCTAGAGCTACTCTCTCAAATTAAGAGATCGTATGCAGTATTTAGGGTGTCAATCCACAGGGAATTAATTAAACGCAATAGATTTAAATGTTCGAAATATGCTAAGCAGATATGATTGTAATGAAAAACAATGCAGTAAAATAAACCAGGAGTGAATGTTAACGATTTGGATTCAATAAGAGACAAACGCTAGTCCTTAGGAAATTCGCGGGAATGATTCCAAATTGCAGAATAAACTTACTATCGGGATAATTATGAAATGCAATTCCAAAACTCAAACTACTGTAAAGTAAATCAACCGTCGTTGCAAATACTATCTATGTTTAAATCCTAGAAGACCAACTGTCGTTGCGAAATCAAATTAATTTAAACAAGCATTAAGTTCAAGTTTGATTGTTCACAAGGATTCAAAGCCAACTGTCGTTGCGAATCGAATCCTTGCTCACTTATGATTCAGTTCCAGTTATTCAATAATATTGTCGTATCTATTAAACAACCTAAAATATCCAACCTAAGGTGATCAATCTTAAATCAGAGTTAATGCAATCAAAGTGAAGAATGTAAATATGATGCAATCCCAATAGTAAATAAATTCTATCAATCTTTCATCATCCTTTGAAAACCCTAAAGCCTAACTAGCAGATTACTCAGACATAATTAATGCAAACATGATAACTGAATAAAATGGCATTAAAAAGATAAGGGTAAGAGATACAAAAGGGTTCGAAGCAATCTCTGATGAGTATGAACTTGTCTCCCCAAAACTCTGAATTTCTCTCTGCTAAAATCTCTATGAAGAATAAAACGTGACCGTAACAATGGTCTAAAATAACTATATATAAGGAACTAAAACGATTTGGGGCAGAACTGCAAACATCTGAAACTTCTGGGGTTAAAATTAGAAATCTTCTAATTTAATGATCTGGTCCGAAATTGGGTCGTGTCGATCGACGTGGTAAGTGTGTCGCTCGACATGCTTTCATTTCTTCACATCGATCGACAGATCAGTCTGTGTCGATCGACAAAGTGCCTGATTTTCAAATCCGAACTTTTGACTTCAACTTCTCGTTCCAAAATACTCCAGAAAGCTTCAGTAAACACCAATGCTACTCCAAATGTCTAAGTACCTAATAAGAAAACCAAAGACTCGAAAAAACACTAAAAAGACTCTAGAAAACATACTTATATCATGGCTTAAAAACCGTAAAAACCATGATATATCAACTCCCCCAGACTTAGCTTTTTGCTTGTCCCTAAGCAAAACAATTGTAACCACTCCTTTAGAAACCACATTCCTCAAAGTTAATACCTGGTGATACTTCGATGTGTCCCAAGAAACTTAGCAGTTTTCCAGTTCGATTCCAAGTCCCTTAGAGAAATTCAGACTCTCAGTCGCAGACCCCTTTAGTTAAATTAGGTGCGGTCTCATCGAGGGAACATCGATCGCTGGACCTTCTAGATTCTTTCACCTCCTTTAACACTTTCTTGCGTTTCACCCTCTCTCTTCCCTCTGAAACTGTATCCAATTAAGGATTTTCATAGAGATGCAGTGCCTTATTTCATTGTGATAGCGGGTACCTCAGCTGAGGGTCCTTTACCATCAGAGCTAGATGCTCCATTTTTTCGTTGTTTCTCTGCGTTTTATTCTGACCTTTCTAAATTCAGGCTTGCATTTTTCTGTAGATTTCCTTGGCATCTCTATGATCACTAGATCAGCTCTCACTACTGGTGTTGTTGTAGAGACAGGGTCATGAGGCTTTCTTTTTTCGATCTAGGACAGTTGAATTCGTCATTCGGGAAGAAGTTTCAAGAGCGGTCCTTCCTCGCTTTCAAATGTTTGGAAGCTGAATCAAGTCTTGCGATTTCCAACGCCCTTGACAAGAGATTAAAGTTCATTAAAGGCGGGGTCTTTGACATCCTTTCTGAGTTCTCCAGAAACCTGAACTCGCTCCAGAAAACTGATCCCTTTCCAGTTACCCACCTTGTAAAACCGCTGATCAACTTATATTGGAAATGGTTCGTCGAGTGCTGTTCAAAGCAAATCCTAAGGGAGTTTTTGACCCGAAATAAAATAAAAACGAAAAACGGACTGACTCAAGAAAACTCAAAATAGAAACAAAATAGAAAACGAAATTAGCAACCACCTCCCCCAGACTCAAACTACACTGTCCCCAGTGTATGTAAATCGGAGGAAGGTAAAACAAATAAATATAAAACGAACCATTGAGAAAAACAAGCGTTTTGTGGTACCTGGCAGTCGTGTCGAGCGACACGACTTACATGTCGATCGACATCAATTTCATGGTCGCGTCGAGCGACATCATTAAAACATCGATCGACATGGTGGTTTTTTTTCCTCGTGTCGAGCGACGTGGATCACTGTGTCGCTCGACAGACAGTTGAATTCGTCATTCGGGAAGAAGTTTCAAGAGCGGTCCTTCCTCGCTTTCAAATGTTTGGAAGCTGAATCAAGTCTTGCGATTTCCAACGCCCTTGACAAGAGATTAAAGTTCATTAAAGGCGGGGTCTTTGACATCCTTTCTGAGTTCTCCAGAAACCTGAACTCGCTCCAGAAAACTGATCCCTTTCCAGTTACCCACCTTGTAAAACCGCTGATCAACTTATATTGGAAATGGTTCGTCGAGTGCTGTTCAAAGCAAATCCTAAGGGAGTTTTTGACCCGAAATAAAATAAAAACGAAAAATGGACTGACTCAAGAAAACTCAAAATAGAAACAAAATAGAAAACGAAATTAGCAACCACCTCCCCCAGACTCAAACTACACTGTCCCCAGTGTATGTAAATCGGAGGAAGGTAAAACAAATAAATATAAAACGAACCATTGAGAAAAACAAGCGTTTTGTGGTACCTGGCAGTCGTGTCGAGCGACACGACTTACATGTCGATCGACATCAATTTCATGGTCGCGTCGAGCGACATCATTAAAACATCGATCGACATGGTGGTTTTTTTTCCTCGTGTCGAGCGACGTGGATCACTGTGTCGCTCGACAGAAATGGTGCAAAATCAGGCAGTAGCATTTTTCACTTTCTTCAAAAGTGTAGTGAGCTCTCTTTCTCACACTGTTAGATCACTCACACAAAACTCGTTAAACGCAACAAAATAGTCATAAGAACACAAGTTTAAAACAACGGTTCAAGGAAATAAAGCAACAAACGGACGCAAACAAAAGAAGAAAATGACTCAAAGAAAAGAAAATAAAAAGTCTAAGAAAAAGAAATGAAAAACCGGGATAGTAACGATGAACTAAGGTGTCTCCTCATCATCAGAATCAGCAGTAGGCGCACGAGGAGGGGATGATCTAGGACGAACACATCCACAAGTGGTAGTCCTCACGAGGGCATCCCAAATCCGCTTAAGCGCGGTGGTGTGAAACTAGAGAACAGCTGCTGTATCCGATGGATCCTCTGGCTTTGGAGGGAACTCAAGTGGTGGAAGGTCTTGTGGCATATCTGGAAGAGTGCGAGCTCGTTTTGTAGAAGGACTAGCTCCAGAACTAGAAGCCTCAGTCGTCTTGCGTCTCGAGTACTCAGAAACAGTCCTCTCATCAGGCTCAAAACGCAAGACAGCGGGATCTCTCTCAATATCCATAAGAGCTGGAATTGGCAACTGAACCCGGCGCTGCTCTCCTGTAATAGGCCGGTAAATCCAAGTAGTTGGGACCTTGAGCCAAGTGTACTGTTGTAAAGCTGTAATGTCAATCAGAAACGGCTTCTTCTCAAATTCAAACCCGGCAGTGCTAATCTCAAGGTAGCGAAAGATAGGAGTAAGGATACTCCCGATGGTGACCGGTTTAGAGCCCCGCTTCTTAAAAGGAATAGTCTTCAGAGAGACTAAGTGGTGAGCAAAAACAGCTCCCATGTGCACATCTGTCGGAAGATCCGTACTAAAATAGGATGACAAGCTCAGATAACCGGACCTTGTTTGCCTCAACCTGGTACAACAGTGACGAACCAAGAAGACGAACAAAGTAACGAAGAGCTGGATGCCGAATATCCGTAAGTGTAGACCCAACACTGAAACCACGAGAACCAAACAAGGACCAGAAGTTTCCCTTTTCAGGGAACTCAGAAGGAAGGGCACCAAGCGAACGGCCCTACTCAAATCCATAGATCTCTGCGAGTTCATCAAAAGTAACCTGATAGCGAACACCTCGAATCCTGAAAGTAATATCACCATGCTCGGGCGTAAAAACAGGATGCTTATTATAGTCTACGCGCACTGTAGCCAGAAACTGCCTCACTAAATCTGGGTAATGTCGATAAAACTTGGTAGCCATGTTGCCCAAACCAGCATTGGTAAGCAGCTTCACCACGTCTTCGTGAATCCCCAACAGTCTCAATGCACGTGCATCAGCAAAACGAGTCGGTTCCAAAGGGACGTTCAACCATCCATTGTATAACATCGTATCATAATCATCCCAATTATCAGAAAATGGCCGCGTCTCAGATTCGCCGCTAGTTGCTACCTCCTTAAGTGACCGATCCCATGGATTAGTGAGCGGAATTGGCGTGTTTTTAACACGGGGCCACGGTAAGGCACATTCAATCTCATTCTCCAAGTTTCGTTGGATGTCGGATTTGCGTTCAAACTCAAGTGGCGTAGGTTCAGGTGGAATGCTAGAAGTTCTCTGCGAAGTCATCTCGTAGATCGGACAAATGGATGAGATAATCGGAAGGAGGATGAAAAGCTAATGAATTTAGAACCAAAAATCTTCCAAAACAGTGAAGAATTGAGAGAGAGAGCGATTTTGAAAGGGTGTTTGTCGAGTTTTGGTTTTAAAGAATGAAGAAGATGAAGAACACGGGTTATAAATGGACTTACCTGGGCCCGTGTATAAGTCATGTCGAGCGACACGTTATACACTGTCGATCGACATGAACATTGTCTACATGTCGAGCGATACGAGTAACTCCGTTGATCGACACGTGTTAAATTCCATCCGATTTTTCGATAACCTGAAAGACAAAAACAACGCAAAAACCAAACGTAAAATTGAAAAATAAAACCAAAAACTAAAAATAAAAATAAGTATTTACACTTACAAGTGGGTTACCTCCCACTAAGCGCTCTTTTACAGTCACTAGCTTGACTGAGTCTGAGTTTATGGTTCGGGTGCATCTTCCAGAGGAATGACGTTTCCTTCGGGAATCTTGGCTTGCGCCCAATAATGCTTCACCCGCTAACCATTGACAGTAAACTCTCTTCCATCAGAACCTATTAACACAACTTCTCCATGTGGTTTAGCTTCCTTTACAGTAAAAGGTCCGGACCAACGAGAACGGAGCTTTCCAGGGAACAAGTGCAAACGTGAATTATAGAGCAGGACTTGGTCATTCGGTTCGAAGTTCCTAGAGACGATTTTTTATTGTGATATGCCTTAGTACGCTCTTTGTATATCTTGGAATTGTCATAGGCATGAATGTGAATCTCATCCAGCTCGTTCAACTGAATTAAACGCCTTTCTGCTGCGCTCTTGATATCATAGTTCAACCTCTTCACGGCTATCATCTTCGATTCTGATCCTTGAAAGATGATCTGCAACTCCATTCTCAGCTCCTTTCTTGTCCCTAACCTCGATATCGAACTCTTGAAGAAGCAAAATCCATCGCAACAACCTTGGCTTTGCATCCTTCTTCTGCATCAAGTACTTGAGCGCGGAGTGATCAGTATGCACTATCACCTTGGCACCAATGAGATAGGGACGAAATTTCTCTAAGGCAAACACTACAACCAACAATTCCTTCTCCGTGGTTGCGTAGTTCCTTTGCACATCATCAAGTGTACGACTCGCATAGTAAATGGCATGTAGCTTCTTGTCTTTTCTTTGTCCCAGGACAGCTCCAACAGCGAAATCACTTGCATCACACATCACCTCAAAAGGCAATTCCCAATCCGGAGGTTGTACTATAGGAGCACTCACTAGAGCTTTCTTGATTTGCTCAAAAGCCGATAAACAATCTGCAGAAAACTCGAATTTCACGTCCTTGCAAAGAAGAGCAGTCAATGGTCTCGCGATCTTACTGAAGTCCTTGATGAACCTCCTGTAGAAGCCAGCATGTCCAAGAAAACTCCTCACTGCTTTCACATTCTGTGTTGGCTGAAGACTTGACATGACCTCTATCTTCGCGCGATCCACTTCTATACCAGCCTCTGAAATCCTGTGACCAAGTACAATGCCATCCTTAACCATGAAATGACACTTCTCCCAGTTCAGCACCAAGTGTCTCTCCTCGCATCTTGCTAGAACCTTCTCCAAATTATCCAAGCAGTCTTTGAAAGAAGACCCATACACAGAGAAATCATCCATGAATACCTCCATATAATCCTCAATCATATCAGTGAAGATGGACATCATACAGCGCTGGAAAGTAGCAGGAGCATTACACAGTCCAAAAGGCATTCTGCGATATGCAAAAGTGCCATAGGGACAAGTGAATGTGGTCTTCTCCTGATCATCCGAATGAATGGGAATCTGGAAGAAACCTGAGTATCCATCGAGCAAGCAGTAGTAAGGATGATTGGCCAACCTCTCCAACATCTGATCAATGAACGGCAAGGGAAAATGATCCTTCCTTGTTGCTGCGTTTAGCTTCCTATAATCGATACACATCCGGTGTCCTGTCATAGTTCTCGTCGGAATCAGCTTATTCTCCTCGTTCTTAACCACTGTGACTCCTCCCTTCTTAGGTACTACATGAACAGGACTAATCCATGCGCTGTCTGAAATAGGATAGATGATCCCAGCTTCTAGCAATTTCATGATCTCCTTCTTAACCACTTCAGCCAAATTCGGGTTCAGTCTTCTCTGATGCTCAATTGATGACTTAGTCTCATCCTCAAGATTGATCCTATGCATACACAAATCTGGAGAGATACCTGCAATATCATCAAGAGAATACCCAAGAGCCTTGCGAAATTTGCGCAGCTTGTTTAGTAGTAACGCGAGTTCCACGTTATTCAAAGAAGCACTAACGATAACTGGATAAGTAGAATTGTGACCAAGAAAGGCGTACCTGAGCCCTGAAGGAAGTGGTTTCAACTCGATTTTAGGAGCCTTCTCCTCGCTCCAATCGCTAAGCTTTTTAGCTTTCTTTGAAGTATGAACCAGCTCCTTGGAAGTATCCACGCTTAGCACTGTCTTACTCGCATCTAGCAGTGTCTCATAGCCCTTAGCAGTCTCATCCAAGTACTCTGATTCTGCAGCTGAATCGTTCAAATCTCGGTTCAAAGGATGCTTGAAATTGCTCCCATGTGAATACTCCTCAGCAAGATCATCTATTGTATCCACAAAGAACGTTTGTCCATCGATAGTAGGCTTACGCATCAGCTTATCCATGTCAAATTTCATCTCTAGATCACCCACAGTAAGCGAAATGCGTCCTCCTTTCACATCAATCATGGCACCAGCTGTAGCCAAGAAGGGTCTACCCAAGATAAGAGGATCTTTGGGTTCTAATTCGTACTCCAAGACGACAAAATCAGCAGGAATCAAGCAGTCTCCAATCTTAATCATAGCGTCTTCTAGAATACCTTCTGGAATCCTCACCGATCTATCTGCTAGGATAAGAGAGATCCTAGTGGGTTGAAAATCTGTCATCCCAAGGCTGATTGCCACTGATAAAGGCATCAAATTGATGTTGGAACCCAAATCGCATAGAGACCGCGGAAACCTCTTCTTAAAAATCAAATAATCCAGCACAAAACTTCCTGGATCTTCAAGCTTCTCAGGAACACGGTTCTGAATCATAGCACTCACTTGCTCACTGATCATAGCACACCCCTCTTCATGACTTAAGCTCCTAGTAACCATCTTCTTCACATATCGCTTGATAACCGGAGTGGTTCTAATCGCGTCAATCAAAGGTATTTCAATGACAAGCTTATCCATCATTGCCTTGCACCTAGCCTTATCCAGCTCCTGTTTAGACTTCTTCTGCTTCCTAGGATAAGGGAGCTTTGGTTTGTAAGCAGCTACGGTCGGAGAAACGGAAGAATCTGCAAGTTTCGGATCTGCAGGAGCATCGTATCGATCGACGGCCTTATTTGTGTCGATCGACACGTTGATTTTAGGGCTGTCGATCGATTTTTCAGTTGTGTCGATCGACACGTTACCGTCTGTTGTTCCATCGGAATTTTCTGTTCGTGTCGAGCGACGTACCCCATCGTGTCGCTCGACGTGACTGCCTGATTCGAAATCCTCATCTTCGTCATCTTCAAATGGCTTGTGGACTGGATCCTGAGTGATTTCCTTTCTCTAAACTGGTTCCAGCTTGCTTCTACTCCGCGTAACAATGGCCATAGCACCTCTTGC
The DNA here is from genome assembly GCA_963576765.1 of Draba incana. Taxonomy (NCBI): domain Eukaryota; kingdom Viridiplantae; phylum Streptophyta; class Magnoliopsida; order Brassicales; family Brassicaceae; genus Draba; species Draba incana. The sequence continues at coordinate 17,249,156 of OY755202.1, read as the reverse complement.
GTTGCCATTCTTTGGATTCATATCCGTACGGGATGGAAGAAATCCTTCTTGCCTCTTCACGGACTTTGCAGTCTGAGCAACCTGAGTATCAAGCTTCTTCACGTGCGTGTTCAGGGCTTCAATCTTCCCATTCAGGTATGTATAGAGCGAATATAACTTCCCTTTGAAGTCCACGGTCATCTTTTGTTGCCCCTCTAGAAGACGCTCCATCATGGACTCTAGATTGCTAGTCACAGATGGGGGAGGTGGAGACTGATAAGTAGACGATCCTTAGTTCCTTGTGTAGTTGTTCCCTTGAGATGGCTTCTAATAGTCGCTCTTCTGGTAGTCAACCTTCTGATACTGCGGCTTAGGAGTAAAAACAGGCGAACTTGGAGCTCCTGTGAAAGAACTCTTCTGATAATTGCTGTTGTAGCCTCTGTTCCCTTGCTGATTACCATACCTCTGAAAACCAGTCCCATTGACATAAGCTACTTCCTCATCTTCAGGGTGCGCTTCTGGCTCAAATGTCTCAATCTCTTTAGCAAACTGAACTGATTTCTTCCCAGCTAGAAGATCATGCATGTTGTCCAGTTTCTTAGTGACCTCCGCGAGCTGATTCCGGTTGATGTTCTGACCGAGTTGACTCCTCTCGTAGTCGACGCTCTTGGTGCTGTTACTGGTAGCAGATTCTCTATGAGACGGAGAGCTTCTTCTGGGGAATTCGTCTTGAAATTCCCACTGCTTGCAGCATCTAAAGTGACTGAGTACTGCATTGCTATCCCCCTAAAGAAGATGCTTATAAGCTGATCCTCGCTGAACCCGTGATGCGGACAATCGATCTGGTAGCTCTTGAACCGGTTCCATGCAGCCTTAAATGCCTCGAAATCCCCTTGCTTGAATGTATCAATCTTAGATCGAATCTCTTCAGACCTGGCATCGTCAAAGAAATGAGCAAGGAAGGCATTCCTAGTATCCTCCCATGTAGTAAGGGAACCCGGTGGAAGCATCCTAAGCCAATTCTTAGCTTCCCCTTGGAGAGAGTAGGGGAAGAGCTTGCAGTACAAGTAGTCCATAGAAACCCCATTAGCCTTAATGCTGGATACGATGTCCTCAAAGCTCTCTAGATGGTTTATTGGGTTCTCATGAGGTAACCACAGAAAGGGTTCTGCGACACAAAAGCGAAGTAGGCATGCTTCAATTTGAAGTCGTTTCGCTGAAAAGGAGGTGGGCAAATTGCAGAATGGTTGGCATAGTACTGCTCTGGCCTGTTGTAATCCGCGAGTGTACGTCTCTGAGCAGCGTTTACGTTCATCGGTTGATTCTGCCCTGCCTGTCGAGCGACAGGCTCTCCGTGTCGAGCGACACGTTGATTTTCTTCATGTCGAGCGATTAGAGCATTCTGTCGCTCGACACGACGTTCTTCTACACGTCGAGCGATTTCCTCCTCGCGTCACTCGACGCGTTCCTGCTCCTCGAGAGCCAAACGTTCCAGCTCATCTTGTTGAGCGTTTTCAGCAGCCTGTTGCATGATAGGCTCCTTGACAACATTTCCCTCTGCGTCGAGCCTCTCACCATCCTCATTGTATTGGTTTCCTTCTCTATCGAAGAAACCACCGTCTCTCTGAAACAAAACCTTATGAGCGACCATCTTCTTAGCTTCGTTTGTTGCTTTTCTGTTGGTACGCTCTAGAAGTCCCAAAGAGTGAAGATCCAATTCAACTAGCTCCTTGTTTTTCTTGCTTCTTGTGTTGTGATTAGGCATAAACCTGAAACGCAAAACAGAGAAGAAAACGAAAGAAACTAGTTAGTAATTATTAGAAAAAGAAAACTTAGACAAATTCCTAATAATAGAAATCTAATGGTTTATTAATTCCCCGACAACGGCGCCAAAATTTGATATGCTCAAATTTCCCTAGAGCTACTCTCTCAAATTAAGAGATCGTATGCAGTATTTAGGGTGTCAATCCATAGGGAATTAATTAAACGCAATAGATTTAAATGTTCGAAATATACTAAGCAGATATGATTGTAATGAAAAACAATGCAGTAAAATAAACCAGGAGTGAATGTTAACGATTTGGATTCAATAAGAGACAAACGCTAGTCCTTAGGAAATTCGCGGGAATGATTCCAAATTGCAGAATAAACTTACTATCGGGATAATTATGAAATGCAATTCCAAAACTCAAACTACTGTAAAGTAAATCAACCGTCGTTGCAAATACTATCTATGTTTAAATCCTAGAAGACCAACTGTCGTTGCGAAATCAAATTAATTTAAACAAGCATTAAGTTCAAGTTTGATTGTTCACAAGGATTCAAAGCCAACTGTCGTTGCGAATCGAATCCTTGCTCACTTATGATTCAGTTCCAGTTATTCAATAATATTGTCGTATCTATTAAACAACCTAAAATATCCAACCTAAGGTGATCAATCTTAAATCAGAGTTAATGCAATCAAAGTGAAGAATGTAGATATGATGCAATCCCAATAGTAAATAAATTCTATCAATCTTTCATCATCCTTTGAAAACGCTAAAGCCTAACTAGCAGATTACTCAGACATAATTAATGCAAACATGATAACTGAATAAAATTGCATTAAAAAGATAAGGGTAAGAGATACAAAAGGGTTCGAAGCAATCTCTGATGAGTATGAACTTGTCTCCCCAAAACTCTGAATCTCTCTCTGCTAAAATCTCTATGAAGAATAAAACGTGACCGTAACAATGGTCTAAAATAACTATATATAAGGAACTAAAACGATTTGGGGCAGAACTGCAAACATCTGAAACTTCTGGGGTTAAAATTGGAAATCTTCTAATTTAATGATCTGGTCCGAAATTGGGTCGTGTCGAGCGACGTGGTAAGTGTGTCGCTCGACATGCTTTCATTTCTTCACATCGATCGACAGATCAGTCTGTGTCGATCGACAAAGTGCCTGATTTTCCAATCCGAACTTCTGACTTCAACTTCTCGTTCCAAAATACTCCAGAAAGCTTCAGTAAACACCAATGCTACTCCAAATGTCTAAGTACCTAATAAGAAAACCAAAGACTCGAAAAAACACTAAAAAGACTCTAGAAAACATACTTATATCATGGCTTAAAAACCGTAAAAACCATGATATATCAGCTTGTGTCGTACTAGACTTGTCACTGCGGCCCAAATCCATCTAGTCACTTACTCATTTCGTCGTTAGCTCCATCCCGACGAAGACTGATACGAAGACAAAGGGTTATTAATACTTAACAAAATCATAAATCATGAATACTTACAAAATCATAAGAAATAACAAAAAGTTTCCTTTCAAAAAGCAAACATATAAAGAATAGTATATGTTTAGCCATGTGAACCAATTAAGCTTTTGAAAACGCTATACAATCATATATTTATCATAGAATAAAGTTACCAAATCACAAAGAGGCAAAATAACAGTTCTTAATTTCATGTTTACTAGTTACAGAAATTCAGACAAAGCTAGATGAATTAATCAGATGAAGATATGATTGTACAAGCTAAATTGAACACAATCAAATAAACTTACAAAGACGAAACACATACTATCGCCGAGAATCGCAGTGGTTGTCCCCAGAATGTCGAGGAAAACTCTTCTTCTTCGCTGGAAAATGAGAATTACACCAAATAAGTGATAGAGACGAAACATAGATTACTCCGTCAATTAGAGGATCGCAGTGGTGGTCTCTAAAATCTGGTGTTAAAATCGACGAGCATAAGTTTTTTTCTTCGCTGGAGAAATAGTGGTCACGGATTTTCTTCTTCGCCGCAAAAACAAAGGTCACCGACCAAAACAGAGACCAACGTCGACGATTACGAGAAAAATCGATGTTGAAAAAAAACCGATCTTCGTCGTTTATTGTCGGAGAAAGAAATCGTTTTTGAGAAACCAAAACCATAATGCAGAAAAACGATAATGTTTTTCAATAATTAATAATAAAACAAATATAAAATTTTAAATAGTTTGATGGTTGAACTGAAATTTTATATATTTTTTACTACATATTTTTAAATGGGTGTTAGTTTAATAATATATATGAATATATTAGTGCTAAACTAAATAATTTCTCTTTTATTAACGAGAAACTTAAAAAAAGTATGAAGATTTTTTTCCCTTTTCCAACGATAAGAAAAATTTCCGTTTTTCGCAGAATCCCGAATTTTTTTTCTATAGAGAGAGACCCATACGAAAACAGAAAAAACCCACTATCTCGCCCAAAACATCGCTCGCTTCGATTTCCGTTCCTCGCCGTTTCGCTTCTCTCCTCTTCCGGTAACACTGAACAAAGGTACCAATCCAAAACCCTAATCACGATTCTCGTTCTAATTCCACATCGTTCGATTTTGCTTTCAATCCATCTTTTCTTTCTCGTTTACTTGTTTTGCATGTTTGCTTGTTTTTTTCTGAACCAGGATCTCGAAGCCGTGATTGATTTTCCTCCAGGTCTCTTATCTTTTACCACCATTGATAACATTTAAATTTCTCCTTCTGTTTTCCATGGTGTTGTCGTTATTAATGCTTTGATTCTTATATCGAGTTACGTCAGCTTTCGATTATGCGTGAATGGTTCGATTACGTCACCCAAGTGTTTGTTTTTATTCCCTTGCTTGTTATTTTGTTCTTGACTTGTTTGTACGACTCTTTTTGATTATATTATTTACTCCAAAGGTATTCACTTTCTGGAAAAAAAAAAAAAGTGAGATTTTGATATGTTATTCATGTGTATAAATTATAATACTACTAGTAAAAAAATCATATACTCCTAAAGAAGTAGTTTTTCTTAGCTTTCCATGATTATCAACCTTTAAAATGCTGCCATTTTATGTATTGCTCTGTTAAAATTTGATGCCATGTTCTGTTGTGTGTTCATCGATTCGTGTTGAGTGTTCCTGATTTTTTTAGTTTTTTGATTAACTGGAGGAAAATTAGCCTCGTTGTTATTTTAGTTTTCTGTAACAGCATGCCGAAATATCGGAGGATGAAGCATATGGAGGAATCCAACGGTGCTTATGGAGAATATCCGGAATACGGTGCAATATTCATGTCGAATTGGTCCACGAGAAAGGAATGCCTTAAGCGAGAGCTTTTCGGTTTGCCAAGTGGGCAAGCCGACTTTGTTAAACAGGTCAAAGGTGGAATGATACTGTTTTTGTTTGAATTTGAGAGCAGAGAGCTACATGGTCTATTTCAAGCAGTCTCTGATGGTGCAATAAACATTGAGCCCGATGCATTCCGTTATTCCGGGAAACAGTTTCCCGCTCAGGTATGTGGGAATTCACTCTCGTGCTTCCTATTGTCCTCTGAAGAAACAAAGTCTGTCTGTGTCTAACACTCTTAATACCATTTTCTCATGTTAAGTTTACTGAGATGTAGCGTTGCAGGCCACTCCGTGAAAGCGAGTTTGATGATGTTATTAGCGAAAATTACTTTACGACTAAAAAGTTCAATTTGGGACTCTCAAAGGCTCAGGTGTGTGGCTAATTTTAATCCTGTAAATCTTAACTTGCTGAATTATGAATAGTTATCGTCTCCAATTATCCTTGTTTAGTCTATTTTATGCGGGTTGCTTTACTTTCCTATGTTGTCTGACACTTTCTGTTTGAAAATGTTATCTATAGGTTAAAAGGCTATTGAAGTTGTTTAGCTCAAAGAATATAGAGAGATCACGACAGAGAAAAACAGCAGTTTCAAAACCCCACGAGAAAATCTGCAAGTAGTTTAGGAAATTCAGCTGGTGATCGCGGCTTTAGGAATCGTTCTGCAGGAGAAACTGATGGAGATGTTGACCGTGAGATGCCCTACAGAGTTACATCTGCAGAAGATCTTGTTGATCGTAGGTTAAAGGAAAATTATGATCTTGGCATAGAGTATAATTCAACTCAAGGGAATGAGTACTCCAGAGAGACATCTGAGGTTTGTAGGAGACTCGTTGATCCCAAATGGGATGTGTCAAAGGATAATAACAGTTTTGGGAGAGATGCTTTAACTAGTTATCCTGTAGTAAATGATCAAAGAGTCTCGAAGAACTTGAGAAACACTGAACGTGGCTGGTTACAAAACGAGTACCATGAAAAGGATGGTATTGCACAGGCGAATTCGTGGTCTAACTACGAGGAACGCCTTGAGGCAGATCCAGTGGCTCCTGCTCAACGATCAGTACGTCTAGAATCACCATATCGAACAAGCACAGAACATTATGACCCTTGTAATCCTGGGATCATGGGAGATGCAATGATGAAAAGCTCTAGGCGTGATCTTGATGCGCTGAATGGTGATTCAATGGGCTCAGCTTCCTTTACAGCCAACTCAAATCATGTTTTGAAAGAAGAATATATTCCTGTTGGTGGTTATGTCAGGCCCTCTGAGTCAGTCCAACCATTTCCTGATGAGCGTAATGGTGGAAGAACAAACAAAACTAGTCGTCTAGGCTTAGATCTCTATATTCCAATGCCTACTGAATATCCTGAATTCAAAACTAGCACCGGCATGTTTGGAGTTGCTTGTACTGAATATGAATCTAGGAATGATTGTCTACGTCATTCTCAGTTTCCTGGTCTCCTGCCTTCCACAGAGGCCACTGAGGGGCTGCCTTACTCCAGCCACAGCATCTTCCCTTCCTTTGCGTATCCTTTAACATCAAGGGATTTGTCTCCTGAAGACGGAGTTAACAACGAAATTTCAGCGTACCAACACCAGGAAGAATTTGGAGGTCATGTTTCTTATTCAAACGATAGGGTGGTTGGGGATTCCCAAATTTACCCTTCGTTTACTTATCCTTTAACATCAAGGGATGGAGTTGATTTGTATCCAGAGAACAGACCTAAGAACCAAGTTCAAACTAATCGACATCATGAAGAATTTGGTGATGATGCTTTTGATTCTTACAATAGGGTTATTCGAAGGGAAGATAATGTTAATCCTGCTGAACTTGAAAGAAAGAGAGCCAGAAAGAGCGTATTCAGTAGGCTGGCTTTGCCTTCAGAAGAACGTGATGCTGAAAAGGATACTTCTCCGGACAATGAATCAGCCGATGAGGTCATGACCTTTCTAAACGACTGTCGCAAACATTGGATGGAGCGAAAAAGACCAATTATGAGTAGTCCTGAGGATTTTGGAAATCCGAAGAAGAAAAAGGAAAAAATTCATACAAGAGAGGTACTTGACAATGATTTGGTACTTCCTTTGAATGAGACTACTCCAGATTGTGAAGAAAATATGGAACATAGTCCTCTAAAGCTCCCATTCATTGATTTTCAGCGTCGTAGCAAAGCTCGAACAACCTGTGATAATCCAACTCAAGGGTGGAAAGGCAGCCTCGAACATTCAGCTTCTCTGTACAGGAAAAGGAAGCTACTGAGACCAAAATTCATTGAAGATAACTCTAAAACGGATGGAGGAAACAATGATAATCCTATCGAAAATGCCTTGGCCTCACAGCCAGCTAGTGAAGTCCCCGTCCGTGACTCCCTTGGACGTAAGGAACAATAACCACCCAAATAGAGTTGGAGACACGAAAAGATTGAACAAGGCCTTGAAGGTGTGGGGGTGTTCCTTAGCTTTTGTGTCTTTTAGTTTCTTCCGAAGATGAAGGCAGTAATTTTGGTGGTGTAAGTGTATAAGCCTTCTTAAACATAGAATCAATGCTTACTAGCTTTTTGGCAGAAGATTAGTTTGAGATATTTGGGGAGTTTTATGCTGATGTCAAAGCATGTGAGATTAGACAGATTTTGGACAATCTTAAATTGACAAATGCAAAGATAAACCAATATGACTTTCTTCTCTCTTTGATTTAACAATATACATATACAGGTTTCCTTAAAGCTTCAAGCTCAAGACTTTTGCAAAGAAAGGTAAGAAACACTCTCTAGTTCATAGCATTTGGTCCATAGCATCTGTTCTTAGTAAGATCCCAAACCCATTGAATCAGATACTTTCTTCCTTTAACTCCATTCACATTATACACATTCCTCCACCTATCCTTGTACACAGTCCCCATATACCCTCCTCCTCCTCCTGACCCATAAACTCCCAAACATAAATCCGCTATTTCAGTTGGTGCCAAAGCGTCCTCTCCTCCATACCATCCGTTCAACATCGGGTTGCTCGAAACTTCCGCCAGCTCATGAGCTATCACACTGATCATCCCATCGATCCCAACTTCCCCGTTTGGCGGTTTCATCGTCCGTCTAGTCACAAACCCGCTTCCTGGAAATGGCTTAGGATGCGCAAACGGGTAAGCACACATTTCTGGACATTGCTTCATACTGTTCCCGACCCAAACGAACGGTACAGTTGCACCAACAATGCTTGGGAAAGTGAAGTAATGAAAACCGCAAATCGCTCTGCAAAACTCCTGCATCTCTACGTCATCCGAGGTTAAGACTAGGTATAAGCCGTTTAGACCGTTTAGCGGTAACTTGGACGTCACGGCAGTTCTGATCAGAGACTGAACAGAGAAGCGAGTGAGGTGAGACCCATGGGAGTAGGTGGAGTCGTGGAACTCTCCGGACAAGACTAATGTTCCGGTGATGTTGGAACCTGTCTCGTCTCTGTATAGCCTCACCGTCTTCCACCAGTCTGATACTGACGGGTACGGAACCGGTGTGGGTGAAGAGACCGAGTAGAGGAAGTCTCGGATTGTAGCTTGGTGAGTTGGGTTCCATTGGCCGTACCAGATGATGTAGAGACTCGTCTCTGGCGAGGATATGGCCGGACCTAGGTGGTATTGAAGGTCGACGAGATCGGAGGAGCCTTCGTAGTTCTTGCTCTGGTCATAGAGTTGTCCATTAGATGTGAGAAAGAGTGAGAGGAAGAAGACGAGAGAGATCATCTCGTTGGAGTTCTTAAATAGAAATGACAATGCTAATATATATAGAGTTTAAAGTAGAAGTAATGAGATTAGAAATGTGATATTTTGATGTTATTAGGTTAATTTTGATATATGTAATAACGAGGGTGTCGGTTGAGTTACAACTTTTGAGCTTGATTGGTGGCACTGTTAGAGTTGAGAGCCCACTTGACCAAAAGTATGTTTACCCCTAATGATTTTTTATTGTCGAAATGTTCATGAAAGCAAATCAAAAGTAGTAGAACCATAAGTGCGTTAAATATTATAAGACCCAATCTATCCTAGAAATTTGAGTCACACGGTACCTTTTGTTTTTTCAACCTGATTTGTTCAAATAAATAAATGTTCTGGTTGACCAAAGGCTAATGCGATGGAACATAATAATCTCGAAAAAGAACTCACAAAAGTAAGAAATTGTATAAGATCGACTATGCTATTCATAAGTTTTAGCGATTTAACAAAAAAAAATTTTGATACGATCAAAGATTTAGCATCGACTATTGCAATAATTGCGCTGTCATCAGTAGTCACTTTTAAACTTTTAGCTGGTCTAAGGGGTCATATGGGAATGTCGTCAAAACTTCAGTTCAATTGAAATACTAAGAAGCATACATAGGTTTCTCTTTTCCAACAATAGTATTAATCATGAGTGGGTACTACAATCAAAGAGAAAAAAAATAAAGAAGGCAAGACAAATCTTTTTTCAGCAAAATGTTTCCCAAAAATCTTAAAAGTTGGCCTTTATTATCAATCCATGTCCCCAATATTTTTTGATATTTTATCAAAAGTATCTCACTTGCCTAGCTCCTCATGAATGACCATTATATTTGTAAGCATAATTTTACATGCACCTTAAGATTCTTAAACATCTAGGTTAATCACATAATGTAAGTTATGAGGAAATTTATCAAGATATCTCCGTTCATTGTAGTGAAGGATGAAATATGTGTAAATGAAAATTAACTTACCATTTCCTAATTGGAGGAGAACCTTCCAAGTCATCGCGGATCCGTTTAAGAATAGCGTTAGACGAGCTGGACTCACGCTCTCACTCGTATGGTCTCTCTCGAAGGCCTCTAAAGTGCCTCTTGAATGATATTCTGATGGAAGACATAAAGCCTAATATCTGAGATAGGAGTTAGATTTATCTCCCCTTGCCTATAAACTTATCTTTTAGGTGTTGTGTATTTGAATTTCTTTATGATCATTAGGAATCTCTCTAAAATGCTTTTATGATCGACTAAAAACATATATTTATAGCTAGAGAGAGGACCTAATTCTTCATTAGGGTTTCCTTAGGATTAATCTCAACCGTCCATCAAATTAGAGATTTATTAGGAATTGTGTTGCGGAACAACTATTACATTTGACTACAAATTGTAAGATCATAAATGAGTTTTTCAGAAAGTGCGAGTAATGAAATTTCAAGAATCTTGAAGTGGATAGATGAATCTTGAAATGAAAATATGAAGAAGAAATCGAATGTGATATGGTGTCTATATCCTAAAAAAAATGTTATGAATGTTTAAGGATTTATGATTCCATTTTATTATTTTCTTGCTTTTTGTTAGTTTCTCTTATGCAAAAACTTTAGATGCTCCTAATTTAGTTTTAACATAACATTTAAAGTAGATGATAAGATATAAACAAAATGCATCGTAAATTCAAAATATTTGCAGTATTTAATTATAAGATTACCAATTGAAAAAAATATTTTGAACGAAATGTTCACTTTATTTATTTCCTTCAGTGTTTGCTTAAAAGGTGTAGTATCAAGGAGATGTCATGTCATGACCAAAAGGAGGAGGATGTGGTGGTTGGTTATTTGGTGGTGGATCACTTTCTGATCTCAAGAATTGCATGAAACTGGGTTCCTAGACAGGGTTTCTGATGAGGTCCTCGATGGGGTCTTCTTCTTGAGAAATAAACCCCAAGGAGAGATCAAAGTTGATCCGTTTTTGAGGTTTGTTTTCGTCACTCATGTTGATTGTGAGTTAGAAAAGGAGAGATTTATGTAGTGCATCGATGAGGGAAAACATTAGCGATCAATGAGAGATGAAATGGTACCTATTGTTAATGAAAACTAACAAATCATTTATACATATGCCATGTAAAAGGACCCACATCTATGCGGGTTTATGATAAAATCTTATTATATAAAGTATTTATAACCCTGTAAAAAGTCAAAATGAAAAACTAGTCTCTTCTAAATCTGAAAATTTCAATAAGACTTTCTTCACACAATTGCACAGAGCCTTGAATACTATTTTTCTTACGTTTAAATTAAATCATATTGTATTAACACTCTTATTGATATAAAATAAAAATATGCTAACCTATTCATCAAGTAGTAGAAAGTCCATCCCCATAAGTTCATTATTTTCTTAAAAAAATGTACCCCAACTTTTGGATAAGACGTACTATAATATGTCGATAATACATTTTTTTTAGTTATCGTTGATGTGATTATATTTACATTGTAAACAACAGAACAAAACAAATTAGAGTTAGAATTTCCAAAGCTTGTGGAAGATTATCATAATTTAAAATTGTTTGGTGAGAAGATTAAGAGAGGAAAAAAAACTTTTATATAAAGACAAAATATTATAATCCATAAAAATTTGAGTATGTAAATCTAAGTCCATTTAAACTAAATAAAGTGTATAATTTAATATTCTTTAGTGAGAAAATCGGAAAACCTATTTCATCTAAAACACGTAAAGAAAAAGAAAAAAAAATTGTTTAAAAAAAACAAAACCGAGACATAGAATAAAGAAAAAAATTAAAGAAATAAACCATACTTATCAACTAATTGTTTTAATGAATTATTCATTAGAGCATAGTTGAATTTCTTTTGATATATATATATATATATATATATATTTTATTGATTTTTATAATCTACTTGATATGATAGATATATAAGTTTAATAAACGAATAAGATTTGTATAATATATAACAAAATTTAAATGGAAACAAATTTAACATGTGTTAAAATCTCGGATCGACTGGTTTGACACGTGTTGTCGCAATCGTGTTAATTATATTATTAAATTAATTTTATTATTTCTGTTTAGTTGGTTACCAAGTATATTATAAAATAGTATTATCCAATAAAAAATGGATGACTATAAAACCACATAATAGGAAAATAAATATTATAATATATTCCTTACAATATTCACAAGTGATCAGAAGTGGAGATAAGTATTTACCATCTTTATTGCCATTTTCTATATCTCAGAATCCATTCTACTCCACTCTTATATGGATCTTGTGTCCAAAAAACATCCCACTGCATTTAAAAAGTACATGAAGCAACATTTCACTCAAAATTTCTTCTATTAAGGCATGAGCTACAACCAAAGGTAAAACAAGCTTTCAAAGAGAGCAGACTGTATCAACTACAGTCTGATGGATACCACAACTCTTTCATTTTAGAGCTTTTTTTTTTTAAAGGGAAAAACTCTTAAAAATACCCCAACTATTTTATATTTGGCAGAAAAATACATGAACTTTTAAGACTCCCTCAAAAATACACGACCTATTAAAAAGTGTTATATTAATACACGACCTATTTAAAAGTGTTATATTAATACATATACATTGAAAATCGAAACGGAAATAGTGAAACGCCGTTTAATTTTTCAGAATCAAACATGTCAATATCAAATAAAACCTATTGGGCTTTGTTAACGTGGTTCCATAAGTTCATATATGGTTTCGATTTTTCAAAATACACTTAATAATTCAGAGAATTTTAATTTTAAAATTTGAAAACCGAAACTTCATTGAAAAATTCAATTAGTTTTAGTTAAAATCATGCGGTGAGCTCGGTACCATTAGATTCGAAATCTTAAGAGCTTTTCAAAGAACTATAGATCGCCGCATATAGTACTTGGAATCAAAATCCGCCATTGATCAACTTGAAAGCTCGGAAAAATTAGGTGTAAAATTGTTCGATTTTCAATGTATATGTATTAATATAACACTTTTTAATAGATCGTGTATTATTATAACATTTTTTAATAAGTCGTGTATTTTTCAGGGAGTCTTAAAAGTTTATGTATTTTTTTGCCAAATGTAAAATAGTTGGAAAATTTTTAAGAGTTTTTCCCTTTTTAAAATTGGTATTGTTTCTTCTTCTAAAATAGATAGATACGAAAGCTTTAAATATGGTTGGGTTCAAATTTTTATGAAAAATAATTAAATGGAGATAAGTCATCTGCACACTTGCCCATCCAACTTATCAAAAAAGACAAACCTTCCCTTTGGATTTACCTTTTAAAATTTTTAATTGTTTTCTAGTTGACCAAACCGGAAATCGAAAGTCAAATATTCTACATCGTTACCCGGTTTAACGTCCCATTAAAGTTTATGCAATAGTGTTACAGAACTTGGTCACGATACGTCTTCGAATTTTATTTTCGTCTGCAAAGAATAATTATAATACTATGCACAATTACAACATACAATTTAGGTACTGATCAAGGGGATCAATTTCCGGTTTACGCCTCGTACCACCTTACTCTTTAGGCTCGGCTTCAGCCAACAAAATACTTTGGTTTCTTTAGTTTGGGCTCACCTAGATGCAAAGATACATTAACCTCTTCTTCGCAACTATTCTTTAAAGAGACAAGATCATCCAATTTCTGTTTCTCTTGCTCTTTACTACCAGCAGAAATAGATTTGTTAACCGATATAGGAGCAATGAACACAAGTTCCTCTACTTCAGTTGTTGGTTTGGTAGTGTCTTCTATATGAAACTCTGGTGGAATAAATGGCTCAACGCTCTCATCTTTGTCTCCTGAAGGAACCGGGTCTGGCGGGGATGACTGGCTAACAGTTGAATCAAGGGCTGTAACCGAAGTGTTCCTCTGTTCTCGAGCTGCGGCTGTAAAGAAGAAGGCATTGAAAAAAGTCTGGGAACGATTTTAATGAAACTCGGAAAAGCTAGGAATAGAGTTTCTAAACCTTCAAGCTCATGGTTAGATGTGATGAGATCAAGCTCCAAGAGATCCAAAAGCCGACCAAGATCGACCCCGCTTGTCCAGTTCTCGGGTTCTTGTCCAGCTATTAGTTTCAGTCTTCCTCGGTTGGCTGTTCCTCCCCAAATGATCCCAACAGGTCGTGGCTTCTGACCGTTTGGACCTTTTAAGAGTATAAGGCTTCCGCTGTCACCTTCAAGATCAAAAGTTTGCTGGTTTTCACCAATGACCAGAAAATCCGTGAGGAAACAAATTCCTTTCTCGTCGTTGTATTCCAAAGCGTAAGCCATTATGGTTCCGGTTGTATATCCAGAGCTTCTTCCAACTTTAACAACTTGTTTCCCAATAAGGCTATCGATCGGGGATTGCAAGTCTATAACATGCACATCTCCTATCTCACCTATGCCTTTTATCACCGTGGTTACATTGCTCGTGTTGAAATCTTCCGCAAAAGGAATAAAGGCACCGTCTGCCCTCACAAACGTTTCTGCATTGAGATAGGCAGATATGAAACAAGAGGTCCAGATATGACGGCGATACAGAGATTTGCAATGAAATTGTAAATGGAGTACCTGGATTTGTGCCAGCAAATATGCCGTACCATTGGTCATCTGTGATAAATGATGTTGCTCTCTCAACTGCACCGAGGTAGACACCCGGTCCAAGGCTTGGAGGTAAAGGATGAAACATTTTCTGGCTTGGATAATCCAAATCAACTGCGACATGCCGATTAGTAAGGAAACCAACCTGATGGTTACCTGTTCTGCTTTTCACTATAGCTCCCAAGGTTCCATACGTTTCTTGGCTTGCAACCTAAACAACTCGGAACAAAACTGAGACTTTTTTTTGTTACGGATTGAAGAAGAGGAGAAAAAAGAAAACGATATACCTGATAACCAGAGCCAATGCAGGGATCACTTCCTCTCAAGCCATCTACAAGTTCATTATAAACCTGTTCCTTTGGCGTTGCAGCAGGAGCTCCGTAATATTGAAACTCCACAACATCGACATCGCACCATACCCCTCCAGGACCTTCGAGAGCGGAAGGAAGACACTGCATTGGATTTAGCCATTGTCTATGGACTTTCCTAGCAACAAAGACAAGTATTGCTGGAACATTCGTTAGAACACCACGGCTAATCCGGAACCCAACAGCTGTACCGAGGCTAAAGCGGCGCAGGATTTTACTATGGAAAGCTCTAATGGTCATAAGCTCAAGCAAGGTGGTGGCTTGTTGTCCTGAAGGCAATCTCCCAACAATCTCTGGTAAAACCCCTTTCTGAAGATTTCCAAAGTAGTTTGCTCGGTCCTCTAAAGCGTCGTTAAGCCGACTTAGAGTAGGCCAAGAGAAGTAAGGGGCATTACTCTCTGCGTGCTGGATGTTGAGTGAAAATGGCTGAAGAGGAGATGGAGTTGAAGATGATGGAAGATTCAAGTGATAATGATTTCTCTCCAAATCCAAAGCGGAATCTTCGGATTCAGAAGAAGCTGGTGCTTGTATGAATCTATGATTCCAATCACCTAAAGTCATAGTAGCTCAAAACAAAAATCTCCCTTTACAAATTCTATACTTTAACCTGTGACAACCAAAATGCCAAGTTTATGCAGATTACAAGCAAATCTCAAATGGTAGAAACAGAAGAGACTAATCAAAACAATTAGCGAACTAATCATTCTTAGGTATAAACTCAAATTACGTTTATGAACCCTAGAATTCGAGCAAGCTGTAGAATAACCTTGAAATTTCAAAATTACACATACACGCAACGCGATAAGGACATATAGGAAGAAGAAACCCTAAACGAATCCAGAATTCAGATTATGCCCAGAAAAAAAATCGAAATCATACATAAAGCTTGATCTAGCGAAGGCGCGAAGCTGACCGACAGGAGAATTCGTTCGAGTAGCGGAGAGAACTCCATGGCGAAATGAGAGTTAAAACGGAAATTGGCAGGGATGAGCGAGAGGTAACTGCATTTAGGGAAAGAGAGGGAAAGTGGGGATTGCAGAGAAGAATGGAAGAAGAAGAAGAAGAAGAAGAAGAAGGAGAGAGAGCAATTGCTGCATAATCTCTTACTGTTGATGGTCGTTGTGTATATACAGTTCAGCAAGAATTATCTTCCTTTTTTTTGTCGACGCATGAATAAATTATCTTATTATATATTTTTGTTTTGTATAAAATGTTATTATGAAGTTTACCAATAAAGCTATTTTTTTTTTCAACACTAATTAAACTATTATATTGAAAGGCCTAAATATAATAGTTTCACTAGAGTTTTTTTTTTCAGTCTAAAATACTTTTGTTAATTTGTATTAAAAGGTGGTATAAACTTCCAAAAATTACAACTTGAAATCAAATGTTATAAAGCAAGAGACGACACATATACAAATCCTTCCAAGACCAGAATCCAAATATGGAGAACATACGATAAGGCAGATGAAAGAAATCGGGTCCAAATCAATTTTACAAACTATACCCTAATTGTACAATAGTTAACACAAACCAAAAAAATTAAATTCTAAACCTTTAAAAATCAATTTTTGTGTTTGTGGTATTTTTGGAACTTTTGATTTTTTTTTTGAAAAAGTGGTATTTTTGGAGTTTTTAAAAATTGGTGGTATTTTTGGAAATAAAACTTCAAAGTGTGGTATTTTAAAAAATTTCTCTAAAAACAAAGATTTGGGAAACACCTCCAAGACAGACTAATATAGATTGAATAACACAAACTAGGTATATCAAACAGAACCTGCAACTTCTCAAAGCTCCACGATAATCTTTGTTAAAAACCTACCAATGACGACACACCGATAACAGAGACTTCCTATAGGAATAAGATGCCATAAGCTTCATAACCCGACAAAACATGCAAGTTCTTCAAACTCTCTTCTGGATGCCGCGGTGTCAACATCAAGACTTTTAAACACCTAAATAGAAACTGCAATGAACGGACCAAATCTCGATCAGATTTGTTGTGTAGAGACAAGGAGCGGCTGCGGACCAAACCAGGTAGCACCGGTCTCATCAAACCGAGAAAAGAGACAAAGAGATAACGGAAAACCTAAAAAAATATTGACATAGAACCCTATATAATGAACAATCTGAAAAATCTGTCAAGAGAGGGTAACAATCTAAACTAAAAATACAAATGAAGAGACGATTAGACCAAATCCATAAGGAATTAGGCCAACAAAACTGAAAAATACAAAGGAAGAGACGTTTAGAAAGAGATTCTTTAGGATTTAGGATCCATGCCATATATGAAGAATTCTATTATTTGGATTTTGACAAAACCAAAAACATCCCTTATGCATTATTAGGGAGGTGATTTGTAACACCCAAATTTTTTTTTTAAAACAAACGCGGAAATTCTCATAAAATAAATCCAAAAATAATAAATCAATTCAATTCCAGTAATTCCAAATTCCAGGAAACAATAATAAAAATCTAGCAACCTAAACACCAGGTTTCACTAGACTAAAACTGAAATAAATAACATCATATCATCCCCTTCGCCGACCTTGATTCCGCGATCACGCATTTCTGTTACCTGCAACTCAAAGGGAAAAACAGAATTGCGTAAGTATTTAATAAATACTTAGTGAAGCGGTCATCCCGTCTACCAGATATATAATAGGAATTAGATTATCAATTCTACGCGATCAAACAATAGTTCACAACAATTAAATAAATTCAATATTTAAAACAGGGGGTGTCGATCGACACCACCACTTGGTGTCGATCGACGCTTCTTGCAAGCAACCGATCCTCGTGATCATAAAACAGTGGTGTCGATCGACACTACCACTAGGTGTCGATCGACACCTCTCGCAAGAACCTGAACCGAGCCAATTCCTCTCACGGCTCGAGTTCCGTTCCATCTCGCGAGATCATCACGATTCCAAAACGCATAATTCACACAGAAATATCACAGGAACAATCCAATTCATCACAAACAACCAATCAAATTTCCTAATAACCTAATTCCATATCACGATCACGCACTCACCTCGAATCCGTGAATTGATAGGAATAAACGGATAAGAAACTGACGCGATTCAGCCCCGAGACTCTGATTGCTTGCTGGAAACACAAGGGAATCGACACACGATCCTTTCTCCACGAATAACGGAAACAATCGGTCCTAAAACCACCGAGAAAAATCAATTCTCACGCCACAAACCCTCACAAGCTCGATTTCACTTAATCTGATCAAAGTGCCTTCCTCCCCTCTGCACAAACGGCCAAAGGCCTTATAATCCCGAGCCCTAGGATTTTCCCTAAACCGACCCGTAAACCGGACGATTAAAATTTTAAACCAAACCGGTTGCAGAACATGGTGTCGATCGACACCCTTCCCTGGTGTCGATCGATACCCCTGACCAAAATCCCTATTTTGGTTTCGGGATGTTACATGATTTCATTTAAAATGTGACATGGAATCCCTTCAAATGTGACATGGCATCACTTTAAATGTGACATGACCAAACTCTTTCCAAAAATTAATTTTAGCTAATTCCCTAAAAATAAATTCCTATTTGTATCATAATTAGCCCAATTTTTTTTTTTTGTAGAAATAAATTATTCTTATGGTTAAAATTATAGGAATCAAATTTTACATAGTTTTTGGAATATTATCACTAACTATCCATAGTCTAATATAAAAAAAACTCACTTATATCGCCACCAAATCTTCTTATTATCACTAATATATAATGATTTGGATCTTTATACGTAATTATATATGTCCTAAAAAAAATCTCATTTGTATCATAATTAGCCCAAATTGTTTTGTAGAAATAAATTATTTTTAGGGTTAAAATTATAGGAATCAAATTTTATATAGTCTTTCGAATATTATCACTAACTATCCATAGTCTAATATAAAAAAAAAATCACTTATATCGCCACCAAATCTTCATATTATCACTAATATAAAATGATTTGGATCTATATGTGTTAAATTAATTTGATTTCCTAAAATAATTTATTTTAAAATAAAAACAATTATTGAAAAATATGTGTTAAAAGTAAATAAACATTTTAGTTTTTTCTTTTTCGATTTTTACATGTTTCCATAGAATCGATATGATCGTAAACTTTCATGTTTCAGCAATAGAAAAAAAATTACAATCACAAAAATCATATATTAATAATATTTTAGATATTATATTCAAAAAATTTAAATTCACAACAATTATACCAAAATGAAATAAAATATTGAGCATTTTAGCAATATATAACCATAGTACAGTCTTTTCAAATTTGTGAAAATTCAATCAAATTAAACTGAATTGAATGGTCATAAAAAATATCTTAACAAATTTTATTTTTTAACTAATTAGAATGTTTTTTGTTGAAAATTTATTGATTGAAAGAAACAACTCTTATGTTTATAGTAAAAAGAAAAATATTTAATCCGCGTATTACGCGGGGAGTCATCTCGTCATACATTATATGCAAATATATGATTTTTTTTGTTATTAGGAAGTGATGAGAGATAGATGGAACAAATTAAGTATTGTTCTCATCAGAATAAAACTTAAGGTTACATAAGTTTATACTCCATCCGTTTTATTATATAAGATTTTTAAGAGAATTTTTTTAGTTTCATTTTATAAGACGTTTTACTAATTTCTATGCAGATTTTAATGTGATTTGATACTTTTGTCCTTCTAAATTCCGCAGTCTTATATATGATTGGTTGAGTTGTAATTTTAATTAATTATTAAATGAGATTTTGTTTGTATTTATTGTTTTCTTAATTCTCATGAAATAAATCAAAATATCTTATAAAATGAAACGGAGGGAGTATTGTAAAAGAATTTTCTAAACTATGATTGATACAAATCTACGAAAATCTAAATAATTAATATACAAAATATTTTCTAACAATATCTTGGATTCTAGAATCTAGGATTCTCAAACTCAAGGTGGTGATGAAGCAAAGCGGAATTAGCGGCTTGAGATTGACCCGATAATGATAGAAATAGATGGAGCAACTTTTGGATCAACTTGTTTTGTGTTTTGTTTGAATCATTTGTAAACATCTTTCGGGCTCAAATGTGGTCTGAACTAGAGCCTTGGCGGCATAAAGGAGAAGTTGTTGACAAAGTTTCTGCGGCAACACAAGTGGGCTTGAACAGTTATACCATGACGGAGATCATCATCATCGTATGCTGATTTTTCTTATTTTCTTGTTTTTGTTAAGGTTAAGAAAAATGAAAGATTGAAAGAAGGAAAGCCTAAAAACACAAGAGTCGAGCGCGTGAGTAACACCAAAATCTAATAAAATGGTTTCATTTTTTAACTCGCCTCGAGCCTAAAATGTTTTTGGCACAACACTGTTTGTGTGAAGACCAGTCCCGGTCTTGAGACAAAATGGGCTTGAAGCCTAAAAAAACATTTAGGACCATTTAATTAGTGTATTTAAATAAATAACTAAAAATGGGGCTTCATAGAGTCAAACCGCGACCATCAACACATTATTATCCGCTCAAACCAACTAACCTACAAATATTTTCTATAATTATATAGCCGAAAATATATTTATAATTATAGAGCCGGAAGCACGTGTTTCTAATGCTTTTATTTAAGGCCGGGCCTGGTGAAGACCATCTCTATTTGCAAGAAACATTGCATCTTCAGTTTCGATTCCTACTTCTGCCACACACACACTTTGACCAACTGAATGAACCCACACAATCTCAAAGTTAAATTTACGAATTCACACCAATTTTGAAAATAGCATTTACTATTTTAAGTATGATGATTAATAGAATTGTGTTTCGAGATAGAAAATTGTAATTAATACGGGGTTAGTCGTAGGGTTTTATGTTAGAAATCTAAAAAAACATATAAATAATATTATCAAGCACCACATAGATACATGATTGATATGTTACTAATTGTATACTATTGATGTTACTGTTTTGTTTCTCATAGAAATCTACACCCGTCAAATCTTATACACTTTTGAATCTTAATAGTAAATGTAAAATTTATATTTTTCTTCTACAAATTTCCACTAGATTAGTACCCGTGTTGTACTCGGGTTTAATTGTAACCGTTAAATTAAACTTTTAATTGTTTGATTACATGTAAATATAGATATAAATAAAGATTGTTGATATTATTACTTTATTAAGCTCCAAAATTATTGATGGGATAAATTGTAGAGAATTTTCATGATATGTCACTTTACAGTTTTGCCATCGTTGGAAAATTTTTACGAAAATGTCATCTTTTTTTGAACTTAACTTTTATATTTTTTTTGGGTTTGGGTTAACTATTTTATATTTAAGATATAGTTTTTGGGAGTAGAATTTAGGGTTTGGATTTTGAGAGGGAGAATTTTTTTTTTAATGATTTTGTTTGCAATAAATTTTCAAGGGTGACATATTTGAAAAACATATTTTCAAAGGTTGCATGTTGTAATTCCTCCTAAATTGTGTGTATGTACTTTTGATCACTTTTATAATTGACTTATAATTTTTTTTGTTATAGTATGTATTGTTGTGATATAATATTACATGGTTTAGTTAAACAACTAGATCCACATTTATTTTGCCTTTGTGTAATTAAAATAATATTTGTTTACGATGAATTTGTTTTGGAAATTTTTTTTAAAGGAAAAATATGAAAACTTTTATAATTGCTTTAAAGAAAACACATTGAATGAGTAAAAACTCAAAAAAAGTATTTTGTCTTATTTGTATGATAATTATCATAGGATTACAAACACCTTAATGTATATATAATGGATTTGTTTCATAATATTGGAAGATTAGTACTATATATATAATGGATATATGTATATTTTATGAAAATAAATAATGAATTTCGTCATAATATTAAAAGCATCCAAAAGTGAAGATTGTGCATAATCTTGAAAGATGTTCTACACAATTATGTTTGGTTATATGATTGTATCATTAATTTAGAGTGTTTGGGTGATAATATAATAGAGGATTAATAATAAAATAAATTTATTAACTATAAATTAAGAAAAAATGAGAACTTGACAAATCATCAAAATGATCATAAAATGCTTCTCCTTTAATATATAGAGGATTTCATACAATTTTCATTTTCCTAACATTGGAAAATACCAGTGTCGCTATAGGTTGAAAATTTCTATTTATAATATAATAGAGGATTAATAATAAAATAAATAATGAATTTAGGGTTTGGATTTCATATGTATATTTTCCTAAATTAATTTTGAAAAACATATTTTCAAAAAAAATTTTATATAAAGATTCACTGTATATAGTTTTCCAAGTGGACAGAAGTTCGGTTATATGTGTTACGAAAATGATGCGCTGCGGGCTCGCGGTGGTTCATCTGCGGAGTTGGAGGGGCTGAAGAAATATTCCGCGGAGCGGGATGCTGCGGTGAGGGAGCTCAGTAAAATGGTCGGACATGAGGTCAATCTAAGGGTTCTCGCTGAGAAAAAGTGCGACGACCTTAAGTCACGCCTCGAGGCAGTCAAGCAGGCTAATACCGAGCTAGTTGACCACATTCTGTCCCAGATGACCCGTCTGCGCACGTCCAGGAGAGATTATGGACGTGTGTGCTCTAGGTTTACCGTCGAACGGACTCACACAAGCTTATTGGGTTGGCGCAAGCTTCGCTTACTAGGGCTTGAGAATACTTCCTCGAGCAGAAGGACTATCTCCGTCTTGTTAGCCGGGCTAGCCAGGTCAAAACTCAGCATGACGACATAGACCTGATGGCGGCGACCGGGGTTGTGATCCTTCTGGAAGATAGGGCCGAGACTCAGGCCAAATATAACGGTCTCGTGAGGGAGATCGAGGCAAAAGAGATGATGAATTTCTACGACCGTGAGTACACATTTGCTCCTGGATCTTGCATTCTCCCGAATGATTATGTGGCCAACTGCCCTTCTTCCCCGCTCAGTCTTGAAGAGTACGGGATTAAAGAATCCTGGGCGGTTGAAGCCTTTGACGGCTGCCCGTCTGAGGTGCCCGAGCCGGCGGGCAGTTAAAGCCCTTGACCGCGTTACGGATATGGCTCAAAGAGTATTGCACTCTCCAGGGCTCAAGCAGCGTTTTGGATGCGGCTCTTCGTTTTTCCAGCTCTTAGGAACCTTGAATGTTTTTCGTTATTTTTCTTTCTCTTATGTTTTAGCCGGGTGTGGCGGTGACGTATGATGTAATTATGGATCTGTTTTGCCCGAGGAACGGATCCTCGTGTTCTTTAAAGGAAGACTTTGAATTTTTTCTTTATGCGGTGAAGTTTTTTAGCTTAAGCATAGCAGGCCCAAAGAGGGCGTCTTTGAGGTTGCTCTCTCGATTTTATTTATGCAGCTAAGTTTTTTGAGCTTAGGCATTTGCGCATCTAGGGAGCGGATCCCTAGGTTATGCTGGCTTTGATCCGACCGAGCTTGCGTGGTGGATTGGTCGGATCGGGTCGTCTGCAGATCGGAATCTAGCTTACGACTGGATTCCGTCTCGTGGTTAAACATGCGAGAAGTGTTCGGCTTAAAATTCTTACACGTTCTTAGGAGCTCGTGCAGGACGGGGCATGGCTTCGATCCTATACGGGGGAGTTGTGGTGGACTTCCCGAGTTCGGTCTGTAGATTATTTCTCTATTGTATCTACGAGAGACGCGTGTTATGATCCTACTCGGGTTTAGCTGTGGTGGGTCTCCCGAGTAAGATCTATTGATCAAGTACTTAGCTGTTTTAAAAATTGAACGGATCGAGAGTAATAGATATAAATTTTATTAATCATAGCTAGACTTCCGAGAAAGCTGCCTACGTACCCGTTAAATAGGGATCAAGGCGAACATAGTTCAAGTTACAAAGCAAAAGCTAGATAAGTCATCTGGGGACGAGTGGGAATAGGTCGTTTGGAAACGAGTGGAAGTACGCGGTACTTAGTGTTTTTTTTTTAACTGGACCTCCGAGGAGGCTGCCTACGTATCCTGCTGCTCGGGCGAGGATCAAGTCGATCGTAGCTCGAAGTAAAGTGGGGGACTACCGGTGAGAAAACGATCTCCCCCTGAGCGACTTAGGTGATAAGTCGAGGAGGTTCGGAACCTGCTGGGACATCGAGGCGGTAGTGGTAGCGTTTTAGCGTCATTGAATTCCAGGCTCAAACGAGGGCTATTCTGTCCATCGTCATCAGTCTGTATACGCCTGGTCGGATGATTTCGTGGATCTGGTACAAGCCTTCCCAATTGGCCTCAAGCTTTCCGGCATTCTGCTCTTTGGTATTCTCGTATACGTTTCGCAATATGAGTTCGCCAATATCGAAACTTTGAC
Organism: Draba incana; assembly: GCA_963576765.1. Taxonomy (NCBI): domain Eukaryota; kingdom Viridiplantae; phylum Streptophyta; class Magnoliopsida; order Brassicales; family Brassicaceae; genus Draba; species Draba incana. The sequence goes on along the minus strand of OY755202.1, from coordinate 17,225,028 downwards.
TTTGGACCCACTTGTTATAGTATCGGGCCGCCAGTTGTTGGTAGTTCTTGATTTTGAGGAGTGCTGCATCCCGTTCTTCTTCGGTGTTGTATAAATTGTCTAGGAGCATTTGGTCATTTTGGTCGGGGTCGCCTGGCAAGATTTCACTGCGTAAGCTGTGCACGCATACTTCAGTTTGGACCATCGCCTCGAGTCCATACGCGAGTGAGAAAAGCGTCCTTTGGGTCGATTCGCCCATAGTTCTTTCTTGTCGTCGAGGCGCTTTTTGAGTTCGGATATGATGGCTTTGTTCGTGGCTTCGGCCTTCCCGTTTCCTTGCGGGTACCTCGGTGTGGACTTATTGAGGCGGATGTTCTATTTTGAGCAGAAGTCCTCGAATGTTTTGGAAATGAATTGAGATCCATTGTCTGCGATGATCTCATAGGGGAGCCCGTGCCCGCATATGAGGAATTTCCAGACAAAGTTCTAAACATCGTTTGCCCGGATCATTGCATATGCCTCGGCCTAGACCCACTTTGTGAAATAATCGGTTATGACGATTACGTATCGCTTTCTCCTGGACTTTGGGAAGAGGCCAATGATGTCCGTTGCCCACCGCATAAACTGGTAGGCCATGGTGGCGGTTGTAAGAAGCTCGGTTGGCGACTTGATCATTAGCCCATGATGCTGACATTTTTCACAACAACGAACATGGTCAGCGCAGTCCCGAAGCATGGTCGGCCAGAAGTATCCCAGTTTTTTTGATTTTGAGCGCAAGCGTACGGGACCCCGAGTGGTTTCTGCCATCTACTTCGTGGGACTCGACAACCACGACTTCGATCTCCTCGTTGGCGATACATTTCAGCAGTGCTCCGCCTCTGCTCCATCTGTATAGTTTGTTCTCGACCAGCACGTAGTGGGCTGCCTTGGTCCAAAGCCTGCAGGCGGCCCACTTATTGGCTGGCGCTGCGCCATGCTTGATGTAATCAATGATCTCCTTCCTCCAGTCGAAATTGGACGTTGGGACTGTGGGCGAGATTTTTTCTGGGGGTTGAGCTCCGTCCTCGTTGCCATCAACGAAAATCATGATTCTACTATTTCCTCTCGGGAGGGATATGCTCGGGTCTGATATGACCTCCATCGGGATTGTACGACTTGTTTCTGATCTTGAGCTCGAAGCAAATGTTGCAAGTGCGTCGGCATCGGCATTCTCTGCTCGGGGGATCTGGGTGATTCTGAAACTATCCAGGTTCCAAAGGATGAGGTCCTCAGCTAACTTCTTGTATGCTTCCATTCGCTCACTATTTGTGTCGTAGTAGCTGTTAAGCTGGTTGGTAACGAGCTGGGAGTCGCTATAAGCGTGTATCCTCCGTGCTCCAACGGCTTTGGCTAGTCGTATTCCGGCAATGAGGGCTCCCCATTCAGCTTCATTGTTGGTGGCGAGGAAGTCCAAACGGAACAATTGCTCGAGAACTTCCCTGGATGGGGAGGTAAGTCGGATGCCTATTCCCACGCCCTGCCGGGAGACGGAACCGTCGATATGGAGGGTCCATTTAGCATTCCACGGATCGAGTATTTCCTTATCCGAGGGCAACTCGGTTGTGAAGTCCGCTAAGACTTGCGATTTGGCACAGGTCCGGTTCCTGAATTCAATGTCGAACTCACTGAGCTCAATCGCCCACTTTGCCATCCGCCAGGACTGGCTCGGGCTGTGAAGGATGGTGCGGAGTGGTTGGGAAGACATGACTACAATAATGTGGGACTGGAAGTATGGACGTATTTTCCGGGCAGACATAATAACTGCCAGAGCCAGCTTCTCTAAGATGGGGTATCGTGTCTCGACACTATCGAGGGACTTGCTAACATAAAAGATGGGTTTTTGATCTCCCCGGTCTTCTCGGACTAGAATGCCACTTACTGATGTATCCGTCATGGACACATAAAGGTATAGAGTCTCGCCTTGCTCGGGTTTGGCCAGGATCGGAGGAGTTGTCATGTATGACTTCAAATCCTTGAATTCCTTTTCGCACTTGTCATCCCAAATGAACTCTTTGTTCCCTCGCAGGAGTTGATAGAACGTCAGACTCCGCTCGGTTGAGCGCGAGATAAATCGGTTTAGGGCGGCGATCCGACCAGTTAGGCGCTGAACTTCTCTTTTGTTCTTCGGGGAAGGGAGATCCCGAATTGCCGAGATCTGCTTGGGGTTTGCTTCAATTCCTTGCTGAGTCACGATGTATCCGAGGAACTCTCCAGAAGTGACTCCGACGATGCACTTGGCCGGATTCAACTTCATTTCGTAGAGGTTTAAGGTTCTGAAACAATCTTATAGGTGACCGACATGGTCGACCGCCATCGAGGACTTTACTAGCATATCATCGATGTGGACTTCCAGAGTGTCGCCTAGCTGATCGGCGGACATCTTATTAACTAAACGCTGGTAGGTCGCTCCCGCATTCTTCAGACCAAAAGGTATGACCCGATAGCAGTACGTTCCGCAGTCAGTAATGAAGGCAATTTTCTTGCGGTGATCGTGGTACATTGCGATTTGGTTGTATCCTAAAAACGCATCCATAAATAAGAGCAGCTCGTTGCCTGCCGTGGCTTCTACCACCTGGTCGATGTGGGGAAGTGGAAAGCTATCCTTTGGGCATTCCTAGTTTAGGTCGGTGAAGTCCACGGAGACCCTCCATTTGCCGTTCTTCTTCTTGACGACAACCGGGTTGGCCAACCACTCGGGGTACCAAACCTCCGCTATCAGCCCTGCTTCCAAGAGCCTAGCCACTTTGTCGTTAACGGCTTAGGATCGCTCGGGTCCAAGCTTCCTGCATTTTTGCTTGATCGGCATATAGGTTGGGTCAACATTGAGCTCGTGGGTTGTGATGATCGGACTGATGCCTTTCATATCATCGATTGTCTAGGCGAAGGTAATAACGTTTCTGCTCAGGAAACTTATCAGCTCGGCCCGGATAAGATCGGCAAGCTCGGCTTCGATGCTGATCCGGTGAGCAGGATTAGCTGGGTCGATGCTTATTTGAGTCGCGGACTCTTGCCCAGGCTCGGAGGAGCTGGCTTCATCGGCGGGGTCGATGTGATAGTTAGCCATTTGTAAGTGTTTCTCAGCAATAAAACACGTGCGGGCCATGTTTTGGCTTCCCCTGATAGTGAAACTTCGGTCGGGGTTGGAAACTTGTCGCACTGGTGGTAGACAGAAGCGATCGCCCGAAGGGAGAACAACTAAGGGGTTCCCAAGATCGCGTTGTATACAGCCGGTTTGTCTACCACCCTGAATTTCACGCTCTGGGAGGTGTTACCGGTGTGTATTGCTAATTTAATTGATCCGACGGTCAAAGTAGTTATGCCATCGAAGCTCATCAGGGACTGAACGCCTGGTTTAATCCGGTCGTCGTGGATCTCCATCTTTTCCAAGGTTTCCTTGAAGATTAGGTTGACGGAGCTCCCGATGTCGACCACGTCCTTGCTCACCTCGCAGTTGTCGATTCACACAGTGATCACGAGTTGGTTGTTGTGGGGCATAACGAGATATTTGGTGTCGTCCTCGCTAAAGATGATGGGCATGTCCACCTTGATCCTTTGGAGATAGTCATGTTCGATTTTTGCTCTTTTCTCGTGCTGCTTGAGGGACATGACCGAGTCGTGGGTCACGTCAAATCCTCCCATGATCATTAGGATTTCTTTCCTGGAGATCTGTGTATCGATCAAGTCCCTTGTGGAGCATGCTCGCCTTGGGGAGAAGGACGGTCTGCCGAATTCTGCGGACCAGTCTTGTCCTTCTGGGAAGACGGCGGGGGTGTCCGCGGTTACTAGGCTAGGATTCTCCTGTCCGGGGACAAGAGTCGCTCCTTGGGCCACCGGAGTGTTAGTACCCTGAGCGCTTGCCTCTGTGGAGTGTGTTCGGATGCTCGCTTCTTTGTTGAGGTCCATGATTGCGTAGAAAGATATCCTCTAGATGTAAAGTACCCATCTACTTGGCGCGCCAAATGTTGAACTCGGGATGAGATCGACACTAGAATTTTTAATAGGTTCGGGGATTCTTTGACAAATTGAAAGGAATATTGTAAGTGAGAGTACGTTCCTGCTCGGATGAATAGTAACCGAGTGGGATATATCAGATTTTAGGGAGATTAATTGAATAAAAAGTGATTTGCTCAAAAAAGTATGATCTAGAGTTCACTTTGTGGCTTACCTCGAGGAACTTGTAACCACTTTGTGAAGTGTAGACTCCATCTTTTGAGAAACTCCATTCCATCAAATCTTTTTTGCCTAAGTTGATTTTAGTGTTTAAAATTCTGGGGATATCGTCTTTTGCAAACAATTGACGAACCTTTATCACATCCCAAAATCCTGTGTGCGGGTCAATAAGGTCGCATACTCTTAATGTTAGGTCCACTGTAGCAGATTGGTGATAATGTGGAGCTCTGGGTACTTGGTCAAGGATCCAATTTTCCAACCATACCTTTGTATCTTCACCATTGCCTATGACGTGTAACAGGCCTTGTTTCACGAGATCTCGTCAATGAATTATACTCTTCCAAGCGTAAGACGGGTGTTTCCCTATGACACTGTTCAAGATAGAGGAGTTCTTAAAGTATCGGTGTTTGAGTATATTACCCAAGAGAGATTCCGGATTATCCCAGAGACGAAATGCTTGTTTTCTAAGGAGAGATTGGTTAAACCATGATATGTCCCGAAACCCCATTCCTCCATCTTCTTTTGGTTGACATAGTTTTTGCCAAGCAACCCAAGGAATTTTTTTCTTCTTGTCGGCACAACTACTCCACCAGAATTCCATCATCGCACTAGTCAACTTCTTGCATACATCTATTGGTAACTTAAAACAGGACATGCCGTATATTGGGAGGGCCATCCCAACTGATTTTAAAAGCACTTCTTTCCCTCCTTGAGAGAGAAATTTCGCAAGCCAACCGTTAAGCCGCCCCTGAAGTTTCTCTCTAATAAAACTCAGGAGATTGCATTTCAAGCCGCTAAAACATTCCGGGAGGCCTAGGTATGTGCCTTCACCACCCAATTTATCAATTCCCAATGCGAACTTAACATTCTCTTAAATGGACTCTCCCACTTTCTTACGAAAGATTATAGAAGATTTGTTTTTGTTAATACAATTTTACCCAAAAATCCGCTGGAAAAAATGGAGATGGTGCCCAAGATAATGCCGGAGATGATTGTTATAAAAAGCGGCAACGAACGAAAACGGTGATCGTGGACACCAATAAAACGGAGATAGACAAGACGGAGATTAGATGGTGATGAAGATTATCGTGGATAAAAATGTGATGGTGGTTGATGACGACGGTGGATATAAATAAAGACGGTGGCCGTGGACAGCGTCGCCTACCGTAGACAAAAACAGTGACAGTGATGGTGGTCTTAGACAAAAAATGTGACGACGACGGTAACCACGACGAAGAGAGATGATGGCCGTGGACAAGACGACAACGCGACGAACACGACGACGATGACGACGATGATGGTGGTTGTGGACCATGGATATGAATAGAGAGAGGGGATGTGGACAGCGTCGCCTGTCGTAGACGAAAATTGTGACGACGATCATTCACAGAGACAAAAACGGTGACGGTGACCACGACGGAGACGGAGAAGACGACGACGGTGACAATGGACAAAGACAAAGACAATGACGTAGGTGCAAACAGATCCGGTGGACAAACATAATTTTGTGGACGAAAACTAAACATATAGTTGATGAAACTCAAGGACAATTGTGTCAATTGACTAAAAGACAAAAATGTGGTACTCATATATAAAAAATTTCAAATTGTGGTAGATTTTGTAAACTTTTTGCAGAAAATGGCAAATACTAAAATGTCTTTAATGTTGTTTGTCTTTTATTAAATTTATATATTGATGAGGACAAATTTAAATCTCAATTAAAACCCAAGAGCAAGCAATCAAGTAGTAATTAAGGCATCGAACCACAAGGAGTTGAGAATAACACACTAAGAATGCAAGCAATTCATTAATCTAAGCTAGATGATATTTTTGTGCTTTTATAATCCTAATTATGCAACTAAGTGAAATGTGAATGCTAAAAGAAGATAAATAAGACTAACAACTAAAAGATTTATCAAATATGGGAAAACATGGGCTTTGAGCAAATCACTTGACTTGAGATGATTAATGACTAACTAATGATGTTAAAACTAATAATTCAAACTCAATTCCATGACATGAATCACACAAAACAGACTAATCCATTCCCATGACAATAATCCATTTACAAACCATTTAATTAAGCTAATTTCCCAATTGCAAATAAATGATCAATAATCATTAAGAACAAGTTCATAGAGTCAACTAAAAACCTTAAGCATCAATTCCAATTGGTTAAGAATGAAAAGCAAGATTAGGATTCTTCTAGACATTTTATCGAATACCTTCCGGGCATAAAATATCCATGATCTAGATTATGATTAGCTAAGTCTAATCTACCATTAAGCACATCCTAATCTTTAGAAATCATAAAAATCTAGCCTAGACATCACTAATCATCCATCAAACATCCCTAATCTACTAAGCTCAAAGACCCATTGAAAAACTACTCACTAATCATGATGCAAAACACAATCATAATCAAAGAGAAAGACATAATCATTGAAGAGATGATAAGGGATTAAGAAAACTTCACTAGATATGATAAATAGCAAAGATCCAAGGCAAAAATCATAAGAAGAGTTTTAGTACAAAAGGAGAAGAGGTCTGATCCAACTTGACCAAAAAACTAGGTTTAAAATGCTTATTTAACATAAGAAATCCGAATTGGGTCAACCTGAAACAAACCGGGTCGGATCTGAAAATCTGTAGAGAGAAAAATGGATTCTGGTTTCTGCCATTGGGTTGTCTGCCTGATGAGTGCCCGATGGGACTGCCCAATGGCAATTTCCAGCAGATTTCAGCATGTGAGAATTCTGGGTGTTGGAGTCTGGTTTCTTCCATTGGGTTGTCTGCCTGATGAGTGCCCGATGGGACTGCCCAGTGGCAATTTCCAGCAGAATAAATCTTCACTAGATTTAGCATAACTTTTGCTCAATTATCCAATCGACTTCAAATCACCACCAAACGAAAGCTAACTCAATTAACCATTTTGCGTCCAATTTTAAGCTTGATCCAACATCAAGAAACCTCTCAATGTCCCACAAACTCAAACCGCTTCTTTTATGCTCCTTTTTGCTCCCATTTGGTTTCCAAATCACCTCATTGCAAAGCCACCATCTCCAAACCTATAGAAATACAAAAGGAGATGAAAATACACCTAAAATGCCTAAACAATATACAAATGCGGGATGATGACGTACCAAAAACATATCAAAACAAGGTAAAATGAGAATATCAACTCCTCCGGACTTGCCTTTTGCTGGTCCGCAAGCAAACAACTAAACACAAATCCGAGAAAGAAGTTTGAAGGTGGGAGCTTAAATCCAAAAGAAGCCTAAAAGGGTTCAACAAGATGTCCTAAAAAGAACTAACTCGATGCACGACAAACTTACTCAAGAGGCTTTTGCCATACTCATCTCTTATCAACTTTTACTCTAAATCCCGGGACTTAAAAGAACTCTCGCAATCAACTAACATTCAACTCTTTAACATTCATTATTGTGTTTGGTGCAGTCTCACAATTGGAAATTGAATCAATACCATTTGGCTAGGTAGAAGAAGGCTTGAAATTGATATAAAGAGAAGGTTCATATTCTTTTTGGTGGTTAACTCTCAAATGCAAGTGTCACATTTAGCAAAAGCATGAAAGAAAAGAGACAATTGATGCATACAAGGCTAGGAATCCAAAGTTCTACCCATTATCCCCTTGTTGCACTCTATCATCTCTCTTTTCTCACTATCCCATGGTTAACCACTAGCCTTTTTGGCTAAATCTTTCTTTCAAATCATTTCCAACCTTACTCTTTTCTTTTCTTTTGATTTCAAAGTCCTAAGGAATTCTCTTTTCTTTGCACTAGCTCTTTTTTTTTCTTTTCTAACTTAGCATTCCCTAACAAATTTTTTTTTTTTTTTTGACTTACTGTTAGAGAATGCTAAGCTATCATTTTTCTTTTAAACACTTAGAGCTATATGGTTTTTTTTTCTTTATTTCATTCCCTAGAACTTATTCTTTCTTCTTCTTTCTTTTATTCTTTCTTTTCACACTCAACCACTAACGCAAAGATATTCATAAACACTTAACCATTTTGGTTTCACTCCCCACCTAAGGCTAGTCTTAGACACAAGAAACTAGCCTATTGGAAACTTTGTCTTGTCGTCTCTAATGCTTGCAAGATTTTGCCAATGCAACACAAAGAAAAAGGCCTCACTCAAAGAACATATGCAAGGGTTTGAACAAAATGGTTTCGGGTTTCAAGGTGTGGTACCATCCTCATCCAAAAGATGAACTTAGATCGGGATGGCCATTCAAATCAAGATAAGAGTTGTAAAAATAAGGCAAACATGATTTGAATGTCAAGTGTTTATCCATAGTTATTATTCAAAATCCAAAAGTGAGAGAGATTAGTCAAAATTAGGTTCAAGTTGATAGAGTCGAATCAAGATCATGCAAGTTTATAATGAGTAGGGACTTTCAAAGAGATGAGATCCAAGGATGGATGAGCCTCTACTTCATGAATTTTAATGCATCGAAAGAGTTCTAACGAGGGCATAGCATTGAATCCTAAAATGAGACTTTACAAGGAAATTTCATCATTGCTCCCTATGGAACATGCAAATGCATCCCTAAAATGTTCTAAACTCAATCCTAACATGAAAAAGAAAATAAAAATGCTAAAGCTATGAGAAACTACATGCTTTTTTTTGGAATTTTTTAGATTTTTCAAATTTTTTTTTCGGTTTTAAAAATATGCACAATGCAAAGACTCAAAGTAAAAAAAAAACAAAACAACTAAAAATAATCATTAGCAACGTGTTCCCTCCCCCGGACTTATCTCTTACCGTCTCGGTAAGAAACAAGTAACGAAGAAAGGAACAAACACACATAGAAATAAAGTATATACAAGAAAGAAGATGGTGGTACCTCTAGAAGGTCTCAGAATCGGAATCCAAGACATGAAGTGATGGATTACTCTAGCTAGGTGAAGGTGTTGGTGATGGAGTTCTTACCCTTTTTTACGCAAATTCAAGATAAAAATGAACAAAATATATATTTACAAAAGGATACCATGAGATTGCCTCCCAAGTGCGCTTGTTTTACGTCTCTAGCTTGACGTTGATGGATATTTAGGCACTAAGAGGATCCGAAAGAGAAACTTCTATTTTTTTCTCAATCGGGACATCCGTGAGATAAGTTTTACACCTTTGGCCATTCACGGTAAATTCTCTCCCCCGAACTTGTTCAACAACACAAGAGCACCATAAGGTCAAACTTCTTTGATGTAAAACGGACCGGACCACTTAGACTTGAGTTTACCCGGAAACAATTTGAATCGAGAGTTGAAGAGTAACACTTGATCACCCACTTTAAATTCCCTTTTTAAGATCTTTTTGTCATGAAATGCCTTGGTTTTCTCCTTGTAAATTCTTGAACTCTCATAAGCGTCTTGCCGTATCTCATCTAACTCCTCTAGTTGAATCAAGCGTCTCTCGGAAGCCGTCTTTAGATCAAAATTCAAGAACTTTGTAGCCCACAACGGTTTGTACTCTAGTTCAACCGGGAGGTGACAAGATTTTCCATAGAGAAGGTTGAACGGTGTCATTCCGATTGGAGTCTTGTACGCGGTTCGGTATGCCCATAATGCGTTGTCAAGTTTGGTAGCCCAATCCATTCTTGTTTTTCCAACCGTTTTTTTCCAAAATGGCCTTGATTTGCCTATTAGAGACCTCTACTTGACCCGAGGTTTGAGGATGGTAAGGCGTAGCTACCTTGTGTTTGACACCATGCTTCTTCAATAAACTTTCAAACACTTTGTTGATAAAGTGGCTACCACCATCACTTATCACAACCCTTGGCACACCAAAACTTGGAAAGATGATAGTCTTGAACAACTTAATAATAACCGGAGCATCACAAGTCAGACTAGCAATCGCTTCAACCAACTTAGACACGTAATCAACCACAACCAATATATATTTGTTCCCATAAGACGAAGGGAATGGTTCCATTAAATCAATACCCCACACATCAAAGACCTCTACTTCGTGAATCGGGTTTAGAGGCATCTCATTCCTTCTACTAATGTTTCCTCTCCTTTGACAAGTGTCACAACGCGATATGAACTCATTAGCATCTTTGAACATACTAGGCCACCAAAATCCCGCTTGAAGAACCTTAGAAACCGTCTTGAATGTGGCGAAATGACCCCCATAATCCGACCCATGGCAATGAAACAAAACACCGGGTATTTCCTCCTCCGGAATGCATCTCCTATAAAGCTTATCCTTGCATTGCCTATAGAGATAAGGCTCATCCCCAAAGAAATGTGTGATATCCTTGTAAAACTTCTTCTTTTCGTAACCTTGAAGATTTGGTGGTTCTCTTCCACAAGCCAAGTAGTTCACTAAATCCGCATACCAAGGTTCCTTCACACTTATAGCCTTGATCGCTAAAATCTCATCCAACATCAAATTCTCTTTGTATAGAGCTCGGATGGCATTAATGTGTTCTTCGGGCAAGGAATCATCAATAGGAATCTCCTCCTCAATTCTCATTCTTGATAGGTGATCTGCAACCCCATTCTCAATCCCTTTCTTATCCACAATCTCAATGTCAAACTCTTGAAGCAAGAGGATCCATCTCAATAGTCTTGGTTTAGCATCTTTCTTGGTTATGAGATACCTCAAAGCCGCATGATCGGTGTGAACGATAACTTTAGACCCTACGAAGTATGATCTAAACTTCTCAATGACATACACAATGGCTAGGAGTTCCTTCTCCGTGGTCGCGTACTTCATTTGAGCATCATCTAAGGTGCGACTAGCGTAGTAGATCACATGAAGCTTCTTGTCTTTCTTTTGCCCCAAAACCGCTCCAACCGCATAGTCACTAGCATCACACATCAACTCAAAAGGATAATCCCAATCCGGTGGGTGAACAATAGGTGCACTAACCAATGCCTCTTTCAACTTCAAGAAGGCTTCATGACATTCTTGATCAAACACAAATGCAACCTCCTTACACAATAGCCTTGTCAATGGTCTAGCAACCTTAGAGAAGTCTTTGATGAACCTTCTATAGAATCCGGCATGTCCCAAAAAGCTCCTCATATCTTTTACCGAGTTAGGTGGCTCTAGACGAGTCATGACCTCAATCTTAGCTTTGCCCACCTCTATACCATCCTTGGAGATTCTATGACCAAGCACAATACCATTCTTCACCATGAAATGACACTTCTCCCAATTGAGAACAAGGTTTGTGTCTTCACATCTTTGTAGAACCCTACACAAATTAGAGAGACAATAAGAAAAAGAAGAGCCATAGACGGAGAAGTCATCCATGAACACTTCCATTATGTCCTCTATGTAATCCGAGAAGATCGACATCATACACCTTTGAAAAGTCGCGGGTGTATTACACAAGCCAAATGTCATCCTTCGATAAGCAAAGGTACCAAATGGACAAGTGAAAGTCGTCTTCTCTTGATCTTGAGGGTGAATTGGAATTTGAAAGAAGCCCGAATAACCATCAAGAAAGCAATAGTAAGAATGATTCGCAAGTCTCTCAAGCATTTGATCAATGAAAGGTAAAGGAAAATGATCTTTCCTAGTAGATGCATTCAATTTTTGATAATCAATGCACATCCTATGTCCGGTTGTAGTTCTAGTTGGGATCAATTCATTTTTATCATCCCTATTAACGGTAACTCCACCCTTTTTTGGAACTACGTGAACTGGAGAAACCCATGGACTATCCGAAATAGCATAGATTATCCCCGCCTTAAGCAATTTCAAAATTTCTTTTTTAACTACTTCTTTCAAATTTGGGTTAAGCCTTCTTTGATGCTCAATAGATGATTTAGATTCATTTTCAAGATAAATTCTATGCATGCATAAAGATGGAGCAATTCCCTTGATATCATTTAGTCAATAACCAATCGCTTTCCTATACTTTCTAAGTTCGTTTAAGAGCATGAAAGTTTCTTTATCGGTTAAGTCATCATTGATTATCACGGGGTAAATAGAGTTTGGTACAAGAAAGGCGTACCTTAGCCCGAGTGGTAGAGGTTTGAGTTCCACTTGAGGTGCCTTTAGCTCACTCCACATATCCTCCTCGCTAGACTTACCATTGCTAGCATCTTCTTCGATGTGATTGCTCCCTTCATCATCAACCAATTCCAAGAAGCAAGTATTCACTTCACAAGGTTTGTGGTAGTCAAGAAGCCTTTCATACTCAATAGCTCTTTTGTTGTCTCTACTATCCATAGTCAATGAAACCTCCAAAGGATCTTCCATACTTAACTCTTCAAGATATTCATCAACAATCTCATCCAAAGTCTCAATATAAAAAAAGCTTTACCCTCAATGGTAGGTTTCTTGGTCATCTTCTCCATATTGACTTCACAAGGTTTGTGGTAGTCAAGAAGCCTTTCATACTCAATAGCTCTTTCGTTGATGACTCCACATTCTCTACTATCCATAGTCAATGAAACCTCCAAAGGATCTTCCATACTTAACTCTTCAAGATATTCATCAACCATCTCATCCAAAGTCTCAATATAAAAAGCTTTACCCTCAATGGTAGGTTTCTTGGTCATCTTCTCCATATTGAATTCAAGCTCGTATTGCCCCAATTCAAGTTTAATCATACCCCTCTTCACATCTATCATTGCTCCGGCGGTAGCTAAGAAAGGTCTTCCTAATATAATGGGATCGGATGGCTCTTCGTCCATGTCAAGCACAATAAAGTCCGTGGAAATTATGAAGTTTCCCACCTTTAGAGGCACATCTTCAACCACGCCTATTGGAAAATGAAGTGATCTATCCGCTAGCACCAAAGTAATCCTTGTGTTCTTGTACTTTGTGAATCCTAACCTTTTCGAAAACATGAGGGGCATCAAACTCACACTTGCACCAAGATCCACTCAACATCTAGGGAAAATCAATGGACCTAAAGCACAAGGTAAGGTAAAACTTCCCGGATCTTCAAGCTTCTCACATGTATTTCCTTGAATGATAGCACTACACTCGTGATTAACCATAATCATGGAATTCTCAAGCAACTTTCTCTTAGCAAGTGTCTCCTTGAAAAGCTTGGCATAAACCAGACAATCAATCATCAAATCCATTATAAGGATAGTTACATTAACCGGTCCCATTAGCTCTTGAAACTTTGCATACTTCTTGTCAAGCATCTTTCTCTTAAATCTACCGGGAAATGGAAGCTTTGGCTCATAAGTAGGAGGCGAAAACTCTTTAGGGTTGGCTTCGGGTTTTCCGGGAAGTGTTCCCACGGGTCTCTTTGAAGTCGTAGCAATTTGAGCGATTTGATTGTCCAAAGTCTTCATGTGTGTAGAAAGATGTTCAAACTTAGTATTTAGATCATTGTAAGCACCGTCTACCTTGTTGTTCATCTCCATCATCCTTTTACTCAACTCAGTAGCTCATTTTCCTTGTCCTTCTAGAATTTGCTTGAGTAGAAGATTTGTTTCATCACCTTTAGATTGTGATTGAGAAGAACTACCTTGGCCTTGATAGTTTTGATTTCCTTGAGGTTGAAAACCTTGTTGATTAGGGACAAATGGAGCCTTAGGTTGATAGTACCCTTATTGTTGAACAAAGTGTTGTCCTTGAGGTTTTTGTTGGGGATAGATTTGGTCTTGAGGATTCTCAACATTGGTGCTTCTATAGAAAAGATTAGGGTGGTTCCTATAGTTTGGGTTGAAACCTCTTTGTTGGTTGTTGTATCCTCCTTGCATGTAGTTAACTTCCTCTTGACCTTCTTGATAAACCTCAACACAACCTTCTTGATTTCCATCGAACTCACCAACGCAATTCATTGCTTTTTATGTGGACATGATAAACTTGTCCAACTTGTCATTTATCTCCTTTAACCGTGCATCTTCAATCTTGGGTTCTCGGTTGGTTCGATCATACTCACCCCCATAGCATTGGTCACTTTGAGCTAGATTCTCAACCAATTGCTTGCCTTGTTCTATGGAAATGCTCGAGAAACTTCCATTACTCGCGGTATTCAATGAATCATAATGTCTTTGATGTACACCTCGATGGAATATCCCCAATAGAGCTTCCTTAGGCACTCCATGGTGTGGACAAGATCTTGCATAGCCCTTGAAATGTTCCCAAGCTTCATACAATGACTCGTTTCCTCCTTGCTTGAAGGTTACAATGTCGTTTCTAATCTTAGCCGTCTTTTGATTCGAGAAAAACTTAGCAAGGAATCGCTTCTTGCACTCTTCCCAAGTTGTAATTGAAGAAGTCGCAACGCTCTTTTCCCATTGAGCGGCTTTATCTCCAAGTGAGAAAGGAAAAAGAGTCAACTTGAACACATCTTCGGAAACACCATTCATCTTGACCGTTCAAAGCAAGGTGTTGGAGACACCATTGAGCGGCTTTATCAAAGTTGTCAAGATGTTCAATAGGATGCTCCATTGGTAGCCCAAAGAACCTATTGTTTTGGACCATGTTCACCATATTTGACTTAATTTCCCAATTATTGTTTCCACAAGGTGGAGCTCTAATACCCATTCTTTCTCCATTGGTGATTGGCTCATCATAATCACCTATCCTCCTTGGCTCTCTAGGTTGGTGAACGGGCTCTCTAACTCCCACGTTCCCTTGATGTCCAACGACATGAGCTTCTTGGTCTTGACCATTCCCCGGTTGTTCCATATTCAACCGCCTCAAATGACCTTGTCATTCTTTTTCTCTTCGTGCTTCTCTTGCCGCCTCTCTTTCCAAACGTCTAATGTCTAAAACAAGAGGTTGAAGGTTTGTTGGTCCTTTACTTCTCAAGTTCATACACCTATAGAGTTTTGAAAAGGAAGATAAAAAGCAAACACAAAATAAATAAGTTAGTATCAAAAGAAAAAGAAAAAAAAAAACTTAGTCTCAATCAAATACCAAATCCTAATGGCTATTGCTAAACTCCCCGGCAACGGCGCCAAAAACTTGATGAGGAAAATTTTTAAATCTCAATTAAAACCCAAGTGCAAGCAATCAAGTAGTAATTAAGGTATCGAACCACAAGGAGTTGAGAATAAAACACTAAGAATGAAAGCAATTGATTAATCTAAGCTAGATGATATTTTTGTGCTTTTATAATCCTAATTATGCAACTAAGTGAAATGTGAATGCTAAAAGAAGATAAACAAGACTAACAACTAAAAGATTGATCAAATATGGGAAAACATGGGCTTTGAGCAAAGCACTTGACTTGGGATGATTAATGACTAACTAATGATGTTAAAACTAATAATTCAAACTCAATTTCATGACATGAATCACACAAAATAGACTAATCTATTCCCATGACAATAATCCATTTACTAACCATTTAATTAAGCTAATTTCCCAATTGCAATTAAATGAACAATAATCATTAAGAACAAGTTCATAGAGTCAACTAAAAACCTTAAACATCAATTCTCATTGGTTAAGAATGAAAAGCAAGATTAGGATTCTTCTAGACATTTTATCGAACACCTTCCGGGCATAAAATATTCATGATCTAGATTATGATTAGGTAAGTTTAATCTACCATTAAGCACATCCTAATCTTTATAAATCATAAGAATCTAGCCTAGACATCACTAATCATCCATCAAACATCCCTAATCTACTAAGCCCAAAGACCTATTGAAAAACTACTCACTAATCATGATGCAAAACACAATCATAATCAAAGAGAAAGACATAATCATTGAAGAGATGATAAGAGATTAAGAAAAATTCACTAGATATGATAAATAGCAAAGATCTAAGCCAAAAATCATAAGAAGAGTTTTAGTACAAAAGGGGAAGAGGTCTGATCCAACTTGACCAAAAAACTAGGTTTAAAATGCTTATATAACATAAATAATCCGAATTGGATCAACCCGAAACAAACCGGGGCGGATCTGAAAATATGTAGAGAGAAAAACGGATTCTGATTTCTGCCATTGGGTTGTCTGCCTGATGAGTGCCCGATGGGACTGCCCAATGGCAATTTCCAGCAGATTTCAGCATGTGAGAATTCTGGGTGTTGGAGACTGGTTTCTTCCATTGGGTTGTCTGCCTGATGAGTGCCCGATGGGACTGCCCAATGGTAATTTCTAGCAGAATAAATCTTCACTAGATTTAGCATAACTTTTGCTCCACTTATCCAATCGACTTCAAATCACCACCAAACGAAAGCTAACTCAATTAACCATCTTGCGTCCAATTTTGTGCTTGATCCAACATCAAGAAACCTCTCAATGTCCCACAAACTCAAACTGCTTCTTTTATGCTCCTTTTTGTTCCCATTTGGTTTCCAAATCACCTCATTGCAAAGCCACCATCTCCAAACCTATAGAAATACAAAAGGAGATGCAAATGCACCTAAAATGCCTAAACAATATGCAAATGCGGGATGATGACGTACCAAAAACATATCAAAACAAGGTAAAATATGAGAATATCATATATTAATATTAGACACGCGCAATCTAATGAGTTACTTGAAACTAATTGGCCATGCGCAAGCTAGTTTTATCCCGGGACGTTTGAGTATGGATAATATCGTCGTCGTTCAGGAAGCGGTTCATTCGATGAGAAGAAGGAAAGGGCGTAAAAGTTGGATGCTTCTTAAACTTGACCTTGAGAAGGCGTATGATTGAATCACATGAGATTTTCTGGAGGATACACTTAGAGCGGCTCGGTTTTTTGATGGTTGGGTTAGTTGGATTATGACTTGTGTTACGGGACCGGATATGACTTTATTATGGAATGGGGAACAAGCGGAACCATTTAAGCCTTTGAGAGGCCTACGTCAGGGAGATCCTTTGTCGCCATACATGTTTGTGCTTTGCTTGGAACTTCTGTGTCACCTTATTGACAAATCAATTGCGGTTGGGGAGTGGAAACCGATTCAATTGTCTAGCAATGACCCGCACCTTTTGCACATTTGTTTCGCGGATGATCCTATTCTCTTTGCTAAGGCTCCTGTTTTGCAAATAAGGATTATTCAGAGAGTTTTGGAGACGTTTTGTACGGCGTCAGGTCAAAGAGTGAGTTTGGAGAAGTCAAAGATTTATTTCTCTTCAAATGTTAGTAGAGATTTGGAGGGGTCAATTAGCGCGGAGAGTGGTATTAGCTCAACGCGCGATTTGGGAAAATACCTTGGGATGCGAGTGCTACAATAGCGGATTACCAAAGAAACCTTTGGTGATATCTTGGAAAGAGTTTCATCTCGTTTAGCCGGGTGGAAGGGGAGGTGCCTGAGTTTGCAGGACAATTGACTTTAACGAAGGCGGTCCTTTCTTCTATTTTGGTTCATACCATGAGTATTATCTGTTTGCCAAAAGCTACTCTGCATAGGCTGGATCAAATCTCGCGATCGTTTTTATGGGGTAGCAGCACGAAGAAACGGCGACCGCATCTAATTACCTGGGAGAAAGTATGTCTTCTAAAAGCTAATGGAGGTTTGGGTATACGTTCAGCGGTGGAGATGAATAAGGCTCTCATTGCTAAAGATTGGATGGAGGATTTTGAATGATGAGACAAGCTTATGGGCGAAGGTTTTGCTAGGCAAATATCATGTCAGCGACGTTCGAGATGGTAGTTGGATGGGTGTTCAGAGTAATTGGTCGTCTACATGGCGAAGTATAGGAGTGGCCTTAAGAGAGGTAGTGGCACCAGGAACTCGGTGGGTTATCAGTGATGGCAGAATGGTTCGGTTCTGGTCGGATAAATGGTTGATGAATGTTCCTCTTAGGTCTGATCTGCTTGTGGCTCTTCCGGCCAATGCTGAGCATTTTTGGGCTTGTGAACTGTGGAGGAACGGGACCGGTTGGAGGTTGGATATGATTGAACCCCATGTTTCTGCCGATGTTGTTCTGCAACTACGGTCAGTGGTCTTGGATACTATTATAGGAGCTCGGGACAGAATCTCGTGGGGTGGCACATCTGATGGTTCTTTCACCGTGAAGTCAGCGTATGAGTTATTAACTTATGATCTTAATCCACGACCATATGTTGGGAATTTATTCAAGCGAATTTGGCAAGTTGTGGTGCTGGAACTGGTGCGATGCTTTCTTTGGTTAGGGATGCACCAGGTTCTAATGACAAATGTGGAGAGGAAGCGGAGACACATTGGTGATTCAGAACTGTGTTAAGTTTGCAAAGGGGGTGACGAGACTATTATTCACATTCTCCGTGACTGTCCAGCGATGGAGGGGATTTGTTACGGTTGGTCCCCCAAAGAAGCCGACGTGAGTTCTTGCAATGACTTTAATTGAATGGTTATTTAGGAATCTCGGAGATAGTTCACAAACAGGAGATATTGTTTGGTCTACTCTTTTTGCGGTTTCTGTTTGGTGAGCTTGAAAATGGAGATGTGGCAACATTTTTGGGGTCAATGGGAAGTGTCGGGATAGAGTTCAGTTTCTCAAGAAGATGGCAAGGGAGATCTTTATCGCTAATGAGAAGGCAAATGGTCAGTTAAGCGATCGCGTTACGAGGATCGAGAGGATGATTAGTTGGATAAAACCGACGGGAGAGTGAATGAAATTGAATATAGATTGAGCATCGAGAGGTAATCCTGACCTAGCGACTGCGGGAGGGGCTCTAAGGGACAGTGGGGGAGATTGGTATGGAGGTTTTGCTTTGAATATCGGGATTTGTACTGCTCCAATGGCTGAACTGTGGGGGTGTGTACTATGGCTTGTGTGTTGCGTGGGATCGTGGGATTTCACAGTTAGAGCTTGAGGTTGGTGGTTGGTTTTCTTCAGACAGGGATTTGTGAGACTAACCCACTGTCGTTCCTGGTGCGTCTGTGCCATGGCTTTCTTTCGAGGGACTGAATAGTCCGTATTTCTCACGTATATAGGGAGACTAACCGTCTTGCGGACGGGTTGGCGAACTATGCGTTTTCCTTACCTTTAGGATTACATTTGTTTGAGTCCACTCCGGACGATGTTTTTTCATTATTGTTGGAGGATGTTAACGGGGTCGCGACCTCTAGACATATCCGAATGTAGTTTTTAGTTTTTCCTTTTAATCAAAAAAAAAAAAAAATCTAATGAGTTAATAGAAGTTAAAGATTTTATTTCCAAAATAAAAAAATTCACTGAAAAAAAACCCAAAGCCCCCTCGAATTCGTCGAGATCAATTGTCTTATTGAACTTGTATATAAAGAATTAGAAGTGACAATATCCTTACCAACTCCATAGCTGAAAGCCAAATCGGAGTTACAGAGACATTGTTACGGGAGAAGATCTGGTAAGAGTTTGTATTTTTGTTTAATTGAAAAATATAATTTAATCGATTTCTTTTGTTTGCAGCTAACACCAATAACCTCCGCCACTTTTTCATTCGAAGATTTCTCCGGTAAGATCTGATTTTCTTTTTGTTAATCGGTGACGGAAAAATTGGATTTTTTTTTCCAGTTGCGTTTTTGTTGATTGGGAACTATGTATATGTTCGTGTGTCTCGTGCAAAACCTACAATTTCGAAACTTGGATTGAGTCAGTTCTTGAATCATGGAAAATAAGGAGATGAACAATTTCGTATTATTCATGGATTAATAATGTGTTTAGATACGTTCATATGAATAGTTTACTGTATGATTTGAAAACTTGCATGCATTAGTTCTTTTACTTGTTAATCAACTTACACCATCAAATTGTGAAACTTTTTTAGTGGCTTAACATGGTACATAGAGAGTCATCAAAGCTTAGTTCGTTGCGCACTGGTAATGCGTCTTCCGAGGAGAAACTAGCAGCAAAAACTTTTCGGAATCGTAGTTATACCATCGCTCCTATGGAGCGGCGGAAGTCCAAGCGGCTTAAGGTTGGAGCGCCGAGTGAGTTTCCACCTGAGTGTGGGTCGGTTTCCATGCAGCTCAGATCAAGAACAAATCAGAAGGCGGTCCGTGTTGAGACTTGTGAGAACATGAATGTTTCTGAAGCTGAAGTTGAGTTGATTCATGGAGAACGTGTGGGAGAGCAAGATCACTTGAAATCCGTCGTTGGCAAGCTTTGTAATGATATGGATGTTGTGGGAACCGAAGGAGATGAATCTCATCGAGATGACACTCAAAAACTGGAGAAAGATGTGAATTTGCCGGAGAACACAAGTGAGCAAAATATGGTTGATGCGCTGGAGGTTCAGCCTCTAAGCATTCACTTGCCAGAAGAAGATGGAAATTTTGTTTGCAGGCCAAGCATAGTTGGAACACAGCTTCTTCAGAGAAGAAAGATTTCTGTGGTAAGAGACTTTCCTCCATGGAGCAATTTTTCAAAGAGTGAAAAGATCGTGAAGGTTGCTACATCGAAGGAAAATAAAAGCTTGGTTTTGGAAAAATCAGATTTTGGAGACCATTTGGGTCAATCTCTTGCTAAAGATATACCACCAAAGGTTTTGGTTCCATTGGAACTTGAGACGTCAAAGGTTACACTTCAAAAACCAATCGAGGCGGCAAGTAGAAGAATTACAAGGAAAGGGGTTGCAATGCCTTCACCGTTGAAGCTTTCTAAGAAAATAAATGGAGAGTTTGGTGAAGGATCTAGGAGGAAGAATAGTGAGAAGGATATACAAGTTAAAGAAAGTTTAGCTCAAAAGCCTCATTTAATAGATGCTGGGCTTCCTCTTTTGTGTCCTAGTGGGTCAAACACCAGGGATAGTGCTCGGCCCAAAGTTAAGGAAACTCTACGTGTTTTCTATGGTGCTTGTAGAAAAAATTTCCGTGAGAAAGAAGCAAGGCCGAGGGAAAAAAAAGTTAGTAGATTTAGAGTGGACTTTGAAGCTTCGAAGTTACTGAAGAGTAAAGGGCAATATCTTAAAATTCACACTCCGATTATAGGACATGTGCCAGGTGTTGAGGTCGGCGATGAATTTCAGTACCGAATGGAGTTGAACATTCTTGGTATACATAGACCATGTCAAGGCGGTATTGATTATATAAAAGATGAGGATGAAAAACTAGTTGCTACGAGTATTGTATCCTCTGGATGTTATGATGATGTGGTTGGTAACTCGGATGTTGTGATCTACACGGGTCAAGGCGGAAATGTGTTGAAAGGATTGAAAAAGAGACAACAATACCTTGAACCCAAAGACCAACAACTTGTAACAGGAAATCTCGCGTTGGTAAACAGTAAAGCTAAGAAGAACCCCGTGTGAGTCATAAGAGGCAACAAAAAGACTCCTTCATCAGGTGATGCGAAAAATTATGTTTAGGATGGATTGTATGTGGTGGAAGAGTTTTGGGAAGAAATTGGGTCTCACGATAAGCGTGTCTATAAGTTCAAACTACGGCGTATTCCTGGACAACCCGAGCTTTCCTGGAAAGTGCTGAAGAAATCAAAGAAATCTATGTTACAGGATGCTCGTTACAATGTTGATCTCTCGGAAGGGAAAGAAAAGTTTCCCATATACGCCGTAAACGATTTAGACGACGAGAAACCGCCTCCACTTATGTACACAGCTGAAATGATATATCCGGATTGGTGCCGGCCAATTCCTCCTAAGGGTTGCGGTTGCAAAAAACACTGCTCTGAATCAAAAAATTGTGCATGCGTTGCGAAAAACGGTGGAGAGTTACCATACAATCACGATGGAGCCATTGTTATTGCAAAGCCTATGGTGTATGAGTGTGGCCCACTTTGCAACTGCCCGCCTTCTTGCTACCTTCGAGTCACACAGCTAGATATCAAGTTCCAGTTAGAAATCTTCAAAACCAAGTCAAGAGGCTGGGGAGTGAGATCATTAAGCTCGATTCCTTCTGGAAGCTTCATTTGTGAGTATGCAGGAGAGCTTCTAGAGGACAAAGAAGCTGAAAGGCTAACCGGGGAAGACGAGTGTCTCTTTGACATTGACAAGGAGGATGAGTCGAGTGGGTTCGTTATAGACGCTGCACAGAAAGGAAACATAGGGAGGTTTATTAACCATAGTTGTTCCCCAAATCTATACCCACAAGAAGTATTATACGACCATGAGGAGAAGAAAATCCCTCACATTATGTTATTTGCAGTCGACAATATACCCCCGCTTGAAGAACTCACGTACCATTACAATTATAAGATTGATGAGGTACGCGACTCTAATGGTAATATCAAGACGAAAAATTGCTATTGTGCTTCTTCTGAGTGTACTGGTAGGCTTTACTAATGAGTTGTTCTTATTTTTCTTCTTTTTCGTCAATTGGTGTTGTGAAGCGTAGCTTCGTTGTTGAACTTATGTAATTCCCTGAACCTCTAACCACGAGTCAATTCTTTTATATCTTTTTTGCATACACTTCATTGTTTATGTATTCGCTATTTCAAGTTTTCAACTATACTTTGTGTGTGTGTGTGTAAGTTTTCCTTGCATCTGGAAGCAACATTCCCACATTTACCTCGATAATTATGACATTAGAAGAATAGGAATGATGATGTGTCTTAGACATCACTAATTATACCGTAGAAGATGGAGAGTTAGCTTGTCTCATTCTCATCTCAGATTTGGTTTGATATGAAACTGGAAAATAAAGACATTATTTTTAGATTATTATTTTCAGGATTGGATAACCACTATTTTTTATGTCACCATCAGACGTGTAACAATCCTAATGATCCCTAACATTACTCTTAAATTAGGATATCCATATAAAAATAGAACAGACATACCAATTGTGTACATAGGAATAGGAACATTATGTGTATTGTATGGGTGACCATGAAAAGTTCGGATGTGAAGGATTTGGCTGACCTTGTGGGTAGTCTCTAATTTCACATGATCAGGCTTGTCACTATATCAGCCTTATCTCAAAGATTTAGGGATGGACAAAAAACACGAACCAACCGAACCCAAACCAAACCAAAGTTGATAGTCAAACCATTTGATTAAGATTTCTCTGAATTCTGAATAGTTCGGTTCAGTTTGGTTAGAAACCGAATCAACCTGATAAACCCATTGTCTTTATTAAAATTTGTAATACCTAATTAATTAAATTAAATATATTAAGTCATCTATTATATTATTTGAGAGGTAACTATGCACCAGAATGAAAGTTGAGTTTTTTATTTTCCTCTTTAAACATTTTCTTTGTAATGCATATAGTGTATAAATTTTTTTATGATTAATTCGAGTTGATAACTATTATTATTATGAGTTTAGATTTTTTTTAATTATTTTTGCGTGTTAACTCTATCAAAAGGTAATAGTTTTGCGTGTTAGTTCTCGAGTTTTAATTATTTTTGAAATTTTGTTTGGATTTCTTCTAATTGTTTATGTTTAATTATTATTCGTAATTGTTTTTTAAATTGGTGTTTTCTTCGTCTTACTAAACAAGGCACACAAAAAAAAACAGATATGTTTTAAAAATTATTTTAGTATTACTCAACTATTTGTAACAATTCTAACAATTTGTATCATGTGATAGGTTGCAATATGGTCATTGATAGCAATTATCACTCTCTCTTTTTTTGGTGAAGGCAATTATCACTCTCTGCTTCACAGGTTTGGTAATTTTATTGTATAATATTAAAGCATTGATGATATAGTACTACACCATGCTGATTTGAAACTATGTCTGATTTGAAACTAGCATAGATTACACAATCTATAGAAACAAATTTAAATGAAGTAGAAGAATATAGCCACTACAATCAATACGGTTATTTTCTATTTCCCAATGCAATCAATTTACTTTTGTTTCATTGTTTGATTTCCTTTTGGTTTGTTCCCTTTAGGTATCTACAAGATTTGCTTCATACTTTTTTTGAAGCAAGAGAAAAAGCACAAACTACGGGAAAAGTGTTATGATCTTTTTAATGGCTAATTTTTTTTTTTTTTTTTTTTTTGTAGATTTTTTTTGTTCAATTTAAAAGGGAATTTAGTAAAGCTCTCATTTGTAGTTACATATAGTAAGTACTTCAAAGCCCCTTTTTCTTCTAAATAAACCCAATTTTGTTTTTTTCTGAACAATGTAATATAGATCAATTTTGTATGATTTTCTCATCAATTTTAACTGTGCATGATATATGAATTGGTATTGATGATTGTTTGGAGGTTTCTTCTTCCACACGTTGAAAAATTAATGTGTAAAATTTAGATTTAGATTTAGATTTAGACGTTGAGTGTTCTTAATTTATAGAATCTAGATCTATATATTTGGTATATAATAAAATTGTTAATATTGGGTGAGTAAAATATTTTTTATTTATCAAATGATATACAAAGTATTTGGAGCATATCTTATCGTATATTGTAAATAATTAATTCGTGTTAATTAGTTTTATCTAATATATTTCTAAATTCATATAAATCTACTTTGATCTTAGCTTCTTAAAAGAAACAATAGCCTTTAACTTGTATTGAGCTAATGGGTATATTCGATTAATAGATCATTGGTAAAGTACTCTTAACATGATGATTGATCCCATTTATTCTTTTATGTCTGAACTATTTTTAAATTATCAAATGATATATCATATTAAGTTCTTCGAGTATGTGATATAGTACTGTACGAGTTATATGGTATTGGAGGCAAAGACCAGAATGATGTATCTAACACTAATCTAAAGAAAGAAATTCAGTATAACCAATTAGTATTTCCTTCGGTTCAAAAAGAAAAATGTTGTAGAAGTTTTCCACTGAAAATAATAATTAGGTTTATGCAGATTTGTAAGGTTTTAAGTACCTATATATACTAAAGTGTAGTGTCTTCCAAAATTGACACATTAATCAAACGTTTTAAATCATTCCATATTTTATGTACACGTGTTTGGCTTTATACTCCAATATTAGGGTTAGTATCATTTAAAATCCACTAATTTTGTTTGCTTGATCATTTAAAATCATATCATATTGTATATATATTTGTAGGGGTTTAGACTCCCATATTAGTGTTTAGTAATCTATGATTTTGATCAAATTATTATTTTCTAATCATTCAATATTTTACGCACATGAATAAGGGTTTAAACTCACATTTTAGGGTTTAGTGGGGATAAGCTTTCACGTGATGACGATCCTTCTATTGTGTATATTGTGGAGAAGTTTTCATGTGATGATGAACTCATCCAGATGTTCATAGCACAATTGTTTTCCGGTGGTGTTCATATAAAGTATCTTGAATTATTAACTTTTTCATAGTTGTTATTTTTGTTTATTTGTTGGTTTAGATTTCTAATTATATTTTTCTTACTTTTTAAATAGCCCTTCAATTATAGAAATTGTTGATGAAGAAGTGCATGCAAAGGAAAATGAGAATTTTTTTTAATAATCCAACTCCGTTTAAACCATTGCAGACTAAATATATTTGTGACACTTTAGGCTCCCGTATTAAGATTTAACAATGTTTTTAAAACCGGACAGACGACCAAACCAGAATTCTTTTGGAATCGAGGGTTAACGTGGTCCAACCGGGTTTAATAGTTTCTTTAAATATTAGTATATATATATATAATTTAATATTATTCTCCTGTTTACATGTCCATATCTATTCAAATATAAATAAAAAAAATTCAAGTATTACCAATATTTACAAAAAAAAAAACAAAATCTTCATTAACAATAGCAAATTTAAGTAAATCATAGATATGAAAATAATTGTAGCTCATTTAAACTAAAAATGAAAGAAATTAAATTTTTAAACGAATTACAAATTTTAAAAGTTTTATATGAAAGAAATTTATCATCTCATTAACTTTATAAACTCTATTTTTACTGTTATTAATTTTTAGAAAAATAAAAACTAAAAGAAAATAAAATAATGTTTTTAGTTAAAATTATAGTTGAACCTGATTTAATGCGGTTTCAGCTTTTTTTTGGTTCCAGGTTTTTTTTGGCGGTTAGACCCGGTTCAATAACCGGTCTAACTCTGTTTAGAGTTTAATGTTAAACCGAACCGGCCACATACCCGGTTTCCGTTTAATCCGGTTCGACCGCCGGTCGAGTCCGGTTCTAAAAACATTGGGATTTAGTATTAACGTAAAATCCATATATTTCGTCAATTCGAACTGATTAAAATTGATATCAATCAAATCCAAATGTTTCAACCATTTCATATTGTAAATAAATATATTTGTAAGAGTTTGGATTTTCATATTAGGATATTAAAATCGATCAATATATTCAAATCGATCGGTTAGAACCATTCCATTATATAAGTAAATTTATGAGGGTTTATCATCCCATATAACTAAAATGATATATTTATTGAAATTTGATTGTTTAAACCATTCGAGACTGTAAGCACATTTGTGAGGCTTAGCTAAATTGCATTTTCGAAACCACTCCATATTGTAAATACATTTGTGAGGGTTTAACTCTTCTATTAGAGTTGAGTACCACTTACAATTCACATACTTAGTCATGAACTAACTAAAATCGATATATTTATACAAACCTTTAAGTTTAAATCATTGTATACTATAACCACATTTGTAAGTGTTAGGCTCCCTTATTATATTTTGGTACCCTTAATTTGTTAAATAATTAAAACTAAAGTTTATATATTATATAATTCCTAAAAAATTTATGGTTCATTATCCACCAAGTTTATTTTATTTTCCTAAAAATGTAAATTGTAGACGTATATACAACAACAAAATATTAATTTATATATGAAAGAATAAAGTTATTAAACATTTACATAAATTTGTAATGCCCACGCAAGAGCGCGCGTAAAATCCTAGTTAAGATTGTAAACGTGTAATCTCCACTTCGTACTTTCCACATCTTAATTTAACTAGGTGAGTACTTTGTTTGTCTATTGTTTTTACTTTGTACTCATTACATGTCAATATATTGTATGAAAGAAAACTGAATTAATTGTTTGTAAATTTTTGAGAAAATTGATAAATTATGCCACATTTAGTGGTAAAATGTCCCATTAAGATTTATTTTTCATAAAAATGTCTCATTAGGGTTTTGTATTTTCAAATCCCAAATTTAACCTTGATTTATAATTAATAAATATTTTTATGAATTCTTATAATAATTAAATAAAATTAAAAAGGGAAATAAAATAAATTGTTGTATTATAAATCTGAAAAAAGAAAAAACAATGTTTACTTAAACAATATATGTTTGAAAAACGAAATCAATTAAAAACATATATACTACAAAACAATATTTTAAAAACATAATATACAAATTTTAGAAAAAATCTGTTTACTAAAATAATATATATTTGGAAAACATATATACTACAAAAAATATATTTTAAAAAACCTAATATACAAATTTTATAAAAAAAAATTAGTTTACTTAAATAATAATATTTAAAAACGTAAACCAAATAAAATATATATATATACTACAAAAAAAAAAAAAATTTAAACTAATACACAAATTTTACAAAAAACCTAATATACAAAATATTTGTGAGATATTAAAAGTTGGAAATTAATTACAACCTACTAAATAAAAAAAAGGAAAACAATAACAGAATTTTTTTTATTTTAAGAAAAAACGTAAAATATATTTTTAATTATTCATTTTAGGATACAAAACATTTACTCCTATACTTTTTAAATAATTTAATTTAGGAATTTTAATTAATTTATAAAAACAAAATCAGAAAACATGATTTATTAATTTTAAGAATTAAATTTGAAAAATTTAAATCTTTTCAAATATTCGTTAAATGCAACTAGATATTTACTCCTAGATTTAAGGAAATTATAGTTAATTCCGCAGAAATTACATTCTACGAATCAGTAGATAGAAGATATATTGGTAGAACGTTTGGTAGAATGTGTAATCTGCAGGACGCAGAAACTTCATATTTAGTAGAATGACAATTCTACGGCTTCTATGAAAACGTAGAACGATGACCATGCAGTAGAACATTCGTTCTACCCTCGGTAGATTTATGTTGAATTGGCAGAATCTAAATTCTATTGCATTCAGCAACCAGTAGAAACAAAAACTAAAATCATTATACAACATGCATTTTACATTTTTTTAAAAAACGTTTTCACAAAAAACTCTTCTCATAACATGTTTATAGTTTACATATTTAAAAAAAATTTAAAAGCCTATTATTTGAAAAAAATTCCCCCAATTAAGGGTATTATGGGAAAATAAAGAGAAAAGTCTATTGGGACACTTTGCCACTAAATGTGGCCTATTTTGGCAATTTCCCCTAAATTTTTTAGCAAGAAAAAATGGAAATGATGTTGTTTGCCCGTAGAAGCATAGATCATGTTTGTAGGTCTAAGGTCTTCACAATGCCAATAAACCCACCTTAATTCACATGTTGAAGAATGTAGTTGGTCCTATCTTCCAGTCCTTTGTTATTCCATTGCGCTAGAAGCTCTCTTCAACATCAACATTCAATATTGATCCGGGTCGTGGCTTTGAATTAGTGACACACCATCATTTATTGTAAGAGAAGAAATGAAGAAATCATTCGCTAATGAACAAATTTAACATTATTTTGGTGCTCACATGGCTGTGGTCTAGTGGTACGTGAGACTTGGGAATGTGATAAAACACTCTCCCAAGGTTCGAATCTCCCTACATACAAAAACACATACATGTGGGAAGTCTAGGTTTGGGCCAAAAGTCCATGTAGTATACCAGTAACAAGCGATTTGGCTATCCCGTGACATTAGTCGGAAAGCATTTCAAACTCGGGATGGGTAGTGTGGTGGCCCTTCGGGGAGTAGTCCACTCTGTAACACTTCGGTGTGTTCCTACCGGATCAGCCGATATGGTATATCAAAAACATTATCTTGGAAATCAGATATAAAGTGTTTTTTATGTATTTTAAAATTGGAGTGAATTATGTGATTCAATTGTATATTCGATAGAAATACATCAATTTTTTTTTTTTTTTGTAAAGAACCGGGTGAAAACTATCAGACTTATTAATAATAAAACAAGCTTACACACGAAATTTGCCGTGAACGAGAGAGACCACAAACATCATCTCTCAATAACGAATCTAAATCCTGTGGAACAGAAATCAAAGCTTGAAATTCTAAAAGCAAAGAAAACGCATAGTTAGCTAATCCATCTGCTAGACAATTAGCCTTCCTGTACACATGAGTAACTCGGACTATCCAGTCTTTTGATAAAAAGCCATGGCACAATCGCACCAGGGAAGACAGTGGATGAGACTCGCAAATCCTTGTCTTAAGAAACTCCACTACAATCATCCAATCAACCTCCAACTCCAATCGCGTAATCTTCTTCTCCCACGCAATATAAAGCCCATAATACACTCTCCACAATCTCGCAATGGTGCTGAGCATCGCCCAATATTTAAAGCAAAACCACCACACCAATTTCCCGCACTATTACGAAGCACACCACCCGCCGTAGCCAATCCCGGATTACCATGAAATGCACCATCCGTATTAAGTTTCATCCAATCCTCACCAGGAGCCTCCCAATGTATCAATTTCTCAATGATACTCGCCGATCCAATCTGACCAATTAGAGTAGCATTCGCCGAGCTCACTCCCTTCGCAAGATCCTTAACAAATTTCACTTTATCTTTACATTTTTGTTTTCACCAAAGACATTTCCACAACGCAACTTCCAACCCCACCACACAACTACTGCAAATAAAGAAGCCCATGGCCCATCAACCGTCTCCTTGCCCTCACAAAGATTCTCAAATAGCCACTCAAGTAAAATCCTCGAAAAGAAAGCTCTGTTTTGCTCTAGGGACTATCCGGTTCCATATCCTTTCCATGGCAGGGCAGTCCCTAAGCACGTGTAAAATAGATTCTACCGCACCCTTGCAAACTATACAAATCAATGTTTCACATAAATGTCTCTGATATCTCTCTTGATTTGTCATCATCGCTTGATTACCGACTAACCAAAGAAATACTCTTACTTTCCACACTATTTTAAAGAAACTACCATATCTTGCCTCGGCCCATCATCACGAGTCAACAAGTTATATGTGGATGACACCGTGAATCTTCCGTCCGCCGTATCTCCCCATGCTAATCTGTCTTGAGCACCCGTGACAGTATCAATAACCACAACCACCAATTTCAACATTCTCGTCTCCGGCACAAAGGGTGTGATTTGTTGCATATCCCAACCTATGCCATTAACCCAAAGATCACAAGCTCTCACATTCTCATAACCCGGTGGCAACTCCGCAATAATCGTATTCAGCATCGGTCTACCCATTAGCCACATGTCCGTCTAAAACTTAATTTCCCGACCTTCTCCCAAAACCCAACTTTGACCCTTATAAATCACCTCCCGCATTCCTAACGACACACTCCTCCATGTAGAAGACCAAGTATTCTGCTTCACCGTCCATGTATGATCATGAATGTTCCCAACCTTATACTTACTTCTCACCAGACGAGCCCAAAGACTCGAACGATCTTGCAAGACCCTCCATCCCACCTTTGCAATTAAATATTTATTCATCTCACTTGCTTTTCGAATTCCGAGACCTCCTTCCTTTTTGGGTAAACAAACTCTCTCCCAACCAAGAAGATGTTGCTTTCTCTTTTCTACCGTAAAGCCCCACAAAAAGTTTCTCGACACACGATCCAAACCGTTCAAAGTAGGCTATGGTAACTTGATGGAACTCATAGAGTGTATAGGAATCGAAGAAAGAACGGCCTTAGTGAGAGTAATCCTTCCGGCCAAACTTAGAGTGCGGCTCTTCCATCCAGATAATCTCGAAGAGACCTTTTACAAGATCGTCCCAAACGTATCTTTATTAATTCTTTTCTCAAACCCAAGTACTTTCCCAAATCCCTTGTCGCTTGAATTCCACTCTCATTACTGATCAAAGTACCCAACTCTCTCGTCACATAATCAGAAAAAAAATATTTTTGTCTTCTCAAGCCTCACTTTTTGTCCCGACGCTTGACAAAATTTCTCCAAAACAATCTGTTTAACCCGAATTTGAGCTACGGATGCCTCGGCAAATAGTATCAATTCATGTGCAAAACAAATATGTGAGAGCTTTGGACCTCCTCTCGATAAACTAATCGGCTTCCATTGTTTTCCCTCAATAGCTCGTTCAATCAATTGACAAAGCCCCGCCATGCATATCACAAACAAATAAGGCGACAAAGGATCACCCTGACGAAGCCCTCTTAGTGGTTTGAATACATTAAATTTTTTTGTTATTGAATTAGTCATTTGTTTGATGTATTCCACAATACAATAAAAAAAAAGTGTTAATCAATTTACCCTTGATTTTGGAAGATTTAAGTTATATTAATGTATTTTTTCTTCAAAAATATGAGAAACAAATCCATCATTTTTACCTCTTCTTTTGATGGATTTTATAATAAAAAAATTAATTATTTCCAAAATTTCACTCTCTCTCAAACATTTTCATTATTTCAGCGGCGAAGAAGAAGATCCACTGTTGGAAATGAGAAAGAAGAAGAATATGTCCGAAGCAAACCGTTTATGTCACAAATAGATTTGGTTGGTGGTAAAATATCTTCGATTTCAATCCGCGACGTGTAAACATAATATTTGTTTAGGTTGGTCATTGCAATAAAGCTCCAATTTTGAAATCTTCAGTTTCCGATGTTTCCATCCACTAAGTTTGCCTATTAAAACGACTATGCAAGTGGAAACAAATGTTTTGAGAAGGAGGAGCAATGAGTCTCTGGAACTTAAACAAAAGGGTGGAGAAAATAACGTATTGTACCACGAAAATTTAACCATAAGAAACTGAAGATGGCAACACTTGAATAGGTAAAAGTTTGATTGATATTGTGTGTTGTGCAGTACCCACATATTAACGAACGCAATGACTAATTTAAATTTAAATTTAAGAGCCAAATTTAAATCAAATGTACATGTAAAGTATTCCTCAAACTGAAGTATATATATAAAAGAAGAAAAAGTAATTTGTTATAAATCCTTTGGGAGAAACAAAAATTGTCCAAATCAACACATTAATGGAACTAACTTGGCATTGTTGGGTTAACTAATGAACCTGACTTTCAGATAGTGATAAAGTACGACATGAATACCTATCTGAGAGAATGAAGAAGTGAAGATACTGCCGCCAATGTCTAGAACTAAGCTTAGTAACAAGAAAATTTCACCCTAGGCAATACTGTCGGGTTAGCGGGCGCAATAGTTGTTTTGGCTAGCAAAACCTTCACATCAATGAATCCCAACTTAGTCCCTGACAAATTCAGAGCAGTCGTGGTACCCTCTACCAAGAAAACTAAAATAGCCAACACAACACACTTAACCATAAGACCACTAAAGTTCACTAAAATCATCTTCATCAGTGAACTCCATGAATACAAACCAAAGTACTGACTTGGGGTCACCACATAGAATAACGACATGTATGCAAATAAGAAAAACATTTACTATGCAAGTATGTTACTTATATATATCCTTAAAAAAGGTATTAACACTACACAGTAAAGAAATAGTCAAATTTGCGGTGACACTTATTCACATCAAAGTTAACTATAGTTTGATTTTATTTCAACGCAAGAAAATACAATTCAAAGTTCTGCGCATCATACACTTCTTGCAAAATAAGGATTCAATTATGTTAAGGAAATCATATATATGAAAGTTAAGCTAATCCTCTCCAACTGATCGCCACGTCAGCACACAAATGAGTGACACTTGAAACAACCAACACTTTTTTTTTTTAATTAATTAACCCGAATGAATAATCCTGTAATTATTAATTCTCAATGGCTAATTCAACGATATCAATAACAGCGGAAAACACATAATTCGGTTTGGGTTGAGAACCCTAGAATCATGTCTATAAGGAGGAGGCTAAAGAAGCTTCTACAACTCTATTACCAGGAGGAGGCTAAAGAAGCTTCTACAACTTCGCATAAGACATGGAATGTGAGTGATTTCTACATTGGATGATGAAAATTTGGTTCGGTTTATCTATGAAGAGAAAATCCGGTCAATATGCCTTTTTGTTTATTTTAGTCCTGATGTAGAACAATCAACATTGTTGTTATGCTGAAGGACTAAATTCTTGAATTCAAAATTGACATTTATCTTGATCTTAACATTGTTTTCCAGTAGGCTCACTCATATGAAACAAATCCATATACAGTATTAGCTCTGAAGAACTAGCTTAATAATCTCAAGCTAATACAAATTACTTTCATGTCAAACTGGGTCATTTTGTGCACCTTCCCAGATGATTCTAACTAATCTTCACCAACCTGCTTATTTAATTCCATTATTGGTGCAGTAACATTATGACTTTCTTAATTGAGGGTCTGTAAAAGTCGTTTAGTTGGATAACACTGTCTATTACTCAATGGTTATCTCACTGTTTGTGTGATATTGTTCAGACGTTCTTCAAATTTTGACATTTCAAAATTTTTAAAAATGCAGGATATCTTGCTAATCAAAACAACGAATAAGCTGTTTCAGGTTTGTACATTTTCCACTACCCTCTTAGCTTTGTGGTGTATGTAATCTAGGCCATCTTTGTGGTTTTTTTTTCTCTGGTTTTCGTTTCTTTGAGGGTAGTAAAATAAAAACAAACTTTTTCTCACTGCTTGGTGCTTCATTTGACTCGAACACCAAAGGAATTTACCACAAGACTCTTGAGTTGAGCCTTTCAAAGTGTGATTCCGTTGATATGCATGGTTTCCAATGGACCTCGACCATGTTCACCTCATCTTTTTGTAGTGCTTGTTGTTTCAGGACCATGTTTTCCTCTGACGGCTAGAGCATCCTCCTTTGCATGGTACAACCAAACGATGGAGTGCTTTGGTGTAAGTCTATAGTTTTAAAAACTAAAACTTCTTAGTTATATATGTTATTCTGATTGTATGTTCGACATTTGGTTATGGATGTTTGTGATTTTGGTTTCTTATCTTTTTGTTTGGAAATTTTTTTGCATACGGAGGACATATTGTGTTTTGATGGTTAAGAATTCGTTCTGCAACTTTTTAAATTCAGAAGAACTAAGATATTAGAGAAATTTTAGCTATTTTAGGATTTTAGAGTCAATCATTTTACCATAAACCAAAACTTGAGTGAAAGATTTCGACAACTTTGTTTTTTTTAGTATTGCAAATCAACTTCATGTTTGTTTGGTGTGCAGTACGGAACAAAGGAAATGGTTTTGATTTTGAGAAATACTTATGGCCACACAATTCGTAGAGGTCCAGGTTAACACTCCAGTGCCAAACGCCACTAAATCACAAACTGCTTCCTTTAAAATAAAAAAGAACCATCTCAAAGTTGAAGATCCAATCATCGTTGTAACTATTTTTTCTATCGCAATCTCTTTCAATGCATCTTCATCTCTCTTTTTTGCTAAATTTTGCGACTTTACTAAAATAACAGGGAGAACTTTTCCACCTTCTCAAGCCGGACGGCTACTTCTGGATATCGGTATGCATCGGACTGAAAGTGAAACCTGGAATTAATGCACGAAGAAAAGTGTCTTTTTTATGCTGATTAATTGATGCGTGGGTTTATTACTCTTTGTATTTTTGTAACTTGTTTAACATGGTTTTTGTTTCGTAACCAATCACTTTAAAATATGTTTCTGTATAATTTATTTATAAATTACATATGCAATAGTTTTATCGAATATAATTAGTGTTAAATATTACGACATAGTTAAACATTACCTATCTACTATATAACAAGAGGCGAGCTTTCTCAAAGTGGAGGCTTTCTACGATCGACAACACGTGTCCTCTTAACTCCAAGCAAAAAGTAAAATTAAAATGCTTCTGGCCATTGCCTAGAAATCGAAAGGTCCATTCTAAATCATCACATCTCCGAGTAAATCTCTCATCTTTTCTTTTATACTATGGTTACCTCAGATTTAAAAGTTTTTAATTTGTTTATGATTTTGCCGAGGTCAGATTACTATCGATATTGAGATGTCTACGCTGCAATTTTTTTGTGGAGAAACCCATCGATTTATTACCCAGTCCTACCAAGTCGTTCGATTGCGTCAACTCCCAACTTGCTAAAAGGTACATTCTTTGTTTGAGATTTTGGAACTACTTCATTAAGATTCGGAACACACTAAAGTTTCCAAGATGTGATTTGAGTTTCAATTGTTGCAGTTTCCCATGAAAAGTTGTTGGTGTGAGAACTGGTTTCATCGC
Source organism: Draba incana (assembly GCA_963576765.1). Classification (NCBI taxonomy): domain Eukaryota; kingdom Viridiplantae; phylum Streptophyta; class Magnoliopsida; order Brassicales; family Brassicaceae; genus Draba; species Draba incana. The sequence goes on along the minus strand of OY755202.1, from coordinate 17,189,845 downwards.
TCTCGGTTTCGCCTCTCCCTCTACTTTCTCCAGGTAGTTAAATCTCAAAATTCCGAACCGGAATCTCAAGTTCGGCTTCTTTTCCGTTTGATTTCTTCTTCTTCTCGAGAAATAAAGAAGAACTGGTAGGTGTTCGTTTAAAGTCCAGGATTGTGTTAGTTTAGAATTACCCTCTGCATCTCGTGGTAATGGTCGTATGTATAATTCCCTGAAAAGTGACTTGGGATTCTTCTTTGTTTCATGGTTTTGTCTAGATTACTTGAATGATTGATTCTTGTTCAAATCCAAATTATGTGCTCCTATGGTAGATTAGACTGTTAAGTACATACCTTAGTAAAGTGGGATCATTATATTATCGTATTATTTCAAAATGTTTTGACCATCTTCTAAGAGAGACTCTTGACCTGTGTTGGGTAGACTAACATTGTTTTGAGACACAAGGAATTGGGTTTGGAAATATTCTATGCGTTTACCTATTTTTCTTTAAGTTGTCAATAGGCCCATGCATCTGTTGATGATGATGACATGGATCTCTTTCGTGAAGAGAGCGAGGAGGAAAAGAATGCTGCCGAGAAGAGGGAGCCTGCTAAGAAGGACACCACAAAGCATAAAGAGAGTAAGTCTCTATTTGTTTATGAATTGTTTCTCAATAAGGTTCTTACGCATTGTTCTTTTATTCAGGTACTCCATGTCTCCGAAAGAGCCAATGCAATTGAAGACTCGAGTTGTGTGACTCAGGTTTGTCACTCTCCTTGCTTTTACGAGTTAAATCTAAGAACTACCAACAGATTCTTAAACTCAGCCTCTCGATTTCTGGGCAATCGCGAGAGATGTTTTTGTATCAGGCTAAGTTTACGTTCTCTACATTATACATTCTGTTTTTGCAGTGAATATGGTGACTAAACTTATATATCTTTTATCCATATTTCTTAGGAGGATTAGTAACTTTCTTCTTCTTTGGAATAAATGGGAATCTCTCAATACTTAGTGAGTGTTTACCTAAATTCCTCATAATACTCGACATGAAGAAGATGAAAAACGAAGCCGCAAACTGTGTAAGACAAGGTGAAAAAATCTTTAATGAAAAAATGGAGTTTAAAAAAGTGCAAAGGTATGTATTATCGACATCCTATTTTCTTCTTGCTCAAATTAGGTTTATTACCTTGTCTAATCAGTTAACTGCTTCTGCATTTTTGTGGAGAATTGTCTTTGCGAAAAGAAATTGTCATGTTTAGCATTTACATGAGTCCGTCTCTGTCAATGCAGTTCTTTCCCGATAAACAGAGCATTAAAAGACGCAAAGAAGATTCAACGAAAACAGATGAAGAGGAGAGTCGACAAACATAGCTAAAAGATTTGAAAGTGAAAAAACGGCAATGAGTAGGGCAAAGAAGAAGCATCAAAAAAGGCAACAACAAGCAGCGAATTCCTTGGTAGGTAAAGAGTTGCACATAACGAAAAGATTCTCTTACCTTGTAATATAGGTAATAAATTTTATTCCAATTTTTTTCAAGCTCATACATAGTTAGAAAAGGAGAAACATCTTCTGGTGAAAATATTGATAGAATTTGTGTTTCTTGTGCAAATAAATGCAATAAACTTGGAGATGAGATGGTTTGGCTCTAAAGCTTCAAGCCCCATCTTTCACAAAGTAACACAAAAATCCAATGTGACAATACCAAATGTTTATCAAACATTTACATTCTTTCTCTACATTAACGAGATAAGCTTTTTCACACTTCTAATTTAAACATGGGTTTCCTTTGTAGATATTGACTAACAATTAATTAATTTTAAAACACAAGATCAATATTAGACGTATTAGATGAATTTTATATCGCTCACACTGAAAATATAGTATTGTTGTTGTCCAGGGATCATTGGTAGGACAAAGTTTCAATTCCAAATACTAAGAATATATTACCTTTTTTGGAACATGAATACGGATGCTTATATCGTTAATGACAACTTACACCAACATATATATCAACATAAACATGAACAATAGGGAAAAAGGAACAAAACATGAAACTAAACACCTTGCTATAAGCGTTTACGATTTTCAAAGCTTTACAATGGCGGTTAAAAGTTCTGCGTGACATGACAAAGAGAAGCCAAGAAGAGTTGTGATTTTCTACTTCTTTCTTTCCTTCAAAAGTGGGTTAAAAAAAACGTCTTCCATTTTTCTATGCTCTCCTACCATTGTTCTCTGCTACAATACGACATGATGTACAAGTGTTGTAAGAGGTATTTGGGAGACAAAAAATAAAATCACATAAACCTCTCCTTCCATTGTTCTATTCTAAAATATTCTCTTACTGGTCTGGTGTGATGTTGTTTAATGAGTCGTGCTAACATACTTTGGCTAAGATAAGTCGATCTGTTTCTCAAAACCATCACATGGTGACTGGTTTTTCCGTTTAAAGGTGATAGAGCATAGTTTTAATTCTACAATCTTTCTCAAGATATGGACAGTGGATCAACTTCTTAAACACTAAATAGATGATCCTCCATGAATCTGAAAGTTAGATCATGAATGGTTTGGTCATGGATTAACTATAGTTAATTGGCTTACAATGGTATCTAAATGTTTGGGTGAGACATTAAGCTTTTCATATGATCAACACTAGATTTTCTTCGTTGTTCTAATATATTTTCTCTTAAAACAATAGAAAAACTACATATTGACCCGTAAAACAAATATCATGTTCTATGCTCACCAAGTAAATACAAAATTCTCAAGGAAATACAATGTAAAACTAACACATACGTATTACAATTGGATGACTTACTAACATGAAAAGCTCAAAAAGATTTAAAAGAAACACCTAATAATGATTAAAAGTAAATAAAACTAAACAACATGGGTTGTTTATTAACATGTTGATTCTAGAATATGCCTAATACTTTGTAATGGGCTTTCTTGCCACTTTTAAATATTTATGCAAGCAAATTTTCAATAAATAAATAAATAAACTCTACTTGCTTCCTTTGCTCTCAAGTAAGTCAAGCATGACATTTATCACTTTTTTTTATCTATTTGAATAAATTTATTAATGTTCTCAAATTTAGCCGTCAAACATAAAATTCATACCCATCAAATTTACTTTTCTGAATAAGTTTTTCAATTGTACAAAATGCAAAAAAAAAAAATTATTGAAGAAGTTGCCGAATTCAAAAGACGGATTTTAGGCGTTTAACGTATCGGTTGTAACACACAAAAAACTAAACCACTAAAATTACAATATACGTGAAATCTTAACTGAAAATAGCGTTTAGAAACTATACCCGCGCGTATGCGCGGGCTCTCATCTAGTATGTAGATAATATATTAATATTAGCTTTTAATAAAATATTGTCTTTTTTTTGAAGTTCTGTTGCATCATTGATTACGATTATGATTTCAATTTAAATATTATATTTGATTATACAAATCCATTTCTTGATATTAATGGGTACATATAGTTGTTATATATTTCAGATTACTCTAAAACACTATATATGTATTTATCATTTGTAATAGATAAAAAAAACATATGTTGGTTTAATACTTTAGCTGCACTAAAAACTATTTATGTCATTTACCTTTGATTTTACGAAGATCATCAAACACCCAATAGTCTCAATACTTCATATCACTCATGTATTCAGTTCTTTTTTGGTTATTGTTAAAAAAGTTTTAGCTAACACTTTTGTTTTGTTTGTATTTAGTATGAAGCCTTTTTAATGTTAGTTTTCTTTGGCTAATTTAAAAAGCTTATTTTGCGATTGTACTTACTTTTGTGTTTTAATTATAGAGCTTTCAATTCTTTTCATGTGTTTTTTTTTTAATTTCATCAAGCTTCTTGAAGCTAAGTTTTGAAGAGAATTGAGTCTTAGATAAATTGTGTTATTTGCTCTATCATCTTGTTTTTGGTTTCGAGCTAATAAGTTGTACTATTTCCTGTAGACATTTGTAGATATAATTGAAATCACATTGCATGTAAATCTTGCTAGCTCTTTGATGTTTATATAATGGTATATAGAGCACGACGTGGCTATTAAGAATTGTAAGACTACCACATCCATGTATATCAACTGTAAATGTTTTATCTAATTTAATGGTAATGGAGGTTTTGTTATACAATATGAAATATATAAATTAAAAATTATCTTCAAACTTGATTACGCTGTCCAATAATCTACGTCATATATTTTATGAAATTTAATTATTGTAAACAATGAATAAAATCTTATAAATTTTATGGTAGTCTTATGAATACATGTTTTCTACGGTTTAATCAAATTTTCTATGTACACTTTTCACTAATATTTCTTTCGTCATGTTTCAACCTATATTCGTTTTTCTCCCTACATCTACTTTTGTTTCGTCTTCCTATATAATTTCATATTTTTGTATATATTATTTTTGCTTTGTTTTAATCTCTAATAATTATAAGTAGAAATAAATGTAAATAAACATGAATTCATGAATTTTTATTATAAATTATACCATTTTTTGTTTTGATGATGATGATACTTTATATGGAGTGAGAATGTATATATTGCCACAATGAATTTTATTTTTCATGTTCATATAAATTTATCACATGTTATTATTCTTTTATCTATTAGCCATTCGAGGGTTTTTTGGAAAAAAATAAAATGACTTTACTTTTTTATCTAATTTCTTCATTAAAAATTTATACTTTATAAATTATTTGTTGTTTTTTTCATCAAATATGTATATATCGTCTTCTAAATCTACTATATATTCGTTTATCGTACAAAAATAATTAAGATTTTAGAATACTATTTTGTAAATGTTGTTGTACCTAATAGGGTCATAAATGAAGGAGCTACGCTAATTTATAAGTATGATGTGTGGTTGACAAAATGTAAGTTGGATGTAATGTGAGACTTTGTTTTTAAAAGGTGAAAAATAAGAAATAAACTTTTCATATATTATGGAATATATAAATCTGAAAAGTAAGTTAGAAAATTTGATTTTTTGTTAACTTCTTAGAAATATGGTTATCTCATTTTATTTTTTAATGTATCACTTAACTCATAAGCATATTATATTTTGTTTTAATATGTGTAATATATATTTTTCCGTAAGAAATAACTTTATATTACTATTGCTTATAAAATCTTGAATATTCTTATAACAAATTTTGATTTTAATTTAGTTTACTTAGTTATTCACGTTTTTAGTTTAATTTTATTAGTTCTAAAAATATTTAATATGATTAGCATGTATTTATTGAACATAATATAAAAATTAAATAGCTTAAGAAATAGTTTTGCCTATATGGACATTCTAGATGGAGAGAGAACTCCCTAATTATATATAAGATTTGTGGTATTAACTTGTGGATAGAATCTCTTATGGAGTCTAGGCGACTTTCTTTAAATCTTGGTTCTCATTGATGAGGTGTATATTATTTCTTTTGGCCCTTTTGTGCTTTAGTGGTTTCATATAGTAGCTTTGTTGTATGTTTAAGAATTCAGTAAATAATCAGGTAACCAATCTTATAAGTGTTATTAGTATGATTAAATTTTCTTCGAAGCTCATGGAAATAGAAGCACTGAATATAAGGTATTGTGCTTCTTTTTATTTCTCTCATATGAGGAGATGTTGACTGTAACAGGAACTAAGCCAATAAAAAAACAGTACTTGTCTTTGTTAACATGAGAAAGTATTTTATTTAGACATAATCAATTGGTATTATATTTGGTTCTGCCTCTTCATTGTAACGAAACAAGTTATCTCTGGTTCTGTAGTTTCTTCAATCTCCTTTCGATTAGGTTATTAAGAGATCTATTTTCAGAGATAGTTCACTATTCCATTACTTGAATCCTTTTATTATCTTTTACGTTCCATGTTTTTGCAAACATAGCTAACGTAAGCTCCATTTCTCCACAAATATGATATACATTTTTGTATTGTATCCTCTGTGTGATATTTCATATGTGCCTATGTATATTCCTCCATATTGTTATCTTCATTGATATTATTTTTATTGGTCTACATTATTTTCATACCATTGTGTGGTTATCATTACAACATGGTAAAACACACAAATTTATTAGTAAAAACCGGGTGTATGCGCGGGTATTGGCCTAGTCTTATTGAAATTTACAATTTTAATTAGCAAGATTGCAATAAAAGCTACCGAGTTTCCGATCAAAATTTTTTAATAAAATATAATTTACTAATTCATATTAAATAAATCTATTAAACAAATTATTTATTGTATTCAATTAGTTTGAAGTACAATGGTGGTACGAGAAGGTTTTTTTTCTCTAAGACCATCTCCAACAATGCTTCTTAAGAAAAGTTATAAACATTAAATATAATATTTGAGTATAAGATATATTAATAAATAATTATAGAGTTCTTAGAAATAGAGAGAGAAATTTCTAAAATATTTTATTTAAGAAACTTTAAATGGTGGATTAAGAAACTCATACAATATTATATTACTATTTGTTTTTTAACATATTTGTAGAAACTTTCTTAAGAACCATTGTTGGAGATGGTTTTAGTTTTATGAAGCGAAATGGTGCGATAAAGTTCTTGGGAATATGTCACAAACTTGACAAGGTTGGTCATAACGCTGGCGCAAGTCGTAGCGAGATTGACAACCGCAAAGACAAAGGGAAGTCTGAGACCAACTAGCAGAGCCGGTCTTGAGGGCAAGCCAAGCAAGCATGTGCTTGTGGCCCTTCATAATATAAGTAAAATATCGGCCCTATTATTAATAATTTTCAGTAGCACAGTTGGTTATAAGCCATCGGGTAGTGGACGTGAGGTGGTGAGTTCGATCCTCATCACCAACATTTTAAGTTTTTTTTTCTGTTTTTCAATTAGTAAATAGGCCCAAAAAAAAAAATTTCTTGTGGCCCAAGTGATGTTAGGGCCGGGCCTGCCAACTAGTCAGTGATAATATGTGCGCAGTGGTCACAAAAGTCAACATGATTGAATATGCCCCACAAGAATATACGGCACATGTGCCATTATTTACATGGGCAATGCTAATAAGATGTTTAGCACTTACAAAGAATTTTCCCATATGCATTAATTATCACACAAGATACAATTTTAGGCACAAATTTATATGATAGGAAAATTTGATAAACTTTAAACACTAAAATAACGTAATCTGATCGGAAATGAAATGAAGCAAAATGAACACTAAACCAACCAAAATCGATCGAATCACCTGAAAAAACTTAATAAACCGACCCGAATCGAACCAAAAAAATTAAGAACCAAAATCCCAAGCCCTTCCCACTTATTTTTCACATTATCCAAACTGGATTTCTTTAGTTTATAAATTATTAATTTGTTCTCAAATCTCATATCAAATCTTAATTCGATTTTCAAATTATTTTCCAATACAAATATTTCCTTTTTCGTTTCCTTTTTCATAACAAACATAAATAATCCTTTTTCGCATGGAAAAAGCATAAAATTTGTTGTACTTATAAGTTATAACTACACAATTATCAAACTCACGTCATTCTCTCAACTCCTATTTCTCTCTTCCTCATTAAAAAACTTCAAGTGTTGATCATGTTACGTACTTTCTTGTGCCGTCGATGGAGAAAAGCTTCCGAATACAAGAAAGTGTTACAACAACTTCAGTCTCATCTTAAGCAGCTCAAGAACAAGAAACAAGCGGTTTCAAAGATTTTACGCGACGACATAACTCAACTCATCGGAAACAACGATCAAACGCGTGCACTCGTTCGAACCAAAGAGCTTCTCATTGTCGAAAACTTTTTTTTTTTTTGGTAAAGGTTCTTCTATTGAAAATGCAAAGTAACAAGCAGTGCTATGATCTTTAGACCATACAGTTCATAGAGTAGTTTTAGAGAGCAAATAAGCAAAACACATAGTGTAGATAAGGAAAGAGGGAAAACAAGTAGTGAAATCTCGAGAGATTACTTATGGCCACCTCGACGACCACGCCTTCCTCGACTTCCGACAACATTCCACTCCATCTCTTGCATCATTGTCGAAAACTTGATTTCGGTTTACGGTCTCATGCTTCAATTTACCGACGTGATTTTGCTCAAATTTGATCACTCTATTAAAAACCAAAGGTTTGGTAAAGAATTGCTTGATGACAAGATCAATGAAGCGGTTTCGAGTCTTGTCTTTGCCTCTACGAGATGTGGTGAAGAGTTATTACAACCTTTGTTACTTAGAATGAGGGAGATATTTGGTCAACGTTACGGCCACCTCTACGTTTCAAACGCTCTTGAGCTACGACAAGGAAATTTTGTTAACCTCAAGATCAGAGAGAAACTATCGAAAGAGTCCGGTTTGGAGATCGGTTTACAAGATATGTTAACGGTGGAATATCATATTAGGAGTCAATCATATCAATGATTCGTACAAGATATTAGGAGTCAATCATATCAATGATTTATCCTTGATTACAATCATTATAGTTCTATTTGTGTACATTGTATATTCTCTATTAACTCTCTGAGTACCCTAGCTCTCTCATCGAAGTTGTATATATAGTGATTCTCTGTGAAGTAATAAGACATCTCTTCTACATAATCTTTATGGTATCAGAGCAAAGATCTATATAATATTTTAAAAAAAAAAATTTCCTTTCTCTCTTAATCGACTCTGTTTGATTCTTGTCTTCCACAAATCATGTCAACCTCCGACAATGATTCAACACCGACCATCACCGAGACTATCTCCGTCAATTCCTCATCTCTTTTCACAATCAACATGGCTCATGTCACAAAACTTAACTCCACAAACTATCTTATGTGGAAGCTTCAAGTACACTCTCTCCTTGATGGTTACGAACTCGCCGGCCATCTCGACGATTCTTTTGTGCCTCCGGCTGCTACTCTCACCACCGGTACTGAAGTCTCTGTGAATCCGGCATATGCATTATGGAAACGACAAGATAAACTGATTTTCAGTTCTCTTATTGGTGCAATCTCACCATCTCTTCAACCGCTTGTCTCTCAAGCTACCATGTGCTCTGAGATTTGGAGCACCTTAGCTCTCACCTATGCTAAACCCAGCCGCGGTCATATTCGTCAATTGAAAGATCAACTTAAGGCTTGGAAGAAAGAGTCCAAAACCATCGATGTCTACATTCAAGGCATCACCACACGTCTCGATCAACTCACCATCCTTGGCTCACCGATAGGGCATGAAGAGCAAATTGATTTCATCCTTGATGGACTTCCTGAAGATTATAAATCCGTTGTCGATCAAGTCGAAGGACGCGATACTCCACCAACAATCCCAGAGCTCCATGAAAGGCTTCTCAATTTCGAAGCCAAGTTATTATCGGCCATGAACTCCCTCGTGCTTCATGTTCCGACCTCCGCTAATGCTGTTGCTCACCATCATATTCCCCAACAACAACTACAAGAACCAGAACCAGAACCGCAACAAGAACAACAACAACAACAACAACAATCAATGGTCCTCGTCTTCGACATCGTATGGACAAGGTGATGTTTCCAATCGATTTCATCAATCTGGTCCGAAGCCATATAATGGTCGTTGTCAAATTTGTGGTATACACGGTCATAGTGCTAAACGATGCTCACGTCTTCAAAGTTTTCAGTCCACGGTTCCTCAACAACAAAGCCCATTTACACCGTGGCAGCCTCGCGCTAATCTCGCCATTAATTCTTCGTATGCAGCCAACATTTGGCTCTTAGACAGTGGTGCTACGCATCACATGACCTCGGATCTCAACAACCTGTCTTTACACCAACCCTACCATGGTTCCGATGATGTTACCATCGCTGACGGCTCTACGATTCCCATTACACACACTGGTTTCAAATCTTTTCCCACATCTTCTCGTGACTTACATTTGCAAAATGTCTTATACGTACCGGATATACATAAGAATTTGGTTTCGGTATATAGACTATGCAATACTAATCGTGTTTCCGTGGAATTCTTCCCGGCTTCTTTTCAGGTGAAGGATCTCAGCACGGGAACCCCGTTACTCCACGGCAAAACCACTAATGAGTTGTATGAATGGCCGATATCTTCTCCGGGAGCTACGGCTTTGTCTACTACTGCAAGTTCTACTGTTCCGTTATCATCTTGGCACTCTCGCTTAGGCCATCCGTCGCCTTTGATTTTAAACACCGTTATCTCTCGCTTTTCAATTCCTAGTTCCAAACAATCATCTCAGCCTTTGTCTTGCTCAGATTGCTTAATCAATAAAAGCTATAAAATTCCTTTTTCTACATCATCTATTTCTTCATCAAGACCACTTGAATATATCTATTCGGATGTTTGGAGTTCTCTTATTCTCTCTCAGGATAATTTCAAATATTATGTGATTTTTGTAGACCATTATTCTCGATATACTTGGTTCTACCCTCTTAAACTCAAATCTCATGTCAAAGAAACATTTATGGCTTTCAAAAGCTTGGTGGAAAATCGTTTTCAAAGTCGTATTGGAACTCTATATTCGGATAACGGGGGAGAATACGTAGCACTACGAAGTTTTCTCTCATCTCATGGGATTTCTCATCTTACGTATCCGCCTCATACGCCCGAACACAATGGTCTATCGGAAAGAAAGCATCGGCATATAGTTGAAATGGGACTTACATTGATGTCTACGGCATCGGTTCCTAAATCGTTCTGGCCATTTCCGTTTGCGACATCGGTTTATTTAATTAACCGTCTGCCAACGCCGCTGCTACAGCTTCAATCTCCTTTTGAGAAATTGTTTGGAGTGACACCGAATTATGAGAAACTACGAGTTTTTGGTGCTGCGTGTTACCCGTGGCTTCGACCGTACAATCGACACAAACTTGAGGATAAATCTCTTCGTTGTGTGTTTATGGGTTATTCTCCAACTCAAAGCGCATATTTTTGCTATCATCAATCCACTGGTCGGATGTATGTCTCTCGTCACGTTCAATTTCAAGAACATGTGTTTCCATTTGCGCAATTACAATCACAAGTCTCGTCTCCGCCATCTACTGATTCTGGTGAAACTCCGAATTGTTCTTCTCATACAACTCCTCCTAACTCATTAGTGGTTCTCCAGGTGGTTCCTCCGTGCTCTGACCTTCACCCCACCTCCACGCTGCCGGCAACCTCATCCTCTGCAACTCAGGTATCACCGTTAAACTCTTCTTACTCTTCTCCCTTATCTTCTGAGCCCACTGCTCCAAATCAAAATGGGCCGCAACCCACGGCCCAGCACCAACCACAAACACAACCTTTTACAATTCCACCTCCATCTTCGTCCAATTCTCTATCACAAAATCACTTAAGTCCAAGTCTTACACTAAGCCCACCAAATAGCCCATTAAACAGCCCGCACAATTGTGTTTCTCCATCTTCCCCAAATTCCCAATCCACAAAAACCCTTACTCCGTCCTCCATCGCAGACTCATCTTCTACCTCATCTTCCTCTCAATCATCGGCTTCTCCACCATCATCTCCACCTCCACCTCTGCTGGTAAATCAACATACAATGGCGACTCGTGCCAATCATGGCATCATCAAACCGAACAAAAAGTTTCTTGCTCATGCCGCTTTAACCTCCTCATGTGATGACGAACCGCGAACAGCTCAACAAGCTCTTAAAGACGAACGATGCAGGAACGCAATGGGGTCTGAATACAATGCTCAGCTCAGTCATCATACTTGGGATTTGGTTCCTCCTCCACCACCATCGGTTACAAGAGTCGGTTGTCGATGGGTCTTCACAAAGAAATATCATTCGAATGGCTCTCTCAATCGTTATAAAGCTCGGCTAGTGGCTCAAGGGTATAATCAGCGCCCGGGTGTGGATTATGCGGAAACTTTTAGTCCGGTAATTAAATCCACGACGATACGACTTGTTCTTGGTGTTGCAGTGGATCGATCATGGCTTATCAAACAATTGGATGTCAATAACGCGTTTTTACAAGGTACTCTTACTGATGAAGTATATATGTCTCAACCTCCTGGTTTTATTGATCATGAAAGACCCGATTATGTTTGTCGTCTTCGTAAAGCTATTTATGGTCTTAAACAAGCACCGCGCGCTTGGTATATTGAATTACGGAATTATCTAGTCTCGGTGGGTTTCGTAAATTCTGTCTCCGACACGTCTCTATTCATTCTGCAAAGAGGGAAGTCTACTGTGTATATGCTTGTCTATGTTGACGATATTATTGTGACAAGTAATGACAATGCTCTACTTCAGATGGTTCGTTTGTATCTTTTGATCAAAGCTAAAGTGAAGATGATGCAATTCTTGCTCATTCTTTTATTGGGTTTTGCTTTGTTTTTACAGTGTCATTGTTACGTTTGCGACACTCGTGCTCCGTGTGCTTACTGGTTCAAGGGTTTCTCCAACATCGATCACTGTCATGCCAATGATAAAGACCAGTTATGGAAGAATCAACGTGAATGCATCAGGACCGGAAAGTTACCTCCTTTGTCCATAGCCGATCGGCCTCAAAAATCTACCTGTTACGCACCTCCTGCTGCATCACAAGGCTATCCACATCGGGTTATCCCTGGCTATAGCTCTACGGTACCGTACGGAGGACAATATAGGCCAATTATGTATTCTGGTAATGTTCAGACAAGTGCAGCAATTCCTTCTCAGACTCCAAACCCTTGGGTGAACCAGCAACAACAGCAACATTCTGGAAAAAACAACGATAAACTACTATCGGCGTTGGAAAACTGGCTCATGGACCCGTCTACCTTGTCTGGTCAATACAATACTACGACGCCCGCATTAGATTATGTAACCTTTCTTGAATGATTGAAACGTTAGGATACTCTTTGGTTTCTTGACTTAATTGTAAAATTAGACTGTAAAAAGTAGTACTAGGCCCAGAACTTTTTGGTTCAGAAACATTTTCTAGTAGCAATCTGAATGCATATCCTTTTGTTAGTCATTTATGGTTTTTTTTTTTTTTTTGATCTAACTTTTTATTAAGTTTAAAAAGAAACTTTTTTTTTTGTGATCTAACTTTTTTTTGGGGTTTAGGGTTTTAGTTTTGAATATTTTAAGTTAATTTTAATTTTGTGGTATTTTTGGAACTTTTAGAAAAATGGTATTTTTGGAATTTTGAAAATTAGTGGTATTTTTGGAATTAAAACTTGTTTGGTGGTATTTTTGAAAATTGTCATATATATATGGGATCCCTTTCTTATTTCGTTTACCATATTCTCATAAATATTTATATAGGAGCAAATCCGTCAAATATAATTACCTCATTCCTACAAACCTAAATTTTATCTTCACTATGTTAATTAGATCCCTAATTATCTACCCCATAACTAATATTAAGCTAATTAACCCTAAAATATTTAACTTAATTTCAACAGAATCACAAAATATTTTAAATAATTTTGATTTTGTGATTTTGATAGTTTGTCAATTAATTTTGGTTTTGGTTTAACTAACATTTGTGAATCAATTTTGGTTTAGCTATTTCAGTTGTAACATCCCAAAACCAAAATTCAAATTTTTGGTAGGGGTGTCGATCGACACAATGCGTGAATGCGATCGACACCACTGTTTTGGGTTTGTTGCGGTTTGATTTTAAATTGCTCGGTTGGGGTCGGTTTGGCTGTGGAACCCTAGGTCTGCGTATATAAGGACCTAACCGCAGTTGATGGTCGTTTTTAGGAGAATAAAAACGTGTTTTTGTGTGGAGGAAAGAGAAAAAGAGATTTGTGAGAGATTGAGCGTAAAAAATGGGTTGTTCTTAGGCTTGATTGTTAGTTTGGTCGTGGAAGGATCGTTGCTTGGGCTTCCTTGACGTTTCCAGTGTGAGAACAGTAGGTTTTGGTGCTGGTTGAGTATGATCTTCGTGGTAAAGTCAATCCTTTCCGTTCATAAGCTAAGGTGAGTGCTCGATGATGGTTTCTGGGCGATTTAGGTTAAGAAATTCGTGTGGTTGTGGAATGGAATGATTGCAAATTGTGTTTCTCTGTGTTTATGCGTATTGTATTGTGGTTATTGTTGTTGGTGCAGGTGAATTGATCTGTCATTGCTCGTGATCAAGCCAAAGAGGAGACATCTCCATCAGAACGTGTTTCTGCGTGTCGATCGACACCAGAGACTGTTTCGTGTTTTTGTGTTTCGTAAATTGTTGAACTGTCAATTGTTGTTGTGGTGTTGTTGTATTGATGTTGTGTAATTATTAATTCTATTGAGCCTAAGTGCTAAGGGATGACCGTCGCACTAAGTATTTACGCAACTCGTTTTCCCATGTGTTGCAGATAAAGGAAAAGTGTGATCGCGGAATCATGGCGTATGAAGTGGATGATTATGATGTTTTTATGAGTTTGCATTTTAGTAGAACCTGATGTTTATGTTGCTAAAAATGTTATGTTGTGTTATTGAAATTTGGAATTGATTTTGTGAGAGTATTTATTTATGGATTATAGGTTTGAATTGATTTGTGTGTTTTCCGCTGGTTATTGTTTTGTTGATTTGAATTAACCATTAAAAATTATTATTTATGGGAATACTCATTCGGGTTAATTATCTAATTAATTAAAAAATATATATAAAAAAACTTGGTTGTTTCCTTTTGGTATCAGAGCCCTTACAGTTTTAGGACAGTAGGTTGGATGATCTGAGATTGTGTGTTAGAATTGATTATGAGTATTTAGTCAATTCTAGGAGTTGTAGAGTCTTAGATCATCCTCTTTGACCTTTAAAGAGATTTCGCGGTAAGTATTTGAGATTGTTTGTGACTTCTATTCTCTGTGATTATAATATCTTAGTCTGTATCTTTGGGGAATGCAGAGTGATGGACACTGGAGCTAGAGGTATTGGTAGAGGTAGAAGCCGTGGTAGGGGCCGAGGTCGTGGTCGGGGGCGCATGTTTGAGTCGTCTTGATATGATCATGGACACGGAAGCTCAAGACGAAGACTTGCACGTTCCAGAAGGAGTGATCACCCGATCAAAGGCACAGAAGCTAGCAGAAGCGGTTCGGAGCTTACTTGGCGATATTCGGATCAAGGAGGATCAGCTTACGCATTCGGTCCTTACCTCATTATCATCGAATTTTTCTTGAGGTTCGGTCGTTGAGTAAGTTGCGTTGTACTCTTTTTCCTGTTACGGTTTTGTCCCAATGGATTTTCCGTAAGAGGTTTTAATGAGGCAACCGGCTTACTTCGCTAACGGTCCGATCCAAAAGAGAATTCCGCCTCATCACATTCAAGCCCAAACCCGGCCCATTACTCTCTCTCTTGGCCGGCCATTCAAAGAGATTTTCTTTGAATTTTCTTAATTTTTATTTTTTATTTAATGTTTTGTTTTCTCAAAGACCCTTGCATGTTCTTGCATGCTTTCTTATTTTTGCATGTTTTCTTATTTTTGCATGTTCTTGCATGCTTTCTTTATTGCTTAACATGCAAGCCCTCTTCCTTTTCTATTTAAACACTTCTTCTCTCATTTGTAATGCATTTCAACTTTTAATCAATAAAAACTTTCTTTTGAGTTTCTTTACTCTCTTTGCCGATTTCTTAGAAGGATTTATTCTAGAAATCTTTTCGATTTATCAAAGAGTTTTCTGCATCTCTTTGACGTAATCTTCGATCCGTTGATCGTGTGAGTTCTTCTCGAAAGTTGGGCATAAGGATCTTCGACCTTCGGTCACGCCTTATCATCTTCTTTCCCGGATTCTCCCATCGGCGTAGTCACCCCCTTGTTTCAAAATCGTTCACCGAAGATTGGGCCTAAGGATTTTCGAGTTCATCACTCACGCCTTAGCATCTCTCATCGTGAATCCTTTCGAAGTCAAGGATCTATCCAACTATCATCACCTTTAGACCAGCAAGTCGGTCCTACGTTATCAAGAACGTATCAAGTGGTATCAGAGACACTTGCTTAAAATCGGTGATATCATTCTAATCCTTTCATCTTCTTCTTTTATTTTATTTTTTATTTTTATTTTTTTTGCAATTTTCGTTTTTTATTTAAAAAAAAAGATAAAAAAAATATTAGAGTCTAGTTCATTTACATTTCAACAATTTACAATTTAAAAAAAAAAAGAAAAAAAAAAAAGAATTAACTAAAATTGTTTTCAAAATTCCGAGTTTGAAAAGTTATTTGTGTTCTTTGATATTCTCTTGAAATTTGTCATTCACTTCTTCTCTTCTCTTTCGTACGAGGTACTCAATGGAAGAAGAAAGCGAATCAACATCATCACGGTCACGAAGAGAATGCGAGGCAGCCCTAAACCGAAAGGTTAACGGCATGGATCAAAGGTTCAATGACCTCACTCAACTTCTCCAAGAGATGCGCGACCGTATGTCCGTTCTAGAAATGAACACACCCGCACACAACCACACTAATCAACGAATCGGTGGAAGTCGATCCGATAGGAGCATAGGTCGGGAGCCAGCAAGAAATAGACGTGACCGATTCCGACGTCACAGTCCGATCGACAACCCGTTCTACGATCAAAGTGACTCGTCCGATTATAACCAACGACGACGTCAACCGGTCCTAAGACGAGACGACAATTTAGGAGGAATGAAACTTCGTATCCCGGCGTTTCATGGAAAGAACGATCCGGATGCATTCTTAGAATGGGAAAAGAAAATCGAACTAGTTTTCGATTGTCAAAATTTCTCCGAAAGAAAGAAAGTAAGTTTGGCCGCTACGGAATTCCACGACTACGCTGTGGATTGGTGGGACCAACTCGTGACCAACCGAAGGAGAAATAGAGAAAACCCGGTCGAAACTTGGAACGAGATGAAGCATCTAATGCATCGACGATTTGTCCCGGAACACTATTTCCGTGAACTTCATCAAAAGTTGAGGCGTTTGACACAAGGTAGTAGGAGCATTGATGATTATTTCCAAGAGATGGAAAAGCTCATGCTAAAGGCGGACTTAGATGAGCCAAGAGACGCAACAATGGCAAGATTTCTCGCCGGCATGAACCGCGATATCCAAGACCGTGTCGAAATGGAAACTTACAAAAACCTTGAGGAGATGTTGCACAAGGCTGTTTTGATAGAGCAACAACTCAAGAGAAAGGGCGTCTCACGCCAACCATTCGCTTCTAGCTCAAGGCCGAGCTACCCCAAAGAAGAAAAACCGGCTTATCCTTCTCGGACCGATTCTAAACCAAAAAATGACTTCAAGCCGAACTCTTCCGAACACGACTACAAGGGTAAAAACGTTGCAAATCCTATTCGTAATTGTGACATAGAATGTTTTAAATGCCGAGGCAAAGGACATTTCGCGAGCAAGTGCCCAAACCCGCGAGCCATGATAATCCTAGCCAATGGCGATATTGTTACCGATGACGAAGAAGACGACGAAACCAAACCTGCCCCAATTTTTGACGATTATGAGGAGCATGCGGTTGACGGAGAGCTATTAGTAGCTAGACGTGTCCTACTTTCTCAAGAACCGGTCATCGAGAATGAACAACGCGAGAATCTCTTTCATACCCGATGCATGGTTAAAAGCAAGGTATGTTCTCTTATTATCGATGGTGGTAGTTGTACTAATGTCGCAAGTACTACTCTAGTAGAGAAGCTAGGTATGGAGACAAGGAAGCATCCACGGCCATATAATCTACGATGGTTGAACAACCAACGTCAACTCAAAGTTACACGGCAAGTTTTGGTCCCATTAACGATAGGCCGATACGAGGACGAGATCATGTGTGATGTCTTGCCTATGGAGGCTGGCCATATCTTACTTGGACGACCATGGCAGTACGACCGCAAAGCCGTTCACGACGGTTTCACCAACAAACACTCATTTGAGCATAAGGGTCGGAAAATCGCTTTATCACCGTTATCTCCGCATGAGGTGTTTCTCGACCAACTCAAACTTGAACAGAATCAAGGCAAAAGCAATGAATTTTCTGACGTTTTCCCGGAAGACGGTCCGATCGGTTTACCACCGATCCGCGGTATCGAACACCAAATCGACTTCGTACCCGGTGCTACACTTCCAAACCGGCCTGCTTACCGTACTAATCCCGTTGAGACGAAGGAACTTCAGCGTTAAGTTGACGAACTGATGGCCAAGGGACATATCCGAGAAAGTATGAGCCCATGTGCCGTACCCGTTTTACTCGTACCGAAGAAGGATGGAACGTGGCGAATGTGCGTCGATTGCCGTGCAATCAATAACATTACGGTTAAGTACCGCCATCCGATCCCGAGGTTAAACGATATGTTAGATGAGCTTTATGGTTCAAGCGTGTTCACTAAAATCGATCTAAAAAGTGGTTATCACCAAATTCGTATGAATGAAGGTGATGAGTGGAAAACCGCTTTTAAAACTAAACATGGCTTATATGAATGGCTTGTTATGCCGTTTGGTCTAACCAATGCGCCTAGTACTTTTATGCGTTTAATGAATCATGTTCTTAGGTCGTATATAGGTCTCTTTGTGGTCGTTTACTTTGACGATATTCTCATTTATAGCAAGAACCTAAACGAACATGTTGAACATTTGCGATTGGTTTTAGACGTGCTTAGGAAGGAAAGTTTATTTGGCAAGCTTAAGAAATGCTCTTTTTGTTCAGATAACGTGGTCTTTTTAGGTTTTGTTGTGAGTTCTCAGGGCATACAGGTGGACGAGAACAAGATCAAGGCCATCCGCGATTGGCCAACTCCAAAAACAATTGGCGAAGTACGAAGCTTTCACGGCTTAGCTGGATTTTATCGACGATTCGTCCGTGACTTTAGTACTATTGCCGCGCCCTTAACCGAGGTCATCAAGAAAGACGTGGGATTCCGTTGGGAGCAAGCACAGGAGGATGCCTTCCAACAACTCAAAAATTGCCTTACTCATGCCCCTTTACTTGTTTAACCT
Organism: Draba incana; assembly: GCA_963576765.1. Taxonomy (NCBI): domain Eukaryota; kingdom Viridiplantae; phylum Streptophyta; class Magnoliopsida; order Brassicales; family Brassicaceae; genus Draba; species Draba incana. The sequence continues at coordinate 17,171,026 of OY755202.1, read as the reverse complement.
GATTTTACTAAAGCTTTTGAGATTGAATGTGACGCATCCGGTGTTGGTGTAGGTGCTGTGCTAATGCAAGAGAAGAAACCCGTGGCTTTCTTCAGCGAGAAACTTGGAGGAGCAACGCTCAATTACCTGACTTACGACAAGGAGCTTTACGCTTTGGTTCGGGCTCTCCAAACATGGCAACATTACCTATGGCCAAAGGAGTTCATCATTCATACCGATCATCAATCCCTCAAACACTTGAAGAGCCAGCAAAAGCTAAACAAGAGACATGCACGTTGGGTGGAATTCATTGAAACGTTTCCTTACGTCATCCAATACAAGCAAGGAAAAGAAAACGTGGTCGCCGATGCTTTGTCCCGGAGATACACGCTGATTTCTACACTCGATGCCAAGGTTCTTGGATTTGAAATGATCAAAGACGCTTATGCAACCGACTCCGACTTTCAGGAATTTTTTCTTTCCTCTTCTAAATTTGCTTTTGGAAAGTATTTTCAAAGCGACGGTTTCTTGTTTTACGAGAACCGTCTTTGTATTCCTAACTCTTCTTTGCGAGATTTGCTTGTTAGGGAAGCTCACGGCGGTGGACTCATGGGTCACTTCGGCATAGCCAAGACGCTTCACATCGTACAAGATCACTTCTTTTGGCCACACATGAAGCGTGACGTAGAACGCATTTGCAACCGATGCACGACTTGTAAGTACGCTAAGACTAAACGCCAAAACCAAGGTCTGTATTCTCCATTACCCATTCCTAGTGCACCATGGACTGACATTTCTATGGATTTCGTTTTGGGATTGCCTAAGACTAGGAAAGGTAGTGATTCCATTTTCGTGGTTGTTGATAGATTTTCTAAGATGGCACATTTCATACCATGTCATAAAACCGACGATGCATCGAACATAGCTGATTTATTCTTTAGGGAAATAATTCGATTGCATGGCATTCCTAGAACCATTGTTTCGGATAGAGATACTAAGTTTCTTAGCTACTTTTGGAAGACACTTTGGTCGAAATTAGGAACTAAGCTTTGTTTCTCTACAACTTGTCATCCTGAAACCGATGGTCAAACCGAAGTAGTCAATAGGAATTTAGGCACTCTTTTGCATACGGTTGTTAAAAAGAATCTTAAAGCATGGGAAGAATGTTTGCCGCATCTAGAGTTTGCTTATAATCATGCACAACATTCTAGTACTTTGTTTTTGCCTTTTGAACTTGTTTACGGCTTTAATCCCCTTACTCCACTTGATTTAACGCCTCTTCCTTTGAGTGAACGTGTGAGTTTGGATGGGAAGAAAAAGGCCGAGTTGGTAAAACAGATGCACGAGAAGGCAAAGGCAAACATCGAGCACAAAACGAAACAATACCGCAAACATGCCAACAAAGGACGGAAGAAAAGGACGTTCGAACCCGGCGACCTTGTGTGGATTTATCTTCGAAAAGAACGGTTCCCGAATGAAAGGGATTCCAAACTTAAACCGAGAGTCGATGGACCGTTCACTATTTTGAAAAAGATCAACGACAACTCCTACAAACTTGATCTCCAAGGTAAGTATGACGTCAGTTCAAGCTTCAATATTGCTGATATCATTCCTTATGTTGCAGATGAAATCGATTTGGGGTCAAATCCTTTTCAAGAGAGGGAGGATGATATGATCATGGACACAAAAGCTCAAGACGAAGACTTGCACGTTCCAGAAGGAGTGATCACCCGATCAAAGGCACAGAAGCTAGCAGAAGCGGTTCGGAGCTTACTTGGCGATATTCGGATCAAGGAGGATCAGCTTACGCATTCGGTCCTTACCTCATTATCATCGAATTTTTCTTGAGGTTCGGTCGTTGAGTAAGTTGCGTTGTACTCTTTTTCCTGTTACGGTTTTGTCCTAATGGGTTTTCCGTAAGAGGTTTTAATGAGGCAACCGGCTTACTCCGCTAACGGTCCGATCCAAAAGAGAATTCCGCGTCATCACATTCAAGCCCAAACCCGGCCCATTACTCTCTCTCTTGGCCGGCCATTCAAAGAGATTTTCTTTGAATTTTCTTAATTTTTATTTTTTATTTAATGTTTTGTTTTCTCAAAGACCCTTGCATGTTCTTGCATGCTTTCTTATTTTTGCATGCTTTCTTATTTTTGCATGTTCTTGCATGCTTTCTTTATTGCTTAACATGCAAGCCCTCTTCCTTTTCTATTTAAACACTTCTTCTCTCATTTGTAATGCATTTCAACTTTTAATCAATAAAAACTTTCCTTTGAGTTTCTTTACTCTCTTTGCCGATTTCTTAGAAGGATTTATTCTAGAAATCTTTTCGATTTATCAAAGAGTTTTCTGCATCTCTTTGACGTAATCTTCGATCCGTTGATCGTGTGAGTTCTTCTCGAAAGTTGGGCATAAGGATCTTCGACCTTCGGTCACGCCTTATGATCTTCTTTCCCGGATTCTCCCATCGGCGTAGTCACCCCCTTGTTTCAAAATCGTTCACCGAAGATTGGGCCTAAGGATTTTCGAGTTCATCACTCACGCCTTAGCATCTCTCATCGTGAATCCTTTCGAAGTCAAGGATCTATCCAACTATCATCACCTTTAGACCAGCAAGTCGGTCCTACGTTATCAAGAACGTATCACGTCTGATAGTGTAGCTGCGATGAGTGCCAACGCGAGTGTTGGTGGTGCAGTGGGCCTAGGTGTGGGTGTTACTGCAACTCAGGGTCGAGAGGATCGTCTCGTGGGTCGAGAGGATCGTCTCGTGACTTATATGAAAAAATAAAATTGAAGAACCTTTTATAGAAAAATCTAGGTTAACCTAAACAAAGATCTAAGACCGACTATATATATTGGGTTATGTGTGTATTGCTTATCAATTCAAAAATAAAAAAGATTGGACTCAAAAATAAAAAAGATTAAGCTCAAAAATATAAATAATTTTTTTAAAATTCGTTATAAGCCCAATGCTTATACATTTCTACATTAGTTTAGAACAAGACATGTAAGAACAAATCAAAACACATAATATGTCCACATTTAGTGTCATACGTTAGAATATAGATAAACAAATTTTTTTATATATCTTAAACAAATATATATTTTTTTTTATTTTTTTTTATAAACAAATCTTAAACAAATTTGATGATAGTGATTCTTCAGACTAGGTGTTCTTTATTTTAACGCTAGATAACAATTTTAGTAAACCGAAATCTCGTATGAAGATATTACAAAGATTCAAATAAGACACCAGTAGGTATGATATCGATAAACAAAGCTTCAGGTTCAAGATTTATGAAAAACTAACAATATCTTGAGATGAGAATTGCCATCATCTTGAGCGCTTAACGTGGTCATCAAATGCTCCCATGTCCATTAGCGTACCATGCCTCCATAAGAGCATGAAGCCACAAAGGCATGATGTTAAATGTCTTGTTTCAAGTCTAAGGTTGACAAATAGGTGTTTCTGAATCTACAGTAACAGCCAGATTTCCAATACCTTTTACGATAACACGACATCTATTCTTTTTAATTTAGAAAAATGTCCTTCCTTGATTGCTTTTGTCAATTTTGTTCTGAAGTTAGCTTATGTGAAACCACTGTTGAACAACTTTGAACTGCAGAACTACTTAAATATTACTATAGATCTTATACAATGGAAAAACCTCATAAAACTTCATCCTAAAAAAAATTGAAAACAAACAAAAGAATCACCATAACTCATAAAACTAGATAGCGTAGTCAAAAACTCAAAGACACCATTGAATCAAGTTTTGACAAAAACCTCAAAAACGCCATATATTCCCATGTCTAGAGTAGAAACTACTAGTTACCACCCTCTCACGATACCGGCAAAACTACCGGACACCGGAGAGGGAGGAAGCACAAAGCACGTTTTTCTCTCTCCCTTTGACGGCTAGAGTTTTTAGTAGCAAACTATGTGTTCATGTAATAAATATGAATCATCATGACTATGTTTAATAATTTTATTTAAAATAAAATTTGTATTATCCTTCCTATTATAAATGTTAAATTTGAATAATATTATAACTTATAGATGTTTTGGGAAAAAAAATTATGAGAAAATTACACAATCTGCCATTTCTTTTGCAATTTCTTTCAATAAATGCCAAAATTATTGGGGTATATGCAATTGCACAAATTGCACTGTTTACTCTTGAATTTGACACATTTACCCCTGAAAGCTACCAGGGGTAAATGTAATTACGCTAACGAGTGACTGCTACCATTTGTTTTCTCTCATTCTCTCCCTTCTCTTCTCTCTCTCTTTTTCTCTTTAATGCTTTAATGGTGATAAAGAAGAAGCTTTCTCATTAATGGTGATGGAGATGGAGATGAAGAAGAAGAAGGACAATACAACGGAGACGGAGATTGTGCGTTGGACAAGATGATGTCGGAAAACAGTGACAGTGGACAAAATCGTGATAGACAACACGGCGGCGGTAGACAAAATCACGTCAGAGACAGCGGCGGTGGACAATATCAAGTCGGAGACAGCGGCGGTGGACAAGATGACGTCGGAGACAACGGCGACGAACAAGATGGTGACGGAGACAACGACGGTGGACAAGATGGCGACGAAAATGAAGGCGGTGGACAAGACGGAGACATCGATTGTCAACAGTGCGGTGGTGGACAACATACAGTGATGGACAATAAATAAATTATGATTTCTTGTATAAGTTTATTTTCTTTGTGTTCTTTCACGACAACCGATAAACAACGGTTAATTACTTGGTAATAAAGAGGTGAGAGAGAGAGTTAGTTATTTATTTTAACTGTCAATCAAATGTCAGATAAAGAGACAAGTTGTGTTTCGTGGGCAATTGTGTCTTTTCGTGTCACCATTATGGCATTTTCATATAGATTTTAAAAACATTGCAAATTTTAAAAGTTTTTTGGGAAAAATGGTAATTACAACAATTTTCTATAAAATTAGTGGGGTCAATTTGTAAATTTCATAAATAAAATATATTATTAGTAATTAATAATATAGAAAAAATATTTTTTGGAATATTTTTTTTGAATGGAAAATGAAATAATACATTGGAGAAAAACTCAACTTCATTTTAGAGTTACTCCATTTTTAAATAGAAAATAGAATAATAAGTTGGAGATTAGACGCCATAATTTGTTCTACAAATATACATGTTCTTTTTGGGAGGCCAAAAATAAACCCTAGTCCTAAATGAAGATGATGATGATGATGATTTCCATTTTAAGGTGTTGAAAATTTTCATAAATCGCGAACCCGATGCTTTATGTTTTGGTTATAGGACATCTATTGGTGTCTTATTTGAATGTTTGTAATATCTTCATACCAGTTTTCTGTTTAATACAATTCCAGCGTTAAAAAATTAAAAGGAAGATGATGAAATGTTCTGAAAATTTCAGATTGTACTTTTGATATTACAAATTCTAACTAGTTTGTCAAGTTAATTTTACTTAAATTAATAGCCCTCTAAAATGAAAATGAAAATGAAATCGGGACCGATCTTATTAATTGTAGATGTCAATTATGAAATAAGCAAAATGTAGGAGATGTTGACCGTTGGATCTGAAGAGGTGACTAATCCGACGTCCCAAGTTATATTAATTCTCTCTTCTGGCAAACGACGTCGTGGTGGGTCCCACTGATTTTCGGTAGCGCAGGTTTTTTCAAAATCTCTCGTTTCGTCACCTTCGAGCCAAACCAATGGCAACAAAAAAAAGATCGGACAAAAAAATTCCCAAAATAAAAATAAAAATGTCCCAGAGAAAATAGGAGAAGAGAAAAAAAAAACCCAAATCTGCGTGTAGGGAGAGAGAGCTCGTGCTCGAGATTTTGATTTTGTTCTTCGTCTCTTTCAATTTTCGACATTCACATTGTTCGTAGATCTGGAAAAAAAACAAAAGCAATTGCGATTGCGATTTACGCGTTTTGGTTCTGTGATTTTGACATCAAGATTCGATTGTTTCGTTCGAGTTCGCGACGAGCAAGTAATTCGATTCGGATCCATACGGATCTCATTTTTAATCGACATTTTGAAAACTCAGTCGCCATTGTTTGGTGGATCTGAAGAAGAAGAAGAGACATTGTTGTTTTTTTTGTTATAATTTCTTCTAGGATTTAAGAGATGGATCCAATTTCTGCGGTTAGCGAAGAGCTGGCTGAGATCGAAGGACAAATCAATGACCTTTTCCGTGCTTTATCGTAAGAATAGCTTTTTCTCCAATTTGTGATCTGGGTTTTTTTTTTTTATGATGTTGTGTATTGGCAGAAATGGATTCCAGAAGCTGGAGAAGATTAAAGACGCTAGTAGGCAAAGTAGGCAGCTTGAAGAACTCACTGACAAAATGCGTGACTGTAAAAGGTAACAATTAATCCTTTACTTCATTGTAATGTCTGGTTTTGGTGATTTTGATGATGCATTCTTTGTCACAGCCTTATTAAAGATTTTGATAAGGAAGTTAAAAGCTTGGAAACCGTAAACGATGCTAATACTAACCGGATGTTGAACGATAGACGACAATCTATGGTATGCTTAGTTGAACATTTAGTGATGTATGTTCAATAAGTTTCTTAATGTTTGGTGATGTTGTGTTTTGTGCAGGTTAAGGAACTAAATTCCTATGTTGCTCTTAAGAAAAAGTATGTGACACTTTTCTATTTGTTGTTGATTGTTATCATGTTTATGGTGATTAATGAAGATGGTCTGTACAGATACTCATCAAACCTAGCAAGTAATAACAAGAGAGTAGATCTTTTCGATGGACCCGCTGAAGACCACATGGAAGAGAATGTCTTACTAGCTTCAAGTAAGGCTTTTAAATCTATAGTCTTTAAAATGTTCTTGCTTTATTGCACATTTTTGGATCTAGTCCTTCGTTATATGAATGTACACCTAATAGTACTTAATCACTCCAGACATGTCCAATCAAGAACTTATGCATAAAGGAAACTCAATGATGGATGACACAGATCAAGCCATTGAAAGGGGGAAAAAGGTCAGTACTGTTGTTCTCTTCGTTTTCAGTCACGTTGCTGCGAAACTGGACTATGTTTCATCTGATAACTTCTGTCCATTTTCCCATCGTAACGGAAGCTAATTTCCAATGCATTTTTGTGCCTTTGACAATAGATTGTTCAAGAGACTATAAATGTGGGAACAGATACTTCAGCAGCTCTCAAGGCTCAGGTTTGTAGTTAGGCCACACTCTTTTGTTTCCAAACAATCAGTTCTTCTGTATGAATCTCATTTCTTCTTTGCAACATTCCTTGTTATGAGAACTAAAATAGTATTTACCTTTTCAATGTTTAGACCGAGCAAATGAGTAGAGTTGTCAATGAACTTGATTCTATTCATTTCTCACTCAAGAAGGCCTCCAAGCTGGTCAAGGAAATCGGTAGACAGGTCAGTCGCCAAAATCTCCTTATTTCCTCTTTGTACCATTTGATTATCTGCAGTTATCTCTTGTTCTCTTACGTACTTTTTCTGCCTTTCTTCTCCCAGGTTGCCACGGACAAATGTATTATGGCATTTCTTTTTCTTATCGTGATTGGTGTCATAGCAATCATCATTGTCAAGGTATCTCTCAACTCCTTTCTTGTGATACAGACACTTGGATACTTGTTTGAGTACTTAGATTTCTCTGTTCATGATTATTAGTTTTTCATTGTCTTCCACAAATTATCGTTAGCGGACACTTTTCTGGGAATCGTCTTCATTATCTTTCCTTCCATATGCTATTTGCGCGGTTATTGTACTCACATTATCATACGCTCTTAACTTTTACTTATTGCTCTTTTGCATAGATTGTGAACCCAAACAACAAAGACATCCGAGGCTTACCAGGCGTAGGCCTAGCTCCACCAGCGATGAATAGACGTTTACTCTGGAACCATTACTGAAAAAGAAATATCATTTCATGCCATTCAAAATACTGGTACGTTGCGCATTTTTCGTTTGGTCCTTCCCCTAAGTCCATGTTGCTGTAGATGAAACCGCCAAACATGAGAAATTAACCGGTTTTGTAATTCCCATGGCTCTTTGCTGCTGCGCATTTGAGAAGTTGCAGGAATTAATCAACTTCCCTTTTCGTTACAATCCCAGTATCAAAACCATCTTTTTGTTCATGTGTTTGTATTATGATGACTCTTTTTGTGTTATATATACCATATGTACGTGTATTATTAAAACGTCGTCTCTGTTTAACAATTACTTGTTCCTCTGTTTCACTGGTTTATGTTGAAAGTTGAAACTCTGTATTATTAAAACCTATTTATAGGGAATTAGCAATGATTACCCTAGTCCGCCTGAAACTAGGGACCAGCTAATTCGTTTATGGGTCGATTATTGCGGTCTTTAACTGAATGTTTAAAATATGTAACAAGGGTAAAGACGTTAAAAATAAATAAAAATATGTAAGTTCAATCGAATTTTCGACAGCTTATAATCGATAATTGTTAATTAGAAGAAGAAAAAAAGGAATAAAACATAGCCCCTCAAAGTCATTGCCCCTCTTCCAAGTAGCATCGTTTAAACCTACTTCCCCGTTGCTTCAAACCAACATGGTTAAGCTTGACATGTGGGCGGTTCCTCTATCATCTTCTTATTAGTCGGGATTGGTTCTTGGGATTGAGTTAGCACCAAAACAGCATGGCCATGACCAGACCTCTTTCTTGGCCGGATTTATGGATTAGTTAGTGGGTCATGACCAGACCTCTTTCTTGGCCGGATTTATGGATTGACATGTGTTAGACTCTAATACAATGTTAAGTTTCATAGGCTTCCAACTCATAATCAATCGGCAATTAGTGGATTAGCCCTAATCCTTTATATTAGTTACTTTTTTATTCATTTTCCGATGTGGGACAATATCACTTAACACAATTTCTTCACGCTCATGCATGAACATTTGTAGCGTGGGTAATTGTGGGAACAACATCCACGGATGTCCCAACGATCGGTGGCTCTGATACCATATTAAATTAAGGTTTTATCATGGACTTCCAACTCAAAACCAATTAGCAATTAGTGGATTGGTCCTAACCCTTTATATATTAGTTAATTATTTATCCAACTTTTGATGCATTATCACATAACACATCTCTTCTAACAGATCAGAAGACCTTTGTCGGAATATCTTGGCGTTAACATCGAGCCTTATCACTTACGGTATGAAAGGATGTAGACGAAGCATCTCGGCACATCATGCTGAGTTTGACGGTCTACGTTGGACGATAGAGTGCATGAACGGGACAAGACTATCCACAGTGAGGATTTAGACGAATTGTGCAATTCTAATTTACAGGGCTCCGCATCCGCTAGATTGGTCATATTTCATTATGGAGTTTGACTCGTAAAACACCACTTTGTATCTTTTAGTTTAGTTCATATCCCACGGGGTGGCAATGTATGTGCCGACTCCCTTGCAAAAGGAGTTCGAGCACGGGGTAATATATTTTCCCATGTAAGTCAGATATTTTTTGTTCAGGGTTGCTCGCGAGGAAAGCTGTCCGAACGCTAGCACTTGATTTAATATATGGTTATTGTTGATAAAAAAAAATTATTATTCGAGCGGATCCTTTCTTTTTTCCTCACACATTGCAAGATCGGTTAAAAGACATCAATATGGGTTTTGATCTTTTAATTTGGGCTCTCGTAGTCCTTCGACATAATCCGCGTACTTTATTCTCAAAGCTTTGATTTGATTCGGTCCTGGGTTGGATCATGGTAACGTGTGTTGAATCCAGTACAACCACCATCTCTCTTAAATCCTTTTCTTTTCCGACAATGACTGTTTCCTTGCGATACAATGGGCCAGTTTACCAAAGCTGAAGCCCATGAAGATTCAGAAAGGGATAAATTATAGTTCAACGGTCATCGATTCAAAACCAGAAAAAGACAAAGAAGGTGATACATAGCAAAAGGAGAAGAGTACTGCACTCCTAGGTTCCCTTTCTAAAACCGATTTAGATGACTGACATGTGTCAGAAGATTAGCTATGGTTATGCAAAACCCTAAAGTATGTATTTGGGTATAATTATTGATGCTAAACTAGGGCTAGGATTTTTACCCGGATCCGAACATCCGACCCGATACCGAATCGATATTATCCGAACCAAATCCGAACCAATTTTTTAAAAATACCAGATGGATCATATATGTCTGGAACCGAAAACCGAAACCGAACCAGTACCGAACCGAAAACCGAATGGATACCCGAAATATCCGACACATAAATTATTTTGTAAACATTTTGGTTTTAGGTTGGATATGTAGGATAAAATGGGTAAATTTTACAATTTTGTTTCTGTTAGTTTTAAGATTTTTTCAGTTAGTTTAATAAAAAAACCAATTTATGTGAATTGTTTCATTTTTTATTTAAAAAATTATATAAATTTCGAATATATTGGACATTTTCGGATATTTTTTATAGTTTGAGTAAAACATATACGAAACCGAACCGAACCGAATAAATACCAAAATTTTTCGGGTTATTAATTTTAAAACCGAACCAATCTGAACTCGAAAATACCGAACCGAATATGTTTTGGTTCTTCAATGGGTATAAAACCCTTACATCCGATTACCCGAAACCCGTTGGATATGACCCGAACCCGAACCAATTACCCGAATTCCCAGGCCTATGCTAAACAATCTTGTACCTTTAAGCTGAAATGATTCAATATAGAGTATTATTCAGATTCAAAATAGGCATTTGCCATTATTTTCATTTTTCCTATATATGTCCCCGACTTGGTACGAGGCCAAATCCAAAAATTCTCAATGCTGCTTAGGATACATAAAAAATATAAGCCTTGTATCTTCCGCCAAAAAAAACTTATCAAGCCTCCATTTCCATCAATAAGACTCGATACTGTGAGGTTGAGGTCCATATTCAACTCTTTGCTTGTCGGCCCTTTTGCAAGCAACACTTGATTAAAAATTCCTAGATCCTGAAATCCCAATCCTCGATGCTTCTTGGATACATGTTTTGGACTAAGAGACCCCAAAAAAATTATTTTGCCTTTACACGAGTTCTACCAAAATTATGTTATTGCACCCCCAATATTCGGTTTCTTTAACAAAAATGTTCGGTTTAGTGGAAAGAATTTGTAGAATACTTAAAAATGTTTACTATTTTATTCCATTAGATCTAATATAGGAATAATTACTCTACAAGACACTTTTTTGACAACTTATTTCACTACAACGTACTTTCTACGGCAGGTATACTTTTCCTTCCTTATTTTTTCTAAATCCGAAAACAGTCCTCCCCTCACTTAGACCATCTCCAAGCCTACACCAAATCCTACACCAAATCCCATTTTGGTGTAAAATCTTCTTCAACCCAGCACCAAATCCTACACCAAAATGGTGTAACACCTAACACCAAATTTGATGTAAAATTTGGTGTTACACCATTTTGGTGTAAAAGTTTTTTATTTATAAATTGTTCATTCAAATTATAAATAATTTCAAATTTAATGAGAAACATATATAAATGATGACAATTAAACCCAAATCTAATATGTTTATAATGATTAAACCAAAATCTATTATACATACATTTATTTTATATGATGTATTATATTTTTCTTTTCATATTTAATGTTACACTTAAATGATTTTATAATTAATCAAACTAAAAAAAGTATATGGGTTAATATGTAAATTTGTAAAAGAATAAATTTAGAATATTCTTTTTCGTGTAGAAAATGGTGTAATACACTGGAGTAAAACCCAATACCATTTTGGTGTTACACCATTTTAGTGTAAAATATGGTGTAATACATTGGAGATGCTCTTACAACCGACAACTATCTCCTCCTCTCTTCTCCCTCCTATTAATCTCTTCGTCTTCGTCTCCAGCGAAGAGAAACCACCTTCTCTCTTCCCTCTCCTCTCTCCGTCGATTCGCCTCCAGCGCCTCCCTTTACCGTCAACATCTCCGCCAACAATGACAAAAGGATTCCAGAATATCTCCAGCGCCTCTTGTGAGTCCTGAATCTGGATCGATTCGGATCACACCAAAATATAAAGAATCGGGAACGAGATTACTATCGGAGCAAGGTCGCTAGATGAGATTCGTTCACCGGAAAAGTAACTATATGGTCGGAACGCTAGTTGCGAGATAAAAAGTAACGTAAAAATGACTAAGTAAAAAGAAAACGTTTTATTGCGTAATGTGTGCTAGAGAGTTCAGAATCCCCTTCTCTCTAGACACGTTGTGTTTATATATTCATTACAAGTTGCGAGAATCTCGCTATACATTCATCATCTTCTTCAATACTCATCACTCTCTTTGACTTAGACGTTACAAGACGTTACAATGTTTAAATTTGACAACTATCTCGTGGACCTCGCAACTAGTGGACCTCGCATCTTGTGGACTTCGCTATTCTGCAGAAGAGCCCACTTTCACCAAGTTTTAGGCCCATTTCCACGGTTTACTTAACCAAACCGTGCTATATCCGAGTTAATGCAAATTGAGCATGTTCCACGGTCGTATCATGATTTTCCGGTAGGCCGTGATCCGGGTTCCCGGGTCAGATTTCCTTCGTGCGAGATCCGATGCCAACAGTTTGCCCTCCAAGTCTTTCAAGCGAGTACTTTTCTTAAACGGAACTTGGAAGACTTAAATTTAGCCTATAATCGCGTGATGCGACGTTCTTTCTTTTTTAGGAAAGTAGATATTATGAAGTTGTTGACATGGTAACCAGCAAGATGCGATATAAATTTATAATATCGCTCCTTAACATCGGGGATTCAGACTTGCGTCAATAATTTTCATTTTTGGAAAACTTCGATATTTTTGGACTCCATTCCGCAATGCGAGATCTCAGCGGATATTTTTTTTTTTTTTTTTTTTTATTATTATTATTATTTTTTTTTTTTGCAATCGAAACCGCTCTTTCCTTATTTCGAATTTTCGAAAAACTTGCGTTGCACGGTCTCCAAAGAGATATTTTTCAAGGAAGAGTGTATAAATGAGTGATGAAAAGTCATGTCTCATTATTTTTCTCCAACCACACTCTCTTCTCCCAAGGTACTTTTTTTTTCTCTCTTCTTCTTCTCTTTTGGCCGTGACTCTCTCTTCTCATATTTTTTTTTTTTTTTTTTTTGCTTTCTCTTTTTATTTTTTTTTTTGTTGGTGCTTGTTCTTGATGGATTATGAACTTGTAGAATGACTTTGATCCAATATGGGCATACGTATTCTCCATTTCCTTGTTTGTTACATGCTTCTCATAGATCTAGCACTAATTCTAGCTTGATTTTCTTAGGTGTTCTTGAGTTTTTTTTTAATTATTTTTGGGTGATTGGGTCTTAGATCCATGTTTTCTTTTTGTTTGAGTCTTTGATTTGATTTCACCAAATCAGATTCGGATTCTCCTTTTTTTTTTGTCCCACTTCCTGGTTCCTTGATTCTGTGTGGGTACTTGTTCTCGTAAGTTCCCAAATTGTTTCCCGAGATGGCGAGTTCCGCCTTGGAGTTCTTCGGGCCACATCCGCCTAGTCGTATGAAAGATGAAGACTTAGTTTCTCTTCGCGCGGAATGCGGTATTTCAAACGAGATTGAGTTAATTCTTCCCGCATCCGGCGAATCTCCGGAACTAGTTAGACCCGGGTTTTGTTGCGGATATGAAGTGTACTTCAAAGAATGCGGGCTTAGTTTTCCGATCCCCGAAATCCTCCTTCATGTAGCCCATGAACTCGGAGTTGCTCTCCCTCAACTATGTCCGAATTTTATCCGGGAAGTCATCGTAATGCAAACTCTAGCCGAAGAAATTGGGTTGCCGCTTGACATTCCTATATTGGCCCGAGTTTGCATGATCCGATCGAGTGGTGGGCGAAGAGGCAATTTCTTCGTCGCTATAAAAGAAGAACGTCGCGTCTTAACCGATCGTCCTCCTAAGGATGAACAATGGAACAAACGATACTTTTTCTTCTCCGTTAATCAGTTTTCATGTGGGATTCTATCTTCCTTGGTTAACACGAGTTGGTGTTCCAAGATTGGTACAACTAGGAATTTTGTATTTTTAGCGTATACATGGTTTTTGAATTGTGTTTGTTTGTTTGTCTTTGCCTTGCTCACATTGCGGGATGAGTACTAATTTTTCCTCGTTGATTGTGGTTTCTTTTCAGTGCCTTTACCGAAAGCTCCGGATACAAACGAGATCGATTGTTATTTGGATTTCCAACGTCAAGGGGACACGTCTTGGCCTTCATTCACTCGAACTCGAATCACCGAATCCGCAGCACGGCTTCGAGCATTCGGACCGTATAACCCGAACTTCCAAGGTTAGTGTTCTATACATTAGCTTGCTTATTGTTGTTAGCAATAATACTTCTAGTATCCACGTTGCGAGGTATATATTTTTATGTCGGATGTCGCTTTCTTTTATATCGAATCTCTCCTGATTTCCATGTTGCGAGATAAGATGCATTATCGAGATCATTTTTTTTTTACAGATTATCCATCCCGGAAAGAAAGAAAGATGTCGATGAGCTACCGCGCGCAACGCAAAGCCAACAAGGCACAGAGAAAATCTACGGTTCCAGCTCTTGGAAGGACCTCGGAAGTCGCTGCTGCTGTGGAGGAGAATAACCCTGTCATCTCGGTGACTTCGAAGTCACCCGAAAGAGCTAACTCTCCAGCCTTAGCCCGAGATGGTGTAGTCTCGGATTTACCGGTGGTTTCTTCTGGACTTGCCCGAGCTGCTGGAAGTCTCCGCACTCGGGTGTCGGACTCAATTGTTCCACGTCGGTCTGGTGACAGTAGTACTAGTCGGCGTTCTCTTCCTGTCAATGACGGCAAGAGGAAAACTCCTGACAGTACTTCTCGATCCCGCGGTGGGTCAAAGAAATTGAGGTACTATTGGGATTTTGAGTATAACTCTAATCTTTTGATTACCGAGGATCCTAGTTCCGCGGCTCACTTGTTTAGACACTTCAGGAAACCGGGATGCGCGCTTCCTCCATTATCCCAGTTTATTCCTGAGGATCGTGATAACTTTGAGAAATTCTCTTATGCCACTTCCCAGGTTCCTAGTTACACATTTTTTTTTACTCACGATCCTTCTTATACTTAGATTTTTGACTTAGTTTTTTTTTTTTTTTTTTGCAGCTTCTTGCAGCTTTCAACGAGACCGTCTCCTCGTACCAAGAACGTCTCAGGGCCTCAAACTGCTCAATCGAACTAAAGGAGGCTCAAGACACCATTGCTTCTCTTAACTCCGAGCTAGCGAGTTTACGCGATGCGAGAGCCGTGGAAACCGAAGCGATTCTTCTTAGTGACGAGCGCCAAATTCGAGTTCAGACGTTAGAGCGTAAACTCGAGGTAACGTCAAACGAGCGAAATGAGTACTTGGAGAAACTCAATTTCGCTAGGACCGCCAATGAATCAATGATTGAGAAGGAGAAAGAGGCTAATGCTCAACTTGCTAAATTAGAGGACAAGATCAAGGTACTTAATGAGACTCGGGAATCGGATATGCAAGGTGTTGTGCGCGATGCGAGGAAGGGTGTGGCTGCGAAGCTCAAAGGAGCTATTGAGCTTGTGAAAGCGCATCTAGAAGCTAAGGATGCGGTTCGTGAGCCTCTGGTTAAGGCTTCCGAGACGAGTGCAAATTTCGAGATGCTCGAAGATATAATCAAAGGTGAAATCACGGACTACAACGCGGAACTAGAAACGGTCGCCCTGGATAAGGTTAAAAACTTTATATACTCTGCTTATGGTATAGAAACTTATTTTTTTATACCCGTGGTCCTAATTGTTGATTTCACTTTTGTAGGCTAAGTATGCCAAGGAACTTAACGAGGCTGAGGTAAGAGTTCCTCCACTCGACCTGTCTCATATGGCGCATCTTGCCTCCGACCTCTCACCTGAGGTTGTCACCACCTCGGAACCCGTTGCACCCATTTACGAGTTCGGCACTAATGCAGGTACCCTTCTAGGCGAGATGCGCGTTGAGTCTCCACTGGACGGCGAGGGTGCTTGATCCGTCATTTCTTAAATAAAACTTGGTGGATGTTATGTTTCCCACCTTTATCTTTATCTTTTATCGTTTTAAGACTTGTTGGATGCTATGTCTCCAACCTCTTTTATGCTTTAAGACTTCCGTTTGTTAAGACTTGGTGGGTGTTATGTTCCCCACATCTCTTTTCGGCATTTTCCTATATTAATCACTCGGTGTACGAGTTTATAATATCAACATGCCTTTTGTCTTTATCTTGCTCCATTAATCCTTTTTGTCTTATGTCGTTATCCCCCCAATTCTTCAAACAAAAAAGTTTCTTTTTGTGTGGAGAATTATTGTTACGACTGCGAGTTTCGAGGTTAACGAGTTGATAATTTGTTTGTTATGTTTTCTATTTGCGAGATGAACTCAGTGAATACACCAAGCTCAGTGCAATCCATATCTTTTCGAGATGAACTCGGTTAAGCTCGTAGCTTTTCATTTTTGCGAGTTGATCTCAGTGAATACACCGAGCTCAGAGCTTCTTGCGCTTTTCGAGATGGGCTCGGTAAAAACTCGTAGCTTGTGAAGGTGAACTTAAAAATCTATTCAAGTTCAGAGCTCATAGCGCATTACGAGATGGACTCGGTAAAAATGTTGCATTAGAGGGACCCGGATTTGGTTTCATAACGCTAAAAATTTGTTTGTAAATATTTATTATATTTTTTTTTTTTTGGTGATTGAACCCACATTGCGAGCTGCCTACGTACCCATGTTGGGATCAAGTCTAAACGTAGTTCAATTTTTTTTTTTAGAAGTAATATTTTTTAAAATGCTTCGCGTTCCATGATCGCGGAATTGGCACTTGTTCCATGGTTTCCAAACCGTAAACTCCATGTCGGATGACTTTAGTGACACGATACGGACCTTCCCAATTCGCACCAAGTTTACCAGCTCCGTACTCCGCCGTGTTTTGGTGGACTCGTCGCAAGACCAGTTCTCCTATGGTGAACCTCCTTTGTTTTATCTTGGAGTTGTAATAACGCGCTGTTGCATGCTGATAATTCTGCATTCGGATCAGTGCTTGATCACGTCGTTCGTTGATCACATCCAAGTTATCTTGGAGCATTCTATCATTTTCCGTCTCATTTTGAGGGCAGGCATTGCGTCTTAGGCTGGGCACCACTGCTTCAGCCGGCACCACAGCTTCCATCCCGTAAACGAGCGAAAAAGGCGTCTCCTTAGTCCCCTTTCCCGGAGTTGTACGACATGCCCACAACACTCCCTGTAACTCGTCAGCCCATCCTCCTTTATGTGCCCCCAATCTCTTTTTGAACTTATTGAGAACTGATTTGTTTGCAGCTTCTGCGTGTCCGTTTCCTTGAGGATAACGGGGCGTCGACTTGCTAAGACGAATTTTCCAAGTCTCGCAAAATCCTTCAAACTATTTTGAGATAAACTGAGATCCATTATCAGCCACTATCTCGTATGGCAAACCATGACGACACACGATATTTCGCCATACGAATCTTTGGACAACCGTTGCTGTCACATTCTTGTAAGCCCCTGCTTCTATCCATTTAGAAAAATAATCAGTTAAGACCAACAAATATTTCACGTTTCCGGTAGAGGGGTGGAGAGGTCCCACGACATCCATGGACCACCTCATGAATGGATATGGAGCCGAGATCGATGATAGCTTTTCAGAAGGTTGGTGGATTAGTGGAGCATGCCTTTGACATCGTTCACACTTTTGTGAATATTTCTCGCAATCCGCCACCAAGGACGGCCAGAAATATCCTTGTCGTTTTACCTTGAACGCGAAGGCCCGTCCTGCGGAATGACTTCCACATAGTCCTTCATGAACTTCTCTTATAACCGTATCAATATCATCCCCAGCTACACAAGTTAGATAAGGTCCTGATACGCTACGTTTATATAGAGAGTCTTGGATGACACAGAATCTCGCACTAATTACTTTTAGTTTTCTTGCTTCCCATTTGTTTTCGGGAGCTTGCCCAGTTAAAATGTACTCCATAATCGGGATTCGCCAATCAGGTATGTCGTCAACATCCAGATGCATGATGTCCTCTTTTTCCGAGCTAACCGGTTTTCCAAGAATGATTGGTTCTGATTCTGGTTCTAACTCGTCTGTTTCCTCGTCGTCGTCTACCTTTTCCCGCGCATTGCTTTCCAAGGTTATATCCTTCAACTGATTTCTTGATTCTGAAGACGACTCTTCTTGAGACGGGTTATCAGTCTTGTTATTCAGATTTTTCTTGTTATTTTCTATTGCCGGTACGGAACTTAACCCGGTAGGGTCCTCCTCGGGGCTTAGTTCATGCAGATTGTCGGGTATGACGATCTTGTCGCCCTTTTGCGGATCGGCGGCCTTGTTATCTTCGTCAATTGGGTTAGAATTCAACTTGGATAATTCGTCATGCGAGATGCTACTTTGAGAAGAATCAATATGACCGTCCAGTTCCTTATTACGCAGACTCGCCTTTCTAACTTTTCTCTTTTCTGGAGGTATGCTAACCTCCACATCTTCGGAAAAATTTGCCTTTCTTTTCATTGCTCGTGTAGTGACAGCAAGTATCCCTAAAACATGCTTTATACTTGGTTCCTCGATACTCTCGACAGGTATAACCCGTCGAACTAGCGGGTTTGACGTAGACGCCAAAGTAGCTAAGGCATCAGCCGAAGTATTCTCGCCTCTCGGAATTCGGGTAATTTCAAAATAGACGAATTGTGTTGCTAGTTGCTGAACAATGTGCAGGTATGCCTCCATACGTTCGTCTTTGGCTTCATACTCCCCGCTAAATTGGTTCGCGACCAATTGTGAGTCGGTATATGCATAGAGTTTTTGGACTCCTATTCCAAGTGCCAACCTCATACCAGCAATGAGTGCCTCGTACTCGGCTTCGTTATTCGATGCGTTAAATACCAACCTAAAAGATTGCTCGAGGGCTTCTCCGGTTGGAGAGATTAAGCGAATCCCAATCCCGGATCCTTGTTTCGACGAGGAACCGTCTACATAAAGTGCCCATTTAGCTTCCATAGTAAAATTTTCCACATTCGCTGTTGTAAGTTCTATCAGGAAATCTGCAAGAACTTGAGACTTCGCGCTTGTCTTTATACGATATTCAATATCGTACTCACTTAGCTCGATTGCCCATTTCACCAAGCGGCCTAATTGACTCGGACTATGCAAAATGGTTCGCAAGGGTTGGTTGGTCATCACGATGATCGAATGTGATTGGAAATAAGGGCGAAGCTTACGGGCTGACATTACTACAGCAAGAGCTAGCTTCTCGATCACAGGATACCGAGTCTCTGGATCGGTAAAGCTTTTACTCACATAGAAAATGGGTTTTTGTTCGCCCATATCTTCACGAACTAGAACTCCACTTACCGCCCATGTAGACACTGCGATATACAGGAACAAAGGCTCTCCTGGTACGGGTTTTGACAGGATGGGCGGAGATGCTTAGTATTGCTTTAGCTGTATAAAGGCTGCCTCGCACTTTTCATCCCAACAAAATTTCTTATTTCCCTTAAGTATTTGGAAAAACGGAAGACATTTATCGGTTGACCGTGAAATAAAACGGTTTAAAGCAGCAATTCGTCCCGTTAACCTCTGCACCTCCCGAGTTGACGTGGGGGATTGCATAGTTAATAGTGCTTTAATTTGATTGGGATTTGCTTCAATACCCCTTTTTGTCACCAAGTACCCAAGAAATTCCCCGGAATTCACAGCAAAAGTACACTTGGTCGGGTTTAACTTCATCCCATATAGGTTAAGAATTCAAAAGCAATCCTTTAAGTGGGCAACATGATCTTGAGCCGCCATTGATTTGACCAGCATGTCGTCAATGTAGACTTCCATCGTCTTTCCAAGTTGTTCCGAGAACATTTTGTTTACTAATCTTTGATATGTGGCTCCCGCGTTTTTCAATCCAAAAGGCATAACTTCGTAGCAGTAGATTCCACGATCCGTAATAAATGACGTTTTTTCTTGGTCATCAGGGTTCATTCGGATTTGGTTATACCCGGAAAATGCATCCATGAAAGATAAAAGTTCATTTCCTGCCGTTGCTTCAACGAGGCGATCAATATGCGGGAGTGGAAAACTATCTTTTGGGCATGCTTTGTTTAAGTCCGTAAAATCAACGCAAACTCTCCACTTCCCATTTTTCTTTTTAACCACCACTGGATTAGCTAACCAATCTGGATACTTAACTTCCCGAATTGAGCCATTTTTTAATAACCTATCGACCTCGTCATTTACGGCTTGAGATTTTTCAGGTCCCATCTTGCGTCTTTTCTGTTTCACTGGTTTAACAGTTGGGTCAATGCTTAGTTCATGCGAGATGACATCTATCCCAATACCAGGCATGTCTTCAGTCGACCAAGCAAAACACTTTTTGTTTTCACTTAGTAAGGCAATCAACGCTTGCTTTATCATTGTCTATGCAGACTTGCACAACTCGATCATTGGTCGAGCTAGTTATTGGCGGTGGTTGCTCTTGAGCAAGTAACCTCGGGTCCTGAATGGCTTCGGATTTTAATTTTTCACCTCGTGAATCTAGTGAACTAGGTTTGGTACTTAATTTATTTAAATTTTCTGGGTCTCCTAGCTGATTCAAGGACCTGGGACAGGCGGGTTTAGCTATCCATGATGAACTTCCCCGATGCTTTAATTGCTATTGTAACTTGAGTTTATATCCGTTCATGTAGCATATGCGTGAATCCTTTTGACTACCATGAACCACTCCAACGCCACCCGGTGTTGGGAACTTAACGCATTGGTGATATGTTGATGGAACGGCTTTCATAGAATGTATCCATGGTGTACCAAGGATTACGTTATAAGTGGCAGGTCGATCTACAACAGTAAAATCGACTAACTTAAGCACTCCGGCTGCCATTACTGGAAGCCGAATTGTTCCTACGGACATCTCGGTTACCCCGTTAAAACCAGTTAATGGGGTTGGGACTCCTTCAACTTTTGATTTACTTATTCCCATTCGAATTAGGGTATCGAGGAAAATTAAATCAACGGAACTTCCAGTATCGACAAGGATACGGGAGACCTCGCAATTTGCGCCGATGTCAAGTTTAATGACTAAAGCGTCATCATGTGGTTGGTTGAGCCCAACTGTATCTTTTTCGGAAAATGAAATTTCCATCTCGGGGCCAGGCGCAAATCGTGTCTGGTTAAATTCTGCTCTTCGTTGGTGATTCTTGATGGACGTTACAGTATCGCGACAAAACTTTGATCCGCCCATAATAACACCAATTTTTATCTTTTGAGTCGGTTTCGGCGAATTCGTCTTTTCCTGTGATCTTTCCCTCTTCCCAGAAAGGGTATCGTCGCAGTTATCCTGATTGTCATTAATCAATTCTTGCTTGAGCTTTTCTATATCGAGCCCAGCATTAGTGAGTTTCCCAGATGCGAATTTCTCGGCGAGAAATTTTTTCAGTTTAAAACAATCTTGCGTGGCGTGTCCTTTACATCTATGGATCTCGCAATACGCATTTTCGTTGCGGCCCATAACCCTCGATCCAGATCCATATGACCTTTTCTCGAAGTCACGAGTTAGTGCATATGCGTGAGATCCGCCACCATAACTTCGTGAATCCCTGTTGTCTCTTTTTCAAATTTCTTGGGACTCGCCGATGTTTCTTGGATCGCTTTATGAGTTTTGAATTTTTTTGCTAGGACAGCTTTCTCTTCTTCTGCATCGATCCAATTGGTAGACCGGTGAAGAGCATCCTCGATCGTCTCCACTTTGTGAATTGCGAGATCAAAACGAAATGGCGAATCATGCCACAAACCTTGCCTCAAAGCCTGTAACGCGGTGGAATCATCGATACCAGTTATTCTTGATTTCACCATCTTAAATCGTTCAATGAAGCTACGTAATGGTTCAGTCGCCCCTTGAGACAAATTCCAAAGGTCTGCCGTTGACGTTCCCTTATTCATAAAGATAGAATAATTCTTTAGGAATGCCGTCGATAACTGATTAAAATTGTCGATTGTTCCCTCTTCTATTCGTGAAAACCATTCTAAGGCAGAGCCTTCAAGGTTTTCTGCGAACAAACGACAAAACCCGATGTCTTTTTCTTCATCATGAAAATGCGCTCGCGCTGCTGCAATACGAAAAGCGGTCATAAAGGCCTTTGGGTCTGAAGTCCCATCATAGGTAGGAAGCCTTAGCTTTCCTGTATCCCGAATTCGAGAATTTGCAATTCTTGGTGAGAACGGGGTTCTCTCCGTTTCTTCAATAACGCGGACAATTTCTGGAGCGGCACTAGCTACTCTATGAACCTTGGATGTCACTGCCAACAGTTCCGCGTTAGTTCTTGCAAGATCTCGGCGAAGAATCTCGAACTCTAATCCTCCTTGTCCGATAGGTATGTCCTTAGACGAGCTACGACGTCTTTCCGAATGCGGAGTGGGGATACCATTAATTTGGTCAGTCTCCGACTTAGGGCGAGTCAAGTTTCGCTGATTCCCTTGATCCAGAGAACCATTCCTTCTTAGACTCTCTGGTGGGAGTATATCCTGGTTGCCTGTTCTGGGTTCCGTGTTAAAACCGCTTCTCCTTCACCTCTGGTATTATTTGGTGGGATAGGCCCAGTTGGGGGTTGCTCGTTGGAACGAGTTTCCGGGGTCCCAGTTGGATTTGCACGTCTTGCCCCCGAAGCGGGTGCATCGGTGGGTGGAATGTCTACCCGTGGAGGCGGGACATTCGATGGGTCTCCATCAGTCTGCGGAGTTCTCAGTGCGTTAACACGTGACTCCAGCGCAGCTTGCGCGGTAGTGAAACTGGTCAATTGGGAAGAGACTTGTTCCACGTGAGAGTCGAGACGAGCTGCAAGAGCGTCGCTCGCGGTCTTTTGTAGATCCGAAGCAGATTTTAGTTCTGCAAACATTGCTTTGATCTCGGAAAGAGCTTCAGTTGCATCCAACATCGTGGAAAGATGGGGTGATCCCGAGTTCTGGTAGGTTGAAATACTATCTGATTCCCCTTACTCGGCGCCAAAATGTGAGTCCTGAATCTGGATCGATTTGGATCACACCAAAATATAAAGAATCGGGAACGAGATTATTATCGGAGCAAGGTCGCTAGATGAGATTCGTTCACCGGAAAAGTAACTATATGGTCGGAACGCTAGTTGCGAGATAAAAAGTAACGTAAAAATGACTAAGTAAAAAGAAAACGTTTTATTGCGTAATGTGTGCTAGGGAGTTCAGAATCCCCTTCTCTCTAGACACGTTGTGTTTATATATTCATTACAAGTTGCGAGAATCTCGCTATACATTCATCATCTTCTTCAATACTCATCACTCTCTTTGACTTAGATGTTACAAGACGTTACAATGTTTAAATTTGACAACTATCTCGTGGACCTCGCAACTCGTGGACCTCGCATCTTGTGGACTTCGCTATTCTGCAGAAGAGCCCACTTTCACCAAGTTTTAGGCCCATTTCCACGGTTTACTTAACCAAACCGTGCTATATCCGAGTTAATGCAAATTGAGCATGTTCCACGGTCGTATCATGATTTTCCGGTAGGCCGTGATCCGGGTTCCCGGGTCAGATTTCCTTCGTGCGAGATCCGATGCCAACACCTCTCTTTTTTCTCTCTCTCTCTCTCTCTCTCTCTCTCTCTCTCTCTCTCTCTCTCTCTCTCTCTCTCTCTCTCTCTCTCTCTCTGCTTTCTCTTGTCTCTCAATTTTTCTTTCACTACTTTCTCTCTCTCTTTTGATCATCTTCTGTGTTTGTCTTCTTTCTTTCTTTCAATCTGGGTTTGTTTCGATTATGTCTCGTAACTTCTATTGATTCACTTAGATTTTACTTGTCTTAAAGTTTTGATTTTTAGCTGGTTTTTCATCTGAGAATTTCGGAGAAATGCAGAAGAAATTAGGGTAAGAAATTGTTTCTTGTTTCATGGAAAAGTGATAAAATTGGAACAAGGAAGCTGAATTTTGACTATGATTTGAAACCCATGTTAAAGTCTTCTAATTTTTGTTTTTTCCCGTTGTTGAGCAAATCTTAGCTAAACCCCCTAATTTTGCTAGTCTAGATTACACAAAGGAAGTAGCTTTAGTAAACTAGTATTTGATAATTTGGGATTTTCTTCATTCATTTGATTGTATGATTGATTTTGGGTTTGTTGTGTTTGCTAAGCAGATTAAACAAAATCTTTGGAAACTTAAGATTTCATGTCTTATCGATTGCTAATAACCGGATTTAAAACCGAATATTGTGGTAATTGGTTGTTTCTTTGATTCGGTTTTGTATGGCGCATGTTGAGTGGCGTTGTCTGGATGATGGACAATGGGATTTTGGGGTAGATAAGCAAAAGATGGCTAGGGTTATGGTACTACTGACATCACATTTTCTATGACTTTTGGTACTACTAAACATCTCAGAGCAACCAATCTAGTATACCAGTTAACCACAACCATCCACCATGACAATCCATGGATACCTAACCAATACAACATTCACCCGACAGAGTACATATCCAGTCCACAACATGCTATTCACATCATTCTTTCCAGCATACGCATCCCTTATTTGTCCATGACCATCTATCCCTGCAATTAATGCTTTCTTTTGGTTCCCATTACTTTAGGTGATTTTTCTTACCAAATTACTTTTGTCAACACTCCTACTTGCTTGTTTGTCCTATAACTACATTTGATCAGCAATGTAACCTTAACTATTATATTGCAAAAACATAGATGTACATGTATGCAAAACACATGGAAAGATACTTAATGAGGGAACTTTTAATGTTTTACCTTAACTACTGACATCACATTTTCTATGACTTTTGGTACTACTAAACGTCTTAGGGAAACCAATCTAGTATATCAGTTAACCAAAACCATCCACCATGACTAATCCATGAATACCTAACCAATACGATATTCACCCGACTGAGCACCTATCCACATTATTATATCCATTGGGTTTGTTCGCTTCTCGGCAAATCTACCTATTCGATTGAAGTACAGAAGCAAGTTGCAATGGAGATCAGGCTATTCCATTGGGTTTGTTTGCTTTCAATTGCTCTTATGTTTGCTCTTCTTATATTTTTTAACCTGAGGAATCAATTTGGGGTTTTGTGTGTTGGTTGCCCATTGTTGTATTGTTACATGTTTCTATTGAGTTTGGTTTGTGTGAGATGTTGAACAGCTATAAGGCTTTACTTCCTTGTACGTTTTCATGTTCCACGTCAGACACTTTCTTCAACATTTGATAGTAACCACATTTTGCTAACCATCATCACCTCTCAACCATAGTTGTTGTTTGCTTAGTTACCACCTACATTCAACCATTTCACATCTTCTATGCTCGGAGGTAACTAAGTTATGTAACTCAGTTATGTAATTCATTTTCTTTAGACACACACCTTGATTATGCCCAGTGTCACCTGGGTTCTCACATCTTTACACATGCTAACCACACACTCCTGTACACAATTCCATTT
This sequence comes from Draba incana, assembly GCA_963576765.1. Taxonomy (NCBI): domain Eukaryota; kingdom Viridiplantae; phylum Streptophyta; class Magnoliopsida; order Brassicales; family Brassicaceae; genus Draba; species Draba incana. Next base: position 17,145,567 of record OY755202.1, on the reverse strand, counting down.
TCATTAATCTTTATGTATCCACATTCAGGTGTCCACCTACTCCTAAACTTATCCAATTTTTTTGGAACCAGAAACCACAAACCTGATGGATATTAGCGAGACAACGGGTCTTTTCCTCGACTCGACCCAGCTGAGCCTTGGCCCGTTCACGAACCTTCATTATTGGCATAAGCTTTCATACAAGAGAAATCCGACCCGGGAACCTAGGAACCCGAATCCGGTTTACCGGAAGGACAAGTCTCAATCATGGTAAAAGATATTAAATTCGTATAATTCGGATCAAATGTGATTTTGATTAACAAGACCTTGGATATGGGCCTCGAGTCTCGCTAGTAAAAATGGGCTTTCAAATGGAAAGGTGATTGAATGTCCGTAAGATCCACAAGGTCCACGAGATCTGCAAAGTCATAAAGAGATGTAGGGAGTCTCAAATTTAAACCATGTAACGTCTAACTCAAAGGGAATGATGGGAGTTAAAGGGGATGATTAATGTATAGCGAGATTCTCGCAATTGTAATAGATATATAAGCAAAATGAGTCTAGAGAAGAAGGGGGTTTCTGAACACTCTAGCATACACTACGTAATAAACTTGTACTTTTTACTTAGCCATTTTTACGTTATATTTTTATCTCGCAACTAGCATTCCGATCATATTTTTGTCTTCGATTATTTTACATTTTGGTGTGATCCGAGTCGATCCAGATTCAGGACTCACATTTTGGCGCCGACTAAGGGGATCGAGTGGAAGAATGCTAGTTGCGAGATAAAAATATAACGTAAAAATGGCTAAGTAAAAAGAACAAGTTTATTGCGTAGTGTATGCTAGTGAGTTCAGAATCCCCCTTCTTCTCTCAACTCATTTTTCTTATATATCCATTAAAATTGCGAGAATCTCGCTATACATTAATCATCCCCTTTAACTCCCATCATTCCATTTGACTTAGACGTTACATGATTTTAATTTGAGACTCCCTACATCTCTTTCTGACTTCGCGGACCTCGTGGACCTCTTGGATCTTGCGGACATTCAATCATCTTTCCATTTGAAAGCCCATTTTTACTAGCGAGACTCGAGGCCCATATCCAAGGTCTTGTTAATCAAATTCACATCGGATCCTATTTATGCGAATTTAATAACTTTTACCATGATCGAGACTTCTCCTTCCAGTAAGCCGGATTCCGTGTTCCTGAGTTCCCGGGTCGGATTTCCCTTGTACAAAATCTGATGCCAATAATTTCCCCCCCAATTCTTTCAAGCGGATACTTTCCTATATCGGAGCTTGGAGGACTTAAGTCTATCCTTTAATCGCGTAATATGACGCTCTTACCTGGTATGATCCGATTTATATTTAGAAGGTGAGATATCATCTGCGTCGTGGGCACGGGAACTAGCGGGATGCGAGATAAATATTTATTATCATTCCTTTAATGTCGTTGATTTGACTTGCCTCAAAAAATCTTTTTTAGGAAAAATCGGTATTTTAGATGATTGCGCTCCTTGAAGCGAGGTCTTAACGAATATTTTTATTTCCGCAATCGAGATTCGTATTTAACCGGTATTTCCTTATTTTGAATTCAAAAATATATTGCATTGCACGGTATTCGAAATGGTGCATTTCCCAAAGGTGTATAAATGAGAGCAATGAAAAGTCATATCTCATTACTCTCTTCCAACTGTGTCGTCCTTTGTACGAAGGTAAAAAAAAAAATCTTCTTCTCTTCTCTTTCATTTGGTCGGTCAATCTCTCCCTTTTCCTTTATATTTTTTTTTTGGCTTTCTTCTACTCTCTTTTTTTTTTCCGATTTAGCTTCATGGATTATGTGATTGTAGCGTGTTATTGATCCACTTTGATCATACGTTTCTTTAATTTTCATGTTTGTTGCACGCCAAGCTTTAGATCTAGCAATGATTTTGGCTTGATTTTGTGTGGTGTTCTTGAGTGTTCTTAGTGTTCTTTGGGTAATTGGATCTTAAATACATGGGTTTTTCCTCTTTTTTCATGTTTATCACTCCTTCATTTGAATTGAACAACTCAATTTCGGATGTACACAACATTTTTTTTTTGTTTTGGTTGATGTTCTTCATTGTTTTTGAACTCTTTTTTATTTAAATCAAAAAAAATTTATTTGATCTTGGTGGTTCGGATTTCGAGGTTGTTTCTTGTTGTGTACTTTCTTGACCGAATATCTCGATCCGTCGGGATTATTCTCGTCCAAGTTTCGTCCCTATTGTCGTAAAACTTCGCAACTCATTTTTCGGGATAGTGTGTTCTGCCTTAGAGCTCTTTAGTCCACATTCTCCTAACCGAATGAAGGACGAGGACTTAGCTTCTCTTTGCGCCAAATGCGGTATATACCGAACGAGATCGAGTTAGTTCTTCCCGCAACCGACGAATCTCCAGAGTTAGTTAGACCCGGATTTTGTTGCGGATAAGAAGTTTATTTCACGGAATGTGGGCTTTAGGGGTGGACATTCGGGTACCCGTTCGGGTTCGGATCGGGTATTTCGGATTTTCGGGTATTTTGGTTTACAGATATAATACCCATTCGGGTATTAGAAAACTTCGGGTCGGGTTCGGTTCGGTTTCGGTTATGTTCGGGTCGGGTTCGGATTATCCATAATAGTAAAAAATTATCAAAAATATGTAAAAATTACTCCAAAAGTTTATAATTACCTTGCTTTCTTTTTCATTTAGTTCAATTTAATTATTTGTTATTCGAATTATCCAAAAATACTCCGAACAAAATAACAAAAAAATTTTGTAATATTACAAATAATAACATAAATTGGTTATTTTTACCGAAATGTATATACAATATCCGAATTGATACAAAAAACAAAAAAAAACTATGAAAATTACATAAACTATATGAACACACCCGACCTTAACTTTAAATATATTTAGGATTATTTATGTTTTTTATATTTCGGGTATCCGTTCGGTTATCGGTTCGGTTCGGGTTCGGTTTTGGGTTTTCGGTTTTAAGTATGGAGGATCCGTTCGGTTATTTTAAAAAATCGGTTCGAATTCGGTTCGGGTTATTTTAGTCTGGTTCGGTTCGGTTTTTCGGTTCCGGATATTTTGCCCACCCCTAGTGGGCTTTGTTCTCCGATTCCCGAGATCCTCATTCATGTAGCTCACGAACTTGGAGTTGCTCTTCCTCAGTTATGTCCCAATTTTATCCGTGAAGTCATCGGGTTGCAAACTTTAGCTGAGGAACACGGGTTTCCACTTGATATTCTGACCTTGGCCCGTATATGCATGATTCGCTCGAGTTCCGGGTGCAAGGGCAACTTCTTTGTCGCCATCAAGGAAGAACGTCGCGTCATAACCGATCGTCCTCTAAGATTGGTACAACTAGGAACATGATTTTTTGAACCGTAGATATTGCCTTTTGAGTTTCTTTTTTACGCGACTTTTGCCTTGCTCGCATTGCGTCGTGAGTACAAACTTTTTCCTTGTTGATTTTTTTTTAGTGTCGTTGCCGAAAGCTCAGGACATGCTTGCGCTTGATACTTTTTTAGACTTTCTACGTCAAGGAAATATGTCTTGGCCTTCATTTACTCGCACCCGAATTTCCGAATCCGCGGCGCGGCTTCCATCTCTTGGACCGTATGACCCAAATTGTTATGGTTGGTGTTTCTTGGAACATCTAGTTTATTGATTTTTTACTTGAATTTTTTGTTGCATAGACTATCTTTCCTTGTAGCTATCTTTCCTTGTAGTCTATTTTTTTGACCAAAAAATGACTATCTTTCCTTGTTTCCATGTTGCTAGATAGTGTGCATATATCTTTTATGGTGGATAACGATGATTAGATATGTTGCCCTTTGCTTCTCTCCCGATTTCCACGTTGCGAGATAATATGCATATATCTTCCATGTTGGATAGTGATGATTAGAGATATGTTGCACCTTGTTACTCTCTTGGTTTCCACGTTGCGAGATTATGCCCCTAACACCTTGTCTGAACTGAAGGAGGCTAACGACACCATCACTTCACTTAAATATGCCCCTAACACCTTGTCTTATCTTTCCTTGTTATCTAATCATTCAGTTTCATAATTCATAAATTTTTTAAATTAGATTTTTCTAATAGATTTTAGAGATTAATTTGAGCTTTCGTTAAATGACTCCAATTATTAAAGAAATAAAATAATATATTTGGGAGTGATTATTGAAGGAAGAACCGACAATCACAATCCAATTATAAAACAAGTACAGTAATATCTCACCGAACGCCAGCATCCACAACGTTGATATCTTACCATCCAACGGCATTTAGCTTCCCAGAGATTGAATTAACCACAACCGTTGGATCAAATTACCTTTCCTTCTTCTTACTCCACAATAAATAAATCCACCTTCTTCACTCACTCCTCTCACTCACCTCTCTTAGTGAAGTTTACGTGATGCGAGATCCGTGGAAGCCAAAGCGGTTCAGCCTAGTGCAGAGCGCCAACTTCGTGTTGAGATGCTCGAGCGTAAACTCAATGAGGCAAAAAATGTGTGAGATGAATACTTGGAGAACCTCAACTTTGCCAGGATCACTATTGACATGTTGAATGATATGGAGAAAGAGGCTAAGGCTCAACTCGCTAAGGTAGAGGGAAAAAACAAGATGCTCACTGAGACTCGTGAGTCGGATTTACAAGTTGATGTGCACGATGCGAGGAAGGATGTGGCTGCCAAGCTTAAGGGAGCTATTGAACTGGTGAAAGCGCATCTAGAGGCCAAAGCTGCACTTCGCGAGCCTCTTGTTAAGGCTTCTTAGACACAGGCAAATTGAGCCTTAAGACAAAATATGAGTCATTAATCTTAAGACACACATTGGAGGCAAGATGCTCCATTTGAGATAAATCGAGTGAAGGAACTCTTACCTCAGCCTCGGTAAGCATCTTGGCGTACTTAGCCTATAAAAATGAGAATAAAACAATTAGGACCGTGGGTTAGAATCAAAAAAAAAAAAAATTAAGTAGGAGGGTTAGTACCTTATCCGGAGCGACCGTTTCCAGTTCCGCGTAGTAATCCGTGATTTCACCTTTGATTATATCTTCGAGCAACTCAAAATTCGCTTGTGTCTCGGAAGGCTTAACAAGAGGCTCACGAAGTGCAGCTTTGGCCTCTAGATTTCACCAGTTCAATAGCTCCCTTAAGCTTGACAGCCACATCCTTCCTCGTATCGCGCATAACACTTTGTAAATACGACTCACGAGTCTCGGTGAGCGTCTTCTATTTTCCCTCTACCTCAGCAAGTTGAGCCTTAGCCTCTTTCTCCATATTATTCAACGTGTCAATAGTGGTCCTGGCAAAGATAAGCTTCTCCAAGCATTCGTCTTGCGCATTTTTTTCCTCATTGAGTTTACGCTCCAGAATCTCAACACGAAGTTTAAGTTTCGCACTAAGCTTAACAGCTTCGGCTTCCGCAAATCTCGCATCACGTAAAATCGCTAGCTCGGATTTAAGTAAAGTGATAGTGTCGTTAGCCTCCTTCAGTTCAGACGAGGTGTTAGGGGCATAAAGACGCTCTTGGTACGAGGAGACAGTATCGTTGAAGGCCGCGAGAAGCTGCATAAAAAAAACCAAGTCAAGTCTTAAATATAAAACTATGCCTAAGGTAATAAAAAGTAACTAGGAACCTAGACATTTGGCGTAGGCAAATTTCTCAAAGTTCTCACGATCCTCGGGAATGAACTAGGACAAGGGAGGAAGTGAGATTCCGGGTTTCCTGAAGTGCCTAAACAAGTGAGCAGCAGAACTAGGATCCTCAGTGATCAAGTAATTAGAGTTGTACTCAAAGTCCCAACAGTACCTCAGTTTCTTTGATCCACTTCAAGATCGAGAAGAACTGTCAGGAGCCTTCCTTTAACCAACATTGGCAAGAAGAGAACGCCAATCAATACTTCTGTCACCAGAACGTCGTGGAACAATTGAGGTCGATGCCCGAGCGCGGTTACTACTTCCGGCAGCTCGGGCAAGTCCAGAAGAGACTGCGGGCAAACTCGACGCTAGGCTAGCTGCACATTAAGGTCTGGGGAAATCTCCAAAGGCTGAGCTAGTAAGGTGACTCTCTCGGGAGACTTCGAAGTCACCAGGATGACAGGGTGGTTGTCTTCAGAAATAGCGACAGGTTCCGAGATCTCACCTAGAGCTGGCGCCGCGGACTTCTTCAGCGCCTCATTGGCTTTGCATTGAGCACGATAGCTGAGAGACATTTTTCTTTCTTTCTGAGTTGGGTAACCTGCACAAAAAAAAAAAAAAAAAATCGTATATGTTATGATCTCTTAATGTGGCGAGATCTATCATATCTAATCATTATCATCATCCAACATGAAAGAACACACAAAATCTCTCAACGTGGAAACCAAGAGAGAAACAAGGTGCAACATATCTCTAATCATCACTATCCAACATGAAGATTAATGCATACTATCTCGCAACGTGGAAATCGGGAGAAAAGCAAGGTGCAACATATCTAATCATCGTTATCCACCATAAAAGATATATGCACACTATCTAGCTACATGGAAACAAGGAAAGATAGTCTATGCAACAAAAACTTTAAGTAAAAAAATCAAAAAACTAGATGTTCCAAAAAACACCAACCTTGACAGTTTGGGTCGTACGGTCCAAGAGCTCGAAGCCACGCCGCCGATTCAGAAATTCAGGTGCGAGTAAATGAAGGCCAAGATGTATTTCCTTGACGTAAAAAGTCTAAAAAATATCAAGCGCAAGCGTGTCCTGAGCTTTCAGCAACAACACTAAAAAAAATTCAACAAGGAAAAAGTTAGTACTCATCACGCAATGCGAGCAAGAAAAAAGTCGAGTAAAAAAAACTTAAAAGGCAATGTCTACGGTTCAAAAAATCATGTTCCTTGTTGTACCAATCTTAGAGGACCAGCTCGCATTAACCAAAGAAGTTAATTTCCCGAACAAAAACTCGTTAACGAAAAAGAAAAAGAAACGCTTGTTCCATCTCTCATCCTTGGGAGGACGATTGGTTATGACGCGACGTTCTTCCTCGATGGCAACAAAGAAGTTGCCCTTGCACCCGAAACTCGAGCGAATCATGCATATACGGGCCAAGGTCGCAATATCAAGCGGCAACCCGTGTTCCTTGGCTAAATTTTGCAACCCGATGACTTCACGGATAAAATTGGGACATAATTGAGGAAGAGCAACTCCAAGTTCATGAGCTACATGAATGAGAATCTCGGAAATCGGAAAACAAAGCCCACATTCCGTGAAATAAACTTCATATCCGCAATAAAACACGGGTCTAACTAACTCTGGAGATTCGCCGGTTGCGGGAAGAACTAACTCGATCTCATTCGGTATACTGCATTTGGCGCGAAGAGAAACTAAGTCCTCGTCCTTCATTTGGTTAGGAGGATGTGGACCAAAGAGCTTTAAGGCGGAACACGCTATCCCGGAAAACGAGTTGCGAGGTTTTGCGACAATAGGGGCAAAACTTGGACGAGGATAATCCCGACGGATCGAGATATCGAGACAAGAAAGTACACAACAAGAAACAACCTCGAAATCCGAACAACCAAGATCAAATAAATTTCTTTTGATTTAAATAAAAACGAGTTCAAAAACAATGAAGAACATCAACCAAAACCAGAAGAAAAATGTTGTGTAGATCCGAAATTGAGTTGTTCAATTCAAATAAAGGAGTGATAAACATGAAAAAGAGGAAAAACCCATGGATTTAAGATCCAATTACCCAAAAAACACTAATAACACCACACAAAATCAAGCCAAAATCATTGCTAGATCCAAAGCTAGGCGTGCAACAAACATGAAAATTAAAGAAACGTACGATCGAAGTGGATCAATAACACGCTACAATCACATAATCCATGAAGCACAATCGGAAAAAAAAGGAGAGTAGAAGAAAGCCAATAATATATATATAAAGGAAAAGGGAGAGATTGACCGACCAAATGAAAGAGAAGAGAAGAAGATTTTTTTCTTTACCTTCGTACAAAGGACGACACAGTTGGAAGAGAGTAATGAGATATGACTTTTCATTGCTCTCATTGATGTCAATAAAGTTTTAACCCAAATAAAATCCGCAAGTGCACAGACAAAAGCAGTAGTATTTTAGGTATCGAATCCTCAGAGACCAAGGTTACTCTATGAAACTATGGATTTATATTTAAAGCTAAGACAAAATGGGGGTTGGTTTGGAATGCAATAATGAACGAAACAACAATTAAAACGATGTAAATTCAATAAGAGAAAGGCACTAGATCAGGATCATTTGCCTGTGACTTCCGATTAAGGACTGAGCATCTATTCAGGATTCAAATTAAGCGCAGTCTAGAACTCAAACATAAATGTAATATTGCCTCACTGTCGTGTTGCATCAATATCTCTATCTAACACCCTAAATGCCTAAATTGTCGTTTGAATTCAGAGATATTGATAAGCATTAACAAGATGGTTTGATTTGTTCACAATCGATGGTAACAATCAAATGTCGTTGGTTACACACCGATTGCTCATCAATGGTTTATCTAACAACCTAGAGCACTGTCGTGAATAAGTTAAACTTGAGAACATAGACTAGGTGATCAAATAAGCCTAAGAAATACGAATCCCAATTGATGAAGAAAAATGATATCATTCCTATTTGGCTCAGTCACTATCATCCTAATTTACCATTGAAATTCCCTAATCTAGCTATGAGACTACTCGACCATGGAGAACAAAAACGCAGCAATCAAATGAGAAGAATTCATCATGATAAAATAAAGAGATAAGGGTTTAAGAATTCTTCTCAATAGAAAGTTGTGGACGATCCTCCAAATCTTACAAGCAAAATCACAGGGAATGAAAAACACTTGAAGGATCTCAAGAACTTGGAACAAATGAGTCTCAGCCTCTCAGAAACGTGAAATGGAAAAATATCAGAAAAATGAACTTATGTTAAGGAAAGTGGCTGCCTCAAATTTATAGTAAAAATTAGGGCAACTTGGTTCTGGGTGACCGACCGGTCGGTCTGGTTCCGGACCTATCGGCCCATCTTCCAGCAGCTACGATCTTCGGGTCTTCGAGTGTCGGGACCGGTCGGTCTTCTCATCCAGACCGGACGGTCCGAATTCCAGGGGGCTTCGGCTTCGGGACTTCGGGTGTGAACCGGTCGGTCCTGTGGTTGGATCGACGGGTCCGGTTTCTAGGGAGCTTTAAATCTTTGAGTCCTCGGGCGAGCAGGTACTCGCTCAAAACCGAGCAGGTGCTCGGTTATGAAAAACGCCAACTTTTCTCCAGATTCGTCCCTTTTGCTCCAATGACTCCCAATGACTCCAATTCATGCTTGACAGCCTCCTAGAACCTGAAAAGACACAAAAAAAACTAGAAAGTACCAAAAACAGATAGAAAACAATACTTAAAAGAGACCAAAATACTAATATATCAACTTCCCCGGACTTAGATCTTTATTTATCCTCAAACAAATTTAGAAATAAGTAAAGGAGAGAGGTTTGAAAACGCGGGAACTCTTTTATCCTCAGTGAACCGAATAACCTTCAATCTGCAAACCACATAATCCAAATTACGAATAGCAAAGCTTTACCAAAACAACCTCAACACATTTCTCAACCAAGTCATTTCCCAAACACAAACTCAACGCACTCAAAGTATGCGTGATGATCTCGCTAAAGGCACCTTATTAGGGAAGACGGCGCTAAGGGTTTATGGCCATTTGGAGGTGGAGTTCAAGGTGTTTAGAGTGTTTAAGGGTTACCCGATGTTTCGTAGAGGATGCAGGATATCGCACAAAATAGCAAGAGAGAATGAGTACGTTGATATCCACATTCTCTAAACCACTCTTTCTTCTCCAAAACTCTCTAACGTCTCATTCGGCTAATTATCCACTTTGGGTATACTCGCTGTGTAGAGAGACACTTTTTCTATTTTACAGATTCACCACTCTTCATCATCGAAATATTTTTTTTTTTTTTTTTTTTTAAGATGATGATGAAGAGGGACATACATTACAAGTATGTGTCACTCAAACACGAATATAAATAGGAGTGTTTGTACATACCCAAGTGGAGCTCATCATTGCTATTCCTTCCTCATTCTAAAATCATCTTCTGAAAATAGGAGCAGGTGCTCAATGACTTCGGAGCAGGTGCTCGATCATTGGGAACAGGTGCTCGATCTTCAGAAAGAGTGATTTAGATGAAGTGTTGACTCGATTCTCTCCAGCCCTTTTGCGCATATGCTGCACATGTGACAATGAAGTAACAAGAAGGCAAGGAGTCTGAAAAGAGGTAGTGGTTAAGGAGGGTACTAGCTAAAAATGAGTGGTAAAAAGAATAAGGAGTCCTGAATATGATTCGTTTCCCTAATCTAGTGCCAATAACGAGAGAAAATTTGGTCAATCTGAAACCTAGATCAAGATCATTCGCCGGTGACTTTGGATTAAGGACTGAGCATCTATTCAGGATTCAAATTAAGCGCGGTCTAGAACTCAAACATAAATGTAATATTGCCCCACTGTCGTGATGCATCAATATCTTTATCTAACACCCTAAATGCCTAAATTTTCGTTTGAATTCAGAGATGTTGATAAGCATTAACAAGATGGTTTGATTTGTTCACAATCGATGGTAACAATCAACTGTGGTTGGTTACACACCGATTGCTCATCAATGGTTTATCTAGCAACCTAGAGCACTGTCGTGAATAAGTTAAACTTGAGAACATAGACTAGGTGATCAAATTAACCTAAGCAATACGAATCCCAAATGATGAAGACAAATGATATCATTCCTATTTGGCTCAGTCACTATCATCCTAATTTACCATTGAAATTTCCTAATCTAGCTATGAGACTACTTGACCATGGAGAACAAAAACGCAGCAATCAAATGAGAAGAATTCATCATGATAAAATAAAGAGATAAGGGTTTAAGAATTCTTCTCAATAGAAAGTTGTGGATGATCCTCCAAATCTTACAAGCAAAATCCAAGGAATGAAAAACACTTGAAGGATCTCAAGAACTTGGAACAAATGAGTCTCAGCCTCTCAGAAACGTGAAATGGAAAAATATCAGAAAAATGAACTTATGTTTAGGAAAGTGGCTGCCTCTAATTTATAGTAAAAATTAGGGCAACTTGGTTCTGGGTGACCGACCGGTCGGTCTGGTTCCGGACTAGTCGGCCCGTCTTCCAGCAGCTACGATCTTCGGGTCTTCGAGTGTCGGGACCGGTCGGTCTTCTCATCCGGACCGGTCGGTACGGATTCCAGGGGGCTTCGGCTTTGGGACTTCGGGTGTGGGCCGGTCGGTCCTGTGGTTGGATCGACCGGTACGGTTTCCAGGGAGCTTCAAATCTTTGAGTCCTCGGGCGAGCAGGTGCTCGCTCAAAACCGAGCAAGTGCTCGGTTGTGAAAAACGTCAACTTTTCTCCAGATTCGTCCCTTTTGCTCCAATGACTCCCAATGACTCCAATCCATGCTTGAGAGCCTCCTAGAACCTGAAAAGACACAAAAGGAACTAGAAAGAACCGAAAACAGATAGAAAACAATACGTAAAAGAGACCAAAATACTAATATATCACTCATTTATACACCTTTGGAAAATGCACCATTTCGAATACCGTGCAACGCAATATATTTTTGAATTCAAAATAAGGAAATACCGCTAAAATACAAATCTTGATTACGGAAAGAAATATATTCGCTAAGACCTTGCATCAAGGAGCGCAATCATCTAAAATACCAAGTTTTCGTAAAACAGATTTTTTGACGCAAGTCAGAATCAGCGACATTAAAGGAATGATAATAAATATTTATCTCGCATCCCGCTAGTTCCCATGCCCACGACGCATATGATATGTCACCTTCTAAATATAAATCGGATCATACCAGGAAAGAGCGTCATATTACGCGATTAAAGGATAGACTAAAGTCCTCCAAGCTCCGATATAGGAAAGTATCTGCTTGAAAGACTTGGGGGGCAAATTGTTGGCATCATATTTCGTACAAAGGAAATCTGACCCGGGAACCCATGAACCTGGAATCTGGCTTACCGAAAGGACAAGTCTCGATCATGGTAAAAGTTATTAAATTCGCATAACTCTTATCCGATGTGATTTTGATTAACAAGACCTTGGATATGGGCCTCGAGTCTTGCTAGTAAAAATGGGCTTTCAAATGGAAAGGTGATTGAATGTCTACAAAATCCACGAGGTCCACGAGATCCGCGAAGTCAGAAAAAGATGTAGGGAGTCTCAAATTTAAACCATGTAACGTCTAAGTCAAAGGGAATGATGGGAGTTAAAGGGGATGATTAATGTATAGCGAGATTCTTGCAATTGTAGTGGATATATAAGCAAAATGAGTCTAGAGAAGAAGGGGAATTCTGAACTCTCTAGCATACACTACGCAATAAACTTGTTCTTTTTACTTAGCCATTTTTACGTTATATTTTTATCTCGCAACTAGCATTCCGATCATATTTTGGTCTTCGATTATTTTACATTTTGGTGTGATCCGAGTCGATCCAGATTCAGGATTCACATCCATTTTCCTCTTGTCGATCTCATCTTCTTTAGCCCTAAACGCAGAGAGAGCAGAACGAGCCATCTCTTCGTCTTCTTTACACATCTGACTACTGAAACTCAAGCACATTAGTTGTTTCTGAGTAGTTCCGATTTGTTCTGCATATTCGAATTGTCCTTGTAACTCTTCTTCTTCCTCAAACCACAATATGAAACGCGACTATTGCGATTCCTCGGTGGAATTCCGGTGGGATTCTTCGATTAACCATATTTTTACTGATTTGGGAATGAATCAAAGCCAAAAGCGTGGATTTTTGGATTTTGGATTTTTAGTGGGTTTGTGTGTGGAAAAAATCCTTCTCTCACTGGCTTCTCTTTGTCCTCTTCTACTCACTCTTTTATATTTTGTTTGCTTTCTCTTTTTATATTAATATTAATCATTTGTTTTTACGTTTCCTAGTTACGGAAATGAAGTGGAAGTGGGTGTTACAAATAAATGATGTGGGAGCAGCCTCCTCATAAGATGATCTCGCAAACAAGATGGGTACAAGATGGTGCCTAAGGTTTCGCTAGAGGAGAGGATGTGAGTTATGTGATCCTTGGCTTGAAGAGGAGAATGTTGAGATATCAATCCAAGTCCCACATCTAAAAATTAGACAAGATTGGTCTAATATATAAGTAGTGTCAACCCAAATTAGTAGGAGACATTTTGGGAAGAAACCCAAAGATAATCCATGCGGGCTTTGCCACGTGGACCCAAAACAGACAATATCATACTAATTTGGGAAGTTGGACATTGGCTTAAAAAGCCACTTAACATTAACATGATTGCATTTTTTGGCCTAACACGATATACTGCTAACTTGTAAGCATTTCACGTGCCCCCAATCTCTTGACTTTGGCTAATTTGACGAGAAATAATTGTCGACAAATAGTTGGAATTTTTTGGATTGTTTGTTCATACCATCCCTCAATATTCAAAACCAGCTTTTTGATAATATATAACGTTTAGAGTGTATATCACCCAAACAGACTTGAAGTCGTGAATACTCTTAAGTACTATTGAATGGTAGTATTTGATAATTGATATAAGTGTGGCATAAATAGGGGTTATTTCGGTAAAGCAAAGGAAACGAAACGTATCGATAAGCAAGGCATAAAATTCGGCGCAGCTTAGTTAAAGCTTTATTAATTAGTTTCACTAAACCAACTAACCAAATGTTAAGGTTAAGCAGAGTGGGGCATAGTGGCTTAATAATTAATTAGTGGCTTAATAGTTAATAAAACTCGAAATCCACTTTATAACCTCCGCCTTTCTCTCTCTCCTTCAATCCGAAGAAACTTTGTGTTACGGAGACATCAAGCAACGTAGTTTGAGAGACGTGAAAAGCCAACCAAACAAAACGCGAGAACACTAAAAACTCCAAAAATGGATTTGCGTTTCCACGAAGAACAAAGAGGCAGCGTTTGGCAGAAATGCTCAAAACACGATCTTTCGAAACGCCGTTTCCTCTGCGGTGGCGTTTGTCCTTTCTGCCTCCACGAACGCCTCTCCTCTCTCTGTCCCGATTGTGCTCACGATCTCCCCTGTTCATGTACCCCACGCGCCTCCGTCTCCACCGGCAAAAGCGACGTTCCGTTCTCCAGTGTCGGATCGGTTGGTCACGTTGCCAATCTGATCGAATGCGAACCGGCGTTTCGGAGATCGAAATCCATGGCGGTTTCGTTTCTCTGGTCTACTAAACCGGAACCGGTTTTGGAAACCGGGTCGGATCTCAAGCCGGGTCGTGGACGCTCGTTGCTCTGGAGGCTGTTGAGAGGAAACAAGGGAGAGACGAAAACGATTATGAGGAAGTCGAGATCAGTTGCAGTTTCCGACGCCGGAGAAGTGCAGTTTTCGCCGGAGCCTGTGACGAGTAAAGGAAATGGTTGGTATTTTCCTAGTCCGATCAAGGTTTTTCGACAATCGATAGTGTCTAAGATGATGTTTCAACAAAGATCTCCTTTGTACAGAGGTTGAATTTGTGTAGTTTGTCTTCTTTTGTTGATTTATTTATTAACTAGTATTATGGCCCGTGCGTTCGCACAGGCAAAATTTCAATATAAATCATTCTAAAATAATATGGTATATAGATTTGAATGTTTTAAAAATGAAATATATATAATTTTGTTCATGTTAGTATATCTATAAAGAAAAAAGGTATTAGCCATTACATACAAATCCTACATACCATTGCCAATATAATGTTATTGAGGGAGTTAGTATTTGTTATAAAGTATAACTATATAAAACAAAAAAATTGTTAACAAAGTTGTTTATAGACAAAAAGAACAACAATAAGCACAAAATAAGACGATGAGTGTTGGAGACCAACATCTTCAGATAGGTACTGATCTTTTTTTTTTTGTGTGGTTTCAGTGGATCTACAAACACCAGATGAGTTGGGAGAGTCTAAGTTGTCAAGTACATAAGACGATGTATCTTGTGATCTTTTTTGTGCCTGGATTGGACATAGAAACATTTGTAGAGTTGCTGAAATCTAAGTTCTCCGCTTCATAAGACACGCCCCGAGTCTACAAATAAATAGAATACCATGAGATATTAATTAAAAAGTACTTATGACGAATGTACGAATAATTTAAAAAGATGTGAGAACCTGATTTGTAGTTCCATCTGAAATAGCAGAGACGTCGATGGTTTCAACTTCAAAAGCTCTTTATAAGCACAAAAAAACTAAAAAACTAAATATAAGCCAAGTGTGAAAGAACGTAAGTATATTGAATCCAAATTACTATATTAAAAAAGTACATACCAAACTGGAATGAGTATAAATAACGTATCCAAATATTTTTATAGTATTTGTATAAACTGGAATGAGTGAAAATAGAAAGAATGAAGAATGATATTTATAAAGAATGATACCTTGAGTATAACCCAATAAACACACAAAAAAAACCAAGGTATTTATGAACGTGTGGAGGCAATTTTTGCAAATATATCATACCTCTGACCCTAAAGAGAAAAACGATAAATTAATAATGTGAAATAGCAAAATGTAGGCGAATTATCTAATATGAAAATAATGTCTTACCTCGTTCAATCATGTGATTTAGTCTAAGGTTTTGCGATCAAGTAAGGAAAACGTATTTTTGGATTATACTAATCCTTGATTCCCTATAATGGCGAGTAAAAGTTAAGAGCCAAAAGAGAAATCAAACCCAATTTCGGAAATCCCAACAATATCAGCAACAAAACCCATGAATTTAGGGCGACTTTTCAGTTTGGAGGGGTTGGGAGTGAATTGCCTTCGAATAGATTTTGTGAAGGATGATTTATACGGTAGCAATTCATACAGATAGGAAATCAGAGTACGAAAATTTGAGAGATATTTGTTGGTGAAAGAAAAATTGCAGAGGTTATGTTAAATTGCAGAGAATGCATCGAAAAGAATAAGGAGGTTGAGAGTAGAGAAAAGAGGAGAATTTGGTATCGTGGAGGTTGATTTAGTGAAACGATTTTAGGAGGAAAAACCTAATAAAATGGAAGAGAAAAGAAGTTATGCTTGAAGAAATCGTGGGTCAGTGGAGCAAATTTAGGAGTTAGGTTTTTTGTTAGGCAATTTTTTTATTTTTTTTAAATTGAGTGAAAAAGTTGGTTGAATAATTTTTTAATTAAATATGTTTGAGAATTTTGTGGTGTAGTCACGTCATAGAAAGCTTAGGTGTCAAAAGGAGTGTTTTTAGCTTACTTGTGCTTTAGTAGATAAAAGATTGTTATTTTTATTTATTTATTCAGTGTTAATCTATAGCCCATCTATATTTTAATTGATGTTTAACGTTTTCACAAACATATTAAATTATTGAATTTTTTATTTATGTATAAGTAGAACATGTTTTATCATTTCTGAAACAATTCAACCAATACAAAAATAATTTACAGTATTTAAATAGTTAAAAATAACGGAACAAGCAATTAATTTTTATATAAAAATTTGAAAACATCAAATAGATGGAGTATTTTTTTTTCATAATGAAAATGTTGATTTAATACATAAAAATTGGAGATGTTTGATGAATGAATCTAGCTAATGAAGTTCCAATAGATCACTAAAAGTATTAATTACGAATTCAAGTGATTGAAATTGAAGTTAACATTCGTGAGTTTGACCAAAGATAAAAAAAAAAAAGCACATCTTTATTTCAAATCCCTCTTAATCCCACAAGCTATTAACGTTTTTTTAAAAAAGATCTTAAATCAAATTATACTTAAAACTCAGATGCTTCTATATATAAATATATATATATATATATATATATATTTTTTTTTTGTCATCTAAAGATTATATTACTAAGAAACCGAGTGGAATACAAAGCCGGTTCATTTGTACCTTCTTCTTTGTATTAGTTGTTTGTGGTTTGAGGTTTTGTCTCTCTCGGAATGTTTAGGTTCTCTCCGTGAGTCTTTTGGCTCCAGATTAGTTTCCGGTTGTAACCGGCTTTGTCTCCAGCTTTAGTCCGACTTTGTATCCGGTTTTTGAACAGATGCTTCTAGAATCTAGATATATATATTTTTTTTCAACAACATTCCATTTTATTAACTTGAACAAATGTGATCACAATGTAAAAAGGGTACAAGAAATCTAGATATATATACTTCTTTTTCTGATGCTATTTATTTACAGAAAAGAACCCAACTGTCGAGTAAATGAAAAGGTTGATAACTTTGTAAATAAATTTATATTTGTAATAAAAATGAGACGCAGTAACATGGCTACATGTGCATGGAAGCCCTACCAACCACGTGATTGAAGCCGTCTCCATTTTACTTGTTTTGTATTTTGTGTTAAATATAATTGTATTTTTTTTATTTATTTTACAAAAGACACAAGAAACGAAGAAGAACGGGAATAAAATTGGGAAACGTGAGTGAGTGTCAAGGAGCTAGTAAACAGACCCGACAAAGAGTGGCGACAGACATACATACATACGCACACGGTTGCACCTTCTCATCATCACCATTTCACCACTTAACTTGTCCACTTGTTCATAACAAATTCTTCAACTTTTTTATTTTTCTCAAATTGACCCCAATATGATATTTCAATCTTGTCATATAAGGATACAAAGAAATTTGAGTATTTTCAAAAGACTTAACACTAATTTCAACTATAACATCTTCTTCGCTCTTGGACACGATTTTAATATTAAAAAATCTTATTATATAAAAGAGAAGCCGGTCGACGAGAATTCGACACGTATGCAAAATTGTAACTCACGAGATTGCGACATTTATCTAAGGTTGATCGAATGATGACATGTGTTAAAACTTAAATTTAATTAAAACAAATTAAAAATTAAAAATGGGAAATTTCTAATAGTCCAAAATAATAGAAAAAAGAAAAATTTTAATAGTTAATAGCTAACAAAAAACGAGGAAAAAATTGAAAAGTTTAAACTAATTAGGAAAAAAGAGAAAAATGTAGTAGTCCAAACTAATTATAAAAAGTAACATAAAAAAACAGAGAGTATATAAACCGTAAAAAAATGGAAGGAATAAAAATGGGAGAATTTCAACAATGCCACGGTTAAAAAAAAAATTCCTAACTTTGCCACTATGACAACCACTCATGCAACACATGTCATTTTCTACATAAAAAAACAAAATTATTATTTTTTCCTCTCTCTGTCACGAAATCTGTTTCTTTTTCTTTTTTTCTATCTCTGTCACGAAATCTGTTTCTTTTTCCTTTTTTTTCCTTCTATCTCTTCTTATTCTTTTTTTCTTTTTTTCTCTCAAGGAGGAGGAGGAGGAGGAGGAGGAATGTAAACAAACACGCAAACACACAAAGACTTTCTAAAATTTTAGGTTTGATTAACTATTTTACATTTAGGGTATAGTTTTGGGAGATATGGTTTAGGGTTTGAGTTTTGATTAACTATTTTATAAGGGTTTAAAGGTTTTTAAAGCACATTATAAAGTTTTTAAAACAGATTATAAGGTTTTTAAATGATCTTATAAGTTTATTTTAAACCCTAGAAACCTTTAAAAAACCTTATAATATATGTTTAAAAAACATTATAACTACATGATGATAAGGTATTTTTAAGTGGATTATAAGAGTTTTAAAGCAGATTATAAGAATTTTTAAAGGAGATTATAAGATTTTTAAAATCCTAAAAACCTTTAAAAACCTTATAATCTGTTTAGAAAACATTATAACGACGTGAAAACCTTTATTGAAATAGTTGATAAGATTTATAACCCAAATAGAATTAAAAAGGGAGATTTATGGTACAAATCGAATCAAAACTCAAGTGGATTATAAAGAATCACAAACTAGATCTATGGATCAAAAACTAGATCTATGGATCAAAAACTAAGATTTATAACTGTATAAGAGATAATATAAACTAAGTTTTCCTTGAGAGAGTATAAACGATAATGCAAATAATAACGATATAAGAGAGAATATAAATTTAAATTAAGAAAAAGAAAAAAAAAACCGGCTGATAATACAAAAGGGGTTACAAAAATTAAAGAAATATATGGAAAACTTAGTCTAAAGTTTTAAGATATGGATAACCAAGTAAAAAAAAAAACATAAATCTATAAAAATATTCATAAAACAAAGAAATTGAAAATATTTGACGTATGACGGTATTAGAAAGATTCAAAAATGTTTAATTGCGACTATGAATCTCTGTGAGAATTAAAAAAAAACCGATGAGATTTATCAATCATGGATTTATATGTGATGTTAACAAAATAATTTATATTTTTAAGAGTCTTTCATAAGATTATTTATCTATAGATCTTTAGTGAGTTTAATAAATTTTCTTTTATTTAACTCTAAATTATTTGAATTGTTTTTATAATTTTATTACATATTTAATATAATATTCATAATGAGTAAGAATATAATTCATTTCTTTGTTATTAAGAATATGGTTTGAATATTCTGGATATACATTTTTGGATCCGCATGATATAAATTAATGTATGAGAATCAAGATATAAATTGATATTCAAGATTTAAAATCCATGTTTAAATAGTTTTTCAAAATCTGAGAAGTGATCTTAGCCTAGTGACCGGAGGTAAGTCCACAAAAAAGCAGGCATCATCACACCCGAGATTGAGTCCCCCTGCCTACTTAATGTAGGTATTATGCTAATGGGCCGGCCAGTTGTGGCTCCATGTTGACAAAAAAAAAAGGAAAAATAGTATTTCAAAATCTTTTGGTAATCCAACGGATTGCAAATTAGAATTTAAATATCTATATCAAAATTTTATTATGTTTATCCGCGTATTCACACGGGTCCTATTCTAGTTAATTATATATTAAAAAATAATATAATTTTATTCGATACTGATACAAATAAATCAAAAACAATGCCGTTGTTATTAAAAATTAAAATTAGTTATTAAAGTAATTTTTCTCAAGTTTACTTTAAGTTAGTAGATATTTGATAAGATTTTAATTGTTTAAAACCAAGAACTTAAATTTAAAACTCAATTGATATATTTGTATATTAGAATATATATTGTTGGGATAAATAATAGATTAAAATATTTTAGACCCAAAATAAAATATACTTTTTTTAGTGTTGGTTTGCAATATATAGCTAAGTTGGGTCCACAAGTTTTATTTAAACTAGGGGTTTCCCCACGCTACGCGTGGGTTGAGTGATGAAATGTTAAAAAATTGTATATATTTTCAAAGGTTTGGTTGTTTTTTATAGGATTGTTTATTGATTTTTTTTGGTTTCATTAGTATTTGAACTATTTTTATTTGTATATTTGTCGAATTGATTGGGTTAATATAGCCAATATTCGCTAAGTGATTTTTCACGTTACGCGTAAACTTTGTATTATATAATTCACACTAAATTTAAATTGTCAATACTTTTTGTTTAATTTCTTTGTATTAGTGATATGAATTTGAGATTCTTTTTGTTTAATTTCTTTTCGAAACATTATGTTCTTTTCCGGACTACTTTCATGTATCTTATATACATATCTAGTGTATCCTAGTTTACAACTTCCGAGGTATGATATGTTTACTATTTTGTTATGATTTAAATAGTATCATGGTAATGTTTGTGATTTGTGGATCCAATAAAAATAGAGAAATTGATCTATTTAACTTTTAGTGTTTGAGTTGTTTAAAGTCAGAATTAATTCATTTGAAACTTTAATCATACAACATAATTACACAATTTAGTTAGTTTTTTTTTAAAACTTCATACAATTTAGTTATTGACGACATATATTTTTAGTTATCCTTAAGCTCGTTCTTTATCTATATCCTTAACATTATTTCAGCATAAGTTTCTGCATATGTTTATGCATATTTAATTCTCTCCAAAACATTTTGATACTTTCACTATCTGGAATCTGATAATACCAAAACGTTAATTTTTTTGGTTTAAACACAAAACATTTTAAAGGTAAAATTTCATTTTTCTATTAGTTAATGTTACTCTCTTTTGGCTATTTTTTTTCATAGCACAACTAATGACTAACGGCTTCTCTTATATACCAATTCTACCATTCAGTCGGAAAAGTATACGGAAATCTTTATTATTCTCCAAAAATTAAACAATATGTCTTCACTAAGTTGAAGGATTAAGTTCTTTAACGAAAAAAAGGAGTTGGTGGATTAAGTTTTACTATAAATCCAGACTTCTGGTTCCCTAAGGTGGTTCTTACTACACTTTTGTTATCTTATTTTGCATCTCTCAATCTATTATTTTGTGTGTTAAGAGGCAACTGCTCTCGTTGTGTGTCTTCTGCTTGTTGAATAGTATTTTCTTTTTAATAGCAGGCCTACCTTGATATTTATAACGATCTTTGAACCTTCTTTTCGTTGTTTGAGTTGTTGCTCGTTGGTTACTTTATGATATATAAATTACATTTTAACATATATAGCTGCCAAACAATATGTCCAAAGAGTAAACATACCTTCATGATTGGAACTTTGTCTTAGATTGAGAGTCCTTTATGTGGCATTAGGACATTTGATTTCTTCTTGGTTTGTTTAGCAGATTGAAATGACCATCTAAACTTTGAAAAATAACGAAAGGAGAAGAAGGCTCGGGATTTGAGTATATATCTATTATATTATTAGAGAGGTAACTATGCACCAGAATGAAAGTTGAGTTTTTATTACATCGTATTTTAGTGTTGTCTTTAAATTATATTTTAAACGGATATATCCGATAAAATTTTATAATTTTTTTATTATAAATATATAGCAATAAGATATTATGATATATATCTTACGGAATTATTAGATAAGTTTCGTTATTATCTTGCTAATATATATGAGAATATATTCTTATCAAATTTGGTTAGATAATTACGTCAACCCTAACTTTTAAAACCGTATTCTCTTTTCTTATATATACGATTTTACAACACAAAGATCAAGATCATTCGTCTACAACGAAAACACGTTTTGAGTAGCTCTTACGTTGTTGTTTTGTTCGTTGATTTTCTATTCTTTTCACCACTGCATATATACCTTTATCGTGTCTTTCTAATCATGTTTCACTCTTTATGTAAGATATTGGTTTAATATTGGATATGTGAGCCTTCTGGTTTGGGAGTGGTGAGCTTGGGGTTTCAATTTCTTCTTCACAGATATTTTGTAGCACTAATCCCATTCTGTCTTTGTTTTATTTTGATTTTTAAAGTTCTAATCACTAGAAAATATTATAGTTTTTTTTTTCCTTATATGGTTTGATCTTAGTATATGGTTTATAGTTTATCCTTTATCTTTGCTAATTTATTTTTTCGATTGTACGTTGCTTTCTTCTTTGTAATTTTTGTTTGTGTGGTATATTATTATCCATCGTTTTATTAGTCTCTCTTATAACATTCGTTTGTTTTTATGGTTTGTAGGTTAATTGCGTCTTGGTTCTTTGATTACTAAGCTGTAATATATTGATTTTAAGTAAGCCCTCTTTCAAAATATATATATTGATTTTAGCTAATCGTGATAAGTAAAACAGTAAACAAAACAGTAGATTCTCCTTCGTTTTATTCGTCTCTCTTATAACATTCGTTTATTTTTATGATTTCTTGGTTCTTTGATTACTAAGCTGTAATATATTGATTTTAAGTAAGCCCTCTTTCAAAATATATATATATTGATTTTAGCTAATTGTGATAAAGTGTTTATTCAACCTTAATGTCGTTTTTTTTTAATTTAAATATTGTTTCATGTTCAGTTTTGTCCGAGGATAAAATTAAGAACCTTGCTTTGTTGGAAATAGAAAATTTTTTGCGTACGTACGGAAATACTCTGACTAATTTTGACAAGCGCCTTCTTCCGGATGCTAGTTTGATTAATTCACGAGAAAATTCCCTCGTACATGATGAAACAAGCTATAATAAAGTAATAATAATATACCTTCATTCAAGTGTATGGCGAATAGATTGTATTAAAGTGAACAAATATATTGTTATGGATCGAAGACGGTCACAACAAAGTCAAATTCAAGTGTATTAGCAAGTAAAGGTCGAAAGCAAATAATTTGAGTATTTTGATTTATCGTTCGCAATGACTTCAAAATTAACTGTGTTGCAAATCAATATTTTTAAAAATGCAAGTTTTATAAACGTTTTAAAGTTATTTATTAAAAAAAATCAAATCTATAGGAACTAATAGAACATGTTTGTAATAGCTTTATAAATTACAAAACTGTAAACGAACTTTATAAATTATAAACTTCATAACATGTTTTTAGAAACGTTTATAAAATTGTTATTTTAAAAGTTATAAACAATAAAAAAAAAACTATAATTGTACTTAGATTTCGTGTGCATAATTATAATTTTATATAATACATTAAAAAACTAGAGTGTTCCTAACATTCGATTTAAAAGACATCCTTAAAAAAATGGGAGTATATACATTCCAAGTATATTAACTATTATATAATACAATAATACATTAGTATAATCCTAGCCAAAGATGACTTGTTATGAAAAGATCGCGTGGTGATTTGCAGGGTCAGTAAACATGACTTCCGAGTCTCCCGGACTAACGCACTGACCGTTGGAGAGTGTGGGTCCACGGGCCGAGAGTGGACGTCGAGCCCATGGATAGGGCGGTCGGGGCGTTATATCTCTATTGTTGTTATTTGGTGAGTTTACGCAACTATAAAATAAATTGAGTCAAGCACAAAAGAAAATTGTGAGTGAATTAGAGAATTTATTTCTTTTCAATAGAATAAAGAGTCATGAGTGAATTGGAGAATAACTTTAATCAAATTAAACCGATGAATTTATATAAAATAAAATATTAAGATGTTAGAATCTAAGCGAAAAAATTACAATCAGCGCAAATTAAACAATTCAAAATCACATATCATTTCAAACCTTTAAATACATTCATGCCCGCAGAGAATAACTTTAATCAAATTAAACAGATGAATTTATATAAAATAAAACATTAAGATGTTAGACTTTAAGCGAAAAAATTACAATCAGCGCAAATTAAACAATTCAAAATCACATATCATCTCAAACCTTTAAATACATTAATGCCTTATTCACACATAAATTATTTAATTATTCACACATAAATACATTAATGCCTTATTAATGCCTTAAACCAGCTAGTATATATATATATAACTTAATTTTCTTGATTATTTGGTAGTCCTCATTCTGGAAATGATCCAATCTCATTCATCCAACAAATCGAATAGCATTATATTAGACGTCCATGACCTATTCTTTATATAGCTGGACCATTTTAAGCATCCAATACAATAATTCATTCTAAGCCTTGCAGGACTCGTTTTGTTCGTATATCGGAAATTTGGTCAAAAGCACATGCACGAAATTTAGGTTAATAAATTGAGTAAAGTGCTTACGAATTTATTTTGTTTGTATTCTTATCCATGATTAGTCACACATACTCACCTGCATTGCAAATCTTTTAAACCATTAAGAAGAAGATTGATATAAACCATAAAAAGAAAGATGTCATGTACTTGTTGGAACTCATAAGACCAAAGGAAAATTCACCGAATAAACAAAGTTATTGAACACTGAAGGAGAAGAGAATTAATATCCTAACAAAGAAGTCAATTAGTAAAGGAAGCATATATATATATACGCCATATTACATTGATAATATAGATTTGACAAAATGATGGCAACAAATATCGCGGTTTATTGGACATTGATATTATATGTAAAAATTTGTTTATTCAACATTTTCATAAAAGTTACATTGTATCATAAAAAATCATCACCGGTAGAAGCTTCACTTTGGAAAATAAATCATTAACATATTCAAAGTTGATTACCAGATATAATGGCTACAATCCAAATTCTGTAAGCTTAGGCTAGAATCTCTGACTTGGTCTCTCTAGACTAAAATTCAACCATTCTTCTATAGTTTTGTTTGACTTTTGAGCCATCTCATTCTTGACAATAATCTTCTCTTTGCTCTACACCGAACTATTTCGCTTCATTAAGCAAACATAAACTTTGTAATCCTAATTTCGAAAAGCTTCTTAATAAATGGTTGACATAATTATTATTGTTATCTTCTGACCCTAATTAACATTAAGGAACGAAGCGATATACATTCATAGTGAAACAGAGTACAATTCATTTTCAATGCTGAGTCGATACACAACTTTTGAATTTCTTCTAAACTTCTCCAACTCTTCTTGCTGCTGCACAATCTTGTTTCACATTCTCCTTTTTCTATGCCAACAAATTTCTTAGTTGAATTTCGGCATTATAAAAAGACAAAATTCATGCCTTGAGATATTGATCACCATATGCTATTGAGAAAGCAAAGATATAAGAATTGCAATCGCATAGAAATGATATTTTTTAAAAGTATTTGTAACACAAGGAAAAAACAACTTCTTTCTATGAACCGAGACCGGGTGTAAGATTTCATACTTTTGTAAGAGAAAGTCCATGAAAATCGATGTTTTTCCGATGTTTATTGGTTCTCTACCGGTTGATCCACAAATGCAGAAACCATACAACCAGCACCTATAAATATGAGTGAAAATTCGGTGATGTGACAAACCAAATTATAGCTTTTCTTGAGAGCGTCTAAAGAGCAAAGACTATACCAAGCTACTTTTGCAGATCCGTCATATGTCCTACTGCATCACGATTTGTTGCAATGAAATAAACCCTGGATTCTCGCTTCATACCTGCCATTTCCGTTAATGTGTAAGAGTAAACTTACATAAACTTGATTTATAGTTATCCATCTTACTGAAGCTTATAGTAGTTTATGTTGGGGGCTAGTCCGACCACAACTGCTCCCACCTGGCACATGAAGACGTGAAGAAACATACATCATCAGAAACTCGATCAAAAACAGCAGAAGACGCATGTTCCAAATTCTGGAGAGAGAGAGAGAGAGAGAGAGAGAGAGAGAGAGAGAGAGAGAGAGAGAGAGAGAGAGAGAGAGAGAGAGAGAGAGAGAGAGAGAGAGAGAGAGAGAGAGAGGAGAGGAGAGAGAGAAGAGAGAGAGAGAGAGAGAGAGAGAGAGAGAGAGGAGAGAGAGAGAGAGAGAGAGAGAGAGAGAGAGAGAGAGAGAGAGAGAGAGAGAGAGAGAGGAGAGAGACGAGAGAGAGAGAGAGAGAGAGAGAGAGAGAGAGAGAGAGAGAGAGAGAGAGAGAGAGAGAGAGAGAGAGAGAGGAGAGAGAGAGAGATGAGAGAGAGAGAGAGAGGAGAGAGAGGAGAGAGAGGAGAGAGAGAGAGAGAAGCAAAGTCTTATGGGCACATAACGTTTTTATCATGTTCAAAGAAAAAGTTTGATTTCCATTGTACCTTCTTTTCAATGTCTTCCTGCATGGAAGCAAATCATATTCAAGCATATGAATCCATGACATGATCCAAAGTATATTGAGGAAAAACATATCAAGTCTTGGAATTTCTGACCCTAAAGGATAAAACTACTTACATGACCACCAAGACCTGTATATCCAGCAATCTTCAGCCTCATCAATAACGCCCTCTAAACCAATCACATAAACATGCGAGTTGGAAAAAGATTAGGACACATATGCATAAGGGAGAGAGAGACCTATACGCAATGAGTTGAGTGGAAGAAGAAGAACCTCCTTGTCCTTGAGGTACATAGAAGCCGCGAATGAACACAAACAACCCCAATTGTCTCAAATCTCAAATTCGATGAAGAACCTTACGGGAAATAAGATGAGTGCTTTGTTATTCAATTTCTTCCCTGGTCAAAATGAGAGCAGCGCAGAACGTGTCGAACTCCGCCTGCAAATGAATACATGATTAGTTCATCAATTTGATACATTGAGACATAAAGAGTCAGTGACAATGATAGATTTGTTTTTTATATATACCATGCTGCTCAATCATAAGTCCAAGACATTGTAGGTCCATGGATTCAAAATCTCGTTACATACATCTATTGAAGCAATCTTCACCCTTGCAACTTCATCCTCTTTGTTCATGTGCCATGGACGATTTCTCTAGAGCTATATTGGATCTCTTCGTCGCGTTCCTTAGAAAACAATCATAATGAAAACAAAAAAAAAATATTCAGAGAATTGAGAGTCCACCATTCACATTTGATGTTTCTAACAATATATTCGTATTACGTTATACACTCATTCTAAATATACCTCTTACGGAATGATTCTCTTGGGTTCACCTCTCCTCATCAACTGAAGAGCTTTAAGAGATTCCTATCGAGTTTGAATGAAAGACAGAAACAACACATTGATATCATTGAATTGGTTTGCCGAAAGGATGGTGGGGAGGAAGGTTTTATAAGGTTGAATTGAAAAGATTACGGGGACAATCAAGAGTCATGAAACGAAAATGTGCAGTAAAGATGAGAATCTGGTAACGCTATTTGATATTTTTTTGTTTAAGAATTGAGAAGCGAAATCGTTTCGTTAGCCAGTTGTTGATTTAGGTTAGAAAGGAAGAAGAAGACCGTCGACCTTCTCCAATTTCCGACGATGGGAGGTAAGATTGACAGGTTTGGGGGCTTGAGTTGGATCGACATCATCGTCGTCGTGATGAACGGATCTACCCATGGAGATATCGATATCTCTGGCCGCTTTAATGGAGTAAGCTCCACCGTGAGGGATTTTTTTCATCCTCGAGAACATGCAACAACGGTTCTGTACGGTGGCTGGCGAGATCGGGGATGAATCTTCACATTTAGTAGGATATGCGTTTGGTCCCCTGTCACCGGAGAATTGAAAAGATGGAGTCGGCTGGTGGTTGTTGCGATGGAGAGAAGAGTTCGGATCTCGTCCATGGAGCTCAGATCCAAAGGCCGTACGGCGGCTGGTCAAGTGGACATGAAGCTCTTCTCTGTCCGGTGGTGGTGGAGGAGGTCGGCGGAGATGATGAACGGCATGGAGATGATATGTTGTAGAGATTTGCATCGGAGAATTTGAGCAATAACTAGTAGACATCGTGAACAAGAGAAGAGAGCAACGGAGAAGCTTCGTGAACGGTGGTCGAAGTTAATGAAGAGAGCAGCGGAGAAGCGTTGTGACAAGTAGCCGGAGCTGACGCCGACGAGAATCCGACTCGCCGGCGTCAGGAGCGATGGTCGCTAGAGAGAGTTTCTCTTTGCTTTACTAACACAAAAATATTTTATAGTGGTGATAGAATAACTTTTTATTGAAAGTATTATTCACAAAATGTCGGAAAAACAGAGTGAAGTATTCATTGCTATTCATACAAAAAATATATTCTCTGAATAAAACCTATGTGTTTGACTGCTAATAAGATTTCCAGCTATCTAGATCTACTCGAAAAAATAAGTATAATTACTCTGCTTCATGTTTTTAAATTTCCATAAATTTTATGAAAATATGATAAAAAAAAACAATTTTGATTTTCATAACTTTTTAATTTATCTTCTATTTTGTAAACATCTAATTAGTAATAAATTGATATATAAGTGATGAGCGTGAAAGAAGCGAGTGAGGTTGTATCAATGATTGAAAAACAAAAGGACATCAAGACTTGTCATAGCCAACTTTGAAGGGACTCACATAGATTCACATTCATTCCTCACGGCTTTGCTTCAGAATGATATTCCTCTTATACGTAAGTTTTTTTTTTTTCGTAAGTTAATTTCAACAT
The DNA here is from genome assembly GCA_963576765.1 of Draba incana. Classification (NCBI taxonomy): domain Eukaryota; kingdom Viridiplantae; phylum Streptophyta; class Magnoliopsida; order Brassicales; family Brassicaceae; genus Draba; species Draba incana. The sequence goes on along the minus strand of OY755202.1, from coordinate 17,116,910 downwards.
ATCCTTCTTCTTTTACTTTTTCCACCATTTTCTTATTTCAAAAATTAACTTGTTTATTAATTGGAACATGTTTATTTCAGAGATAATGACAAAGAAAGCATCAGAATTTTTGACAAATGGAACATGCTTTTGTTTTAAAACAACCAATTTTGGAGAATGATATCGAAAACCTATGGAATCATGTGTTACCCAAGGAGAGCCAAGTGTTCGAGAATATCAACATAGTTAAAAAACCAAAACAATGTTATGACAGAAGATATAAAGCAGATTGAAGCATTTAGAGAAAACTTCAAAAGGCGGCGAACAAGTCAAGCATCTTTGCTTGGAAGACAAAAATTCATGAAAGCATTCACAACTTCTTGAGAGTCCTATAGGCTTGTGCTAGATCTAAACGGGTGAGAGGTATTGCAGCATATTACTATCAGAGTGATGCATCAGCAAATTTAAGAACAAAGTGATGCAACAACACAGAGAGAGAGTGAGACAGAGACATTTTGTTAACGAGGTTCGTTTCCTACATCCCCGGGACGTCGTCCAGATTCCCATTCACCAGAAAAGAAATCATATACGCATAATATGCTATATGCACTTTTCAGTTTGTCCCTTCTAGGTGAAGAATCACTTAGATATACTGCTTCTTCGCTCAACGGAACTACCACGCCTGCTTCTTCCTCTTCCTGTAAAACAAGTCACACCTTTTTTTATGACTTAAATGAAATATTAAAACTTTCTCACTTCCTACACACCTTTTTTCCCTCACGTCTGCTCCTACATCTTTTCCTCTACATTTATCCAAGCCTTCGTCATCTCCGCCTTTGTTTCCATAATCATATAAAAGTTTGTTAGTTACACAAATTGTGACTCTGCCATGTTCTCCATATTCTTACACAATAAGTACATGATTTCACCTCTTTCTTCCCTTCACTTCCTCCCTGCTCAATTACTTCTACTATCTCTTTATTCAGACACTCATCACCAACATCCTTAATATCACAATAACAATGTAACATCAGTGAACTATATTCAACTTTATAGCCTTAACGTAAGAAGATTGAAGCCACTTACATCAGGGATAGCCTCATAGAGGTTTCCTTCAACATCAGCAAGTAAAGGTGCACCTGACCTAAACACACTATCCACAACCACCTGTCCATCTGGATAAACGCAGCAACCCAGTGCAGAGGGACTACTAACCACAATTTCCATACCTCCTGGATGCCCAATCACTTTCTCCTCCTCTGCTATGTCCATAGACTCTTGTTCATGTTGGCCCTCAATGTGTGCATCCTCCATTTTGACGGACTCTTCATCAGCTAGGTTATGTTCCTCTTGTCCATGTGATGAAGTCTGTGTTATAACAAATTATGAAGGGTTTTATTCTTTTGATACATTTCCTACATTTAGTCCACTCAAGATAATAACTTATACATTATTTCTTAAATCTTACCATTACTCTCTCTTCTTCCTTTTTACATGGTTGTCCACGCATGATCTCCTGAAATCAAGATTGTAAAAAATTAAGCTCGCCAATATAATTCTACAAAATGCTTGTAAATCAATTCACCAAAATATAAGTTCACCTATCTCTCCAGATACTGTAACACTTTTCTCCTCTGTTACAATTTTCTCTCCTCCATTCACTTCCTCCACAATCTCCTGTGCCACACCATATTTATTCCATTCATCATTCTCAAAACCAAATTGATACCTCTGAATTTGGGAGATGCAAAAGAGTTTTAAATTTATAAACCTTAATCTGCAAGTGCACAGTTGACAATTGTAGTACTTAGGGGTCGATCCATAGGAGACTATGTTGTTACGCTATAAATCTATAGATGCAGAATAAGCTCAGAGAAATTATATTTGGTTTTGGGGGTTTTGTGATGCAAGAAACAAAAGCAATAAAATAAAGGGATAGATAAATCAAAACACGCAAGATAAAAGAAATTAAAAGGACTTATGCAACATGCTCTACACCAGTTTTTAAGGAGATGAAACTAGTGTTCTAGAACTCAAATCACTAAGGTAGAATCTTTCCACTTTCGTGGCTCCAAAACCTATAACTCCTACTCATATAGACTCGGCTTTTGCGTGGTTATTACAAGATGGAATTACGCTATAAGGTTGAGATTCGATTGTTCATTAAGCTCCTTAACTAACCTTTTGAATTATTAAGATGCCTAACCTATCAAATACTAGATCCGGTCGGGGCAAAAGCTTTTGGAATCGGTACCAACCTAAATTCGGTCACTAGGTAGCTAATCTAGATCACGCCTTGAGTATGAATAAAGATAGAGAATCAATCTAGAAACAAGCTCAATAAAGATGTAAAATATCCAACAAAAGAACTTTAAAATAACTTTATATCAAACATCCAACTACTCTACATGTTATGAAACATGGAGCAACTAAAGAAGTTGATAAAACAGTAGATTCGTGATAGATAAGTGCTCGAAACAGGTGGATCTCTAAGCACAAGGCTTGAGAAGAACACCATGATCTTCATCGCTCTTCTACAAAGGATAAAGATGAACAATCAAAGAGAATAACAAAAATACATGTTTATTATTGATTTGTGGTGCCTAGGGCTGCTATCTTTCTCTCAAGAGGCTAAAAGAAAGTATATATAGGTGTAGGAAGAGGTTCTAAGTCGGCAAAGGCTCTAGGGTTTCAGTTCGGGCAAAAACGTCATTTTGTCGATAAGTGCCCCGAAGTGGCCACGGCACCACACCAATCGGTCACACCGGTCCTGTGGATTGGTCCGGGGTCTAGCTCAAAACATGTTCCTTGTGTTTGGCTTTAGTTAAATGAGCCGACCCATGGGTTGGATCGGTGTCTTGGCCCATCTTAAACTTGATTCATCTTTGAGGGAGAGTGACATGTCTTCAGTAGATCTTGAATATCTTCCAAACTACAACTCCATTTTACATAATTATAACTCCATTGGAAATCCAACTCAAATTTCTATCTCCATATGAAATTTCATCGCCGTCCAAATAGTTTTGATCCTCCGTCCGAGTTGATCTTTCCGACGGGTAACTTCTGTCTAACTTGGGAAATTATGAAATCTTCAACTTTGAGAACTTGGATTGGCTCCTTTGACCTTGATAAGTTGTTGTAGGATGAAAAATACTCATTTTGCTCCATTTTATGATTTAACCTACATGACTCTTAAAAACCAAATATTCTAGAAAACTACCTCCTTTGATAGAAAAGCTTATTAAATAGTATATAAAATAGATAAAAACGGATAGTAAAAGGGGTAAAATACCGGGTATATCACAAACTCATTTCCATCTCCTTCTTATGTTGAGTTCATACTGCTCATAAATGGTGTCGACCCTTCTAGATTAATTGGTGATATGCTCTTTCTACAAGGCCATTCTTTTTTAGTCCTTGATGATTGCCATCCCATTCTGAAAAACCTAGATGGCCTTGTCACCTTTGAGCTTCTACGATTTAGTTTTTTTTCTAACTTCGCTGTTCGCTTTTGAAGAAGTTTATGTTCTTCTCATAATTCCTCAAATTCTTTTCTCAAAGCTCTTACAGAACTTTCTCCCTCTTCCTCTTTAGCACATAAGTAATCATCAAGCTTCCTTTGTTTCCTCTTTGATGAGTATATACTCTTCTTCTTCTTCTTCTTCTTCTTCTTCTTTTTATTAGCGCATGCGGTACTATGAAGCTTCCCCTTCCCTTTCAAGTCTTCGTTTTTTCCTTTCATAGTACCAATATACATCTTATGTGCAACTGGTGGGGGTGCTACTTTGTGGATTATCAATGGCAGAGATTCCTCTCCTCCAGACCACTCTGTTTTCTTGAAAACATGTCCCTCCTTAATAATATGCTCTAAGTATGCCACTTCTCTGTCTTTCTTCTCATCATCCCACTCACACCAGCCGTCTTCTGGTACATCTTCTAATTCCATTATAGGTCTAACCGCTAGCTATAATAATGTACACAAAGTTATCAACTTCACAAGATAATATACATATAACGAATTATACTATTTTGAGAACACTTACATGAGGATTGTGCTCAACATCAAGCACATCGTTCCGTGTCAGAGACGGTAACTTCCCTAGCTATACATTGTCTTTCTCGAGGAAAATCCGATTATCCTGATGTTTGGCATCTTTGAAAGGAGTGCTAGGATCGCATCAAATGCAAGCAACTGTAATACAAGTGGGAACCCAACCAAACTCACAGAATGCTGTTGTAGCTTCTTCTGGAATGCATACACTGGGTCCTCCTCAAAATCTCCTATCTTCTTTTTAGGCCTCATTGTTGTGACTGTGTGTATGAACGATTCTCTCCCCCTTGGAAACTCAGGAAAGAATCAATGTCTTCCAACATCTTCACATACTTCTGCGTTGGTTTCTTATATTGTTGTGTTGACACAAGGTGTGTTGACACAAGGACACCATCAACTATAACTAAAAACGAAAGTGCCAATTTCCTCCAAGGTGCCATGTCACTTGAGTTTTGAAGCATAAATTGTATATCACCTAAGGTAGCTTCTGGGTTTGGTCTAATCAATCTACTCTAGAAACTACCAGGTCCTCTATATATCACTACTTTGCTTTTAAAATTGTATTTCTTAGGGAACTCACCACAGTGCAGTCCAGAAATCCTTCCGAACTCGATTAGTGAGAATCTGAGAAGCTGTCCACCAAACACTATCCACATCTCGTACTTCTTATTTGTAAGTAATTGTCGGCACATCAGAGCATGAAGCAGTTTGCACGATATCGGACATCTGCTCACAGGATTCTCGAAAAGTCTCCCCAAACAAGATTCCTTGAGTCTTCCAAACTTAGGTAAGCCTCTCAGAACTTCTCTCACAATGGACAGCACCGATGGTTTCAAGTAGACATTTACCCTAGCATCTGGGTATTTGTCGGTTGCAAACAGCCGACATGGAAGCTTGTTGTCCGCAACTCCCTTGGATTCGCCGTCATCGTTACTCTCTGCAAGACATATCCACATGCATTTGCGATTAGTAAATGACTCTCGTAATTGGAAATCAGAATGATATGAGATTAGTGAAACAAAAATTACATGTCATTCCGGATTCGGTATGCGAACAGTAAGATCTACTGCGACGCAAAAACAATTTCCGGCGAAGATTCGAGATGAATTGGAAAGCAAGAGAAAACTGTAAAATCTAGGGATTTACTTTAGTTTGTAAAACGTAGATCTGATTTTTGGTTTGTAAAAAGCATATTTGTGTTTTATTCTTACAGTAACCAATAAACCCTTATTTTTACTCTAACCAACACACTACTAACCGTAACTAGGCTTGAGGATATTGTGGACAATTCACACCATTGAAGTCACTCTCTAGTGGTAAGTGCCTTGTCATGTTATATATTTGCTCCTAAGTGCCTAATACTGTTATCAACCCCCACATATATAGGTATACAAGGCAAGATATCGTGTTGATGTAGCAATAACCATCATTACATTCATTTAAGACGAGCATTGTGCGTTTGGAACGACTCAAAAATCCTAATTCTCAATGATATGAGGGATTGCTGAACTGCATGTTCACGCCGCCTACGAATTCGAAAGATCTTCAGTTTACCACCTAAAGTCAAAGGTATTTTTATCACACACAATGTATTTCTCTTGTTTCGCAAATGAGTCAATTTTTTATATATTTTCTGAAAAACAAAATGGCATATAACTCGTTATCTCTTTTAAATATCTAAGTTTTATGAGGTGAAAACAATATAAAGGTTAATTACAATTTAAAAAAAAAAAAAAAAAAAACGTAAGGGTGTTAATTATTAATTACCTCTCGTAGTTAAAAAAGTAAGCACAAAATTGGGTCGTTGGGTTAACTACCTCTCGTTACCGTTAAAACTCCCACAAATAAAAACGCGCGCATGAAAGTTAAAAGGTTATTTTAGTCAATTCACGTTACCAACACAACCTTACGGCTGGATATTACGCAACCTCATTTATAAACCCCTCGATTTCTTGCGTCCATTTCGAAATTTTTAATCACTTTTTTTCATTTCCCTTCGATTCCATTTTTTTTTCACATTCTCCGGAATCTTTTGATTATCTGGAGAAAATCGTTTCCTCCCTACAATGGCGTCCGAGAATCTGAATGATAAGATCTCTGTTTTTAAAAAACTCAAATCCAAATCTGATAATAAGGTAATGTATCGCTTTAGGTCCAACTTAAGATCTGGAAGTTTGGTGATCAGATCTGGGTTAAGGAATTGTTGGATTTAATCCCATCGGTTTTTTTTTTTTTTTGTTGATCTTTGTAGATTTGTTTTGATTGCAATGCGAAGAACCCGACATGGGCTTCCGTTACTTACGGGATCTTTCTCTGTATCGATTGTTCAGCTGTTCATCGGAGTCTTGGCGTACACATCAGCTTCGTTAGGTGATCGATTGATTGATTTTCTTCTCCTGATTCTAATTAAGTTCATTAATTTTGCTATCCCTTCGATTCTTGAATTCAGTATTGTAAAATGTGATTAGAAAATTGATTCATGGAGGATTACGTGCTTGGGTCTAGAACCTCTTGGTAACTATAAAAAAAAAAATTGATTCGCGTGACTGATTTTCGTTTCCTGCATTTCTCAATCTTTATCAACATTTGAAGATTTGCAATATTTAGTAATAATCTATTATAGTCATTTGTATCATGTTTCTTTTGATTTTTTTCTAGACTGGTTTTGATTGTGATGTGTTATGTGTTTATATATTGTTGAGAGGATTCGATCTTAATTTTTCTTTTAGGTCTACAAATTTAGACTCATGGAGCCCTGAGCAATTGAAGATGATGGTGTATGGAGGAAACTGTAGGGCACAAGTGTTCTTCAAGCAACACGGATGGAGCGGAGGAGGTAAAACCGATGCTAAGTATACTTCGAGAGCTGCTGAGTTGTATAAACAGAATCTCGCAAAAGAAGTTGCTAAAAGCAATGCCGAGGAATTAGATATGCCTCCATCTCCTGATTCTACTAATTCAACACAAGTAGTCCCCAATGGTCTCTCAAGCATCAAAACCAATGAAGCTCATAATAAGACTAGTACTCTAAAGCAGCAAGAAAAGCCCGAGTCGCCAAGAGTTGCTCGCAGCGTTAAGAAACCTTTTGGTGCAAAGAAGGCAGGTAAATCTGGTGGAGGACTTGGTGCTCGTAAGCTTACTTCTAAGGTCAGTACTTTTTTATAGAGCTTGTAGAAAGTGCCATCACTTTTGCGTTTTTTTGTCAACAATCACCATATATCAAATTAAGTGCTACATGTTGGATGGTTCCTCTGACGGGTAACTCCAAACGGAAATGTCTGACTTACATAGGAAATAACATAACTTCATCCCATCACTTTTGCGTTTAGAGAACTTCGTAAGTAGTTTTTGGGAAATTTTGCAGTCGAGCGAGACTCTTTATGATCAAAAGCCAGAGGAATCTCTTGTGATACCAGCGATGTCCTCAGCTACCAGTACACCATCAGCTAAATCACCCAGGTCATCGTTTTCTTCTCGGTTTGATTATGTGGACGGTGTTCAAACTAGAGAACAGTACATGAGCAACGGCCCTCAAGTTGTTAGTCATGTTGCTCCACCAAAATCATCAGGCTTCTTCGATGAATTCGAGATGAACGGAGGCGGGTTTCAGAAGAAACCAATCACAAGTTCCTCAAAAGTGCAAAATGAGCTCTTTTTTCTCCCCTCTCATGTCATTTGTCTTAATTATGCTGTATAAAGATTTTGTACTCACCCTCTCTCGCATTTACCAGGTTCAAGAAACAGACGAAGCTCGGAAGAAATTCACAAACGCGAAATCAATCTCCTCTGCTCATTACTTTGGAAATGATAACAATTCCGCGGATCTTGAGGCCAAAACTACGTTAAAGAAGTTCTCCGTATGTAACCTCTTAATTAACATCATTTGCCTTAAACTAAATACTTGATTTCTGTTGGGTTTAAAGAAACACTCATCACAACTAATTACAAAAATGTCACTTTACAAAACAGGGTTCTTCAGCAATCTCTAGTGCTGATCTGTTTGGAGACGATGACGACGGAGATTTTCCTCTTGATCTCACCGCCGGCGATCTTATTAACCGCCTCTCTCTCCAGGTCTTGTCACACTTCTCATTCCTTTACTTTTCATGCTCATTCTTAGAAAATGTAAGAACAATTTTTGTTAGTACTATCAAGTGAAGAAACTACGGTTGTTTTATAAATGTGACAGGCTCAACAAGACATATCATCATTGAAAAACATGGCAGAGGAGACAAAGAAGAAGCTCAGCTCCTTATGGGTCTGAAAATTTTATGTTTTTCTCTAAAGACCCCAACACACGTTTAAATTTTTTTCTTACTTATACCCTACATTTTAAAATCATTTTATTCTATTCATTACTAGGGGGGAAATTTACCTAAAACTCTGTTTTGTTCATACCAAAAAAAAAAAGACTTGTTTTGTTTTATTGAAAGTTGTCAATATTTTGTATAATTAAGATTATGTTTTGTAAAAATTGTATCAAATAAAAATATATGGTGTGCCTGAACAATTTCCTTTTGGACTGATAAAACTCAACGTGGGGGCATACTGAAACCGCTCTCACTAAATCGATTTTTATCCGACGTTTATTATGCATCAGTCTTCATCAATATTCATATTGTAGCGTCACGTATACAAATTTCAGGCAAATTTTTGATGTCAGATTTTTAAAAATGTCTTGAACTTTTAATAAATATACACAACTCGAAACAAATGTCTAATGATAATCATAAATTGACCCAAATAAAGAGTTGTCCAAAAATAGAATAACCCTAAAAAGCATCAACGGATAAAAACTCTCTCTTATCTACTAAACAATCAAAACACCAAAAATAAGCAAACCCCTCGACGCAGAAAGCAAACGTTTGTCTTTATTTCTCTTCCTTCATTTACAAGACAAACTGTTTCCCCCTAATTCATCAACAACACAATTGAAACCCAATAAAAAAGGTTTTCATTTTTGGACTCAAAACAATCTGATTTCTTTTGAGCTTTTTTCATTTAAAAAAGGAATATCCCACAAAAGTTGTCATTTGGGATTTGAGAGCAATTTCCCCTGTTCTTAGTCATTCAAACCAATCAAAACCAAGAAGATAACGCCATTTAAAAATATCTTTTCGATTCCGATATCCCGAAACAAAAACAATGAGCCTGAATTGCCTCGCTTGCCACATCCTGCAAAGATCAGACTCGGACATAGACATGGGAAGCCGTAAAGATCCAAACTTTAAAGAAAGTTTCGCAACTTCAAGGTATAACAAGATGGTAAGGAACAGAACGTCGTTGCCCGTAGTGAGACGGGTCAAACAAGGTCATCGCAGGCTTTACAGCGCGGAGATCGTGGTCTATGGGGATATCGACACGCCTAAGCTGGTCAGGAGCAGTGGGATCAGAAGGGACTGGAGTTTTGAGGATCTAAAGAAACAAAGAGAGATGAGAATTGAAGAGACAATAAAAGAATAAGACAGATCCTTTCACAGGTTTCTTCTAATGTTCTTGTTACCTTGTTCTGTTCCTTACCATGTAAGAGTTTGAAAAATTTCTAGATTTTTCTGGATCCAATATTACAAAATTCTATCAAGGTTCACACATATATATATACAATCATTTTCCTAATGACTGACCTGAAGTTTCGATAATGAGTCCATGAGACGAAGGAAAGAATTAGCCTTCGACAGATTCAAATAGATACAGAAAAATAAAAAAAACATATCAAAAACGTAGTGCTACGATGTTTTTTTTAAGGATCAACGATCGATTTCCCCAAGAAAACTATCACATAACTACATATGCAACCTAAATTAAATCGTCTTTAGGGGATATATGTCAAGAGGGTTTAGTGTAGGCTGCATATGATAGTTTTCTTGGGGAAATAGATGGTTACGCTTCCATGCTCTTAAATCTTAATCAGTACAGTAGCGTCAGAGAAGCTGGCTTTACCATTGCAAGAGACTCTGAATACGCAGCGCACGAATGTATCATGCAAAAAAAGGTTCAATTATTCATCTTTCTAGCTTCTCCTTTCCAATCTCTCCGCATCATCTCTCAGCCGTTTCCTCTCCCTATACTTGCGTTGCCTTTCTCGGTTCTTCACGCGACGGATCATGAGGTCACTTATGTTTGCGTTGCGTTGCACGGTTTTTGAGGTGGTGCATTTTCCAAAAGAGTTTATAAATTAGAGTAGAAGAAAAGTCACCCTCTCATTAAACCTCCCCAAGTGTGCCTCTCTCCTTGATAAAATGTACTCCCTCCGTTTCATAATAGTTGTCGTTCTAGAATTAAATTTTTGTTTCATATTACTTGTCGTTTTGTATTTTCAAGGCATATTTATAGTCAATTTTTCCATTTTTATCCATACTTTTGACCTTATTAATTACTCATATCAAACAAAACAATATATTAATTAAGGGTAAAATAGGAAATTTAATTGTTCTCTTAATTTGTGAAAAAAAACCTAGAGTAATATTCTTTTTTTTTCTTCTCTTCTTCTCTGGTCAACATAGTCTTTTTTTTTTCCTTGGTGAATTGAATGCTTCTTTCACTTGTTTTTGTAAATTGTATGACCATGGGGCGTTTTTATTCGAATCTACCACAAGATCCTTCAATTTTTGGGTTTGTGACTTGTTTCTCTTCGATCTAGCTTATGGTTTTGGGTTGATTTTGTGTATAGTGTTCTTGAATGTTCTTCGTATTCTTTTTGGGTAATTGGATCTTAAATCCATGGGTTTCTTCCCCTAATTCATGTTTATGATTCCTTGCTTTGATTTTAACAAATCAATTTCGGATCTACACAATAGTTTTTTAATTTGTTTTGGTTGACGTTCTTCACCGTTCTTGAACTTCTCTCTTTTATCATTTGGAACGACAAAATCACAAAAAAAAAATTCTTTTCTTTGTGGTTCAGATTTCAAGTCATTTTTTGTCGTATATATTTTTGTATCTTGGTATCTCGATCCGTCGGAATTGTTCCAACCAAGGTTCATCCTTGTTGGGCGCAAAACCTCGCCGACTCATTCTCCGAGATGAAAGACAAGGACCTAATTTCTCTTCGCGCCAACTGCGGTATACCAAACAAGATTGAGTTAGTTCTTCTCGCGGCCGGCGAATCTCCGGAGTCAGTTAGACCCAGGTTTTGTTGTGGATAAGAGGTTTACTTCACAGAATGTAGACTTTGTTTTCTGATTCCTGAGATCCTCACTCACATAGTTCACGAACTTGGAGTTGCTCTTCCTCAAGTGTGTCCCAATTGTATCCGAGAGAGTCACCTTGTCAGTTCGGCCTTTGGAAGTTCCTCCATTTCCCCCACGAGCAGCTCCTGTAGTCTCGAGTTTACCCGCACCATCCTTTGGACTTGCCCGAGCTGCCGTGAGTAATCGCGCTCGGGTGTCGGCCTCAATTGTTCCACGACGCTTTGGTGATAGAAGCACTAATCAGCATCCTCTTCTTGTCAATGATGGCAAGAGAAAAACTCCTGACAGTGCTTCTCGATCCCGAAGTGGATCAAAGAAATTAAGGTACTGTTGGGATTATGAGTATAACTCTAATTACTTGATCACTAAGTAACCTAGTTCCGCAGCTCACTTGTTTAGGCACTTTAGAAAACCGGAATGTTCACTTCCTCCATTGTCCCAATCCATTATGAGGATCATGCTAATTTTGAGAACTTCGCATATGCCAATTCCCAAGTTCCTAGTTCTTCTTTATTATCTCGGTCATAACTCTTATACTTGAATTTAACTTAGTTTTTTTTATAAATGCAGCTCCTCGCGGCCTTCAACGATACTGTCTCCTTTGTTTTATCTTTGAGTTGTAATATCGTGTTGTTGCATGCTGATAATTTTGCATTCATATCATCGGATGATCGCGTCACTCGTTGATTACATCAAAGTTATCTTTAAGCATTTCGCTGTTTTCTTTCTCAATTTGGGGACAAGCATCGCGCCTTAGGTTGGGCTAGGCTACTTCAGTCGGCACCACAACCTCCATCCTGTAAACCACCAAAAAGATGTTTCCTTGGTCGCTTCCTTGTAATTTGTCTGCCCATCCTCCTTTGTGAGCTCCCAACCTTTTTTTAAATTATTGAGAACTAGTTTGTTTGTAGCTTCTGCTTGTATGTTTCCTTGGGGATAACGGGGTGTCGACTTGCTAAGACGAATCTTCCAGGTTTCGCAAAATCCTTCAAACTGTTTTGAGAAAAACAAAGATCCATTATCAGCGACTATCTCGTAAGGTAGACTGTGGTGCCATACAAATTTTTGAACGACAGTCGCAGTTACATTTTTGTAAGCTCACGTCTCTATCCATTTAGAGAAATAATCAGTTAGCACAAACAAGTATTTCACATTTCCGGTAGAAGGGTGGAGAGGTCCCACAACATCCATGGACCACCGCATAAATAGATACGGTGGATCAGTGGAGCGTGCCTTTGGCACTGTTCACATCTTTGAGAATACTTCTCGCAATCTACTACCAAGGTAGGCCAGAAATATCCTTGACGTTTTACCCTAAATGCAAGAGCCCGTCCTGAGTAATGACTCCCACATAGTCCTTCATGGATTTTGTCTTATAATTGTATCAATATCGTCCCTAGCTACACAAGTTAGATAAGGTCTCGATACACTATCTTTGTACATAGAGTCTTGGATAATATAAAACCTCGCACTAATTACTTTTACTTTTCTGGCTTCCTACTTGTCTTCAGGAGCCTGTCCTGTCAAAATGTACTCTTTGATCAGAATTCTCTCATCGGGCATTTTGTCGGTATCTCTTTGCGAGGTGTCACCTTTCTCCAAGCTGATTGGTTTACCAAGAATAATTGGTTCCAATTCTATGTCTAACTCGGTGGTTTCTTCGTCATCTTCTATCTCTTATGGTGTACCGCTTTCCAAGATATGGTCCTTAGACTGCTTACTTGACTCCAACGTTGACTTTTCTTGAGATTAGTTAGCTGTCTCACTACTCAATTCTTGCTTGTTACCTTCCGCAAGTGGTTCAGAACTCATCTTGACAGGGTTTTCTTCTTCATGATTCGAATGTATTTTATCACCTCATCTTGCTAACACCGGTTTGGACTTAGTGCGCGTGATCATTGGGTCTTTCAAATTTATCGCCGCCTTGTGAACTAACGGGTTTGATGATTTCATCAATTGTAGTAGAATCTAATTTGGGTAAATCATCATTTAAAACTCCACTTTCAGAAGAACCCACGTCGGAATCAACATGATTGTCTAGTTCTTTATTATTTCGAAGACTAGCCCTCCTGACTTTTCTCTTCTCCGACAGCACGCTAACCTCCACGTCATTGGAAAATTTGGCTTTTTGTTTCATTGCCCGTGGGGTGATAGCGAGTACCTCTGAAGCAAGTTTTATACTTTGCTCTTCGATACTTTCGATAGGTATAACTCGTCAAACTAGTGGATTTAACGTAGACGCTAAAGTAGCTAAAGCATCAGCAGAAGTATTCTCACCTCTTGGAATTCGGGTAACTCCAAAATGGTCAAATTCAGTTGCTAGTTACTGAACAATTTTTAAGTATGCTTCCATACGCCTTTCTTTGGCTTCATACTCTCCGCTAAACTAGTTTGCGACTAATTATGAGTCAGTAAATGCGTACAATTCATGGACTCCTTGTAACGCCCAGACCGCCCCTCCCAGGGCCCCCGTCCACTCACAGGCCCGTGGGCCCACCATGTCTAATGATCAGTACGTTAGTCTGGCAGGCTCTAAAGTCATGTTTACTGACCCTGCAAATCACCATGCGATCATTCCTCGTGTTTTGACCTCACTCATACGGTACTGGATATGACTTCCCAATAGATCACCCATCTTGAAACTACTCCAGCTCAAGCACGCTTAACTCTGGAGTTCTCTCAAGACATGTGACCAAAACGACAAGTGCACTTCGATGATACATATAGCCAAATCAATTCTTTTAATCCTTTCCGCATATACTGCATATACCATATATACCCTAAAACTAGGGTGTCACAATCATCCCCACTAACAGATCGCAACGTCCTCGTTGCACATACCAAGATCGTCACCCCGACAATCTGACTCTTCATAGATGTCATGGTTCGCTCTGATACCACTTATAACGCCCCGACCGCCCCTCCTAGGGGACCCCGTTCACTCACAGGCCCGTGGGCCCACCATGTCCAACGGTCGGTGCGTTAGTCTAAAAGGCTCTAAAGTCATGTTTACCGTCCCTGCAAATCACCACGCGATCATTCCTCGTGTTTTGACCTCACTCACACGGTACTGGAAATGACTTCCCAGTTGGTCACCCATCTTGAAACTACTCCAGCTCAAGCACGCTTAACTCTGGAGTTCTCTCAAGACTTTTGACCGAACAGATAAGTGCACTTTTGTGATATAGGTAGCTAAATCAATTCTTTTAAGCCTCTCCGCATATACTGCATATACCATATATGCCCTGAAACTGGGGTGTCACACTCCTGTTCTGAATGCTAATCTCATACCAGTCGTGAGGGGCTCGTACTTGGCTTCATTAATTGATGTGTTAAAAACCAATCTAAAATATTGCTCGATTTCTTCTCCGGTTAGAGAGATTAAACAAATCCCAATCCCAAATCCTTGATTTGCGGGGAGCCATCTACGTAGAGAGCCCATTTAATTCCCGAGGATGGACTTCCTACACTTTATGTCATAAGTTCTACAAGAAAATCTTTGAGAACCTGTGACTTAGCATTGATCTTAATACGATATTTAATATCGTACTCATTTAGTTCGATCGTCCATTTTACCAAATGGCCCGACTGACTTTGACTATGCAAAATAGTTTGTAGTGGTTGGCTTTTCATCATGATGACTGAATGTGATTGGAAGTAAGAAAGAAGCTTGCGGGCTGCCATAATTACAGCAAGAGCTAGCTTCTCTATCATTGAATACCGAGTCTCTAGATCGGTGAAAATTTTACTTACATAAAATATAGGTTTATGCTCGCCCATATCCTCACGAACTAGGACTCCACTTACTGCCCACAGATACACTGCAATATGTAGGAACTAAGGTTCTCCTTAGTTGATTCAAGGACCCAGAGCTAACGAGTTTACATATCCAGGACGAACTTCCCCGCTGCTTTAATTTCTATTGCAATTTAAGCTTGTACCCCTTCATGTAGCATATACGTGAATCTTTTTGGCTGCCATGAACCATTCCGATTCCACTCGGAGTCGGAAATTAAACGCATTGATGATATGTCGACATGACAACCTTCATAGCATGGGTCCACGGGGTAATGAAGATTACGTTATAAGTTGTTGGTCAATCAATGACGGTGAAATCGACTAACTTAAGTACTCCAGCAGCAGAAACTGAAAGATGAATCGTTCCTACTAATATCTCGGTCACCCCATTAAAACTTGTTAATGAGGTAGGAACTCCTTGAACTTTAGACTTGCTTATTTCCATCCGAATTAGGGTATCAAGAAAAATTAAATCGACATAACTTCATGTATCGACAAGGATTCCCGAAACCTCGCAATTTGCTTCGATGTCGAGTTTAATGACTAATGCGTCATCATACGGTTGGTTGAGCCCAACCGTGTCTTTTTTGGAGAGGGAAACTTCTACCTCGGAGTCGGGCGTTACTCATGTTTGGTTAAAATATGTTCATCGTTGGTGATTTCTTCATAGACGTTACTGTATCGCAACAGAACTTAGATCCATCCATAATAACGTTGGTTTTTATTTTTTGAGTCGGCTTTGGCGAATCCACATTTTGTTGCGATCTTTCCCTTTTTCCCGGAAGGGTTATCCTCGCTATTATCCTGATTATCATCAATAAATTCATGCTTAAGTTTTTCTATGTCGAGTCCAACATTACTAAGTTCACTACATGCAAATTTTTTAGCGAGGAATGTTTTTAGCTTGGAGCAGTCTTGCGTGGCGTGGCCTTTACATATGTGGATCTCGCAATACGCATTTTTATTGCGGCCCATAACTCTTGGCCTAGATCCGTACGACATTTTCTCAGGATAATGAGTTAAGGCGTATATGTGAGATCCGCCACTGTAATTTCATGAATCTTTGTTGTCTTTTTTTCAAATTTCTTCAGACTTACGGATGCTTCTTGAATCGGCTTATGAGCTTTAAACTTTTTAGCTAAGACAATTTTTTCCTCTTTAGCATCAATCTAGTTGGTGGAATGGTGAAAAGCGTCTTCAATTTTTTCCACCTTATGAATCGTGAGATCAAAACAAAATAGAAAATCGTTCCACATACCCTGCTTCAAGGCTTGTAACGCGGTGTAATCATCAACGCCAACTATCCTTGATTTCACCTTCTTAAATCGCTCGATAAAACTGTGCAAAGGATCGGTTGCCCCTTGTGACAAATTTCAAAGGTCAACGGTGGACGTTCTCTTATTTATAAAGATAGAGTAATGCTTTAGGAATGCCATTGATAACTGATTAAAGTTATCGATTGAGCCTTCTTCTATTCGTAAAAACCATTCTAAGGCAGAGTCTTCGAGGTTCTCTTCGAACAAACGACAAACCCCAATGTCCTTTTCTTCATCGTGGAAATGTGCTCGTGCTGCCACAGTACGCAATACGGTCATAAAATATTTGGATATGAATTCTCGTCATATGTCAAAAGCCTTAGCTTCCAAGTGTCTCGGATTCGTGAGTTAGCGATTTTGTACGGGGTTTTCTTTATTTCTTCAATAACACGGAGAGATCTCTAGCCACTTTATGAACTTTGGATGTCACTGCAAATAGTTCTGCATTAGTTCTTGCGAGATCTCTCCAAAATATCTCAAACTTTAATCCATTTTGCCCAATTGGTATTTCTCCGGACAAGCTATGGTGTCTTTCCGAATGTGGAGTAAGAATGTCATTAATCTGGTCGCTCTCTGATTCAAGATGAGTCAAGTTTTGTTGGTCACCTCGATAAGGCAAACCATTTCTTCTAAGATTCCTAGGTGGAAGCATATCCTGGTTGTTGTGTACGGGTCCCGTATTGCGACCCGTGTCCCCTTCACCTCTTGTGTTATTTAGTGGGACAGACGCGGTCAGAAACAGTTCATTGGAACGAGCTTTTGTGATCCTATTTGGATTTGCATGTCTTGCCCCCGAAGCAGATGCATCGGTGGGCAGAATGTCTACCGGTCAAGGTGGATACCAGACGGGTTCCCATAAGTTTGCGGAGTGTTGAATGCGTTAAAGCATGACTCCAATGCAGTTTGCGCGGTGGTGAAACTGGTCAAGTGGGAAGAGACTTTTTCCATATGGGAATTGAGATGAGCTACAAGAGCGTCGCTCGAGGTCTTTTGTTGATGAAAAACATATTTTAATTCTGCCAACATTGTTTTGATCTCAGACAATGCTTCAGCTGCATCCGTGATCATGGAAAGATGAGGCAACCCCGAGTTCTGACATAGGTTGAAAAAGATTTCGGAATCCCCTTAGTCGGCGCCAAAATGTGAGTCATGAATAAAAATGGCTATGTAAAAAGAACAAGTTTTATTGCGTAATGTTTGCTAGAGAGTTCAAAATCTCCTCCCTCTGTAGACTCATTTTGTATATATACTCATTACAATCACGAGAATCTCGCTATACTTAATCATATCTTTTAACTTTTCTAACTCTCTTTGACTCTGATGTTACATAGTTTGAATTTCAGAATCTCTCCTTCTCTCCGAACTCGCGGATCTCGTGGGCCTTGCCAACATTTCCATTCTAAAGCCCATTATACTTCGCGAGACTGGAGGCCCATGTCCAAGATTTCGTTAACCAAAACCACACTGAATCCGAGTTATGCGAGTTTAACAACTCTTTCCATGTTTGTGACTTGACCTTTTGGCAAGCCGGATTCCGGGTTCACGGGTCGGATTTCTCTTGTACAAAGTCAGATGCCAACAAGGTTGAAGTTTCATCTTTTTAGAAAAGAAAAAGTAATGTTTTAATCATTGTCTCAAAGAAAACAGCTATAATAACCTTTGGGAGGTAGATTGGTTCCTAAACTAAAATATTGCCAAATGATCATCGGAAGATAGAGACGCGAGTCAAACTATCACTGTAAAGTGAATTGGTTGATAGAGTAAGATTGTCTGATGTTTATGAGGGGAATGATAATGGGAGGAATCCCTAAGCAGAAGAATGAACTTTGGAACTCTCTTCTTAGGGATAAGGTTACCACAAATACTCATGGTAAGCATCTCGTTGTTTTTTTAGCGTCTTTGTACTTTGTGTTTGTCCCCTCTCTACATTTTTTAAGACTCATTTATTAGGTAATTATAAAAGATGATACTTCCTATTTTTATATCGGCTGAAATTTCTAGATAGCGGTTGACTAATTAGCTCATGATCCCAATGGAATTTGTGAGAAGTAAGAACTCGGTTGTAAATCAAGAAAATATGAAAGGAGGATAGATAAGACACTCTTGCTAAAGAAGATAGGAAAAACGGTCGTTTTGGACCTAGACTATTTGGAAGGTGCTTTTTTGAATCTAGTCTTTCTCATATGGTCAATTTAAACCTGAACACAATAAAAATTTAAATTTCGAACCGGAACTGGCCAAATTTGTGCCAAATTGTACCTTGACCTGTTGATCGTTAGTCAACGACGACGAAACAGTGACTAAGACGACGGAAATAGTTACTAGAACGGCGGAATTAGTGTATAGGAAGATGAAATCCGACATGTGGCTTCATTGCTCGACACCGTAACATCAAAACGACCTCGTTTTTTAGCTTTGTTGATGAGTACTTTATGATTTTGTTGATCGTTAGTCAGACAATAATGATCAAGACTAACAATCAACAATGATCAAAATTATATCGTTTTCGTCTTACGGTGTCGATCAATGAAACCACGTGTCAGAATCCATCTTCCTAGTCACTTTTTCGTCATTCTAGTCATTGTTCCGTCGTCATTGACTAAGGGTCTACATGTCAAGGTACAAATCAACACAAATTTTGTTAGTTCAGGGTCTAAATTTAAATTTTTGTTGTGTTCAGATTTAAATTGACTATATGGAAAAGATTAGGTCCAAAAAGGCATGTTCCAAATAGTTCAGGTCAAAAATGGCCGTTCTCCCAAAGAAGATACAATGCCTTGTCGTTTAAAATAATTTGAGATACAATGCGTTGTCGTTTCATTATATGAACAGTCTATTTAAGCAAAAGCCATTTACTAAGAGTTCATTATCAAGAAATTAACAACACAAACCTATTTTCTCTCGCCGCTTTTACTCTTCTCGATCTCTGTCTGCTCTTCTTATTTATTTGTTCATCATCTCTTCTCATTTCTTCTTCATAGATAACATTATGGTTATCATTGGCATGCTTATATGCTAGGCCTAGTTTGTGAGAGACCCCCATGGACTTACTTACTTCGTTCCTGTAATTAAGTTTCCCATACTTTTTTGCTAAGATGACGACTTCTTATTGGGAAAGGTATCAAGTCACTCTACTCTCAACACCGAATATTCGGATTTGATCGTAAAATCTCTAAGTTAATATAAAAAATCTTTACCATTTCTTATTCTTTTGCTCTCTTTTTTTTTGTATAGTATTATTAGAGGTGGGAATTTTGTTTTAATATTAGATTCGGTTTGGATTTGGTTTAGTTTGATTAATTTGGTTTAAATAAAAATCTAACCAAACAAGAACGAAATTAGTATAGTTCGGTATGAGTTTGATTCGGATTAGGTTTGGTTTTGGTTTAGTTTAGTTCGGTTTAAAAAATCAAATCAAAGGTTAATTTGCTTAATAACCAAGAAAAAAAACCAAAACCAAAACCTAATAACTAACTAAAATCTCTATATCTAATGGCTATGATTTTGCAACATAGAAGAGTTTTGGTTTTTTGTTTGACAACCAAAATTTTGTCATAATCTTACTGAGAAGAGTTTTGGTTAGTTATTAAATTTTATCTTTTTTCCTTGGTTCTATTAGCCAATTTTCCCTTAAAATCAAACTCATCAACAAAAAAAAAAAATTAAGAAAACAAACTAAAAAACGTATTAGAACAAAAATTTAATATATATAAAAGATAAAAATAAAAATACTTTATCATGTTCTAACAAACTAATAATATATATGTATAAGTCATACATAAACTCCTATAAGTGTTTATTCATTTTTTCATTATTAGTTACTAGCTTTCATTGCACTATTATTATAAAATTATTACATACATTTGTTTAGAGTTAAAGTTTAAAATATTGAAGTTAAACTAATTAATCTTTACACTAAATAAGTATATTAAAAAGACATAAGTATATATATGTACCATTTTTATTTTATTCCAATTGAAAATGGAAGGATTAGTATGTAATAGGAAGGAGTTCAAGAAAAAATAGTATGTAATCCGAAAGAAAAGGTTATATGCCAAAAGAGCATTCTCCTAACTTAGAAAAATATATATTCTTTTTAGTAAATACTCCATCCTTTATCGCAACAAATATACAAAAAATAGTTTTGAAATCCTTTATCTAAAACAATATTCTTTTTCAGCGTAAATATTTTTCCGAACTCTGCAGATATACAAATTTGGTAATGAAATCTACAAATTTTAAGGAAAGCAATGTTTTTCATTTTATATTATTTTCTTTTTCGTTTTCTATTTTGTATATAATCTTATACCATTATTTGGAAAGGTAATTTTTAAAAATTACAAGTTTCACTCTATTATTACTAAAACATATATATATATATATATATATATATTGATTTTTGCTTTGAAAAAATTTCTATTATTTCAAAACTATTTTTTGTATATATATATAATGAATTGTTTTAGATAAAAAAAAATATTTTTTGTCTATTTGTTGTGATAAAGGATATATTTACTAAAAAGATATATATCTTTCGAAGTTAGGAGAATGCTTTTTTGGCATAGAAAATCTACCTTTCTATTTTTTATTTGTATAATCTTTTATTTCAGATTACATACTATTTTTTCTTGAACTCCTTCCTCTGACATACTAACCCTTCCATTTTCCATTGAAACGAAATATAGAAATGTAACGTGTATAAAAAGACACTTGGAGTGAAAACGTTCGTAGGAGACGAGTGTGACGATCTAGACACGTCACTCCAGTCTGGCAAAACTCGAATTATAAAAGTAAACAAAGACACAACGAAAAAAAAAAAAAGGGGAATCTAAAAAAATAAAAATCATCTCATTTCTTCGTTGACAGAATTAGGGTTCATTTTTAATTCTCCTTCTCTCTGCATCATCTTCTTTTAAAGATCTGATTGAAATACTTCTGGGTCTTCTCGGATCCGATATTCTAAGGTGAAAGAACCGAACTTTTTTGCTCTATCCTACTGTTTATCACTTTATTCTTTGTGCTGGTCTTGTTGGATAGTCAGAGAATTGATAGTGTCGGAATTGTAGCCTTGGACTGTTTGATCAAGATTTTGGTTCAGGAGAGGATAAATTAGCTCAAGAACTACTTTCTTAGGCTAGTCACTTTTCTGGATTGGTATTGAGGTTTTTGTTGATAGAAGATTAGGATTGGGATTTTGCAGAGATGGATAGGCCTAGACCAAATGATCATTTGGGTGTGAATAAAATTGGGAAAAATATCAGAAAGAGTCCGTTGCACCAATCGAATTTCGCTGCTGCGAATGTTAACGCCCCAAGGCCTCAAGTGCAGCCTCAGGTTTATAATATAAGCAAGAATGATTTTAGAAGTATTGTTCAGCAGTTAACGGGTTCTCCATCACGGGACAGCCTTCCTCGGCCTCCTCCTCAGAACAACTCACCAAAGCCTCAGAATACACGGTTGCATCGGATTAGACCAGCTCCCTTAACGCAGATAAGTCGGCCTCCTGTTCCTCTTCCTGCCATGGCTACTCAACCATCTCATCCTCAATTTGCTAGACCGCCTCAACCTCAGCCGTCTTTCACACAACAACAACCAATGATGGGTCATGGGGACCAGTTTTTATCTAATACAGCTGAGTCTCCTGTCTCGGAGTATATGCGTTATCTTCAAAGCTCACTTGGAGATTCCAATGGTAATCAAATGCAGCATCGGCCATATATGCCAGCTCAGCCTCAGCCCTCGCCTCGTATGCCAGGTCATGAGCATCGGCCTTACATTCCAGCTCATGAGCCTCGGTCATATATGCCGGGTCAGTCTCAGCCTCCACCTCATATGCCAAGTCATGAACATCGGTCATATATGCCAGCTCAGTCTCAGCCTCTACCTCATATGCCAAGTTATGAACATCGGGCGTATATGCCAGCTCAGTCTCAGCCTCTACCTCATATGCCAAGTCATGAACATCGGTCATATATGCCAGCTCAGTCTCAGCCTCTACCTCATATGCCAAGTCATGAACATCGGGGGTATATGCCAGCTCAGCCTCAGCCTCCACCTCAACCACAGCCACATATGATGATGCCTAGTTCGCAACCTCGAATGAATATGCAAGGCCCACTACCACCACCCGGGTTAGTTCCTAGCCCAGTGCCTCATAATCTGCCGTCCCCTCGGTTTAATGGTCCTGTACCTGTCACACCCAATCTGCCTTCTCCAAGGTTTAATCAGATGCATGGTGGTTTCCCTTCTCCTCGATATAACGGTTTTGGACCACTACACTCACCTACATCGCAGTTTTATCTACCATCTCCTACCGGTTTCTCTAATATGTTCTCTCCTAGATCACCTTACCCATTACTATCGCCAGGAGTTCAGTATCCTCCACCACTTACCCCAAACTTCTCATTTTCACAAATGGCTCAACCAGGAAGTCTCGGACCCGGTCCAGGTCCAGGCCCTTCTCAGCCACCTCCATCTCCACGGCTCATGTTCCCGTTATCGCCATCAGGGTTCTTTCCTGTCCCAAGTCCAAGATGGGGTGATTACTAAGTGCTCTCTTTAGTCTCTATCCGATTTATTGAATTACATAAATCTCATCATGTTTTTTTCAAGTTTCCCCTAGGTTAGTCTTTAGTGTTTACTATTAAAGAAGCTTAGTCTTCAGTGCCTACAGTAGAATAGACGAAACAGCATAGATGTGTGTAAAACTCAAAAGGAGCTTTTATAGAGTTTTGTTTTTTCTGTTATAGGTTAAAGGTAAAAGCTTTTATATTGGGGAATCTTGGAATGATGATGATGATTACTTTTATTTTGTTTATCACAAAATTAGTTCGCTCTTTTGCGTAATTTGTACACATTACTTCTCAGACAAAACTCTGTCAATTTATATGATTTTTGGGTGTTTTTAAAACATGAATTTCTGTAATTTTTCCATGATGAGAATATATGAATTCATTTCTTCCAAAGAAAGAGTAACTAGTGTGATATAAAAAGAATAATTATTTGGATATAGAAACATTGATAAAAAACAAAATCAGAGATGTTTATGGGCATAGTAGACTAGTAGAGTCTAAAAAGAGAACCAATATCATCCATAATATCATCATCATCATTATCATGATCACACAATTTACATTATTCTTACAAGAGTAGAAGAGCAAATGAAATTAGAGAAATGGTAATAAGAGATGTTTAAGGGCGTAGACTAGTAAGAGTCTAACGCATCTTCTCTCACCGTCGGTGCCTTGGTTTATCGGATCCTCTATGCGTCGTTAACTCCATAATCCTCCTCTGTCTCTCTGGAGGTCGCGGAACTACTTCTCCGTTCACTAACAACTCTGCTGCAATTGCAACAAAAATACACCAAATGACTTTAGGAGCTAAGCTGATAGAATCAGTCAATACACATTGAGCTAGAGAATCACTTGCTTAGTTCAATCATTCATTCATCTAACACAATGCCCCATTAATGACAATGTTTACCTCCGTAATCTTTGTATTCTTGATCAACATAAGAATCCGGAAGCACGAACAGAACACCAGGAAGTCCTGAAAAGCTCACAAGAACCAACAACACCATCAATTTACAATCACATCATTTCACTTGCGTTTCGAATAGAGATATACATACCGTCGAGTTTGTTCGATGTTTCTTCATCGATTTCACAGCCAAATCCAAAATACCTCTCACACGAAACATTATAGATCTTCCTCTTAGCTTCTTCCTCACTGATAAACCAAATAACAGTCACATTTGCGTAAGTTCATATTCAAGTAGTAGACGAAAATGGAGATGTAAGAGACGAATTCTGACGAAAAGCTTACCTGCCAACAATTTTAGCTAGGGTTTGAACATAGCAATCAATCATTTGCTGTTTATTCGCGTTTTCGCCGCCGGGTTTGTCCATGACGATTAGCCAGTGCTCGTAATCGCAACCAGGAAATAGCGGTGCCATCTCAGTCGGTGGTCGTTCGCTGAAATTCGATCCGGATTTAAGAGGCGAGTAAGATCCACCGGACCTATCCATTCGGGTCCGGATCGTGGTGAAACGGGTCAAAGCGGGGATGAATCCGACGGCGTTGAACAGCGACGGTGAAGATCGACGAGAGATGAGGTGAGAAAGAAGCGGTGAAGGAGAGGCGGCTCTGGAGGTAGAGAAGAAACGATTAGCGACGCGCGAGGCGGCGGAGCGGGTTAGGGTTTTCGCCATTGTGATCGGTGCGCTTCCCGGCGATGATGAGACTAGGGTTTAAAGATACAAAGAGAAAGGGGCAAAAACAAAAATTGGACTTGTTTGGTTATTATTAATGGGCCTTTTCATCTCTAAATGTGAGGCCTATTTGAATTTTGGATAGTTTCAGACGTATTCAAGATTTATTTTACGTCAGTTTAGAAAGCATGGAAGATTAAAAGTCCTATAGGGTTTGTTCTCTAGTATTTGTTCAAAGTAGGTTTGTATTGGGATGTCGATGTGACTAAATATGGAGTCTCGACTAAATCATGGTCAACTAGAAGGCGTAAGAGCTGGTTCAAGTCCTCAGTGTATATATAAAACTTATCAAACCATCAATCACCACAGTTTCCACCTGGTCCTCCAAACGATAAGGCTTCTCCGGTGGCTTTGGAAAACCCCCCAGTATGTCACCCTATAACAACTGTAGGAATCAGCATAACGTCTTAATTTTCTACCATCAATATAAACTTTTTTATAGTTAGAGTTTATAATGAGAACATTTTAAAAATGTGCTGATTTTGTAGAGTCAGCAGTCGGAAAATGTCCATTTCTCATCGGAGGACTAACTCCGTCTGGAGATAAAAATGTATTTCCTCCGTATCTCACTAGGGAAGCTCCTTTATTTAAATGTGTAAATAATTCTTTGGGCCAATAACCAATTACTTCATCCAATATTTTAAGTCCCCAGTTTCCACTCAAGCCATCCTAATACATATAAAGCAAGATAAAAAAATTAGAAAATAAACTACTTGAAAAAGTATCTCAAAGGTCAATATAATTGTTAGTATGATCAGATGTTCATATAAACTATAAACAGAAATCGAAACTTAATAAATTTTAAATCAACTACAAGAAAAGGATCATGCCTGAAAAACATGCGTTTTAAGTATAAGACTTGATTTACCATAGATAGATGTGCCCGGAAATTGTCTTCCAATTCTGGGATTTCGACTTATAACTACGAAACCAGGACATTGTGTATTATAACACCCTGTTTTATGATAACCATCTCCCTATTTAAAAAACAAATATGCATATAAAATTGTTACGTAAAAAAACATAGTAGAGTCCGTCTAATTGTTTTGTCTTATTTTTAGTGTAAAATAATTATTGTTTATATACATATAAATAATTAAAGTACTCACAGTCCAATATATTGTAAATCTCGTGACACTGTCACCGTACAATCGTGGATGTACCTAAAACTAATAAAAGGAATATATCATATAATTAGAATTTTTTTTTTTTGCCAGCTATCATATAATTAGATATGGATGTAAACTTACAAACTAGGAATTTTCATTTAAAGTTGTACATATATAAAATTAACAGTCACATACCGCCCAACCAGCTTGTATACTATTTAGTTGACCAGGGGGTCCATTCTCAAACCACATTTGACTTTTACTGTATTGATTATTTTTCAAATTTAAATCATGAATACTTATATCAGCTTCAGCTCCTCGATAGATACTTCCATCCAACATGGTTTCAATTGTTGCAAACTGTAAATTTCGTAAGTACATTAGTCCAATTTATTTTAATATATATTTTGCATGTGGATAAAAACAGAAAGAAAATCCTCATTTTGCTATCTTGTACTTTAGGTAGCAAATGTGTTATTAGAATAATTTAAGAACTAAATGAGAATTTGTAACTCCTTTCAAAAATCATTAATAAGTGGAACTGTGGAAGACTTACATGTTGACCGAAAGGCCCGAAAGGCTCAGCTGTGTTCAAATGAAAACTCTCAGATCCATTTCTCTGTCTTACAATTGGAACTGTTCCTTCTGGACATTGCTCTTTTGTTTTATCTTCGTTGCTTCTTTCAAAATTCTCATCTGAGCTAAATGTTTTCTATATATATGGTAATATATGGTATCACAAGTAATAAAATATTAGATCACAAAATACCCATGTACGGATCTGAATTTTTGATATCCTATTTTTCTAATTAAATTGAATCGAATGTTGGATCAATAATTTTTTTCCTTACGCTAATTACTACTTTACCTGAATTTTATGATTTTTCAACAATGGATGTTGAAAAGCTGGCTGCTTGTATATATCAACACAATCAAAATCCTGTAAAATTTGTTCGACCACAAGTTAGAGAAAAATTTTAGTTAAAAAAAGGATAGAATAAACAATCGGAAGTTAGAGCCTCACATCAATGTTTCCTTCAGCACCTTGTGTAAATATCAGATAAACACATAGACCTATCGCTAGATGAAATAATGCCATTGGTAAATTATTCTTGGTTTCTCTCTAATTATATCTATGATACTTTTCAGTGTCTATATATAAACCAATTCTAGTCAACGACTATTCAAATCAGTGCTATTCATATTACTTGTGCTTTTATAATCTTACCAAACATATCGTATGCATATAATTTCTTGCTCAACATACAAACGAATCTTTTTTTATGCTAAGAAGTCCAATCCGTAATAACTATTTTAGGAAATTGCGTGAATAGAAAGATTATAATTTGATTAAATGACAAAACAATTTGCCCAATAAACATAAAAGGATCGAAAATTAGGATAATAAGTCAATGGTCAATTATAAATTTAATATATTAACTAACCTACCAAATCTGTTAAAGATTTAAAAAACAAAAACGCTTTCCCTATGTTTAAACAAACTATTTATTTACCTTATTTTACACCTAAACATTAACAATAATGATTAATGAAATTTATGGAGGTTATTGGCAATAAAAGAGTTTGTTGATTTTAAAAGTTAAAAGATTTGTTAAATTTCCTAAAGAATGAAAAGAGTTTTGTGTATTCAAGAAATCTATCAAATAACTTTATTCTAAGAATTTTCAGAATCTCATGTATTTATATACTTAAGATTGTCAAAGTTGTGTTTAGTGAGTAAATTTGTTAAGAACTCATTTCCCAATAATGCTAATTTTTGCAAGAATTACAGAATTACTAAAAAACATTTTTTGAATAACAATGATTTCAGTAATATTGTTAATATCTTCTTTTTTTTTGTCAACCATTCATTTAATTGAAATAATAATAAAAAAATGAATGTCAAAAAAAAAATTCTAACAATTTTAAAATAAGCTTAGACCATTGATAATCCAATATGGAAGTGTTTCATATACATATAAAATTTTGAACGACCTCGAACAGGCGGATCAAATTGTCGCCTTTTTGTTTAGAAAACATGAGATTAATGATAAAGAGAAATACGGGAAACAAGAGACGAGCTCATCAAACTTAATTATGAGAATAGAAAAAACAGACCATAATTCTAGAAAAGACAATCCGTCTCAAAAGTTTGGCAACTTACCCTTTTCTCCAATATGGACTTCATCATCCATAATAAAGCTTCTAACTTTAAATGTAATGGGGATAGGCATCTTCAACGCCCCCTCGCGCCAAGAACCATCCCTGAGATTTGGTTTAATCTCCCCCAATGCATACCCACTCTATCCCTGAGATTTGGTTTGTCTCTTTCCAATAACCATCTATCTAACATCGAATGCCGGTTCAAATTTTGGACGTATTTTGGGTCATCTCTTCTGGAGTCGACATACTAGGTCGGGCTTCCCTCCATGCCATTCATTCATTCTCGGCCAGTTAAAGGATATATGAAGGTTCAAAGTCAACTCCTTGAAACATCTTTATATTCTCTGATTTCCAAATAAACCACATGAATTTATTAGAATTTATAAACGAATAACTGTAGAAACTAAAAATTCTACTTCCAATAACCTCCTTAATTTTTTTTTAAAAATAGTTTATTTTTAATTAAATTTAAAAACGCTTTTCAAAAAATATTTTTGTTTTTACAAATTTAAAATATCTCTAAAGAAAAGAAATGTTCATGATTACAAATGTTATTAGAATCCATTAGTAAACCTATAAAATATGGTTTGATGACAAAAAAAGATAAAAATTATTGAGCTAAGATATAAACGATAAACATTTGGGGTTCAATTCTGTGAAGCAACAAAACACATAAAAAGTAGTGATAAAAATCCTGAATCTCCCTTCGAAGAAACGAAACGGGAAGTCAAAGCACGAGAACCATGAACATATCGTCCAAGCTATAAGATGTCATTTCATCCGACAACCCGAGAAATAGCTTTCAATCCTAATTTAGGGCCCAATTTGCAAACAATAGATGTTGTCTTTATTAGCCATGATCGAAGAACACATAAAAAGTAGTGATAAAAATCTTGAATCTGCCTTCGAAGAAACGAAACGGGAAGTCAAAGCACGAGAAACATGAACACACCATCCAAGCTATAGGACGTTATTTCATCCGACAACCTGAGAAATAGCTTTCAATCCTTATTTAGGGCCCAATTTGCAAACAATAGATGTTGTCCTTATTAGCCATGATCGAAGAACAACCATAAATACTTTGGATATCCAACTAAGACGGGCTATGCTACTCAAAGAGTAAAATGCGCGAAAAAACTCTACCAAGACCTCTCCCCGACGTCGGCAAGTGCTCAACTACGCGCCTTACTAGTACCTCTAAAAGAAAAGATGAAACATAACCGCATCCGTTTCTATACCTAAAATCAACCTCACTAACTAAGTAGAGGCTCAAAACAAGAAATAAGGTAGCCCTGCCCTACCCACACACTATAACCAAAGAGACATTAACAGAAGAGAAACTAAAGAAAAGCACAACCAACGTAATTTCTCTCAAGGACAAACAAGCCTCACCAAGGAAGAATTAGTCTAAAGGGACCCAAACCCCTAAACATGAGCAAAATCAAAGCATAAAGAGAGTGACATGAAGGCTAATTTGGTTGTGCAGCATACCACAAGCCATTGAGGAAGCATAATAAAAGCCATCTTTTGCAGATGAAAAAACCTCCAAGTTGTTCACATAAAGAAGGTGATTACTAGTTCACCTCCGAGCCATGGATTAGTTCGGGAACGCATTATAGGCAAGCACCCAACTGAGGCAAACACCAAAATCTTTTATAACCCTGCTTGCATGAGCCACCAGATATGCAAAGCTAGAATTAAAACCAACTACGCCAGAAGGCTAGATCGCTGGCGAAGCTGTCCTTTGGAGCTATGTGGAGGCAATAAATATGAAGCATAATTGATGCTTTATGGGGTGACAAGAACATTAAATTTGATCAATTCACGCATTCGGGGAGGGAAAGACAGAGTCTGAGAAGAAAGGAGAAGCGGCCGACAACTCTCCCTTGCTAAAACTCTGGAACCTAAAAACAAAGTCGAAACTAGTGAGGTCTCCGTCCAATCTCGGAAAATCTTCAATTGTCACATTTATCACATAATTGGTGCTCCTGCAAAGTTGTACCTCGGGATAGGAGACCATACCGGAGAGATGGACACAAAAACGGTGGCTGGGACAATAGGTACATGGACCACGGTAACAGAGGCAAAGAGAGCAAACTTAACCAGGGAGGCAGAGGCCGACCACCGACGTGGCATGTATCTTTATATCATGCTCGAAAAGAAGCTTTAGGACATGCCAATAAGTTTGTGGATAGTGGTTTGGCCCAGGATACGACAAAGATCGAAACACTAGGTAAAAGAAAAGGTAAAGAGCTTGAGATTCAAGGATAAGACGAGATGAAAATGGAATCAGAGACGACGATGGCTAGGAACAAGTTTCTTGAGGAAGGTGAATTCGGATTAGAGAATTATGACATTGACGAAGAAGGATGTATGCTCGTCGAATTCTCCGAAAATGATGGTGCGTTCATGAATCAAGTAGAAGGTATGACTCTATCTTCATCTCCTTTAGCTGACAATATCTTCTATATATTAAAAGAGAAGCATTCTAGACTAATTTTGCTTAGGTGTAATATCCACAATTTTTCTCTTCTTTCATTTATTTATTTAATTCTCTTATATTTATTACCAAACACATTTATTTCCAAATATACTTATTTTGATTAGTATAACTCTAATTGTCAAACACATTTGAATCTTCCTAAACTTGCCAAAATTAAAATATTTTGAAATCTTAAACTTGCCAAAATTAAAATATTTCGAAAATTATAGATTTAAATCATAGAATTAAATGTGAACAAAAATTTAACATATATACCAAAAACATTGGTTTAAGATAAAATAAAAACTATTTGTTTTTTTTTTTTTGGTCAACATAAAAACTATTTGTTATCTTTTGAAAATATATGAGCATGTATAAAAAAACTTCATATATATTTTTACATGTGTTGTTTTGTTTGACAAGTAGATGTTTTTAATTTTTCATAAATATACCTTCCTACAAGTAAAATAATTATTAATGATATTTGTTGTTTTAATTATTTTATAGGTAGAATATATTTGTCTACAAAATAATCGCAAAATTCAGATATATAAAATGGGTTTTAGATTAGTGAAATATTACATTTGGAGTTCATAATTTAGAGAATAACATGTGCAAAATTGAATTTAGGTTTATAGCAAAGAGAAAAGAAAAGTTGACTAATTTACCCATACAATTATTAACTTGTCTTCTTCTCTCCAAAATCATACTTTCCAAAAATAAAATGACATAATGGAAGAGATCAAATGTATTTGTTATTTTATTATATTTAAAAGTGCAATATTCTACGGAAAGATGGTAGTGAATCACAAGATTTTTCAGTAAATTTTAAATAGTTGACTATTCTTCGTAAAACAATTAAACATACTTATAAAACTAGTTAACTATAAAAAGTTAGAAACATGGAATTATTATATGCACACACATTGTTATGAAAATAGTAGACTATATTGTATAATGTTCTTAATAGTTAACTATACATCAAATAAATAAGTTAGTTTTATCTAGACTTTTTACACTAAAATTGTATAGTTGGCTATTATGAACAAAATTAACTATTCTAACATAGTTATTATCTTACTTAAATTTTGAGGAATATAGTTACCTATTATGCTCTACATAGTTAACTATTTGAGAAATAGTGAACTATTATGTTTTA
This sequence comes from Draba incana, assembly GCA_963576765.1. Taxonomy (NCBI): domain Eukaryota; kingdom Viridiplantae; phylum Streptophyta; class Magnoliopsida; order Brassicales; family Brassicaceae; genus Draba; species Draba incana. The sequence goes on along the minus strand of OY755202.1, from coordinate 17,085,393 downwards.
GTTAACTATTTCAGATATATAGTCCACTATTTCTAAATTTTGGTAATATATAGTCAACTGTTTAGTCTAGTTTTGTCTTCGTAAATCATGATAAGTTAGCTTTATCTAAACTTTTTGTAATAAAACTATATAGTTGGCTATTATGAACAAAAATAACTTTTCTAACATAGTTTTTGTCTTACTTAACTTTTGAGGAATATAATTAACTATAATGCTTTACATAGTTAACTATTTGAGAACATAGTGAACTATTATGTTCTACATAGTTAATTATTTGAGAACATAGTGAACAATTATGACAACATATAGTTGATTATCTCTAGATCATGTTTAATTACCTAGGACATAAGTTAATACGTTTATGATGTTGGTAAATATTTTTTTCTCTTATATTGCAAAAATGTAATGTTACATGAGAGAGATAATTTGTTAGAGAAAGAATGGTAAAAATGAGATATGAGACCATTTATGATAGATGATACCATATTTAATATGAAACTAATTACCACAAATAAAATAAGGACAAAATTGGAATTTTACACTGTTAGGTTGGTAGATTCTATATTTTGTTTTATGTGGTGTTAAATGATTAATTATATGGCAAAATTCTAATATACACGCTAATTTTCCTTATATATAATAATTCACCATAATTATTTTTTAACTAAATCTATTGATTTATTCGACAATCATTTTATCCTACGTATAAAGCGGGTAATTTTCTAGTATAGTGTATAAGACAGAGTTTAAGTGATGTTTCGATGGCTGCTCCCATTCAGTTACGAGTTGGAATTCGGATTCCTAAAGTGTTAAGAGGCATATATAAGGACACTCAACGGATTTTATTGAAAACAGACAAAAAATCTTATTTACAATTATAAATACAAATAATATTTTATCCGTTTTATTATAATTGACGTCCATTGTAAGTACTATTGTTTAAGGATTTATGCACAAATACAGTATATTGTTTGATCTTAGTAATTAATAAACTAAAAAGGTCAAGATAAAATTGAAATATTTGTCATTAGATTGCATTAAAAATAGAAAACAATCCCCTTACTATTAGAAGGGAAGTACATTTAGTGAAAAGTCTTAGTTGTTTTAATTTGATTGGTTAAAAATTATGATATGAAATGATGACATGTCTTTAAGTAAATCACATAGCTTAATTCTCTAATTAATTTTTTTTAAAAAATTCTTATATTGATATCAATAGAAAATAAACAATTATCGGATTCTTTGTATAAACTAACTACAAATTTCAGATTTTTTTTGTTTTGTCACAACAATTTCGTATTTTTTTAAAAAAAAATCAACGGATAAAACATTTTTGAAAAAAATTACTAACTTTTTAACAAAACAAAACAACATTATCATATATTTTACATTTACTCCATATTAATCTAAATAAAAAAGTACTATATATACATAATATATAGAAACAAATTAATCAAATGTTATAAGAAATTTTATAGTCACCTAATATTATACTCACTTCCATACTAAATTTTATATTAAAAAAAAAGTAAATGGATGTATATGATTCTCAAATTTTATTGTTTTAATTGGCTATAGAAAATTAATCTTCTTTAAGATGATATATTCCAAAAATTAATACTCATAAAACAGGAAATATTCCAAATAGATGCCACCACCATCGAAATGTATGAGTAATTGCTGAAATTTATTTATTGGGCAATCTAAATAAATAGTCAAATTATTATTAGTTGCATAATTATAATTTCATTCCTTTTCAACAATAAAAATGGGATATGGCAAACATGAATAATGACACTAATCTCTAATAAAAAAAATTAAATGAAATTTCTGTAGAAAACTAAAACAACAGTCTTTTCAAAAACACGTTTTAACATATTTATTACCATATTTTGGAAATGCTTTAAAAATAAAATCATTTATATATCTTAAATTAGTATGTACTTTGAGTTTCCAAGTGAGTTTTTCATAATTTATTCTTTGTTATGTGTCTATGCAAAAGACATCTCTATATACTGATGAGATCATGACAAGCTTGGACCAAGGAGCTACGGAACCACATGTAGCCGAGGATCAGCTCGTAGCCGAGGAGGTTCTCTCAAATGCTATGGACTTGGAAATCCCGAGTGGACCGATGACTAGGTCGAGGACAAGACAACTCAACCAAGCCGTCTCTATGCTTGTGTTGAGAATAACCGGCCAACTTTCTTTAGTTGCTCATCAAACCGCATTGATTGTGATTCGAGCTAAGGAAGGGTGATAATGAGAGGTATGTGGGCTCGTACTCTTTTTCCATATCTTCGGTTTTGTTCCGAAGTAGGTTTTTAATGAGGCAAGCACACATACTCTTTCATTTCCTCATTATCACACTTAGGCTATTTTTGGGGCTTCTTTAAACCCATGAAGATGTGATTTTCGGCAAGCCCATTATAATTTTATTTATGTTTTAATTTTTATGTTTTAAAGATAAGTGTTGAATGTGTTCACACTTATGCAACTTTCAAACTTCTTATTTATTACCTTGTTTTTCCGTGTAAGTGGTAGTGGAAGGAGTTTGTCATTTCACTTCCTCCTCCTATATATTGTGGCCGAAAATCTCAATATTAATCATTAACCTTTTTTTTAAAAATCTCTCTCTAAAGTTGTTGATCTAACCGTAATTGTGTGTCATATCAATTACAACTTTTTCTTTTGTTAGTGCGTAATATCTAAGTTTAGATCGAGCCTCGTAGTCTAAAAGATCCTTCATATCTTTTGGAAGTACACTTCGATCCATTTGTTCTATCCATTCATCTCCCATCAAATCGGTTCATCTCCATCATTTCAGATCATCATCATTTTACTTCATTCCGCATCTCTAAAACCCTTCGAAGTGATCATCGGACATAGATCCTCACAAGGAATCTATCATATACTAACTAGAAGAAAAATGGAAAAAAAGATATGAATAAGAAAAATAAACAAAGTCCAAAAGAAAAAAAAACTATTATTTATAAAAATTCTAAATGAATAATAACAAAACATAGATAATTATGTATTATTATTAACAGAACTTACAAATTGTTTATATATGTACATAATGTTGGTGAATCACTTGGAAAGAAGAATAAAAAATATTTATTTGGTTTATGTTTTTCCCTTGAAGTTTAGCATTTGTGTGTGTCTTCAATTTTTCGCCATATCTAAGTTCATTTTTACTGATTACAAGATTGTATATAATGTTATCCACCGTTTGCATATTATTTCAACACAAATACAAAAATTACAACACAAAAACACCTATACTTTCAAGAGAACACTCAAATATGAGTAATATTATGCAACATATATTATTTAAAAAAAATAAGCAATCATGTATATTTAATGCTTCAAAATTTGCTAAATTATCTTTATTAAATACTAAAATCACCTTATATATCTAAAAAATTCATAACCGCACACGGTGCGGGCCATCCACCTCATAGTTATTATAAAACGAAAAGTTTTTTATGAAAGTCGACCATGTTCGTATATTTATTAAACTTATATTTAATATAATGAAATATGATTTTCATAAATATGGATCCAATTTAGATATATGGCTTTGAAAAGCAAAAATTTGTATCGGAATTACAAACATGCCACTTTTGAAAATAGTTTTTTTTAAATATGTCATCCTTGAAATTTATTGCAAATATGCCACTTTTTATTGAAAAAAACAAAATCATTATAGAAAAAAAATTCTCAATCTCAAAACCCAAACCCTAAACTCTACCCTAAAAAGTATTACCCTAAATATAAAATAGTTAACCTAAACCCAAAAAGTATAAAACTTAAGTTAAAAAAAAGATGACATTTTTAAAAATATTTTCAAAAGATGGCATAACTGTAAAGTGGTATGCCGAGACTGGCGTATCACAAAAATTCTCAATTTGTATTGTATTTAAGTGATGTCTTATTTTTTATTGAACAGAATTAAGGGGCTAATGTTAATGACCAAAAATAATAATAATTATGTAAATAACTAAAATTATCATGTGTGGCTTAATCATATCAACTAGATTTAGACTAATTGATTATATTTTTAATTAAATAATTTTTTGCCTTATTCAATCCACTTTCTCCAAAATTAACAAGATCATATATTTTTATGAGCATGTATGTCCTATGAAAATTATGAGACGCCAGTTAGTTGGGAACAGATTTTGATCCCGCCAATGTTATCTCCACGTGTCTAATTCTGAATGGTTGAATAGATATGCTTCATCTACACCAAATATCTTCCTAACCGTCCGATTAAAATCCAACGGACCATAAAAAACCTTATCTCTCCAGCTTTAGATCTTCTATAAATTCAAAGAACCAACAAAAAGAGAAGACAAAGAAGAACAAATTGACAAATCATCAAATGAAGAAGACGAACCAAACTGAGATTCATCAAGCCGGAGATCGGAATTAAGTTTATCGGTTTTACAATTATCTCGACGAAGCTGCAATGGAGCTTCCATTACTCTCGCACACAAACTCCGCCTCGTTTTCGCGTATAGGCTTATGCTCTTCTTCTTCTTCTTCTTCTTCTTCTTCTTCTTCTTCTTCATGCGATTTCTCGGAGAAAAGACGAAGCTTAAGAATAAGCTATAATAATGGCGGAGAAAAATCTCGAAGCGTTAAAGCTTTCGCCGGACGAAGCACCGAAGGAATCGAGAAAACAGACGGTGTCAGCGTCGGCGACGGCGGAGGAGGAGGACGACGATTCGCAAGTCCTACGATGGAAGTCACCACACTCGATCGTGGCTTCGCTAACTCCACCACCGTTGATTTTCCGATCTGGGACAAAATCGGAGCCATTGTTCGACTTACTTACGGAATTGGTTAGTTTGATTTTACTAATAATTAATCTCGAAAATTCAAATTTGTGAAAGTTTGGAATTTAAATAATGTTGTTGATGGTTAGGAATATATGGAGCAATGGCAGTAGCAGGGAGATTTATATGTTCAGTGACTGGGATTGATTCAAATGGTGGATTTGATATTTCTCTTGATGCAATTCTTGCTGGACTTGGTTATGCTACACCACCGATCATGGCTCTTCTCTTTATACTCGATGTAACCAATTATTATTAAATCTCTTTTTTGATTCATCATTATGTTTTGTTTAGAAGTTTAGTTTTTTTTAAAGGAATTATGTTTGTTTTGTTTTAGGATGAAGTTGTGAAAATGTCACCGCACGCTCGAGCTATTAGAGATGTGGAAGATGAGGAATTAAGAAGCTTTTTCTTCGGAATGTCTGCGTGGCAGGTGAAAAATTTTGAATTTTTTGATTTTTCAAATCTTGAGTTTTTTTGAGGTTTTTAAATCTTTATGATTTATTTTCTTACAGTTTATACTCATTGTCGCGGCGAGTTCGATCGGAGAGGAGCTCTTTTACCGTGTTGCTGTACAGGTTTGGTAAACTTTTCTGAAGTAGAATTATTATGGAACATTTTGAATGAGTTATTTGTTACTGTGATTAATTTATGTTGATGTGTGATTCTCACAGGGTGCTTTGTCTGATATGTTTTTGAGAGGAACACAATTGATGACAGATTTTAGAGGCATGGCATCTCTGGTAAAAAAATAAATCTCTCCTTCACATTTCTCTATTTGTAAATTCATAGAATTTCTTCATGGATTTCATATATTGTTTTTGTTGTTGTTGTCTCCTTTAGACCGGAGTCTTGCCTCCATTTGTTCCATTTGCTCAAGCATTTGCGGCTGTAATCACCGCAACTCTCACTGGCTCTCTCTATTTTTTTGCTGCTTCTCCAAAAGGTTAGGATTTGATCTCATTAAACTTTCTTGGTTGGTTTTGTTCTCTCTCATTCTCATTCTAATTCTAATTCTCATTTTCATTTTTCCAGACCCGACGTACATTGTTGCCCCGGTTTTAAGGTCACGCCGCGATGATTTTAAGAAGCTTTTGTCAGGTACTCACTCGCTCTCTTCTTCTGATCCTATTTTTTCTATAAAAATTTGAAAGGTGCGTATAAAAGAGCTTGGAGAAACAAAAAAATGTAAACCGGCTTGGCACAAGAGAAACCGGTTTGTTTTTCGTATATTTGCTGATGGATTATGACATTTTCTTTGTCATTGTGCTTTGAGCAGCTTGGTACGAGAAGAGACAGATGAAGAAGATTTACTCTCCCCTTCTCGAAGGGCTCTTAGCGCTCTACCTCGGCATTGAATGGGTTCAGGTAAAACCTCGATTTGGTTTTGTTTTGGTTCAGCTTGGTATTATTGTGGTTCCAATTGGTAGAGCTATACCAAGAATCAACACTAACACTTTGATAAAGAACTTACATTACTGAATATTTTACCATAGAAAAATCCATTTTCCGGTTAATCGTTTATTAGAAAATCCAAACCGGTTGGTAAATCTAAATTACATTCTTTGTGAAAAGAAAGAGGACATGGTTGTATGATACTCATAAGATCAAAATTTCATTTTCTTTTGTAGACGGATAACATTCTAGCACCGATGATGACGCATGGTATATACTCGGGGGTAATATTAGGGCATGGGCTGTGGAAAATTCACGATCACCGGAGAAAACTACGCCGGAGAATCGAACGGATTAGATCAGAGACCACTGATGAGTTCTAAATCATCTCGAGATATTAATTGGTTGGGGTGGATTTATATGTATTTTTTTGGTATTGGGGTCGTATAGTAACTAGAAAAATTAGCTAGGCCAAAAAACAAATTTAGCTAGGACCTCTACCATAAAATTAGACAGCTGTATATAGTAGATAACTACATAGAGGCATAAATATAATAAGTTATACATAAGCTTGTATTTGTTTCGAGCTAGTTACGAGGTTTAAAGAACAACAACAAAGCTTGATTCGTTGTGGCTTAAACTCTCTTACTAGTGTTCAAATTCTTGATTTGCAACAACATTCGAGAATCCTGCAAACTAGTGTCACAATTTGGATTCTTCTTTTGTCAAAACAGAGAGCCCACACCAACCTCCCTTTCTTCATGTTCTGTTTTGATTCACAAGTGGCACGTGAGGCCTCCCTGCCTCTCTTTATCCTCGAGCCGGGCTTCACACTTCAAAAGTTAACCCTCTTGTTGCTTTATAGTGTTCGAATGCCATTTTTCTTCTCTTCAACTCAAAGACAGTTATGAATTATCTCTTGTTTTCTGATAAAACTCAGAGAATTTTACACGTGAAAGAAAAAAAAAACTTGTATGTGCTATTCGGTTTATGTTCGGATTGAAAGATATGTCATAAATTTTGTATACTATAATATATTCGAAATATTAGTGGTAGTTAGTAGATGTTGAGATATACTATCCGTTCGAGTATATTTTTTTTGTCAACAATGTTAAAATTGTTCTAGTATAAATCATATACATTTTTTTCTGACTATCCATATTCATTTCTAGCAAAATAATGAATCAGAGGGAACTAGTAAATTATTTGGTATCCGAAAATGGATCCAAGACTCCAATTAAGTCATAAAACCAATACTAAATTAAAGAGGAATCAATAAAATAATGACTTCCACGGAATCAATATTAGTGTACACTTTTTCACTAATATTGTTTTCATCATGTTTCAACCTATATTCGTTTTAGTACATCTACTTTTGTTTCGTCTTCCTATAAAATTTCATATTTTTGTATATACTGTGTTTTTTTTAATCTCTAATAATGATAATTAACTCTAAATATAAATAAAGATGAATTCATGAATTTTTACTATAAATTTTATTGTACCATTTTTTGTTTTGATGATGAAGATACTTTATATGGAGTGAGAAGGTATATATTGCGTCACGTAATTTTGTTTTTTCATGTTCATATAAATTTATCACATTTTATTCTTCTTCTATCTATTGGCCAATTGAAGTTTTTTCGAATAAATTAAAAACGACTTCACTTTTTATCTAATTTATTCATTAAAAAGCATTCTATTTTAGAAATTTTTTTTTCATTAAATATGTATATATTATCTTTTACATTTACCATATATTCGTTCATCATAGAAAATACTTAAGATTTTAGAATATTATTTTTTTAACGTTGTTCTTCCTATATGGTTATAAATCAAAGAGTTAAGTTAATTTGTAAGTATAATGTGTGGTTGAAAAAAATAGAAGTTGGATTTAATGTGAGACTTTGTTTTAGTTGAGGTGAAATCTTTTAATAAGCAATACACTTTTCATTTTTTTGGAATTTATAAATCTTTATTCAATTTAGAAAATTTTATTTCCTTTTAACTTCTTAGAAATATGGTTATCTCATTTTATTTTTTAGTGTATCAATTAATTTATAAGTATATGATATTTTGTTTTAATGTGTAATATATTTTTTTTGTAACAAATAAATTCATACTATTATTACTCATAAAATCTGGAATGTTCTTATATAAATAAATTTTCATTTTCATTTTCATTCATTTTACATAATTATTCACGTTTTTAATTTGATTTAATTATTTCTTAGATATAAAAATAATTAATATGATGTAGTATGTATTTAATGAACATAATTTAAAAATTAAATAGCTTAAAAAATAAATTTGCCTATATGGACGAGAGACAACTCCCTAATTATATAATAGATTAATTTGCACAAAACGACAAAGAAGACGAGTAGTCGGTAGAATCATGTGGAGGAGCAAACCTTATTATATTGGTAAGATTAGATTATGTTCAGATTTTAGACCCAAAAAAAAAAAAAAGATTATGTTTCAGATTATATTATTTTATTCTTTGATGTACCAATTAACTTAAATTATTCTAACTAAATACCAGCTTTGCACGTAATGAACTAACAATATGTTACTATACGATTTTTATTTTCTTTATAAAATATCATTTGTACAATTGTACTACGTGTATTTTACTTCCCAAAAACTATGTTCTTAACATATTCACATCACATATATGTGTACATGTATATATTTGATGTTTTCCAATAACATATATAAATTTTATGAACATTTTTATTTTGAAAATTAAGTATACTACGTACTAGTCTTGTTTTGTTTTTTTTGTCAAAGTTTACAAGTGATTTAAGATCAAAATTTTGTAGGAAACTATTTATGTAAATACATCTGTTTGTTAAGATCAATAAGGGGAATATCTGGTTATAGTTGTCTGTTTGAACTTTGAAAGACATCATTAGTTGTTTTATATTTATAAAGCAATATAAAACAAAACAATAATCTTTAATTTGATATACGTAAAATGATCGGAGAATTGTAGTGTGAGGAGAAGATTCCAAACTAATAAGAATGTTTACGTCCGTGGAATTTCTTAAACTAATGACTATACATATTTACGGTCTTAATCTAAATTTCTTTACATATTATCTACTTATCATCATACCAATCTATATAAAAATTAACGCACATTCTGGTAAGACAAAGTATTTAATGGTCTCAAACCTGCTGCAACGCGAATAGTTAACAGAAACATCACGTACATATATATATTATTTGGGATAAAAAAAAATTAATTAAGTGAATATTTTAACACCACATGCTTCGTTTTTTTATATAATGGTCTTATAGGTTTTTGGGTTTGAGTTAATGGCTTTAAACTATTTTAACGGTACCATTATATGTCTTCACCCCTCAGCTTCTAAAACTATTAATTTTTGGATATGGCCACATTGTTTGGGACGAACTAGATAGGTGGCTGAGTAGTTAAACATGCATGGGAAAAAATCGACGAAAAGCCTGAAACATGGCTTGAGTTTTGGTGTAAAAAGTTTGTGCTGGTCTTTTACGTTCAATAGCGTGAATTCAAAAAAGTTTTGGTGTATATGGGCAACTGGTTAAAATTATTTATTGATAGGTAAAACAACTAGTATCTACTCAACGGAGCGATTAAAGCGAGAAATGTGATCTCGTGACGTCTAACCCGCCGTGTAGCATGATGCACCCAACCTCTATAGCATTGACATCACCCTAAGCTGGCGACCAACTCGTCGGCTAGCTGGTAAGAAAAAAGATAAATATAATAGGTAAAAAACACCTCGTGTGTACAAATCAACACTAATGGATTTAAACCCGGTCCTTTTTGCTATTTTTCCTTAGCATATTTTCTAAACACTCCTCTAAACACAACTCAAGTTTTCTACATCTCTGGAGAGCTAGTTTAATTGATTAACAAAATTATTTCGGTGATATTTGAGTAAAAGTTTGACACTGTGTTTACTGTTAAGAGAAAATAATTTAAAGTTTGTGTGGTCGGGACAAATATTATTAACGGCTAATTTTTTTTTAGAATACTATAAATTGCTTTTGTTGACGTCAAAGACCTAAAAATTATACCCAAAAAAGCAGCTTCCTATTTATATGCATGTAAAAGTATACCAATCTCATTGCCGTGACATAGTGTAAATGTTTAAACATTTGCTTGGGGCATCAGATTTTTTTGAAAAACTTTAAGGGCATCAATTTTTTTTTTTTTTGGTGAATAGGGCATCAATTTTTTTTAAAAAAGTTTAAAGGCACTTTTAATTTTATTTAGTTATAACATTAGTTAGAAAGAGAATATGATTTGGATATCTTATCTATTGAAAGAGAATCGATTAGAATGTTGATTTTGAAAGTTTGGTTAATGATTTTTATTTACTTTATTTTTTTCTTATATAAAAAATACTTATATTCAAAATAAAAAAATAAAAAAATACTAGTTAATTCTTTATTTGTTTCTACTATATGACAATGGAGTTGATGGTAAACTGTTTTTTTTTATAAACACAAATTATATTTTTATTCGCTTATGGAATCTGAATGTGTTGTCACGGCTCTGACCAATCTGCGACATTGTTATATTGGTTAAGATTATTGCTCACTAGTCACTATGTAGTTTTGTGTAGTTGTCTCAACTCTAAAATTTGGGAAGAGATATAAAATTCAATCCAAATAAATAACAAATGTGGAGGTTGGATCTCACAATTAGATTTGTCGGGTCCGCTGAAAAGTTAAAAAGATCCTGGTTTGAAAACACAAGAACAAAGGTGAGAAGAACGTTTTTTTTTAGCTCGAAAGCTGTTCAGAGTACACTACAAGAAAACAACCGCAAATCCGACGGAATTTCCGACGGATGTAATTCCGTCGGAAATTTTCCGACGGTAATCCGACCGATTTCCGACGGAACTGAAAATTTTCAATTCCGTCGGAAATCTGTCGGAATTATTTCCGACGGACAAGCAAACCGTCGGAAATCGGTCGGATTATTGGATCGGGTAACTAGCCGGTGCCGACGCCGGAGGAGATTCCGGTAAGCTGTCGGAAATCCGTCGGAAAAAATATCTGTCGGAAATCTGTCAGAAAATTTCCGACGGATTTCCGACAGACCCCCAACTAGTTGTCGGAAATCTGTCGGAAAAAGTAGCCGTTATATAGCCGTTATTATATTCGTTGGATTTCCGACGCTTTTCCGACAGATTTCCGAAGGTCAGCGTATTTATATATATGATTCATTCACTCACAACAACAACAACTTCCAACCAAACATTTGTTAGAAAAAATCGTTAAGAGAGTGAGATGTCATCTTCTAGATATTATAGATCGTGGATGGATGAAGAGATGTATGATCCGGAGTCGAAGACATTAAATGAAAGTTATGCACGAGGTATATGCGAGTTCATGGCGGTTGTCGGAAATCGAAAGGTAATAAAATGTCCATGTTTAAATTGTTGCAATTCGCGTAATGTTAAGGTAGAACAAGTTTGGCATCACTTGTATACCAATGGTTTTATGCCGGGATACAAAATTTGGTTTTTTCATGGAGAAACTAATAATGATGGTGCTAGTAGTAGCAGTGCACCATATGTTGCGGATAGCTTAGGCGAACATAGAACGAATAACTTAGGTGAACATAGAACGGATAGCTTAGGCGAACATAGAACGGAAGTAGATTTTGGTGTAGGTACCGCTGAGATGGTTCATGATGCGTTTAGAGAGAATTTGCCATCGATCGTAATAGGGGAGGATAGAGTAGAAGAAACAAATGAAGAATGTAGAAGATTTTATGATATGTTAGACGCAGGGAAGCAGCCCTTATATCATGGGTGTCGAGACGGACATTCACCTTTATCAACTGCTAGTAGACTGATGACCATTAAGACGGACTTCAATTTGGCGGAAGACTGTGTTGATGCGATAGCAAATTTTGTGAAAGATATTTTGCCTGAAGATAGCAAATTTTATTCCTCTCCGTTCTTATTCCCGGCCCTGAGCATCCGAAGAGATCACTTGATGTATTCCTCCAGCCATTGATTTATGAGTTACAAATGCTATGGAGTCACGGTGTCGAAGCATTTGATGTTTCACGGAAGTAAAATTTTCTGATGCGTGCGGTCCTTATGTGGACTATTAGCGATTTCCCAGCATATGGTATGCTATCTGGATGGACTACTCATGGAACATTATCGTGCCCGTTTTGCCAAGACAACACTGACGCTTTCCAATTGAGGAATGGAAGAAAGCCATGTTGGTTTGATTGCCATAGAAGGTTTCTACCGGACGGCCATCCTTATCGTCGGTCTAAAAGATTATTTAAGAAAAATAAACAAGTGTTTGATGCTCCAATTGATGAGATAGACGGTCATACTATATTGGAGCAGTTGAGAGATTTTGGTGCTGAGAGGACTCCTGATTGTGGGGGTAATGGGCATGAACCGCTTTGTGGTGTAGGAGGAGCTCACAACTGGCACAAGAAGAGTATATTTTGGGATTTTCCGTATTGGAAGGATCATTTATTAAGGCACAACCTCGATGTGATGCATATTGAAAAGAACTTCTTTGACAACATCATGAATACGGTGTTAAACATCCCGGGAAAGACAAAAGACAATGTGAAGTCTAGGATGGATGTTTCAAAGATTTGCTACCGTGCTTATCTTGATCGTCTTCCCGATGGTACATATCCTTTTCCTCCGTACCGATTGCAAATACAAAAGATAAGAGAATTTTTCCGGTGGATTGAACACGAAGTTAAATTCACTGATGGATATGCAGCTAATCTGGGTAACTGCGTAGACTCGCGATACCTAAAGTTTTTGGGACTGAAGAGTCATGATTGTCATGTACTGATGCAGAGGCTTCTTCCATTTGCTTTTACCCATCTTCTTCCTCAAACTGTCCACGAATCTATTGCAGCAATTGGTGCTTTCTTTAGGGATTTATGCACGAGGACACTTACAGTTGAGGAGATCCGTAATTTAGATGCCAATATACCAGTGATCCTTTGCAATCTTGAGAAGATCTTTCCGCCGTCTTTTTTTGATGTTATGGAACATCTTCCCCTATACCTCCCCCGCGAAGCCGAACTAGGTGGTCCCGTTCAATTTTGTTGGATGTATCCTTTCGAGCGGTACATGTTCCATCTAAAGAAGAAGGTCAAAATTTCTGCTCGAGTTGAAGGTTCTATTGTCGCACAGAGTATCAATGAAGAATCATCACAGTTTGCGGAATATTACATTCCGCGGGAAGTTAGTACGAAGAGTAGACGTCCTGCTCGTTATGATGATATTTATAGAGTTCTAAGACGGCTAGGGTTTTTCCTTGAGCTGCACTCTTCGGCTCGGCCCATCTTGCTTTGGGCTGTCTCCAAACGAGGCATGTTAAGTTTTGATCCATAATTCATCATGTCGGGTTATCGGATCCGATTTCATGATCGCGGGTCATGGAGCCTCGAACTGGTTTGCATTGTCATGGGCAGAGATATCCGACCCGTGTTCCTCTTTGCGAGTGGTTTCTCATGTTTTAACTCGGGAGGGCGGCCCTAGACAACGTCGGGTAATCATTCATATTCAAACTCATGTATTCTAGTTGGGTCGGGACTCCGATTCATGTTTACTCTGCAACTGTGTCTTCACTTTGCGGACTGTGCTTTACTCCACGGACTGTGTTTAGCTTTGTGGCTCGCGCTTCCCTTCGTCGATTATGCTTCACTTAGCACCAAATTATGGGAGCTGAATCTCACAATTAGATTTGTCGGGTCCGAGGAAGAGTTAGAAAGCTTCTGGTTTGAAGACACAAGAACAAATCTAAGAAGAAGGCTTTTATTAGCTGGAAAGCTGTTCAGAGTAATACAAAGAGTTTATGCGTAAAATTTGTGATCCTCCTTCAATGGGGATATACAATGATATTTATAGAGTTCTAAGAGGGCTAGGGTTTTTTCTTGAGTTGCACTCTTCGGCTCGGCCCTTCGGTAACGCGGCCCATCTTGCTTTGGGCTGTCTCCAAACGAGGCATGTTATGTTTTGATCCATAATTCATCATATCGGGTTTTCGGATCTGATTTCATGATCGCGGGTCATGGAGCCTCGAACCAGTTTGCTTCATCATATCGGGTTATCGGATCCGACCTGTGTTCCTCTTTGTAGGTGGTTTCTCATGTTTTAACTTGGGTGGGCGATCTTGGATAACCGCGGGTGTTCATTTATATTTGAGCCTAGGTATTTTCGTCTGATGATTCTCAAGGGGTGAAAACCAACCCCTACAACAAAGAAGAAGAAATAACATTTTGTCAGATGGATACACTTGCACATTTTTTTAAAGTTCGGTGGCCGTCTGTAATATGGACATATTATAATAAATCTAACTATATACTAATTATATTGTCTGTCGCAAAGACCAAAACAAAGCACTTACAGACTGTTCAGTTATATAATATGTAATTATGTATAATATTGGACGTTAACAAGATAAAAAATGTATCTTAATAAATTAATTCTAAAGTCCAATGCAATTTAATTATTAACTCTTCTGTCCGATTAGCAATTGGTGGAATCATATATATGATTATAAAATTAGGTGATATTTTTTTAATATAGATAAGAGACTAAGAGTATAATTTATAATTTAGAATGCTAATTAATAAAAATTATTATGCTGATTAATAATTATTGGACGGCTTCTTGATTTATATCATCAAACTGTCTCCACTGCTCTACCATCGATCCATCGTTACGTTAGCACAAGAAGCCGTCACACGTTGTCCACCGTTGCTGAGCCTAACCCCTTCCCATACAAATTCAATTTTCTGAAATATAGTTTTTTATATTATTTATCTTTATCAAAAACAAAACTCTCCCATTATTTTAGGACGATGTTTAGTTTTAGTTTATAACAATGTGATTTTTTTATCTCCCTTGACCCTTGATTTTTACACCTGTTTGGCATCTAATGATGGTTGCAACTTGCGACTGGAACCCTAAAGGTATCATCCTATAGGTGATGGGTATATAATAAAAAACAAATCTGCTAAAAAAACGGAGCAATTACATTATGCTTGTATATTAAGAATTTTTTTTTTTACATTATGACTGCTATTTGTAGCTGATGAGGTTTACCCTTGTCCGCAGTTGATTTGTTATTTATTTATTTATTTGATTTGTTTTTTTTTTAACATCATCGGCATTTTTATTAGTTTGAGACTGTATGATCCTGATGAAGGAATGTTACAATGGATGGAATAACATAATTTGAGAATTCAAAGGAACATTGAGGATTAAAAACTTCTTGTGCCAACCGATCAGCGACCTTGTTGTTTAAACAAGGTGTCCATTGAAATCTTATGGAAGAGAACTTGAGACTCCAAAATCTGATGTTGTGAACCCAATTATAAAGACCAAAATGCTTTGACTTATCATTTACAAGATCAATTTATTTGATTTGTTATTTCGGATAACGAGTTGGTTTCTTTTCATGTTTTTTTTTTAATTTTCGAAATTACTTTTCAATAAACACTTTGCTTTACAACTACCATGAATTAAACACATTTTACTATATATTTTTTTCAGAAAAGGCTTTTAAAATCTTAAATAGAAGTAGACAACTTGATATTATGGGTTAAAAAAAAACGAATTAGTTGTGTGGATTTACTTTCAATTTTTCTCTCTTTATTCGAACAATCTAAACCAAACAAAAGAATAATAAGAGTTAAAACAAATCTCTCCATAAACTAATTCGTAGTTACCAATCAAGTGTTAGTGTATGAATAATTTAATGATGCATCTTTTTGGTCCAGATAATAAAATAAGCGTAAAATTATATCATCATTCTATTGAATCATCCACAAAGTCTTAAATAACCAACAAAAACTTGATTTTTGTTATATTTTAAAGATTAGTATGAATTGCGGTGTACAATGACCTAATAATTGTAAAAGAAAAGTGGAACTACATCGTAACAAACCAAACTAGATTCAACATCGGTTTCAATTTATATATAATAGATTCCTCGATTGTTTTTTTTTTTTTTACACTCCCATCAATTCTCAATTGTTTGAAACAGAAGGGTAACGTCGAACCACGCGCCGCTGCGCATCCGTCACTTGTGGGCATGGAATCCCGCGTTGCTTCCCGTTTGTTTAATGATTCTTATCCTCTTCACTTTATTCATTAATATAAAATTAATAGAGAACTTCAAAATGTTAACCATAGTTAATCGTTGACAAAGACAAAAAAAAACCATAGTTAATTGGTAAACTTGGTTAACTAACTATAGTTTACAATTTAACTGACTTCATCCACTTTGTATTTAATGCTCCTAATTATATATGTCAAAATACAAAGTTTTCCTACAAGTTACATTAAGGACATCAAATTCGAATGAAAATAAGCGCAGCTATCGAACGCTTACACTTTTTAAAATTTTGTGAAAAATATATCCCACATCGGAAATAGAAAAAGAATTTGAACTAATAAATTTTTTTCAATCCTTAACTTTTAAACGAAGGCAAAGATAAGTAGTACCATTAGGTTAGTGTTACCTTAGAAAAATTGAGGGGCTTCTTTACTTCTTCACTATTTTTTTGGTGAGAAATCCTCCAAAATACCTCCATTGTACGTGGTCTTGTCCTCGACTATCTACAAAATGTCTAAACTGGAGAATTTGATCACCTGTCTTGCATTCATTCCAAAAGAAAATCTCTCATTGTCTGTTTGGTATCTCTTCAAAAAACAAATATGTAACTATAGTAAACTAAGTGCCTTTGTAAAATTAGGTTTCTTTAGTTCTGAAGATTTTACAATTAGGACTAAACTAATCAAGTCTATTAACCCATTGAATTGATAAGCTTATAATATATAATACTGGTCAACTTCTGGGAGGAGAATGCTTTATTTGTCTAATTCTTATACAATTATTCGTACATGTTTTCATTAGTTTATGACTTTATATTTATGTAAAAGCTAAAAAACCAAAATATTTCAGTCTAATCGTAATACTGTATCCTGATTTCTTACTAAGGAATCCCAGTCTAAATCTCTTGCTGGTGACATTATAAAAAACCTGTGTAATTAAATAGGACAAAAACAACTTTGTCGATTTACCAAAATGACCTAAAAAAGATCAAACAAATTATTTTCCACATTCTTGGGATCTCGATATTGTGTCCATTGGTTTCTTCTGTCAATAGAAAACATATACAATGGTGTAGATTATTGAATAACATATACATTAACAAAATCTAGAACCGCAATAACGTCTTTATACATACTCGACAATATAATAAGACTTACGAGTAACTTCACCCCGAGTTCAATTAATTTACATATAATTACACAGAATAAAAACTTAGAATAATAGTTGTCTCTTGGGGCCAGTTGGGTCTAGAGAGAAAGACTTGGTCTTCCTCTTGCTTTTGTTTTTTTTGGTCTTCCTCTTCTTCTTCTTCTTCCCCTTTCTCTACTTCATAAATAATATCATTTCTCAGGTTTCTATATATTTCCTTCTCTACTTTTTATAATTTTTCTGCTTGTCTCCTATCTCACACATTAAACCTAAACCTAAATCATTAGAATCACTAATTACATTAAAAAAATTCTCTAATCAATCCCCTTTTTAAATACTGTTTTTTTTTTCATCCCACTTCAATCTTTTTCCCCCTTTGAAGTTGGCATGGCTGGTCTCGATCTAAGCACAACTTCTCGTTACGTCCACAACGTCGACGGTGGCCAATTCTCCACCGACAACCACCACCAAGATGACGGAGGAAACCAACTTCATCATCACGACAACCATAATCACCATCAAGGTTTAGATTTAATAGGGTCTAATGAAAACTCAGGAGGACTAGGCGGAGGAGGAGGAAGTGGTGGCCTAGTCATGCGACGGCCCCGTGGCCGTCCGGCTGGTTCAAAGAACAAACCGAAGCCGCCGGTGATTGTCACGCGCGAGAGTGCAAACACTCTTAGGGCTCACATTCTTGAAGTCGGAAGTGGCTGCGACGTTTTCGAGTGTATCTCCACTTATGCGCGGCGGAGACAACGTGGGATTTGTGTTTTGTCCGGCACCGGAACCGTAACTAACGTAAGCATACGTCAGCCGACGGCGACCGGTTCTGTAGTCACTCTACGAGGCACTTTCGAGATTCTTTCTCTCTCTGGATCTTTTCTTCCGCCGCCTGCTCCTCCGGGAGCGACGAGTTTGACAATATTTTTAGCCGGAGCTCAGGGACAAGTCGTCGGAGGAAACGTGGTCGGTGAGTTGATGGCGGCCGGGCCGGTGATGGTCATGGCGGCGTCTTTTACGAACGTGGCTTATGAAAGATTGCCATTGGACGAGCATGAGGAGCAGTTGCAAAGTGGCGGCGGAGGAGGAGGGAATATGTACTCGGAAGCCACAGGAGGAGGAGGTTTGCCTTTCTTTAATTTGCCGATGAGTATGCCTCAGATGGGAATTGAAAGCTGGCCGGGGAATTCTGCCGGTGCCGGTAGGGCTCCCTTTTAGCTATTGTTTAAGAAACTTTTATTTGTTTTTACTTTTTTCTCGAAATTTATGGAATCCTGTTTTTTTTTTTTTTGAAACAATCGTTCATGTAATGGACATGGTTTTTCCTTAAGTTGATTTAATTTGAGAAATTTCCTATACTGTTCTATACGGTACATCAATTTAATTTCTATACTGTTCTCAGGTAATTATTTAATTAGCTCACTGATTGAATTCTTCGGTTTTTGTCATAATGTATCCACAAAAATTGCTTCCAATTCTCTTAGGAAATTAAAATATCATCATTAATTTGTTTTGTAACACTCTAGGTATAGGGGATTAACGGTTAAATGTTTACTTTCCAATAACGACATACCCTAACGAACATTTTAGATTTACTTTGATTAACTAATGTTCTCGTTCAAATTATATATATTAATTTTGTAGCCAAAATCACTAACACAAAAAAAAAACCATTAAAATAACAGAAATTAATCTAAAAGACTTGAAGTGTAACCCTCAAACCCAAATTGATGTACGTCTTGGGTAATGGTAAACAAATAGCAATATGGATCACATAATTATTTTTTGTCCAATTTTTAAAAGAAAATATTTTTGATTGGAAACAAAAACAACTTAACCTAATCATTTAACTCGCTAGGTTTTTTCTAAACACGTGACTGCTTTAATTTTCTCCTTTTTAAAAGTTTGAGGTCACCAACATGTATATATAAAAATGACGGAAATTAGTAAACGACAAAGAAGATTAAAGTAATAGCTAAAATACAAGTGGAGTGCTAATTAAGAAATTAAATTATTAATTGACCAATTCATTTCCAATCATGCCCTTATTGCACAACCCATTTGATGCTAAGCTGTCACACACGCAATAATCTAAAGTAAAGTAGCCGAAAATGTTCATCACAAAACATTAAGTATCGATTAACAATCATTACTTTAATTTATCTCGACGTATAGTATTGCGTATAGCTTGGGCCTTGGAGTAACAAAATATCAATAAAATAACAAAATATCAATAAAATACGATCATGGATTCTAAACTTTAGATAGTGCTCATTTGCTGTGATTGTGAACTAAAACAATAAAAAAATATGGTTTGTGTTCTTATTTTACGTACCTAGCTTGTGGTTTCTAATTCTAATCACGTTTACAAGATGACAGCTTGTAATAATACCTACAAATCAGGTTAGCAAAAAAAAATAATACCTACAAATCTGAAACAAACCTTTGACAATGTTATTTAGAGATATACATTTACTGGTGGCTGATGAGGCAGCAGTATATAATTAAAATACTTTACTTGGTACTTTTGTTTGTTAACAATATACTTAACTTATCTAAATATGAAAGTATTGATATAAAATATATAAATGTGGGTAAAGAAGAGACAACCATTACTTTTACAAAGTACCACGGATACTTGTTATTTCTTCATTGGATTTTGTATCTAACTAACTCTAACAAAATCTTGATATTATTAAGAATAATAAGCATTCTAAAACAAGCTAATCAAACTTTCTTTATATAAAGTCCATAAAGGTGCTAAAGATTTCTTGCTAATTATAGTTTGATAGACATAGTAATTATTGGTAAAACATTAATCAAACTATCACATCCGAATGTTTGACCGCTGATATTTCTTTGATCATATAGATAATGTAATGCCTATGGGTTCTATCAAGCTAGAGTTGCCACACTACCCTACCGCTTATCAGTAACCAAAGTGTTTTATTTTCCGATTTGTAAAATTATTTTTCGCAGTAGTTGAAACAAAAAAAAAACTTCCAAGATTTCAAAAGAACGGGTTTGTTGGTTCTTCGTTAAACTAATAATGGGCCAGCTTTAAGGCCCTTGTATTGTATGTAGCATAATCTAGCCATCCATTTGGTCAGAGTATTTTCATTTTTGTTGTCGTCCAAATACTTTGTCAAGTGGCGGATGCAATAGCTAAAATAACCTCTCCTTTATTAGTATTTACTAGGTGATTACATGCGCATACGCGAAACCATATTTATCAATAGTTTGATATCTACTTTTATCTGCCAATGTCATTCATTAATAAAATTGTGGTAGAATATGTAACTTTTTTGCATTCTTTGTTAATATTATCCACTTTTTCTTTTAAAATATTTCATCTTATATCATATATAAATGTCAAATAATTGGTTTTGAGAATTCAAGGATTTTCTTGGATTAATCTGTTTTCCCTCCTTTTTTTATCAAGGCTAGTAGTCATATGAACATATATTCTCATTTTGTTTACTTAGAATAATTAGTCAAAACAAATAGTCAAAACTACATAAAACCGGCAGGTGAAAAGATATTTTTGGAGTCCAAGCCGACAAAAATGAAACAACCAACATTTTTTTTTAAAAATAAATAATTAACCCGGATTTAGTATTCATAAATACTAAATCCTCAACGGCTAATTCAACAATAACCAAACTCAGCAGAAAACAACAACTCAATTAAACCATTTAAATCCAACAAAACAATTTAATTCCAGTAACCAACAAACTCAAGCTCAATTCCAGAATTCCAATTCAAATAGCTCTAGCAACCTAAACACTAGGTTCTACTAGAAACAACAACAACAATAATAAACCCTAATTATCCTCTTCTAATGCCTTGATTCCGCGATCACATTTTTCTTTTACCTGCAACACATGGGAATAAGAGTTGCGTAAGTAATCAATAATTACTTAGTGAGACGGTCATTTCACCGACATGCTAAGTACCTCTCAACCAATAACCAGCAATGACCAAACAATAATCCAACAAAACGGTTTAAGACAAATCATCAACACAATCACGTACTGGTGTCGATCGACACAACCACTACGTGTCGATCGACACGATATCAACAAAGGTGTCGATCGACACTACCACTAGGTGTCGATCGACACTTCGGTTGCAGAAACCGCAGAACGAAGCCTATCCTCTCATGGCTCATTCACGTGATTCACCGAGACCAAACCTGCACAAAACTCATGAATACAGAACATATAATCACGATTCAATCACTAGAAATCATTCACAAACATCACAACCATCACAATTCATCACAACAATCATCAAAAACTAGCTATGGGCCTCGAAGAGCCTACGATCACGCACTCACATTTGCCTAGAACAAAAATTGGATTGAGACATCGACGAACATAGGCAAACCTACTGATTCATGCCTCAAATACCACAATCACGCTGATACAATTGTTCTACGCTCTTGAAACCTCAGGAAAACACTTCATATGGACCCAATTCACTCAAACCTCAATGAGTCACAAACTTCCTCTCTTTCTCACGTTTTTCTGCCTCTCACCCGAGAAAAACACGACTGCTCATGCTTATAAAAGTAAGCCAAGGGTTTCCTTTATCAAATTGTAATAAATCACAATTAAAAATCAAACCAACCCAGTTTTGCAACATTGGTGTCGACCGACACACCCCCTGGTGTCGATCGACACCCCTTACCAAAATCACAATTTTGGTTTTCGGAAAAAGTTACAAAAAACATAATATTCTCGGAAACAAAAGGTAATAGATGCATCAAACACACATAAGAACTTAATAGAAAAGAGTTGGCATTTGCGATGAATTAGTAATTAAATCCTAGTATATTCTATTTCTGTAACCTCACATAACAATTCAAGAAGATCATAATAAATGAGATTAGTTTTAAAGATTAATACGAATAATTGATCCTTACAACAACAACAAAAAAAGCAACATCGCATAGAACCATAGTCGATAACGGAAAGAACTGCCGACATTTTTATAAATCCAACATGGTAACTAATACCCAGTCTCTAAACAATCTTTGCTAAGAGCATGCACATTGCTGAGACGTTTATTGTCTCATAAAACATATTTTAGTATTAGTTTTAATATTAGTTTATTGTTTGAGACTCAATAAAAGACTGTCAATAAATTTGTCTCCAATGGTAAGACAAGTGTCGGTCTCTTTAATTTTCTTTTTTAATGTTTGCAAAATAGAAAATAATCAAAGTAGTACATATATAAAAATCGAGGATTATAAAAAAGGGTAATATTACAATCCGTAAAAACGTTGAATGCAAGAAAACATATAAAAACATGATGAAAAAGACAATTAAGTCGGTTCTAGTCTTCACTTCTGCCATATTTTTGTCAAATATATTGGTCACATTTGAAGAGATTCGACATTTGATAAAAATACCAAAATCTCCAAAATTTCAGATAAAAAAAATCAATACTCAAAACAATATCAATCGAATTCCAAAAAAAAAAAAAAAGGGTCACTGACATTGTGCCACGTAACCCGTAGACACGGGCTCAGAAGTCTTTCCTCCGAGAGACTTCTCAGCCAAAAGCTCACTAAATAATATCTTTTTTTCTTTTTTTCTTTTTGTTTTAATGATAAGAACCCCTAAAAGCTCAAGCTCACCATTGGACATGGTCTAAGCCTCTCCACTCCTAACTTCAAAGGAAAAGAGTATTTAGTTGAAAAAATCAGAGGAAGGAAAGACGTGCACCAATTATTAAGAAAAGACCAAAACCTACATTTTCCGGAAGAAAAAGTGCAAAATTATTGTATACCAAGCTATACAACTTTTTCTATTTAGCTTCAAGGGTAGCTCTCTCCTCCTGGAATTTTATTCCTAATTCATCATCTTTGCCCTAAATGGAAAATGTCAAATAAATTAGCAAAAGAATAAGGTATAGCAAATATGTTTACGTGTTTTTTGGGATAATTGATATGCTCAAATTTTTCTAGAGCTACTATCTCAAATTAAGAGATTGTGTGCAGTACTTAGGGTATCGAAAGCCACAAGGAATCAATTAACACTACAGATTCAAAAGTTTGAATTAGGCTAAGAGAATAATGTATAAAGTAAAAGCAAGTAAATAAGAAAGCAGTGAAATCGGTTTGTAGAATCAATAAAACAAAAGCTTGGCGTAGAGAAATCTCAGGTGAATCCGAATTGCAGATCTAGACAGATAGTTAGGAATATATTAAGCACTATTCTCGAACTTGAAACACTAGTATAAAACCAATCACCTTTTGCGGCAGAGGTTATCTATGTCTAAATCCTAGAAAACCAAATTTCTTTGCGAATCCTATCAATTCAAACAAGCATTAAGATTAGGTTCAATTATTCATAAAACTCTAAACCAAATTTCTTTGCAGATATGAATTTTGATCATCTAAGAATAGTTCAAGCAATTAATCATTCTACAAATTAACCTAAGATCAAATTCTAGGTCATGAAGCTAGAATAAACAATAAACATAAACCAAGATGAAGAACTGATATGGTCCGGGAACGGGAGGACCGGCTTGCTCGTCTAAAGGTGATGATCGGATAGTCCTTGACTCCAATGGTTCCACGTCAAGGGATGTTAAGGAACGAGAACGACTCGAAATTCTTAAGCCTAATCGAACGATGAAAATATTGAAACGAGGTGGTGGCAACGCCGATGGGAGAATCCGGGGAAGAAGATGATAAGGCATGACCGAAGGTCAAAAATCCTTTATGCCTAGCTTCCGAGAAGAACTCACACGATCAACGGATCGAAGATTACATCAAAGAAATGCGGAAAAACTCTTTGATAAATCGAAAAGATTTCTAGAATAAATCCTTCTAAGAAAACGAGAAAAGAGAGTATAAAACTCAAAGGAAATTAAATTGATAAAAAAAGTTGAAAGGTGTCAATTACAAATGAGAGAAGAGAGTTTTAAACAGAGAGGAAGAGAGAAGAAAATGAAGAGACTAAGAGAATTAACTCTAGTCTTGAAAATGAGAAATACAAATTACAAGATGATTGACCAAAGAATAAAATTTAAGGAGTGTTGACTAGTCTTTGGGCGAGAAAGACTCCTCAGAATTCTCTTTTGGAAACGGACCGTTAGCGGAGTAAGCCGGTTACCTCATTAAAGCCTCTTACGGAAAACCCATTGGGACAAAACCGTAACAGGAAAAAGAGTACAACGCAACTTACTCAACGGTCGAACCTCAAGAAGAACTCGATGATAATGAGGTAAGGATTGGATACGTAAGTTGATCCTCCTTGATCCGGATATCGCCAAGTAAGCTCCGAACCGCTTCTGCTAGCTTCCGTGCCTTTGATCGGGTGATCGTTCCTTCTGGGACGTGCAAGGCTTCGTCTTGAGCTTCCGTGTCCGGAATCATATCATCCTCCCTCTCTTGAAAAGGATTTGACCCCAAATCAATTTCATCTGCAATATAAGGAATGATATCAGTAACATTGAAGCTTGAACTAACGACATACTTACCTTGGAGATCAAGTTTGTAGGAGTTGTCGTTGATCTTTTCCAAAACGGTGAACGGTCCATCGACTCTTGGTTTGAGTTTGGAATTCCTTTCGTCCGGGAACCGTTCCTTTCGAAGATAGATCCACACAAGATCGCCGGGTACAAACGTCTTTTTCGTCCGTCTTTTGTTGGCGAGTTTGCGGTATTGTTCCGTCTTGTGCTCGATGTTTGCCTTCGCCTTCTCGTGCATCTGTTTTACCAATTCAGCCCTTTTATTTCCATCCAAACTCACATGTCCACTCAAAAGAAAAGGTGTTAAATCAAGTGGAGTAAGCGGATTAAAGCCGTAAACAAGTTCAAATGGCGAAAACAGAGTAGTAGCATGTTGTGCATGATTGTAAGCGAATTCTAGATGCGGCAAATATTCTTCCCATGCGTTAAGATTCTTTTTAACAACCGTACGCAAAAGAGTGCCTAAAGTCCTATTGACTACTTCGGTTTGACCATCGGTTTCTGGGTGACAAGTTGTAGAGAAACAAAGCTTAGTTCCTAATTTCGACCAAAGGGTCTTCCAAAAGTAGCTAAGAAACTTATTATCTCTATCCGAAACAATGGTTCTAGGCATGCCATGCAATCGAATTATTTCCCTAAAGAATAAACCAGCTATGTTCGATGCATCGTCGGTTTTATGCCATGGTATGAAATGTGCCATCTTAGAGAACCTATCAACAACCACGAAAATGGAATCACTACCTTTCCTAGTCTTAGGCAATCCCAAAACAAAATCCATAGAAATGTCAGTCCATGGTGCACTAGGAATGAGTAATGTAGAATACAGACCTTGGTTTTGGCGTTTGGACTTAGCGTACTTACAAGTCGTGCATCGGTCGCAAATGCGTTCTACGTCACGCTTCATGTGCGGCCAAAAGAAGTGATCTTGCACGATGTGAAGAGTCTTGGCAATGCCAAAGTGACCCATGAGTCCACCGCCGTGAGCTTCCCTAACAAGCAAATCTCGCAAAGAAGAGTTAGGAATACAAATACGGTTCTCGTAAAACAAGAAACCGTCGTTTTGAAAATATTCTCCAATAGCGAATTTAGAGGAGGAGAGAAAGACTTCCTGAAAGTTGGAGTCGGTTGCATAAGCATCTTTGATCATTTTAAACCCGAGAACCTTGGCGTCGAGTGTAGAAATTAGCGTGTATCTCCGGGACAAGGCATCGGCGACCACGTTCTCTTTACCTTGCTTGTATTCAATAACGTATGGAAATGTCTCGATAAATTCTACCCAACGTGCGTGCCTCTTGTTTAGTTTTTGCTGGCTCTTTATGTGTTTGAGAGATTGATGATCGGTATGAATGATGAACTCCTTCGGCCATAGGTAGTGTTGCCACGTTTGGAGGGCCCGGACCAAGGCGTAAAGCTCCTTATCGTAAGTCGGGTAATTGAGCGTTGCACCTTCAAGTTTCTTGCTGAAAAAAGCCACGGGTTTCTTCTCTTGCATTAGCACAGCATCTACACCAACACCGGATGCGTCACATTCAATTTCAAAAGCTTTAGCAAAATTAGGTAAAACAAGTAAAGGAGCGTGAGTAAGGCGCTTTTTGAGTTGTTGGAAGGCGTCCTCTTGTGCTTGCTCCCAACGGAATCCCACGTCTTTCTTGATGACCTCCGTTAAGGGCGCGACAATAGTACTGAAGTCACAGACGAATCTTTGATAAAATCCGGCTAAGCCGTGAAAGCTTCGCACTTCGCCAATGGTTTTTGGAGTCGGCCAATCGCGGATGGCCTTGATCTTGTTCTCGTCCACCTGTATGCCCTGAGAACTCACAACAAAACCTAAAAAGAACACGTTATCTGAACAAAAAGAGCATTTATTAAGATTGCCAAATAAGCGTTCCTTCCTAAGCACATCTAAAACCAATCGCAAATGTTCAACATCTTCGTTTAGGTTCCTGCTATAAATGAGAATATCGTCAAAGTAAACGACCACAAAGAGACCTATATACGACCTAAGAACATGGTTCATTAAATGCATAAAAGTACTAGGCGCATTGGTTAGAAAAAGGGCATAACAAGCCATTCGTACAAGCCGTGTTTAGTTTTAAAAGCTGTTTTCTACTCATCACTTTCATTTATACGAATTTGGTGATAACCACTTTTTAGATCGATTTTAGTGAACACGCTTGAACTATAAAGCTCATCTAACATATCGTCTAACCTCGGGATCGGATGGCGGTACTTAACCGTAATGTTATTGGTTGCACGGCAATCGACGCACATTCGCCACGTTCCGTCCTTTTTCGGTACGAGTAAAACGAGTACGGCACATGGGCTCATACTTTCACGTATATGTCCCTTGGCCATTAGCTCGTCAACTTGACGCTAAAGTTCCTTTGTCTCAACGGGATTAGTACGGTAAGCTGGCCGGTTTGGAAGTGTAGCACTGGGTACGAAGTCGATTTGGTGTTCGATACCGTGGATTGGTGGTAAATCGATCGGACCGTCTCCGGGAAAACGTCGGAAAATTCCTGTAAAAGAGAAGAGATACTGCTTGGGATTTCCGGCTCGGGGTTAGTCATACTCGAAAGAGTTTCCCTAAAGACTAAGAAGACAAATGGCTGCCGAGAATTAAGAGCCTGTTTAAGTTCACCTTGTTTGATAAGCATAGATTCATTCACGAGTGATTTATCATTTTTCTTTGATCCATCACCTTTAATTTTAAGAGAAGAAGTGGGTGAAGAATCGCTTACATTGCTTTTGCCCTGATTCTGTTCAAGTTTGAGTTGGTCGAGAAATACCTCATGCGGAGATAACGGTGCTAAAGTGATTTTCCGACCCTTATGCTCAAACGAGTGTTTGTTGGTGAAACCGTCGTGAACGGCTTTGCGGTCGTACTGCCACGGTCGTCCAAGTAAGATATGGCCAGCCTTCATAGGCAAGACATCGCACATAATCTCGTCCTCGTATCGGCCTATCGTCAACGGAACCGAAACTTGCCGTGTAACTTTGATTTGACGTTTGTTGTTCAACCACCGTAGATTATATGGCCGTGGATGCTTCCTTGTATCCATACCTAGCTTCTCTACTAGAGTAGTACTTGCGACGTTAGTACAACTACCACCATCGATAATAAGAGAACATACCTTGCTTTTAACCATGCATCAGGTATGAAAGAGATTCTCGCGTTGTTCGTTTTCGATGATCGGTTCTTGGGAAAGTAGGGCACGTCTAGCTACTAATACCTCACCACCAACCGCATGCTCCTCATAATCGACGAAGATTGGGGCGGGTTTGGTTTCGTCGTCTTCTTCGTCATCGGTAATGATATCGCCATTGGTTAGGATTATCATGGCTCGTGGGTTTGGGCACTTGTTCGCGAAATGTCCTTTGCCTCTGCATTTAAAACATTCTATGTCACGATTACAAATAGAATTTGCAACATTTTTACCCTTGTAGTCGTGTTCGGAAGAGTTCGGCTTGAAATCGGCCTTTGGTTTAGAATCGGTCCGGAAAGAATAAGCCGGTTTCTCTCCTTTAGGGTAGCTTGGTCTTGAGCTAGAAGTGAATGGTTGGCGTGAGACACCCTTTCTCTTGAGCTGTTGCTCTATCAATACAGCCTTGTGCAACATCTCCTCGATGTTTCCGTAAGTTTCCATTTCGACACGGTCTTGTAGGTCGCGGTTCATGCCGGCGAGGAATCTTGCCATTGTTGCGTCTCTTGGCTACTCTATGTCCGCCTTTAGCATGAGTTTTTCCATCTCTTGGAAATAATCCTCAACGCTCCTACTACCTTGCGTCAAACGTCTCAACTTTTGATGAAGTTCGCGAAAATAGTGATCCGGGACAAATCGTCGATGCATTAGATGCTTCATCTCGTTCCAAGTTTCGACCGGGTTTTCCCTATTTCTCCTTCGGTTGGTCACGATCTGGTCCCACCAATCCACAGCGTAGTCGTGGAATTTCGTCGCGGCCAAACTTACTTTCTTTCTTTCGGAGAAACTTTGGCAATCAAAAACTAGTTCGATTTTCTTTTCCCATTCTAATAATGCATCCGGGTCGTGCTTTCCATGAAATACCGGGATACAAAGTTTCATTCCTCCTAAATTGTCGTCTTGTCTTCGGACCGGTTGACGTCATTGTTGGTTGTCATCGGACGAATCACTTTGATTGTAGAACGGGTTGTCGATCAGATTGTGACGTCGGAGTCGGTGACGCCTATTTCTTGCTGGCTCACGACCTATGCTCCGATCGGATTGGCTTCCCCCGATAAGCTGGTTGGCTTGGTTTTGTGCGGGTGTGTGCACTTCTAAAGTGGACATACGGTCGCGCATCTCTAGGAGAAGTTGAGTGATGTCATTAACCTTTCGATCCATGTCGTTAACTTTTCGGTTTATGGCTGCCTCGCGTTCTCTTCGTGACCGTGATGATGCTGATCCGCTTTCTTCTTCCATTGGGTACCTCGTACGGAAGAGAAGAGAAGAAGTGAATGACAAATTTCAAGAGAATATCAAAGA
This sequence comes from Draba incana, assembly GCA_963576765.1. Classification (NCBI taxonomy): domain Eukaryota; kingdom Viridiplantae; phylum Streptophyta; class Magnoliopsida; order Brassicales; family Brassicaceae; genus Draba; species Draba incana. Next base: position 17,055,893 of record OY755202.1, on the reverse strand, counting down.
ACAAAAATAACTTTTCAAATTCTGAATTTTCGAAAACAATTCTAATTAAATTTTTTTTTTTTTGAATAAAAAAAGAAGAAGATAAGGATAGAATGATATCACCGATTTTGAGCAAGTGCTCTGATACCACTTGATATGGTCCGGGAACGGGAGGACCGGCTTGCTCGTCGAAAGGTGATGATCGGATAGTCCTTGACTCCAATGGTTCCACGTCAAGAGATGTTAAGGCACGAGAATGACTCGAAATCCCTAAGCCCAATCGAACGATGAAAAGATTGAAAGGAGGTGGTGGCAACGCCGATGGGAGAATCCGGGGAAGAAGATGATAAGGCGTGACCGAAGGTCAAAAATCCTTTATGCCTAGCTTCCGAAAGAACTCACACGATCAACAGATCGAAATTACGTCAAAGAAATGCGGAAAAACTCTTTGATAAATCGAAAAGATTTCTAGAATAAATCCTTCTAAGAAATCGAGAAAAGAGAGTATAAAACCCAAAGGAAATTAAATTGATAAAAAAAGTTGAAAGGTGTCGATTACAAATGAGAGAAGAGAGTTTTAAACAAAGAAGAAGAGAGAAGAAAATGAAGAGACTAAGAGAATTAACTCTAATCTTGAAAATGAGAAATACAAATTACAAGATGATTGACCAAAGACTAAAATTTAAGGAGTGTTGACTAGTCTTTGGGCGAGAAAGACTCCTCGGAATTCTCTTTTGGAAACAGACCGTTAGCGGAGTAAGCCGGTTGCCTCATTAAAATCTCTTACAGAAAACCTATTGGGACTAAACCGTAACTGGAAAAAGAGTACAACGCAACTTACTCAACGGTCGAACCTCAAGAAGAACTCGATGATAATGAGGTAAGGATCGGATACGTAAGTTGATCCTCCTTGATCCGGATATCGCCAAGTAAGCTCCGAACCGCTTCTGCTAGCTTCCGTGCCTTCGATCGGGTGATCGCTCCTTCTGGGACGTGCAAGGCTTCGTCTTGAGCTTCCGTGTCCGGAATCATATCAAGAACTCTAATAATTTACTCCTAACAATTAAATTCAACTTAGCAATTCATCAAACACCTTTGAATAACCCTAAACCTAACAAGGAATCTACTCATACATGGTGAATGAAGCAAACATCATGAATATTATAAATTGCATAAAAGAGATAACAGAGGTTCTAAGAATTATAGATATCTCTTAAGATTCAATAAAAAAATAGCGTAAACCTAACAATGGCTGCGAAAAACTATAAATAAGGTTCTTAAACCGACTTGGAACATAATTGTAAACTTCTGGAACTTCTGGGCAAAAATGGCAATTCTTCAATCTTGGTATTTTTCTTGTGACGAACGGGTGTCGATCGACACTAAGTCTAATTTTTGATTCCAACTTGGAAACTTTGGCTCTTCTTTCCTCAATGCTCCAAAAAGCTCAATAATTTCATATTCTGCTCCAAACGACCACACCTGAAAAAACACTAAAACATACGCAAAACACCGAAGTGAGACTAATAAAAGGACTTATATCATGGTCGAAAACTGGTAAAACCATGATATATCAATAATCAGAGTCAAAGCTAGAGTAGGTTAAAAAAAAGTACCGAGATATTCGAGAATCCTGATTATTCCTAGAGTATTTGACCCACAAATAAGGATAGTAGTTTATCAGTCGAACATATACTCTCCTCATTTCCTCCACTTTTTCGTAAAGATCTGTTATTACTTCAAATATGAGGCCCTCTGAGTCTTCCATATCTTCGATCTTGGCTCCATCTTATTTTCGTCAAATCTTTCTACTACGTCCTCCGAGCTTAAAAGAATCTACGGCAATGCATATCATGAGAACACGTCACCACAACACTGACGATATCGAGAAAGCTTTTGCCTTTTAGTTGGGCCAGAAAAGGCTTTCCAACAGTCTCTAACTCGTTCAAATCCAACCAGCGTAACACATGGATCAAGACTGTGGTGAAGCGGATAAAAGAGACGATTGAGGGTTGGATGTTGGTTTACCTACGGAGAATTGAACGAATAGAAAGGAAGGAAGACGTAAAGCTCTGAGACCATTAAAGACCATTGAAGGAGGCGGAAGTTTTCAAATATTGTTTTCCCTCTTTTATTGATTTTTTGTTATTAAAGTAACCCAATTTCCACGTGTCAATTTCTCCCTTGCTGAGGTGTCACAATTCTGGAGAGGGACAACTCTACTTTCATATGATTACACTATTTTATTGATTTGAACTTTTGACTGGATCTATCCAGTCGTAGAGGCAGAGTAACGTTGTACTGTATTTGGTCACTAATGAAATATATATGGTATGTTTGAGTTAAAACACTTAACAAAGATTAAGATCAAAAGATTACGTAGCTTTTTTTTTCTTGATACGTAGCTTTTTTTTTCTTGAATATCAAGAAGTTCTAGACCTACATCCGTACATCTCTTCTTTTGGCCGGAGACCATGTCATTTTATATGGATCCTTCCCAAATGTCACTCGAACAATTTACTAGTTAAAGAGATGGTTCTTGGTAAAATTGCTTAACTTTAAGAATTACGTCTGGTAGTTTTAGTGAAATATTTAGTAGAATATTGGAGAGTGTTATATATTGAAAGTTGGCATATACAGAATTCAAATTACCATATAATCTAGTTTCAGAATATCCAAATCGGTTGAGATGAGTGAATGTCGAACGGAAAGCTTCCACTTTTTGTTTCCATTTAACTCTAAAGTGGTTTCTATAGTTCCATACATTTTGACGAATAAACTACCATTCTTATTGTATGTAGACCAACCAATTCCCACCGGTTGTTGTTGGTAAAATTCAACAATAAATTACAAAATAGCAAAACTGGTTATTTATGTATGGTCTGCTGCAAAGATAGTCAAATTTAATCTTCCATGGACGAATTTTTGTAAATAGAGGATTCTATCATTTTAGTCAACTGATGATTAGATACATAAAATCCGAATACGCTGAAAATTAAACTTTCTGCTATGAATTCGAACTATTCTAAATGTTCATAAATTCAAATGGTGGTGAACATGAGGAGCTAGTTGAACAAGCTGAATAATAATGGATGAAGTAAGAACTGGTGGAATAATAATAGTGAGAAGAATTGAAACAACCAACACTTTTTTTTTTATAATAAATAACCCGAGTTAATATTCCCATAAATACTACTCTCTACGGTTATTTCAACAATTGCGGAATTCTCAAACAATAATCCAATAAAATAATTACTCATTAACAAGACCAGACAAAATCAATTCCATAATTCAAACATTCCAAAGAAAACACTAGCAACCTAAACACAAGGTTCACTAGATAAACTAAACAACTTAAACAATCCTATCATGCTCTTCACCGGCCTTGATTCCGCGATCACATATTTCTTTTACCTACAACACATAGGAATAAGAGTTGCATAAGTATTTCATAAATACTTAGTGAGACGGTCATCCCGTCTACATGCTATTTATATCAAACCCCAACGCGCAAATAATACAAATAAAATCAAGAAAATGATCTGGTGTCGATCGACACTACCACTAGGTGTCGATCGGCACTAACAACAAAGGTGTTGATCGGCACAACCAATAGGTGTCGATCAACATGAACAACCTTCGTGTCGATCGACACAACCACTAGGTGTCGATCGACACTCAGTTACATAAAACCTCCAAATGAGTTTTCTCCTCTCTTACTCGTTCACGCGATAACCGTGACTCGAAACCTTCACAAAGCCACAAATCACAGACACACAAACACACGAAACTCAAGGAAAATCTTCACAATTCAACCATCATTCCATCACACGAATCATATCAACGACTATTAGCCCGCTAATGGCTTGATAAGCCCATGATCACGCACTCACCTCGATAAAATAAAAAGAGGAAAATATAATGGGATGAAACATCGACAAAATCACCAAGGATTTGCTAACAATATGACACGAACGATCACACAAGCCCTTCAATCGAAGAATGACAAAGACGATTCACAACAGCTCTTTGAATCATTAACATTCTCTCTCAAAACCTTTAGGAAACTGATTCTCTTTCTCTGCAAACGCGGCCAAACCTAAGTCCCACGCATTTATATGATAATCTAGGTTTACCATCGCTAAACCGAGCTAAAACTGTAATAAAAAAACCAATTAACCCGATTACTGCATCACTGGTGTCGACGACACACCCTCTCGTGTCGATCGACACCCTTACCGAAATACTCAAATTCAGTTTGGGATGTTACAATTCTCTCCCACTAATTTGGATTCGACCTCGAATCCCATAAAACACAACTACGAAAAGACAGAAATCCTGACTCCACTTGGTCAATACCACTAGAAATGACCCCACTTGGCCAATACCTCTATAGATCCTCACCCGATCTCCGAACTTGCATCTAATCCTATGCTTATACGCACGTTTCTAGACATTCACTACTCTTAACTCATTACTACACTACCTTGCTCTTAGGACGCATCCTTTAGCAACCAATGCACTATACCATCACTACAAGAAAACAACCCCTTTTGCGATGGAATTTTGCAACGGTATAAAGCCTAGCAAATTTGCGACTAATTTGCGACTTTTTCCGATGATATTCTTTGTACCGACGCAAAATCGTCGCATCTTTGTGTCGTAAACTTCCGTCGCAAAATGTTATGTTTTTGCGACGATTGTGAGTTTTCGACGCTAAACTTTTTTGCATCGTAAGATATTTTGGCTTTTATAGATACATTTGCGTCTATTTTGCGACGGAATAATATTTACGACGATTTAGCGACAAAATATATTACAACACGTTTTAATAATTCATACTTGTTTATGGGTGCAATATTTTAGTCGCAAACGGGTCGCAAAACATAAGCAAAAACATCGCAAATTAGTAGCAAAAGAAACCAATTTTCTATAAATAGCATGAATGTGCGATGAACGAATTCACAACAAACATTTCAATAATATTCTAAAAACAATCCAAGAAATACACAATTTTTTCCATAGATTTCTTAAAGAGAGAAGATATCATCGCATCATGAGGTCTACATGGTTCGAGCATGGATGTACAACCGCAAAGATCCAGAAACTAGCGAAGTGTCTAGAGAATTTAGAGAAGGGTTTGACCATTTCTTGACCCAGGTGATAAACAACCAAGGGGCAGTCGCGGGATGCACCAACGACGGTAACGTGAGAATTTTTTGTACTTGTGTGAAATGCAAAAACTTTGTTCCACATGATACACGAACTGTTTGGAAACATTTATTTTCGAGGGGGTTTTTACCTAACTACTATGTTTGGTTTTTGTAGGAGGATTTTGTTGTCAATGTTCCGGGTAGTTCAAGTACGAGTTATCATGGGAATGTAGAAGGTGGTAGTAATTATGAGGATAATACTTATCAGTTAGGTGATGATAATTTTAATGAATCTGCATATGGAAATACAGATGGGAATACGTTTGATGACATGGTCAATGGTGCATTTCAAGAAACTACTGCTTCTTTTAGTGATAATACTTTTGAAGAACCAAACCCGAGTGCTAAATTTTTTTATGATATGTTAGATGCTTCTAACGAACCTATCTACGAAAGATGTAGAGAAGGGCTTTCAAAATTATCGTTAGCATCTAGGATGATAACAATTAAAAGCGTAGATAATCTTAGTGAAAATTGCATGGATAAATGGGGTGAATTGTTTAAAGAATATTTACAAGAGAGTAATAACTCTGCAGAGAGTTACTACGAGATACAAAGATTGGTAGCAAGTCTTGGTTTACCGTCTGAGATGATTGATGTATGCATTGATAATTGTATGATTTTTTGGAAAGATGATGCTCAGTTGCAGGAATGTCGTTTTTGCTCGCATCCAAGATATAAGAAGACTAGTGGTCGCACCAAAGTCTCGTTCAAGCGTATGTGGTATCTTCCAATAACAGATAGACTAAAGCGATTATATCAATCAAAGTAGACAGCAGGGGCGATGAGGTGGCACGCAGAACACGATTGTGAAGAAGGGGTGGTCGCCCATCCATCAGATGCGAAGGCGTGGAAACAATTTCACACGGTACATCCGGACTTTGCTGTAGAACATAGAAATGTTTATTTGGGTCTTTGCACTAATGGGTTTAGTCCTTTTGGTATGTTTGGTCGGCAATATTCGTTGTGGCCAGTCATAGTGATGCCATATAATCTCCTACCGGAAATGTGTATGCATCGAGAATTTTTATTTCTCAGCATTTTGGTTCCAGGGCCTAAGCATCCAAAAAGATCACTTGATGTCTTCCTACAGCCTCTTATCCAGGAACTTAAGCAGTTATGGCATGTTGGTGTATGCACCTTTGATTCGTCGACCCGTACGAACTTCAACATGAAGGTTGTCCTTATGTGGACGATAAGCGACTTTCCGGCGTATGGTATGTTATCTGGATGAACAACGCACAAAAAGTTATCATGTCCTTATTGTTTAGATAAGACCGAATCATTTCAATTTTCAGCTGGAAGGAAAGCTTGCTGGTTCGACTGCCATCGTCGATTTCTTCCTAGGGGTCATCCTTATAGAAAGAGTAGGACGCTGTTCCGTAATAGAGTTGTTAAATCCTCCCCCTTGGTTTACCACTCAGGTGAGGAGTTGGAAGAACAAATGGATGGATATGGTGCCGAAGAAAGTGTAAAAGTTGGGGGTAATTGGCAAAGTAATCCTGCAAATATTCCTGTTGGGTATGAGGTGTACCATAACTGGCATAAGAAAAGTATATTTTAGGAATTGCCTTACTGGAAGGATCATCTTCTCAGGCACAACTTGGATGTCATGCATGTGGAAAAAAATTTATTCGAGAATATTATACACACATTATTGAATGTTGCAGGTAAAACAAAAGAGAATCAAAAATATCGTCTTGATCTTGCGGTTTTATGCATAAGGCCAGAGTTACATCTAACAGGGGATGGTAGGGCACCGATTCCCAGTTTCAAACTATCACCTGCTGCAAAGAATGCTTTGATTAACTGGGTTAAGGAGTGGGTGAAGTTCCCAGTTGGATACGTGTCCACTTTTTCAAGGTGTGTTAAGCAAGGGGGGAAATTTTCTAGGATGAAGAGTCACGATTGTCATGTGTTCATGCAGCGACTACTCCTTTTCGCCTTTCAAGAGCTTTTACCGCAAGATGTTCACGAGGTAACTGTATATAGATACATGTATTTTGTAACTGTATTAATTAACTTAATTACTCCGAACCGGATTGCCATTTTAGGTATTGGAGCATTTTTCAAATACTTATGTGCTAGAACCTTAATGGAGGACGAAATCTTGAAGTTGAATTCAGACATTCCACTCACTATTTGCAACTTAGAGAAGATATTTCCACCTTCATTTTTTGATGTGATGGAACATTTGGTTCTACACTTACCTCATGAGTTAGATTTGGGTGGGCAAGTCCAATTTCGATGGATGTACCCCTTCGAAAGGTTCTTCAAACATCTGAAGATGAAGGCAAAAAATCTGGCAAGAGTAGAGGGATCAATCATCGCTGGAAGTTTGACAGAGGAGACATGAAACTTCTCTACATACTACTTTAGCTAAACCGTGAAAACTAAGAAAACCCGGCGTAAATGATACGATGATGGGGGGGTTGGCCGAACATATCACTTAGAGTACGTTGATATCCACATTCTCTATTCTTTCTTCTCCAAAACTCTCTAACGTCTCATTTGGCTAATCATCCACCTTAGGTATACTCGCTGTGTAGAGAGACACTTTTTCTATTTTACAGATTCACCACTCTTCATCATCGATTTTTTTTGTTTTTTTTTTGTTTTTTAAGATGATGATGAAGAGGGACATACATTACAAGTATGTGTCTCTCAAACACGAATATAAATAGGAGTGTTGTACGTACCCAAGTGGAGCTCATTATTGCTATTCCTTCCTTAGTATAAAATCATCTTTTGAAAATGGGAGCAGGTGCACGATCTTCAGAAAGAGTGATTTAGATGCAGTGTTGACTCGATTCTCTCCTGCCATTTTGCGCATATGCTGCACATGTGACAATGAGTAACAAGAATGCAAGGGGTTTGAAAAGAGGTAATGATTAAGGAGGATACTAGCTAAAAATGAGCTAGCTATTCAGGATCAACAAGAGTGGTAAAAAGAATAAGGAGTCCTGAATATGGTTCGTTTCCCTAATCTAGTGCCAGTAATGAGAGGAAATTTTGGTCAATCTGAAACCTGGAAGATAGTGCATCGAAGTGTCCCAGCTGTTCCTTGTACCCATGCATGTAAAAATGGTCACTAGAGAGAAGGTTAAACATAGATAGTTCAAATATCATCATAAGATAAAGTCCTAATTCCCTACAAGGTTTTGACTCAATAAAAACAAAAATAGACTCAACAACAAGACCGCTCCCCTAGACTTAAATTACACCGTCTCCGGTGTGAAAAAGTTCAAGAGAAGGGTGACTCAATAAAGCAAAAACAAACACGGATAATACAATGATGATAGAAGGGTGAAAAAGATATCACCGCGTAGAAGCCTCCGCGTCGTCGTCGAGCAGGTGCTCGTGCCTGATTCCTGGGGTGCTCGACTGGGGAGCTAGGCTGGGGACCGGCCGTTCCCAATACTGGACCGACCGGTCCAATTTCCAGGGACTCCTTCTGGTTTGTTGAAATCGGTGGATCGACTGGTCTGTCCTGCGGACGGATCGGACCGGGCTTCTGGGCGAACCTTTTTTTTTTTTTAGAAAACTCCTGAAAACTTAAACTGAAATTCAAAGTTAGTAATAAAGGAAAGTAAATTGAAATTGTTAGAAAACGTACTGATGGGTTGCCTCCCATCAAGCGCTTGTTTTAAGTCGTTAGCTCGACTTTGTAGACCGTTCAGCTCAAGGAGGGTCAAACTCACCTCCTTTAGTGTCTAGCAACACTATATCTCCATGTGGTCGCACAGCCGGAGCAGGTGCTCGGTCGGGTGGGACCGGACCCTTTCTTATCTTTGATCTTTCGGAACCTGAATAACCATCTGAGCCATGTTGGGAGCGTTTTCAACTCAAGTTTCAGCTCACTCCAAGAACCAGAAACAGTAGAATTTTTGGGAGCAGGTGCTCGCTCTGTCAGAGCGGGTACTCGCTGGGGTGCTCGCTGACCCTCGATTTTAATTCCTTCTCCCAGACTCAGAAATTCATCTCCCTTCTCCACTCTGATGTTAGAATCCAGAAACTTAGCAAATCCTTGGGTGTCTTCACTCAGAAAACCGTGTTCACCTTCGGCTTTTGTCAATGCGCCTTCAATCGGATCACTTGCTAAAGTCTCTTCAGTCTCATCTTTCGACGTCTCTATTCTATCGTGGATAACAAATGCCTGTCCATCAATCACCGGTTTCTTGAGAAGCTTGTTCATCTCAAACCGAACTACCATGTCTCCTAGACGGAGATCCACTTTGCCTGCTTCGACGTCAATGATAGCACGTGCGGTGTGTAGGAAAGCTCTGCCCAAAATCAATGGATCATTTGGTTCTTCATCAAGCTCTAGAACCACAAAATCAGCTGGGATTAAAGTATCCCCAATTCGGACGTGCAAATCTTCAATAACACCCACCAGAAGCTTTTTAGACCCATCTGCAAAAACCAACGAAATCTTGGTAGGTTTGAACTTTGTGAAGCCCAAACGCTTAGCCACAGAATATGGCATCAAATTGACCCTGCTTCCCAAGTCACACAACGAACAAGCAAATGTGGAAGGCCCTATCTTCACGGAGATCACAAACCTTCCCGGATCATCTTTCTTTGTTAATACCTTATTCTGAAGTACGGTGCACACTCCTTAGAAACCATCATCACACTCTCCTTTTCAACAATCTTACCAGCAACCAATTCCTTCGTGTACCTCTTGGGTGATGGTATCATTTGCACGACATCAAGCAAAGGAAGCTTCACTGTCAAATCTTCTAGCACCTCCTTACACTCAACAACCTCCAAATCCTTCATAGATTTCTTAGGGGGTACTGGGTAAGGCACCCTTGGTACATAAACTCGCTCAGGGTAAGGCATCCTTGGTAAACTCGCTCAGGCGAAGTTTCTGAAATTTTCGTGGGAGCACCCTATGCGAGCAGGTGCTCGCTGGCAGAGAGCGGGTGCTCGGAAAAACATTTCGCAGCATTGATCGGAACTGAATCCTGAAGTGTCCATGAGCTTGATCCAATCTCCTTATGCCTATCTTTCTCAGAAAAATCACTCTCTTGAGCCTGGTGCTCGGTAATCTTCTCCTTAGCCTTCACGTGGAAGCTTGTGATTGTAGGCGGTACTAACAACTGTCCACTCCCCAACTCAATAGCATTTACTAGATACTCCTTTCTGGGATTCACCTCACCATGTCTTGGAAGAATTCCAGCTGGTCTCTTAATAGCTTCGGCCGTTTAAGCGACTTTTGTATCCAATTTCTTCACATGCGTAGTAACAGCCTCGTACTTCGCATTCAGATCATTGTACATGTGATCTACCTTGGCACTAATCTCAGTGGACGCTTGCTGCTGGTTAACCATCAGTTGCTGCATGAGACTCTTCAACTCATCCTGAGATGTAGGCGCGGAAGTAGCTTGTTGTGGCGCGGAGAATTATTGTTGGTTCCCTCCTTGGAAACGAGTCTGATTCTGGTTAGGGATGAACTGATTCCCTTGAGTGTTGCTAGAGTAAAACTTCTGATATCCCTGACCTTGTGGGCTATGACTCATACCTCCCTGTTGCGGATAGACTTGGTCTTGCGGGTTCTCGACATTAGTGCTTTGGTAGGAGAGGTTGGGGTGGTTCTGATAATTGGGGTTGAACCCACGGTTCTGGTATCCTTGACCACTCACAAAGTTAACCTCCTATATCCAAGCATCTTCATCATCTTCAAATGCTTGAGAAATAGGCGCATCCCCATTCTCTTCCACATACTTAACGGGTCTTCGACCCTCGCGTAGAAGCAAATTCACCTTCGCCATCAGCTCATCAACCTTCCGAGTGTCCACACTATTGACTGTCCTAGACCTATCATACTCGGGAGCCTTGTTGTTAGAGCTTGAAGCAAGGTTTTCAATCAGCTCAAAAGCACCATCTCTAGTCTTGGTCATGAAGTTTCTATTACTCGCAGCATTTAGGGCATTCCGATAATCCCATTCAACTCCATCATAGAAAATCCCCAGAATCTGGTCATCTTTGAAACCATGATGAGGACACTCTCTACGGTACTCCTTCAATCTCTCCCAAGCTTCACAGAAAGCTTCTCCAGAATGTTGTTGAAAAGACGAGATCTTGTTCCTCAAAGATGTTGTCTTGGACTTAGTGTAGAAATGGTCCAAAAACGCAGCTCTAACCTCATCCCATGTCTTCAAAGAACCAGCGGGTAAGGACTTCAACCATCTAAGAGCTTTGTCCGGGAGTGAGAACGGGAACAACTTGCACTTCAAGAACTCACTCGATACTCCATTAGCCCCGTAGTGCTGCAGATTTCTTCGAAATTCTCGATGTGATCCATCGGTATCTCAGCCGGTAATCCATGGAATAGATGTTGTTTCACCAATGAGATCATCTGAGGCTAGATCTCATAATCTTGCCTCTGAATTGTTGGAGAAACAATAGCCGAACGGTTTCGATAGTACGCATGGGGATTATCCGAATCCCCTATACCCGGCTGTAACGGTTGAGCTTGTGGTTGATTCCTTTGCAACTGAGCAATCTGATCCCTCAACAACTGCAACTGAGTATTCATCGCTTCCTGACACATACCAAAAACAAATAAAAAAAATAAAATTAGCAAAAATTCTTAGACTATAAATAAAACCAAATTTCAAAGGCAACCCAATTAGTCCCCGGCAACGGCACCAAAAATTTGATGTGCTAAGTTTTAACCCAAAATAAAGCTGCAAATGCACAGACAATCGCAGTAGTATAAAGGGAATCGAATCCGCAAAGACCAATGTTACACTATGAAATTATAGATTTTAAATTAAAGCTAAGATTAAATATGGGTTTTTGATTGTAATGAAACAATGAACGAAACAGCAAATTAAACGATATGAAATTCAATTAAAACAAGCACTAGATCAAGGTCATTCGCCGGTGATTTCGGATTAAGGACTGAGCTACTATTCAGGATTCAATTTAAGCGCGGTCTAGAACTCAAACATAAAAGTAATATTGCCCCACTGTCGTGATGCATCAATATCTTTGTCTAACAGCCTAAATGCCTAAACTGTCGTTTGAATTCAGAGATGTTGACAAGCATTATCGAAAAAGTTCAATTTGTTCACAATTGATGGCAACAATCAACTGTCGTTGGTTGCACATCAATTGCTCACCAATGGTGTATCTAGCAACCTAGAGCACTGTCGTAAATAAGTTAAACTTGAAATGATAGACTAGGCGGTCACGCTAGCCTAAGCATTACGAATCCCAATTGATGAAGACATATGATAATCTATGCTTTTTGGCTCAGTCACTAATCAATCCTAAATCACCATTGAAATCCCCTAATCTAGCTAATGGACTACTCAAGCATGATGGAATCAAACACAACAAAGATGCAAGGAGAATTCATCACGATATAAAAAGAGAGAGGGTTTAGAATTCTTCTCAAAACAAGTTGTGGAATGATCCTCCCAATTGCAAATCAAAGAGTAGAACAATTGATTAAGTCTCCAAAAAAGTCTCAAAGTAACGTGTCTAAGTAAAAGAGAAAAAGGAACTTTTTAAGAATGTCTTTTTCAGATGTGGTTGCCTCTTATTTATACTTAAAAGTAGGTTAAAATCGGATATGGGCACGGGACCGGTCGGTCTGGTTCCGGACCGGTCGGTCCCGTCTTTGAGTCTTCAAGTCGTCGGGTCGGGACCGGTCGGTCCCTTGTGGAGATCGGTCGGTCCTGATTCCAGGGGGCTTCGGCTTCGGCACTTTGAGTGTGGACCGGTCACTCCTGTGGTTAGATCGATCGGTCCAGTTTCCAGGGAGCTTCAAATTTTTGAGTCCTAGGGCGAGCAGGTGCTCGGTTATGAAAAATGCCATCTTTTCTCCAGATTCGTCCCTTTTGCTCTAATGACCCCCAATGACTTCAATCCATGCTTGAGAGCCTCCTAGAACCTGAAAAGACACAAAGGGAACTAGAAAGAACCGAAAAGACTAAAGAAACAATATGTAAAAGAGACCAAAATACTAATATATCAGAGGGTGTACCTGATTTTTTCTCTGATGTAGGTCGGGTGGGTGGAAAAGTAAAGGAAACAGGTGTAATTTCAAGCATATGCAAGCTGCCCATACATATATAATGCTAAATTGTAACTACTTTCAGCCATATGAGAGGTACGTATATATAAATATATATTTACATATGAGTATGTATTATTTAGTATATATATATATATATAAAAGTATATATATATATTTATATATATAACTAATTAACAGGTGTACAGAATGTTAGAAGGCCAAATACGAGATGCATTTTCTAAACTAGATGATGAAGAAGTTCAATTTTACCTAGAACGTGATTTTGCTGGTTGGATGCAGGAGAAGGTAAGAAACGTGGATGAGTTATATTACTATTATAATCATATATAAATACTAATTATTTCAATTTGAGAATAGGTGGCGAAAAAATCTTGACATAGTTGGCCTTTATGGGTACATGAGTTTGTTTTGGGGCATATTGCAAGCATAAAAATGAGTAAGATGTATTGTAATCGCGACTTCATTTTTCACACATTTCATGTCCCGGGCGATACAAACTTTTATGGTATTTTGAAAAAAATCATTGAGATCCAGTATGCTGGTGTGTTGAACTTGAAAAGTGTATTATTTCATTGTGATTGGTTTGATCCAACCATTGGTGTCGGGGTTAGAACCAGCAAATTCAAAGTTGTTGACGTAAAAGGAAACAAGAGCTACACAGACAAGTTTAAGCCATTTATTTTAGCATTCCAAGCAGAGCAAGTAGTCTTCATTCCTTACCCTCGTACTCGTGCACAACGTGATCAAAATTGGCTATCTGTGATTAAAGTTAACCCAAAGGGTCGAATTATCGGGGGGTTAGCAGCTGATGCAGATGATGATCAACCTCCAGTGCAACCTGCCAAAACTGAAGAAATTTTGATCCCTACGGAGGTAACCACCGATTTGACAAGAATTGACCCGCTCCATAGTGGACTTGGTGTGATCTTCGAGGATTCGGAAGGAAATGGAGATAAATTTGATGAAGACGACGATGATCAAGATGAGGAGGACGATGATGAAGACAAAGAAGAAGCAGTCGGAGTTGAAATATATCTTTCCGATCATGATGATCAAGATTAATAAATTTTATTTAGTGTATATATTAATTTCTTGTTTTTGATTTGCTTTGTCAGAAAAAAATTTATAATTATAAGATGCTTATTTGCGACGTTATTGCATGGCTTTCGACGCAATTTCCTTGCAAATCGATATATAAAATACCTCATCGTTTGCGACGGTTGTGCGAGATTTTTGTCGCAAAATCGTCTCAAATAAACCCTAGTTTGCGACCATTTTGCGATCAAAACCTCGCAAAACCGTCGCAAATGATGAAACCCTAAACTCTAAATGACAAATTATTTACCCGATTTAAATATGACCAAATTGATATATAAAATATTTCGTATCAATCTCAAATTAATAGGAATACTGCCAAAACACCAAGGTTTAGGGTTTCGCAATTTGTGACGCGTTTGCGAGTGTTTAATCGCAAAATCGTCGCAAACTATGAGTTATTTGTGACGGTTTTGCGAGGGGTTCGTCACAAAAGCGTCGCAAAATGATGAAACCCTAAACTCTACAGAATAAGAAACCTTAAACGATAAATTATTTACCCGATTTAAATAGGACCAAATTGAAATATAAAATTTTCCGTATCTATCCCAAATTAATAAGAATATTGCCAAAACACCAAGGTTTAGGGTTTCGAAATTTGCGACAATTTTGCGACGAAACCCTCACAAACGCGTCGCAAATCGTGAAACCCTATATCCTTACCAATACATTATTTATCCGGTTTAAATATGTCCTTCTTGGAATGTAAAAATATGCTTATTAGTCATGTAATGAATAACAAACCCTCCAGAATTATTCAAAGAAGACACTTATCAAAACATTATTGAGATACATATATAATGAAGTATCATACACTTATACTATGAATATGATCAATCTTTCATTGTTGGCGATTTTACAAACAACCTCAATTGTTGGCCTATTTTTGCTTCATGCATGCACTTTGGACCTAAACACGTGTATATTTACCATTTATGAATCGTAAAAATGCTCTAAACCTTCCAAACCCCTAACTATACCCTGAACCTCTTTTGCGTGGGTCTTGCGACGGAATCGTCGCAAATGCGTAATAATTGAACATTTGAAAAGGTTTTGCCACGTTTACGTCGCAATACCCACGCAAAACACAAAACAGTTTGCGACGGTTTTGCGACTTTAGTTACGCTCAGATCAAATAAATGATTATTTATTCACCTAAGGACTTTACAGTTTGCAAGGGATTTGCGACGGTTTTTGAATAATTTTGCGAGAGAATTGCGACGGTTTTCAATTGTTGCGACGTATTTGCGACGATTGGTGCGCGGTAAACGAAATGTTTTGCCGGCAAACATGCATTGGGTGAAAATTTTGGTCCGTTTTGCAACGGAATTGCGACGAAATTGCGATGAAACAAATTCCCTATATATGCAAACTCACTTCCTCACTCATTCCTCACCACCCTCTCTCTCTCTCTAAAAAAAATTCCTCTGTCTAATAACAAAAGGCCCAAAACATTCCAATTCATTTACCGACCATTGACCAACTTCTCGTTAGTCCCGGACTGGAAGTTCTTCCCCATTTCGTCAAAAATTCATAACTCAGCCATAATAATGAATCCACAACTTAACAATGTAAAAAAAATCCATAACTCAGCCGTATCGTAATACAATAACTCAGCCATAACATACAATAGTAAATGTTGACCAGTACATGTTGCAAGTGCCGTTGAATAGTACATGGCCCGGATTAAATGTTGCAAGTTTCATTTGAGCCTATATATACTTGTTATATGGCTCATTTGTATGTATCCAATTATCAAATAAAAATCAGAAAAGTCTTTGTTATTCTTTTATATCAGAGCAATGCTCTTGGGTTTGTGATTTGGAGTATTCGGTTTTCAAAAAGTTTTTGAAAAATTTTATTTAAAACTTGTTAAGATTAAATCGTTATAAGTGTGGTTTCCATTCCCCTTATGCGCTTAATCTAACACATATTTGAGTGATTTCTCTTGCATGCGAATGATTGCCTCAATCATGGTGTTAACTCCCACAAGTTCTCATACATGGTTGAAGTTACACCGGAACCCATTGGGGAAGAAAATTTTTCACCATCCGTAGCCAAACTTGAAGAACTGGTGAAGGAATTGACTGGGTTATAATGTAATGGTTGATTTATATGCGTTCTAAGGAGGAATATGTTATAAAATTACTCATTTACGGGGTTTGATTTTGCAGGGAAAATCCTCTATAACACTGAACAGTCATGCTACTTCCCGCCAGAGCTAGTCTCCCAGTTTCCAGCTCAGTCGCAGACAACATACCATTTGGGTGATTTCTCTTGCAAGCGAATGATTGCTTCAATCATGGTGGTAAGCCTCAATCACTTACCGCAATGATATCAGAATCATCAGACCAAGACTCAAGATCTTCTCAACCTTCACATTTACTAGTAGCTCCTTTTCAGGGACAGTTGTGGATTCTTTTGGAGTAGCCAGAACTGGAGGATCCAAATCAGACGGATCATTTTGCACATTCGCCACATGCTTTGTTTCCGAATCTTTAACAGAATAGGTTATAAATGTAATTGGCTGAGTTATAATGTAATGGCTGATTTCTAATGATTAAGTAATTCTGTAATGGGTGATTTATAATGGACTGACTAAATTAAGTAATTTGTTGTATTACGGCTGACTTACGAAATGTTACGGCTGACTTATGCATTGTGACGATTCAGTTTCTTCAGAACCGTTAATCAAATTTGGCGTGAATATCGACGAAATGTAAACAATCGTAATTCAAATTGGGCATGAATCCATAACTCAGCCGTAATGTAAACAAAATCCATAACTCAGCCGTAATACAACAAAAACTTAAAGCCATAACTCCGCCGTAATACAAACTTTCTACATTGGACAACTTCTTGCATTATGTCCAACCTCATGTGTGTTCTTTCCTAGGACGTTTATTCTCAAGTGCAACTTCTAGAGCAGATTTCATCCTACCTTTCTTAGGCCTTTCTGGTGGTTGACGAACAACCGGGGGAAAGCACGGTTGGTTAGCTACTTTATCTGGAAATTAGAGCGCTGAATCTTTCGGCATGATCGACTCAGCATATGCGTTTACTAAATAATTGTTGTGATAGTAAGGACTGCACAAGGATATACGACATTTATCTCTGTACTCGGCAGCTGCGATTGCATGCACACATGGTAATTTCTCCCTTTCGAAACACCGACATGTGCATGTTTTTCCGTCCAAATTCACAACATGCAAAGAATCCCCAGAAGATCCATATATAACTTCAGTGTGATAATCATCAATCCTTTATGCCGTCATAAGTCTGGCGGCAGTAACACGACCCTATTATAAATACAGAATAAAAAAATGTTATGGTTGACTTATGCAATGTTACGGCTGACTTATGCAATGTTACGGCTGACTTATGCAATGTCACGGCTGACTTATACAATGTTATGGCTGACTTACATGTAGTTGTTTCTCAACACCACGCGAAAGCGTGGTTAGCTGCGATCTAGCATCCTCTCTCCGTTCAACAAACCAACTGGTCATCATAACCCGTATCGATTCTAATAGTCGAACAATGTTAAGACTTCTAGCATTTGACAGTGCATGGTTCATTGATTCCGCTATGTTCGTAGTCATCAAATTGTACCTTTCGCCCGGGAAATGAACACACGCCCACAGTCGGACATCAGCTCTTTCGAGGTAGGCATGGAGTTCAGGATTAATAGCTTTAATCTCCTCATATATCGCAGTAAAATCAGCCATCCTACAACATTTTGCCGCTTTTTTCACCAGACGAAAGACATCTTTTCCGTTGTACGTTCCCAAAATGTTCTTATATAAATGATAAGTGCAAATTCCCCGAGAAGCCAACGGATACACATTCCCAATTGCTTTCCCTATCGAGTTATGCCTATCCGAGATTATCGCAAGACCCTCATCGTCAGGAATCGCAAGTTTTAGGTGCGTAAAAAACCAGTGCCACGAATCATCATTTTCAGTGTCAACCACACCGAAGGCAATTGGGAAAATCTGAAAGTTACCATCCTGGGCTAGTGCTGTGAGAAGCGTCCCTTTGTATTTACCCTTAAGAAACGTACCGTCGACAATGACAACTTTGCGCATGAAAGGAAACCCATTTACGCTCGCACCAAATGCAAGGAACACAAACATGAATCTTCCAGACTCATCGATTTGAAGACTCGTAATTGTACCCGGATTCGCCCTTCTTATCTTGTATAAGTAAGACGGCAAGTCTTCAAACCTACTCTCAGGAGTTTTTATCTCGATTTCCCTTGCAATTCTTAGTGTTCTATGTGATTTCCAATAATCCATCTGACCACATGGAAAATAATACAAATAAGTCAACCGCATCGTAACAATAAGTCAGCCAAAACGTACTAGTAACTCAACCGTTAAGTTGAAATAACTCAGCCGTTAAGTTTATAATATAACTCAGCCGTTGAGATTAAATAACTCAGCCGTCTCGTTTATATAACTCAGCCGTTAAGTTTATAATATAACTCAGCTGTAATATAACTATAAATCAGCTGCATCCTAAAATTAAGTCAGCCGCAACGTACTAATAATTACCTTTACACCAAATTGCTTCTGGATAGATATTCCGACACTCCTAGGTCGAACTGACGGACCAACGTCGCCGAGAAAGTCCTTGTACAACTCTCCTAAAATAGTCGTTGTTGCTTTTCGAGATCGACCAGAACGCTCAGTTACGGAACATGTATGATCTGAATCGTAAATATGAACATAAAATGTCGGGGGATCCCCTAGTGTAGTAGCACGAACTCTCCAGAGACATCCACCAACCCAACACTTAACAACGAGTGTATCCGAATCGGATACGTCTACATCAAAATCAAATCGATCCCTCACCGTAAGAAGTTTCAGTCGTTTCTCCAAATCGGCTTTACTCTCGTATCGTTGTCCTACCGAGAGGTTTAGGGAAGACATATCTAACCTTGGAACCTCCAGATTCCCTTTGGATCCGCTCGTCGACAAGTTATGAGGTCTCTTCTTAGGAGGTAGTGTCGGTGAATCTTCGTCTTCGTATAAACTGAAGTTATCATCTTGAGATGACTCACCATCCGAGTCGTCGAACATATCAAATCGGCTGTCAAATTCATCATCTTCTTCATCTTGTTCGCCTACTTCATTTTCTTCGACTACTTCATTTTCTTCGCCTACTTCATCTTCTTCGCCTACTTCATCTTCTTCTACTTCATCCTCCAAATTGAAAGCATCATAACTCCCACCGTAATCTTCAGATCTAGATTCAACTTCTGAGCTATAAGTGAATAAACTATTATTATTCTCTCTCGCTCTGTCATTCTGAATAATTTCATTCTCCGTAATCTCCACACAAAGACGTAAGTGTTCAATTTTTCTAAAGCTTAAAAAAACTTGCAACTGTCGAGTATTGGAGAGGTAAACTGGTGGAGTATTGTGCGCCATTGTTTTCAAAGCTTTATTCGAGAACATGTAGCTCAGTTGAATCTGATGGCTCGACTCCTTTAATCCGTAATCATCGAGTACTATCTTCGCAAGTTCGTCTAGTGTTGTTTTCTCATCTATATGCACAACTCTACACCCTCTACCGTCGGCGTTGAATACATATCTGTGTTTTTTAACCCAGTTACCGGAAACAATAATTACCGGATCCATAAGATCTCTGATGAATGAAAATAATGAAAAAGGTAGATGAAGAAGAATAAGAAGAAAGTCGTAGATGAAGAACCCTAATTTGTAAGAGCTGATGACATGGAAAATAAGAGCTGATGACATAGAATATCGGAACTGATGACATGGAATATCGATAAGTTAGCCGCCAAGCAAACACATAACTCAGCCATTAATAAATCAGCCATCAAGTATAATGTAAGTTCGCCGCAACGTGAATAGTATTTCAGTAATTACTTTCACTAATAAATCAGCCGTAATTAGGCTAGGAAATATTAAGTCAGCCGTATTGTCAAATAAATTAGCCGTCAAATGAATGCTATTCTAGTAATTAATCTTTCGCTAATAAGTCAGTCGTAACCAGGTTGGGTTATTGTTAACCCAGCCAATTACGGCTGATTTACATAAGTCAGCCGTAACTACCTCTCATAAGTCAGCCAACCAGAGAACATAACTCAGCCGTCTCTTATCTAAAACTCAGCTAATTTTTCACAAATCAGCCCGCCGTTGTATAACTCAGCCGTAACTTGTGTTCGTTAGTCAGCCGTTATCTCATAAGTCAGCCAGATTTTTGTAAATCAGCCGTAACTAACGACTGATTTATGTTTGTAAGTGAGCCGTTATATCATAAGTCAGCCAGATTTCTTTAAATCAGCCGTAACCAACGGCTGATTTATGTTTGTAAGTCAGGCGATCTCTCATAAGTCAGCCGCGTTTTTTAACTCAGCCGCAACTTAACCATAATTCAGCCGCAACGTAACCATAACTTAGCCGTAGCGCTTTACGGCTGAGTTCATTAATATACGTCAGTGATTTCGTACGTGGTTGCTTACGTGGCTATGACATTTTTGTAATTACGTTTTTTGTCACAACGTAACAAAAAAGCACGCTGGGTATTAAAAAAAATGCCAATAATAAAAAAAAAATTTTATATGATTCTAGTCAAATTACCTGATTTCTGTGGGATTTGAGCAAAGAACCCTATTTTTTATTCCACCCAATTATATTCTACTTTTATTTATTCTACTAATCCAACTCAAAGACAACCATTTGGATCTATAGAAGAATAAAAATAGGTGAAATTAATTATTCCTCTACATAGTTACCATTTGAGTGTAACATATTCATCTAGTTTTTCACTATTTGAGTTGAAAAGTGTAAAACAACAATTCAACCTTTTTTTGAATTAGCATCTTTTCAGAGAAAAAATAAATAAGAGGAAAAATAGAGTGAAATTAGCATCTTTTCACCAACTTTTATCTACCGTATTCTTCATATCTTTTTTTGAAGAATAACAATTCTAAAAGCACCCACAACAAAGATATTTTAAACGGGTTCTCAATAATAATAAAATATAAAATAATCATAAAGTAATAGAGAGAATGGGTTGGGTGTTTCAAATGAGAAACGGTTCTCATGTTTTTCAAAAACACTTCTTCCTTTCTATTTGGTTTAATGCATTTTCATGCAATTAAAATTTAAAATAAATAAATAAAATAATATATTTGAGAATCTTTACGAGTATCTTATTGTTCGAGATGCTCTACAGAAATTTAGACTTATCTTTTTTTTGGCGAGACCTAGTTAGATTTAGAAGAAAACAAATTCAACCTATGAAATAGATTTTTAGAGGAACTGTTAAAAAAAAAAAATCTTATTCCACACAATTTTGTTCCTCTAATAATATGTCAACCTTTTGCACCATAAATTTGGTGAAAACATGCCTCTACAATATTCATTTTTCCACCAATTTTTGTTATGGTACATATACTATTATACATCACAAATTCGTATCATCCCAAAAAGATAAGTTTTTATATGATTCATATCTTCACTAAAAACACTGTTATTCAACGTTGGGTCAGTAATTTTTCTAGCAATCTTTACCATAAAAATTAATGATCTCGACCACATCTATATAGGAAAATGTAGAGTGGTCGTTTCGAAGAAGCCATAGCAAGTGCTCGAACAAGATCGCGTCCACATGATCAAGCCACATCACTCTTTTGGTTCGTTTAGACCGGTCCTTGATTTGACCCTTAACCGGACCTATCAAGACTCTAAATGGCTTCTCTTCGAGTACGTACGGTTCAATAATGAACTCCTTCTTCTCCTTCCCGACCACCACTCTTATGACCGTATCTTCCATGTCCTCATTCAGATTCCGGTATGCAAACCGCCGCGAATCGGCCGAGGAGAGACGACGGAGTTTCATAACTGGAGAAATCAAACAACCCATTAGAGAGAAGAATCAGAGATGTAAAAAGATAATTCAAGAAAGAGGTCTTAGAAAACAATAAAATACAAACACAGTAGAGTAAAACAAAATGAACACAAATGAATGGTTTTAGATTGAACACGGTTTATATACGAACAAACCTTGCGAAGACAGATTCTGCACGGAAAGCTTACGTGGCAAACGATGGTTCATTCGTATTGTTGCGACTTGCGATTGTGGTATGTCAAGAGTTCGACGGCCCACCCACCGGCTAAACGATTTAGGAAGATGTCGATTTTACGTGCATCTATGATATTTTCTAGCTTCATACCAAGAAAAAGATATTTTCTAGCTAACCCTTCACATCTATGCAAACTTTGCATTTATAACGTTACCATAAAGTATTGATGTTTAGCGAAAATGATACATCGTTATACTCCCTCCGTTTCATAATATAAGATGTTTTAGCAAAAAGCACAAATACTAAAAAACTATTTTTACTTTAAAAAATAACATTTTAAAAATATATAAAAAACATTTTAACCAAAAAAAACTACATAATACTATTGGTTGCATTTAATTACTTAGGATTGTCAAAACATCTTATATTATGAAACGGAGAGAGTAGTATTATTTTTTGTTAGTACTAATGTATTTCGATTTTTTGAAGTCACAATGATCTTTATAAATAACTGAACCAAACTATTGGATATCCAAGTATTAATATATATGCTCTTTCAAAAACAAAAACAAAAAGCATCACTGTTTGACGCATGACTCTTGCGGCAAGAGAGACTACATTATGATTTATGCATACAACATCAAAAGATACATATTAACCCCAAAATCGACAGAACGAAAACAAGAAAATCGAAGGAACAAAAAAAAAAACTTAACGAAGACCATTTTAAGTTTTTTTTTATTAGAAAAAAAAAACAACAGCACTCATGTTATATTATATAAGCTAGTTTTAAAGCTGGCCCGGTGGGTAAATAGCACCGGTGGTTCGGCTAGGGTAAGTGGTGTGACCGGGAAGGTGGTGGCCGTGAACTTGAGCATCCGCCGCATGGTCAGCCTTGGATTGGTGGAGGTCAGCCTTGGCTTGAGCCTCCTTAGATTTCTGTCGCTCGTTAGCCATCTTCTTTTCTTTTGTAGTCCGAGCCATCGTCTTCTCTGCATGACCAATTGGGCCTTCGCGCCTCCGATGTTCAGCTTCTCCTTGGCCGTACTGGCCATGTCACTGATTTTTTCCTTCGCCGACTGCATCTTCTTCTTCTCTTCTCTTTTACTTCTCTAAACTCAATCTTCTTGCTTTGCTTTATTCTTTGCCCCTCCGATCAATTTAGCGACGAAATTAGTCGAGGAAATAGTTATCGCCACGTGTAATATGTATTTACGTGTCACGAGCTACGGTGTATGTACGTGTATTACGTGGGTACGTTGACACATGCAAAAGCAATCTACACGACATTACTGATCTTCTCTATCATTTTTATTTATTTAAAAACACTGTTCTAAAAAACGATCTAAGCTGTCGTCTAAATCCCGCTTAGACGTTAGTTCCTTATCAACGTCTAGAGAGCTGCTTAAACCATCTCCAATAGTTTATTCTATTTTTTACTCTAAAAATAGAGTTTTTTAAAAGTAGAAGAGAGATTTACTCCAATAATTGCCTCTATTTTTTTCTTTATCAATTAAATATTATATATATATTCTATTTTTATTTTCTTATTAATTTCTCTTAAACCTTTTTATTTTTCGAATTTACTAATTCTACCCATATATTTTATTTATAATAATAGTACAACAAAAAATAACAATATCATTCAAATTAACGTTTATTATGAAGGTAAAATTTTATTACAACGCACTAATAGTAAAACAAAGAACAATTTCTTTTTGGTTTAACCATCGTCATTAATGTATTTCTCCCACAAATGATTTAACTAAATGTGTAATTGTTGTATTTTAAATTAAAAGTAATTTAAAATATTTTACAAAACATATACAAACTATAAATTTGTCACATGGTAAGATTGTTGGGTTCATAAACTATTTTTGTGATTGTTATATAAATGATAAATTTTAGGGCAATTCTCAAATATACCACCAAAAAAAGTTTTTGTTCCAAAAATACCACCAAAAAAGTTTTTGTTCAAAAAATACCATTTTTTCAAAAGTTCCACAAATACCACAAATTTCAAATTAACTTTAAATATTCAATACTAAACACTAAACCCCAAATCTAAACCCTATCCCCAAAAACTATATCCTAATTATGTATTAGTTAACCCAAACCCAAAAAATTAACTCGAAACTCTTTAAAATCAATTATTGAGTTTGTGATATTTTTAGAACTTTTGAAAATTAATGGTATTTTTGGAATAAAATATTTTTGATGGTATTTTTGGAACAAAAATTTTTTTTGATGGTATTTTAGGGAATTTCTCTAAATTTTATTTAGGTATTAAATAAAAAATTGTCAAATTGAAGGCTATTTTGTAAATAAAAAAGTTATACTCTAAAAATAGAGAAAATGAATAGTGTTTCTCCAAATATAGAGAATTACTATTCATCTCTCTATTTTAGAGCATGATTTAGAGTACTATTGGAGATGGTTTTGCTCTAAAAATAGAGTAAAAATGCAAAAATAGAGAACCATTGGAGATGCTCTTAGACCACCTAAAATCACATAAGTTTATTTTACTGTATTTTTCAGTTTTTAGTTATAGAAATTTAAATTTATAAGTTTTAGGTCTACTTATATAGTTATAAACATTTATCTGTTGTTTGTTATGAATTAGTTAAATGTTTGTTTAATTTTTATTTACGATATTATATTTTTATTTTTCTAAAATATAATTTTATATAACTTTTATCTAATATATCTTATTTACAATGTTTTATGTTGTAAATGAAATGCCTAAAATCGTCTAGGCCCTGATTAGGTGTTTTAGGCAGTAGGTTCTGGATCAGAGCCTGCTTAGAGCACCTCCATTGATAAACACCCTTAAGAGGTTCTTAACAAATTTTAACTAATAAATATAACATTAAAATAAACTAAGAACCCAATTCTAATTTTCCAAATTTTGTTCCGTCCATTGATAAGAATCCCTAAACTCAAACAAAATTCTGAAACATGTCCATGATTGCTATCACTAGTTCTTAATGAACAAAATAAAGAAATATACCCTTCAGGAGCAGCCTATAAAGGTATACAATGGTAATACAAATGAGTAGCCACAAAAACAAAAAAATCTTTAAAAGGAATGCAAACAATCATCATTAACCAAACTACAGGGTAAGTTCTTGCTTTTATCTATGCAATGTCCACATTATAGTACTGCAGTTCATGAAGTCAATAGCATTGGTTTATTTATTACGTGAA
This sequence comes from Draba incana, assembly GCA_963576765.1. Taxonomy (NCBI): domain Eukaryota; kingdom Viridiplantae; phylum Streptophyta; class Magnoliopsida; order Brassicales; family Brassicaceae; genus Draba; species Draba incana. Next base: position 17,030,284 of record OY755202.1, on the reverse strand, counting down.
GTTTCTTTAGAACATCATTATAGAGGGGTAAGATAATGAGTTAATATAAGAATTTTATATTATTAAGTGTATTAGGAATAACGTATTTACTCTAATTTAATTTGTTTTTTTTTGTGATTATAAGTAGTAAATATAGAGGGGTTCTAAAAAAAATAATTATGAATTTGTGTTTTTTTTTTAAATAAAGTTTATTCTCTCCAAATTGAAAACATAGTAGATCCAATGAAATTTGAAATTTCAAACATACATGAAACAATATGCATGAACAAGCACTTGTTCATCCTAAACCGCCGTCGGAATAAATGAGGTAGGTACGTTGCATCTTCTTTGAAATAATCGTTCCATAAACGCTCGTGTCAGGCTTTGCGATCACTAGTAAAAAAAATGCCTATACCCACGAAAGTTTCATGGGTAAGAGTGAAGAATTTTCGTGGGTTTTCGTGGGTTTACCCACGAAAAACAACGGAAAAATTTCGTGGGTATAGCGTCGTGGGTAGAGAATTTAGTGGGTGTTCGTGGGTAAAGCTACCCACGAAAAGCCACGAAATTTTCCGTGGCAAATACACACGAATACCCACGAAATATTTCGTGGGTACCATTACCCACGAATACCCACGTAAAGTTTCGTGGGTAGTAACCCACGGATTGCAACGAAAGGTTTCGTGGGTCTAAACCCACGATTTGCCACGATAGTATTCGTGGGGTAGTTACCCACGAATACCCACGAATTTTTTCGTGGGAAACTACCCACGATTTGCCACGAAAGTTTTCGTGGGAAGCCTTTTACCCACGAAATCCCACTAAAACTTTCGTGGGTACGTAGTATGTTTTTTGAAAAAAAACATTTTTTATTTTGAAATTTGTTATTAAAATTATTAATTAAATTAAATACTAAACTAATAATTCGAATAGAAATAAAATATTTTACATAAAATTAAATTGTTCTAAATTAAAAGTTTTCAAATAAAAAAAAAAGCAGAAACATAAAATAAACGACTACGAACCACCAGAGTTTTCGGGCTGAGTCGTCCCGCTTGAACCGCTGCGTCCTTCTAGCTTCCTCAAAATGACATCTATCTTACTCCCCATGCTAGTCATCTCACCCCTCATTTGATCGAGCTCAGTTCGGAGATCCGGTTGTGTTCCCGACGGATGCTGGACGGAATGGTGATAGAACTGCGTCCTCCCATTACCGACGCCGTAGGCATGCCCGTATTTTGGTTGCACCCTCTGCATTTTTAAACAATAAGAGAATTAAAGTCTAAATATACAATAAATAAAAAATTATAATATGAAAAAATTTATCTGAAAATATAATTGGTTAATGAATTCCCGAGGAGAACCACTTGTGGAAAAAGCTGTGCCGGTCGAATCTTGGTGCTGAGAAGCCTCCTCTTCAACCTCCCTCATGAGTCCCTCAATCACCGGATCAACGTAAGTGCCATCCGCGCGTGTATGCGTCTCCTTCACCAAATCCAGAATGGATGGTTCCTCGGATCCCTGCCCCTTCTGCTTCTGCATTATCAAAAAAAAAAATTTTACACAATGTAGTGATCATTAACATTACTAACGATATTTAATAGATTTGTAAATTAATATATGGATCAAACTTACCAATTCATAGTCGATCTTTGAGAAGGATCGGGGCCCGGCACTGTGTTTGTGCATTCCTTTGCCGTTGATCGGCGTTTTACGGCTTTCAGCAGCAGTCTTACTCTTGCTAATGGCTTTCTCAGTCTGCCATTGTTCCAAAAGAATTGCCCAGTCATCCTCGCTGATATAGACGGGTTGCACTCCCTGCCGATGTTTCCTACTAATCTCTTCGCCGATTCCTAACTTCGTCTTTTCCTTCCATTCATAAAAGACGATGTCCTCGAACTCGGGATCCCAATAATAGTTTTGCTACAACTCGCAACAACCATTGTTAATATACAATGTTAATAATGGAAAATTACTAAATGTTTAAATATCCGAATTTTCTAACTTACCACAAATGTTCCCCACCAATTCATAATTTTTTTTGGAGCGAATTTTTTCACATCGGTCCAGTTCTTCCAAGGACCCCAAAAATTACCCTGCCAGGTCCGTTTAATAAAACTGGTGACCGAATCATCGATCCCAATCCTTTAAAAAATATTTAAAAAGTTAGAAATCAATTAGTAAACACATAGACCTTAAACTTGTTAAATATTTAAGATGTTTACCATAGTCCTCCGTTTTCCTTAAACGGATGGAGGACAGGCTGTGATCTCCTAGTAGGCGCTTCGTATACCGCCTGTAAACGGTAACGATACTCTGCAGAAGCACCTATGGCAGATTTTGGGAGATGGAAACGGGGTCTGCTTCGAACTGAGCCGGTCCCGGTAGACAAAGACATAACTACATGCAAAAAATAATACATCTAATATTTCTTACACTAATAATATTTTCTGATTTTTTGTTAAAAAAAATTAGAGCCATTAATATGTTTTATATTTTAAATTTTCAAGTCTTTATTTTGTCATATATTTTTGTAGAGCCATTAACATTTAATTTTATAACTTATTTTCTCATATATGTTTTTCAAGAATTTAGGATTTGAAGGCATTAATATGTTTTCAAAATTTGTTAACAAGTGACACTTTTATATATAAGTGTTGTACAAGTTGTATTAGATATGTTTTTCCAATTATATAATATTGGTATTAGTTATCTAATTTTTTTCCGATTTTATATATTTTTTCACTAATTTATAATACTAATATTATATATATAATATTTGTATGTAAAAATCCACAAAATTAATATAAAATACCTAAACAATTTTAAAATTTTCTTTTAATTATTAATAAACACTAACTACTCAACAATTTTTTCTACAAACCTTTTAACTTATGTTTTTCAAACAAAAAATTATTTGGAAAATTAAAAAACCCTACACAATACAAGTTGTATTAGATTTATTTTTTCAATTATATAATTTTGGTATTTGTTATCTAATTTTTTCAGGTTTTATATTATTTTTTCAAACTAAATTATAATACTAAATTTATAAAATATGCAATTTGTATGTAAAAATCCACAAAATTAATTTTAAATACCTAAACATATTTAAAATTTTCTTTTAATTATTAGTAAACACTAACTACTCAACAATTTTTTCTACAAACCTTTTAATTTAAGTTTTTCAAACAAAACATTATTTGGAAAATTAAAAAAACCCTAAAGTATACACTAACCCTAAATTTTTTAACAATCTAAGCAAATTTTTAACAATCTAAGTAAATCAATCCAAATTTCCTTCTCATAAACTACACAAAGCTATTACAATCAAGAGGCAATCAAATTTTGATGATTTACCCGAAACAAAATTGAAGAAAAACAAACGATTAAAGAGAGGAAAGGAATTTACCTTAGGAGATGCGAAATTGGTGGTGGTGGGTGTCGAAATCGCCGTGTACTCGTCGGTGGTGGGTCGCCTGAGCTTCGCCGTGGACTCGTCGGCGGTGTCTGCGTCGAAATCGCCGGAGGAGATGGAAAGTTCGGTGGTTTTGTCGAATGGAGGAGAATAATCTGTTTCGATGAAAATAATGACGGTACCCACGAAAACCCACGATTTTTTTCGTGGGTATTTAAAAAAAACCCACGTATACCCACGATTATTTTCGTGGGTATTTAAAAAAAGCCACGTAAACCCACGATTATATTCGTGGGTATTTCAAAAAAGCCACGTTTGCCCACGTTTTGTTTCGTGGGTAAATTCTTTAATTTTTAAAAATATTTTCCACAACAACTGATTCGAATACGGGTTTGAATTTTTATTAAAGAAAGTTTAAGTAACCATCAAATTATGGTGTTGACGAATCTTATAGATCATCAACATTTAATAGTATTTAAACAGAATTATTTAAGTATTCCCTTTTGCAAAGTTAAAAGATAATTTGATTATGCAACTCCAACAAAATATTACATTTAATGAAACATAAAATTTGAAACAACTTTTAAACTGGTAGATAAAAGACTGGGAAATATTAAACATACAATGGTTATGGTACACGTACATATTAGACACTAAATTTTGATTGCATTTGTCTCTTTTCCACTCCAAAGTTACCAGAAACTTTTCTTTCCTTTCTGTTTCTTTGGTGGAGAATTTAAAAATCCGTCACACCATTCCCTTTTGATTGCATCAACATCTAGATTTAAGTTTGGGCTTTCTGGTCTTTGGGCAAACTCAAAATCATAGTATTGATCCTTGTTTTCATACGAGGAGCTTCCACCGTATGTATGTGAAAATCCGTCACAACATTCCCTTTTGATTGCCACTACACCAAAACAGAGATTTGGCGACTACAGGATGTGACTAAAATTATAGTCGCTAAAAAGGCGACTATTTAGCGACTAATTAACAACTAGTCTGCGACTAATGACATATAGTCGATGATTAGTCGCAAAATAGGGACTAAACCAAATAGTCGCTAAAATGGTAGCTAATTGACGACTAATAAACGACTATATGGTAATCTAGGAAAATAGTCGCTAATTAGACGCAAAATTAACGACTGTTAGATGACTCTTGCGGCGGGTCTCAAGTTAGTCACCTATTAGTCGTTAAAAACCGGTACAAAAGCACGTGTTAATCGGGTTACGGTAGGTGTACCGATTTAAGGCGACTATTAGTATTAGTCGCTAAATAGTCGCGAAGTAGTCGCCAAATAGTCACAAAATTTCATATTAAAAGAAAGTTTTACGCTTTCTTCTGGTCATTCACCATAACTTATTCCTCTTATCTACAAAAATAGAAATCGCCTTATTCCGGTTTGGTTTATGATTCTAACGTTTGAAGTAAGTGTGAAGAATGGCTGGTAGGCTCAATTCTAATAATTCTCGGGATTGGATGTATAATCGGATTGATGAAGCCACGGAGAATTTTTCGGAGGAGTTCTAATTGGGGGTGGAGCAATTCATGACATTTGCTGGTAGTCAACCCTTAGCGCAGAGCAATAAGGGTAAGTTTTACTGCCCTTGTAGTGTGTGCATGAACGGAAATTTCTTAGCGGGTTCTAAAATTTGGAGTCATTTGTTTACCTACGGATTTATGCCGGGTTACTGTGTTTGGGATAAGCATGGAGAAGAAGTAGATATAGGAACGAGTTATGTTGGTCCGCAATATGTGGGAAATGTAGTAGAGGATCCATATGTGCATATGGTGAACGATGCGTTTCGTGATAACGTGAGTTTCGATAACTATTATCATCAAGATGGTAGTAATTATCAGGATGAACCAGTACAAAATCATTCAAAAAAATTCTACGACTTGTTAGAAGGAGCGAAAAATCCATTGTATGATGGTTGTCGTGAAGGTCAGTCGCAGTTATCCTTAGCTGCTCGGGTTTTACAACATAAGGTAGATTATAATGTCAGTGAAAGGGGTGTGGATTCGATTTGCGATATGATGACCGAGTTTTTACCAGTAGGAAACAAGGCAACCCCTTCAAATTACGAGACCAAAAAATTGATGCGCAATTTAGGCCTCCCATCTATTAAAATTGATGTTTGTGTCAATAATTGTATGATCTACTGGAAAGAGGACGAAGGGGAAGAAAAGTGTTTGCATTGTAATCATCCAAGATGGAGGCCTAAAGAGAAGGACAGTAGAACATATGTACCATATAGTCGTATGTGGTATCTACCTATTGGTGACAGATTGAAGAGAATGTATCAGAGCGAGAAGACTGCAGCGGCAATGAGATGGCATGCCGAGCACAAAGCGAAGGACGATGATGAGATGTCTCACCCGTCGGATGCGGTGGAGTGGAAATATTTTCAAGCTCAACATACCAGTTTCGCCGAGGAACCCCGGAATGTGTATCTTGGGTTATGTACCGATGGGTTCAATCCTTTTGGAATGTCTCGTAACCATTCGTTGTGGCCTGTGATCTTGACTCCATATAATTTACCCCCTGGTATGTGCATGAATGAAGAGTACATGTTTCTCACAATTCTGAATGCTGGGCCAAATCATCCGCGGGGTAGTCTCGATATCTTCCTTCGTCCTCTTATAGATGAGTTGAAAGAGTTGTGGTGCACTGGAATCGATGCATTTGATGTGTCCTTGAATCAAAATTTTAATCTGAGAGCCGTGCTACTGTGGACGATTAGCGATTTTCCTGCTTATGCCAAGTTATCAGGATGGACTACCCAGGGAAAATTGGCATGTCCTATTTGCATGGAAGATACACAGTCTTTTTATTTGCCGAATGGAAAAAAGACGTGTTGGTTCGATTGTCACCGGAGATTTCTTCCTGAAGATCATCCAATGCGGAGGAATAGGAAAGACTTTTTGAAGAACAGAGACGCTCTGAACGACGATCCACCTGCCTCTCGAACCTCTCGGCAAATTTATTCCCATTTGCGTCGCGTAAACCCACTTACAACTAAAGAGGTTGGTGGAAATGGTCACGAAAAGAAGAAGCGTAGATTTGGGAAGGACCACAATTGGCATAAAGAAAGCATATTCTGGGAGCTGCCTTACTGGAGGGACCTCATTCTTCGACACAATCTTGATTTGATGCATATAGAGAAGAATTTTTTCGACAACATAATTCATACTGTTATGCGTGTGAACGGTAGATCAAAGGACACCATCCCGTCAAGACTGGATATAGAAGTTTTCTGTAATCGGCCAGCCTTACATGTAGATGCGGATAATGGTCTAGCTCCCTTCCCGGATTACTCATTGACAGATGAAGGCATAACAAGTTTACTACAATGTGTGAAGCAATCGGTCAAATTCCCAGATGGTTATGCAGCAAACCTGGGTTCTTGTGCTGATCTTGTTAATAACAAGTTTTTTGGGATGAAGAGTCATGATTGCCATGTTTTTATGGAGCGGCTACTTCCATTTATCTTTGCAGAACTCCTACCCCGGAACGTCCACCTTGCATTATCAGGTTCTTGTTAATTACTATTTTCTATACTTCTAAATATAGTAACCACCTGCTTTAAAATTAATTACACATATATATTGCAGGGATTGGTGTTTTTTTCCGGGACTTGTGTTCGAGGACTTTGCATAAAAGTCGGGTACGAATCCTAAAACAGAACATAGTCATAATACTATGCAATTTGGAAAAGATCTTCCCACCTTCATTTTTCGATGTGATGGAACATCTACCTATACACCTCCCCTATGAAGCTGAATTAGGAGGTCCGGTGCAATACAGATGGATGTATCCTTTTGAACGGTTCTTCAAAAAGTTGAAAGGCAAAGCAAAGAACTCCAGATATGTGTCAGGATCGATTATTGAATCATATCTTCTTGACGAGATTGGTTATTTCACGGAGCATTATTTTCCATCGCATGTTCAAACAAAATCAAGGTAAATTTATTACTAAATTTCACATTAGAGATATGTTCATTTGAATTTATTACTAAAATTCACTCATTTTTGTCAGGTTTACAAGATACGACGAAGGAGAAGTCCCCCGATTTCATGTTGATGGAGTTCCTGATATATTTACACAAGTAGGTCGTCCAAGTGGCGAAATGCATGAAGTATGGATGTCACCTCAAGAACTTCAATGCGCACATTCTTATGTCTTGAGGAATTGTGACGCTTTTCAGCCAATAGAGAGGTATAATTTGTTGTAACTTTGAACTTTACACTTTATTATGCTCCTGATACTCATGTCCTGGTATTATATAGCTTGTTCGAGCAGTCTCTCTCGCTTAAATATCCAACACTTTCCGAGAAAGAACTCAGTACTAAAAGAGCTGAAGAATATCACTTATGGGTTCAAGAATGGGTGAGTACACATTTTATAAAAGAAAATTGTCTTTAATGATAAATATGTGATTACGGATTTATATATATATATGCAGGTTATGTATTGGAAGGATAAAAGACAATTTCCTACATGGGTTCTCGATATTGTGCATGGACCCGTTAATAAGGTCAAAACATGGCCGATGTATTTTACAAGAGGCTATCTGTTTCATACAAAGAATCACGGCGTCGGGCGATCGAGAAAAACATGTAACTATGGGGTTTCTGTTAAAGGTCAGAGTTATACAAATGCATCTGATCAAACGGATTTCTACGGGACGTTAACTAATATCATAGAGCTCCAATACGAGGGAACGGTGGATCTAAAAGTTACCATTTTCAAATGTATGTGGTATGACCCGGTTAGAGGCACTCGGAGAGGAAATAGCGGTATTGTAGATGTTCAACCATCTAGAAGATACACTAAACAAGACCCATTTATCTTTGGTACGTACATCCTATCTATATCAATTCATTTCCGATGTCTAACTTCTAATTACATCTTTTGCTATTGCACAGCCAGTCAAGCTGATCAAGTTTGTTACATTCCTTACCCTCACATAATTAGACCGAAGAAATTGTGGGTCATCGTTCAAAAAGTTAATCCGAGGGGAATTATTTCAGGAGAATTATACAAAGACAAAGATCCCACACTTTTGCAAACAGAAAATGATGACGATGTACTGTTGACAACAATTGAAGAACTCGAAGTCGGCAATTTGGGTCAACAAGAACATATACGCCTAGCCTACGAAATCGGCGATGCGGAAGGAGATGATGAATTCGGATGTGATGTAATCTACACCGACGAGGATGTTGAAGAGCCCGAACAACTGTAGTAATTTATGGAAAACTTGTTTGTCTTTAATTTTATTTTAATTTGGATATTTTTATTTAAATATTATGAATGATAGGTATTTCTTATTTATTTTTTTTCGCATTTTTTAATTGAGTTTTTCCTTAATTTTATCTTAATTAGGATATAGGGTTTAGGGTTTAGGTTTAGGGTATAGTGTTTAGGGTTTAGTCGCCCAATAGTCGTTTAATAGTCGCCATTTTCAAACATTTTTGGGAATTAAAACCCGGTAAATCGAATTCAGATTTGGGGAATTAAAATTTAAGCCCAAATTTTTCAATTACCCGCAATTGGGGAAAATTTAAGTTAGTAACATTTTCAGATTTTCAGATTTGGTTAATACTGAACCAAATTCAGAATTGGGGAAAATCAATTTGGAACCCTAATTTCTCTCATTCACAAACTCAGAGCCTCTCTCTCGTCGAATTCTCTAATCCCAAATCTCATTCACAAATCTCGAATCTCTAATCCCAAATCCCAAATCTGGAACCCTAATTTCTCTAATCCCAAATCTCATTCACAAATCTCGTCGAATCCCATTCTCTCTCTCGTCGAATCCCATTCACAAATTCAAGAGCCTCTAATCTCTCTCGTCGAATCCAATTCTAGACGACTGAGACGTCATAAGAAGAAGAAGACGGTGCCGAACATATCTCAGAGATCCACGGCGACGAGACTCGTCGCTCCCACCTCGAATACACCAGCTACGAACCTCCCTGGTACCAACTCCAGACCAACGGCGACTGCTTTCCGGAACAATACATCACGCCGAGGAGGGAAAATCCACAAACTGAGACGCCTCAGACGCCTCAAACTCCACTCCACAATGTCGCCTTGGATCTATTTCGGGATTTTCCACCGCCAGAAAATCTTTTCCAAACGGCGTCTTCTCTCCCTCAACGCCACAACACATCCAGTCGTTCTACGCCTCTACTGCAGCAGGACTCGAGGACTCCAGTGTCTACTTCGAGTCGAAGAGAGAATGCTCAACATTCGCCGGTCGAGAACTCTCATGCTCAAAGTCATCCGTCTTCACAAGGCCACAACTTCGAAGACGAAGAGGAAACTGAGGGAGCCATTCCGGATCTCCAGCCGGACACGGTACAGACTCTGAATGCTCTCCTCTCTGTGCCGGACAGACATAAATTTGTCCCTCTCCTCTCTCCCAACGAAAATACGCCAAATTCAACTTGGTAAGCTAATTAACTCTCTTTTTACTTTGTTCTGTATCTGAAGTTTCGATTTTGGTTTCTGGAGAAGAAACGTTGAATACTTTTCTTCTAGTTTCTTGCTTTGACTCTAGCTTAACTCGTACAGTTGAGGGCTTTATGTTGTTTGGATAAATTAATGGATGTTTAATTGTGATTCTTTGTGTTGTTGTTATGTTTGTTTGATTATAGAGACAAACTCTGTTTTTCTTATGTGAAATTGTCTTGCAGGTTTGATCGGGATGTGAAACAGAGACTTGTTCGGGCGATAACTCGAGTTTTTACAAGTTCTTTCAAAAAACCCTATTACAACTGGTCCTGCGTGCTTCAGGAAAAAGCAGAGAGATGGTTCCTCGAGTTTGCGGTGAATCTTTCTGTACTTTATCCTCTGTAATTGTTTACTTTGTCTTCTAATCACCAACCTAACTCAACTTTCTCTGTATTGTAGAAAAATCACACCTGGGACCCATTGATAACAGGGACTGTTCAGCAACACTTCGAGTCCATCTGTCAAAAGCGTTTAAAGAACATGGTGAGCAACGCTAGGACCAGTGGACAGCGACCAAAATGGATCAATGACACTCTCTGGAAAACGATGTTGGCCCATTGGGAGACTGAGGAGCAGAAGAGTAGGAGTGACACCTATTCCACCTGCCGTAACTCTGGACGTGGAGGTCTCGGCCCTCACCGCCATGTAACAGGGCCCAAATCTTATCGCCAAATCCAGAGAGAAATGGTATGTACATTGCCTAATAGTATATATGTTATATTACCTTAGAATAGATTGGAATTTAATAGTATTGTTAAAGGATAACTATGGTATTGTATGGTTTGAATAAACCTTTGTTTTTTTCGGTAACACTTGCAGGAAGTGGAGTTAGGCAGACCGGTTACCCTTGGTGAGGTCTTTGTCAAAGCACATACCAAAAAAGATGGTCAATACATCGATCTCAAGGCGGAGAGGATTAGTAAGACCTATGAGAAGAAGCTGGAAGAGAAGAAGGCTGAGCTACATGGTGAGATTTCAGATGCTTCAGACGGTGTTTCACCAGCTCCTGACCTATCACCAGAGCTGTGTGACGAGGTATTTCTACAGGTAATTCATTTCAAACCACAATCCACAATATTATTCTCATGTCATTTTCTTCTCAAAAATATGTTACTAACTTAAGTTTATACAGTCCACAGAGGCAGACTCACAAGGCAATCTTTATGGACTTGGAAGCCTTAGAGACTCTGTTATAGGCAAGCGCAAGTATCCAGGAGTTTGCTCTGACTTTGTGGCTCTGAAAGAACAACTCACTGAAGCTCAACGACAAATCAAAGAGCAAGCTGCTTACAACAAGAAGCGTGATACCGAGTTCGCAGCCCGTGAAGCAGAGCAAGCTCGAATAGCGAAGGAGCAAAGGGCGATGCTTCAGGAGATGACAAGAATGAGTGAGTTCATGCGAGCAAATGAACCTGCTTATTTGTCTTTCATTTCTAAGCAGCCTCAAGCAGAGGATGGTGGAGAATGCTTGGACTCTCCTGCAGTAACAACTCATCGTTGAACCTCTCCATTTCCTTCTTAGGTTACTTCTCAAATTCTCAACCTCTATGCTTGTACAAAACATGAATGGTTATGACTCAACTGCTTACTTTTTGTTTTTTGAACATGAATGGTTTGGTTGATTGTGGAACTTGTATGCATAAATGTTTTTGTGTTGAATCTTTTTGGTGTTGAATGTTTTTGCTTTTGCATTGCTAATTTGGTAATTAGAACTAGGAAATGGATTAATTGTCAAACAAGAAACCAATTACCAATTTTAGTGTCAAATTAGTCACAAAACTGTTCTGAGTTAGTTGCAACAATGTAGCAAATTAGTTGCCTAATAGTAGCATTGTTGTACCATTTTAGTATCAAAATCATTCTAATAGTCGCTACATAGTCGTTAAATTAGTCACAAGTTTGTAGCCGAATAGTCGCTATATCTTTGCTATATCTGTAGACGTCATTTTAGTCACCAATTAGTCGTCACATTGTCGCATAATCTTTAACCGGATACTAATTTGATCACCAGAATAGTCTCCAATTAGTCGCCATTTTTAAAATATTTAATCGCCAATTAGTCACTAATTTATGTGACTAGTCAGCGACTGTTTAAAGACTAAAGCGTTTAGTCGCCAAATAGTAGCTAAAAGGCGACTAATTTGGCGACTAAACGATTTAGCGACTGCGAAAAAACAACTACCTCTTTTAGTCGCCAAATAGTCGTAACATCCAATTTAGCGACTATACTGTGACTAATAGTATAGTCGTTAAATCTCTGTTTTGGTGTAGTGTGCATCAACATCTAGATTTAAGTTTGGGCTTTCTGGCCTTTGTGCAAACTCCAAATCACTTGCAGGACTTCCACCGTAAGTATCTGACTTTTCAATCAACAGAGATGGTTCTACGTCTTCGATTTGCCTATACAAAACATCATCGACAACCCGCTTCTGGTCATGACCTTCTGGATGCTTATCATCGACAATCAAATGAGTTCTAGTTTCCCCCAAGTATTTTGGATTGTGGTGGATGTTTTCCAAGAACTGGCTGTCCGGTACTATTGTTGATGTAGAACCATCAGTTGCATAGATTGGTGATTGCGTATCATATTCCCACGAGTAAGTAGGTATCTCTTGAGTGAATTCGTCGCAAAGAGTTTCGGTTTCCCAAGATAATTTTGGAAGAGGGTAAAAATTTGAATCGTTTTTTGATTGAGAGTCTTCATCACTTGAGCTAGAAGACATTATTTTGTTATTGATGGGTGTAAAAGATACACTCCATATTTATTTACAGTAGATGTACTGTCTTGTCAAATCACGTTGGTCTGTAACGATTGTATCCCCATGTTTCAATTACATGAATATGTGGTCCATCAAAGTTTCAAGTTATAACATAGAAACAAATAATTTTAGAATCACACATTAATAGAAAATAAGATAATTGAAACTTTGATACAATATTTTTGTTATAAAAGCCTTACATATAATAGCCTTACATAAATAACAACTTTACCATAATAAATCTTGGCCGTTGAATGATGAATCTATAATATCAACCATTCAAATGAGTTGTCAATTCAGTTTTGGTATCCGATTCACTTGTGTCCATATAAATTTTTGGTCTACATTTAAATGAGTTGTCAATTTTTGTATCGGTTTTGAGTTGTCAATTCGGAGTGAATTGTCAATTCAGAGTGAATTCGGTGTTGGTATCGGTAATGAGTTGTCATTAAATATTTTGATTCCTCACAGACAATTACAGTGTCTTGTCAAATCAGTTTCGTATCAAACGATCTTGGCCACAATTTTGCTGAATACTTTTGCAGAGTTGATCTTGGCCGTTGAAATGGGTGTGTAAGACATTAAATATTTTGATTCCTCACAGACAATTACAGTGTCTTGTCAAATCAGTTTCGTATCAAACGATCTTGGCCACAATTTTGCTGAATACTTTTGCAGAGTTGATCTTGGCCGTTGAAAATGGTGTGTGAGACATTAAATATTTTGATTCTTCATAGACAATTATAGTGTCTTGTCAAATCAGTTTCGTATCAAACGATCTTGGCCACAATTTTGCTGAATACTTTTGCAGAGTTGATCTTGGCCGTTGAAAATGGTGTGTGAGACATTAAATATTTTGATTCTTCAAAGACAATTACAGTGTCTTGTCAAATCAGTTTCGTATCAAACGATCTTGGCCACAATTTTGCTGAATACTTTTGCAGAGTTGATCTTGGCCGTTGAAAATGGTGTGTGAGACATTAAATATTTTGATTCTTCAAAGACAATTACAGTGTCTTGTCAAATCAGTTTCGTATCTACCTTTACCTGCATAATGCACAACTTATACCATCCATAGTATTATAAATATTTGCCTTATGTGTTCCAAATTTGTTACACCAAACCCATCTAATTCCAAATCTTTTAAGAATCAATACGTATATTTGTTATGTCTTCCTCAAACCATCCAAGAAGATGGATGGATCTCCGAATTGATCCATCAACAAATACTATTACCGAAGAATTTACTAATGGGATTAATGTGTTTATCACATTTGCTTGTCAACAACCATCATATCAGGCAACTGGATTACTCCTTTGTCCATGCGCACGGTGCAAGAATGAAAAGCCACCAACAAAACCTAGGACGGTGGTGCGTCATCTTTACACAGTTGGATTCAAAGGCAATTACTATGTTTGGAGTAATCATGGAGAATCTTTCATGATTACGGGAGAATCATCTACTGCAACACAATTTCATGGAAGTGCCAACCAAGAGCGTTATCATCATCCTCATGTTGTTGTACAAGAAACATTTCATGAAGGATTCGTAGATGTTGTTGATATTTCAGAGATGCAAGATCAACAATATATGGAAGAAGTCGAAGTTCCGGCGTTCGTGGACAAGTCGTATGAGGCCTTCATGGAAGCTAATCAACCTTTATACGAAGGGTGCAATGCAGAGAATACCAAATTATATTTGGCATCATGTATTTTACGTTGGAAGACGGAGCACAATATAGCAGTGGGTGCTGTAGACGACATCGCTAGTACTATCAAAAGGATTCTACCAGGCCCGAATACTGCTCCGGAGTCGTACTACGAAACCAAAAAGATTACGAAGACTCTTGGCTTACCCGTTCATAAAATTGATGTATGCGAGAACAATTGTATGCTATTTTGGCGAGGAGAAGATGCCACGCTCGAGAAATGTCGCTTCTGTCAAACAGACCGATATCATCCGTGGAATGGGCAAGGTAAAAAGATTCCAAAACAACGAATGTTTTATCTTCCCATTACTGATCGTTTGAAAAGACTATACCAATGTCAATCAATTGCGGGACATATGCGTTGGCATGCCGAGCATATGAATGTTGAAGGCGAAATGAATCATCCATCAGACGGGGCCGCTTGGAAACATTTCCAGAGCGTTTATCCGGGGTTTGCTTCTGAACCAAGAAACATCTACCTTGGATTATCAACAGATGGTTTTAATCCACTAGGCATGAGTGGCGAGGCACACTCAATCTGGCCGGTGATAGTCACACCATACAATCTACCTCCTGGTATGTGTATGAACCGAGAATTTTTATTCCTCTCGATTTTAGTTCCTGGTCCAACACACCCGAAGAAAAGTCTAGACGTGTACCTTCAACCTTTAATCGACGAACTACAACAACTATGGACACATGGCGCTGATGTATATGATATATCAACACACAATTCTTTTAAGATGAAAGCGGCGCTTATGTGGACGATTAGTGACTTCCCACCTTATGGGATGTTATCGGGGTGGATGACTCACGGACGCCTCGCATGTCCAAACTGTATGGATTCAACCAATTCATTCTGGATGATGAATGGACGAAAACAGTGTTGGTTTGACTGTCACCGAAAAATTTTGAAGAGCGACCACCCATACAGGCGGAATGTAGTTGCCTTCACTAAGTCTAAAGATGTTCATGATGAAGCACCGGTATGGCGTACTGGAAGAACAATATTGGACTCCATCAACAGTATAGACGGACTGCAAATGAGTGCCGAGTGTGGTGGCAACGGACACAACGATCCATCTAAAACGGTACATGGTTATGGTCAATATCATAATTGGTACAAAAAATCTATTTTTTGGTCTTTGCCTTATTGGGAGAATCTATTGCTTAGACACAACCTAGATTTTATGCATATAGAGAAAAATGTTTTTGATAATATTATCAAAACTATCTTGAACGTGCCGGGGAAAACAAAAGATAACTTAAAATCTAGGCTAGATATAGCGATAATATGCAACCGTAGAGCGTTGGAGCTTACATATCCAAATATTGCTCCAGTTCCAATATTTCGATTGTCAAAGGAAGCGAAAAAGAAATTTCTAAGTTGGTTGAAGAAAGAAATTCGTTTTCCAGACGGGTATGCTTCCAACTTTGGTAGATGTGTCAATGAAATTAATGCGACTCTTTCTGGTCTCAAAAGCCATGATTGTCATGTCATTATGGAAAGGCTTCTACCTTTGGCTTTGATGGAACTACTCCTCAAGTCTGTACACGTAGCGATTTCAGGTATTAAAATTTTAATTTTTTTGATACACAAATATGACTGACTAATTTTGGTTGTTACTTTTATTACACAGAAATCGCATTGTTTTTCCGAGACATTGGTGCCCCATCATTAAAAGAACAAGATGTTATAACAATGAAGGAAAATATAGCAGTAAAATTATGCAACTTGGAGAAGATATTTCCTCCTTCATTTTTTGATGTCATGGAGCATCTACCGGTACACCTTCCGGACGAGGCAATCTTAGGTGGACCGGTACAATATAGGTGGATGTATCCATTTGAGCGGTACATGTACCACTTAAAAAAAAAGGTTCTGAACAAGGCACAAATTGGAGGGTCTATCGTCGAGCACTGTGTACAAGAAGAAATATCAGCGCTAGCTACCCATTGGCTTGGAAAACCGATCGCTGCAGGTAATGAAGGATGGCATGGTGAAAACATATACTTCTACGCATTCGACGATGTCCCAACAATTTTCAAACAGAAAGGAAGGTTCATTGGTAAACATTCAAAGGGATGGATAACAGACGAAGAGTACAACGTTTTGCAAACGTTTCTCATGAATAACTGTCCCGAGTTAGCACCATATGAAAGGTATGAGTAACCGTCGCAAAACATTATATTCAATAGTTAAATACTTTTTAATTACATAATTTGTATACATAGGATGTTTGAAGATTTCATGCGAACTACATATCCGGCATTGTCTACCACTGACCTACAATCATTGAAAGACAATAACTTTGCACGCTGGTGCAAAGATTATGTAAGTATTTTTGTACTGGGCCGTTTTTAATATAATGTTCAACTTATGTATTTATTTTACTACAGGTTAATAATCAAAGGATGGTATCAACTGTGCCACAATGGCTCATTGATTTTGTACAAGGTCCACGTCGTGCTTACACATCATGGCCCTCGTATGCAACAAGAGGGTTCTTATTCCGAACATTGAGTAGGAGTGCAAACAAAAAGACACAAAATTTCGGTGTTTGCGTGAGGGGAACTACTGATACGGAATATTATGGCGTTGTGGACGACATCAGATTGGTTGAGTACGACGGCGGTGTCGGGTTGAAGGTGGTTTTCTTCAAATGCTTTTGGTACGACATCACTAGTGGAAGTGGAATGCGTAGAAGTCGTTCAGGACTGGTGGATGTTGCTGCAAACAAGCAGTATCGACAATATGATCCGTTTATTACTCCTGAACAGTGTGATCAGGTTTGTTACATACCATACCCAAAGGTGAGTAGGAGGCATGGGACGAAATGGTTAGCATGTGTAAAAGTGGTACCTAGAGGTGTTCGAAATGTTACAGATGCTTTACAACATGCCTTTCAAGAGGATTCTAGGAATACTATTGTTGCACCTTCAGGGCTCCTAAGGGTCGAGGCACTCAATGTTGAAGACATGGACAATTATGATGATTTACCCGACCAACATACAAACGACATGTACACATCCGAGCATGAGCTAAGTGATGACGAATGTTCTCAAGCTGATTCCAATGATGAAGATGAATGAAAATTGTGCATCAACGCGATCCTTAATTTTTAGTATTTTATGTAATATTTTTTTCGGCTGTGTTAAATTTTTAACGTCTTATAAAAGTAGTGGATTATTATCCGTCGAGTGGTTTGTAATAAAATATGTTGTGGATTCATGTATAATATTATGTGGAATATAATTTGTATCTTTCTAAACAGTTATAACAGCTAGCCCTATTTACAACACCCGTGATTGTTTACATGAGTAGAATACTTACACGCCATTCATTTAATTGTCGAAATGTCAATTCACCATCTAGTGGCCGACAGTGTCATTCACAGTGTTATTTATGATTCAGTGGCAAACAATGTCATTCACGGACTTGATGTCTTTATTGCACACTGATATGTAATGTCAAATAATGTTTTCATACTTTCTTTTATCCACATATACATCGACACGTTAAGCCTAAAAAATCACTCTGTTTTGCCTATATAAGTCCGAGTAATTCAACACAAAATCATAACACACAAAACAATTTGCAAATGGCAAACAGAGATCTATGGAATTACCATATGCAAAACCGAGCCTCCGTTCAAAACCCTCGAGAAACAACTCGTGTTCCTTCAAGCCCTCCATACGATAACTTATATGTTATTGATGCTCAACAGACAGTTTCACTCCAACCAACACAACGATCTGAAATCCAAACGCCGGTAATTTCGGGACCTGCCCAACTCATACAGCGAGGAATGTTTCGCAAGAGGGCACACGATAGGAAGGTGTTGAGAGGTGAAAGTTCTCAAACACGCCCAACACAAGATTTCATTCGTGAGGTCATGAATGAGCCACAACAGGGCGACCAGGACTTTAATAGTCCTCGCTGGACTTCTACTATCGATTACATAATCCGCGAAGGTATAGACATATAATGTACTCATTTACCATTACAATAATGATTATACATGACAAATACTTACTCTGTAATTCATAAATATAGGTACTTATAACAATAGGACTACACCATTCTGGACCCAAGTTGTAGAAATACAATACCCGCATTCACAGTTTGTGAAAGTGAAAAAGGTTTACGTTGTCGACCAATATTATTTAATTTTACATATACAATGTATCTAACAAGTTAATTTTATCTTATTCTCAGCTTGTCGCTATGTTATCCAGTGCGACCCCCACGGCCAGGGAGACCTTCTAGTAACCTTAAAGGATCCGTCTGGAATCATCGAGGGAACCATGCACCGTAACATCTTCAACAATGACGAGAACAGAGTCAATACTAGCGTAGGTGCGGTTGTCATTCTACAGAATGTGACCGTAGGCCGTTTTAACCGGAACTCTAAGTACCTCAACATCACTGAGCGGAACATTGTTAAGGTAGATTTTCCATAAGTTTGTAAATATTACTGGTAATTATAAACTAAAATCTTTTTCCAAACAGATAATTGGGGCTAATTCGATGATTGCTGAATACGAACCAACCGTACCATTTACTATCAATGAGGAAGCTGAAGGAACTACTGGCTACGAAAATGAAATAGTTCCAGACTCTGATGGTGAATAAACATCCGACCCGTCCATGTTTACGAATAAGCTGGTTAAACACCAGACTCTTTATGTTGCTATAATGTTTACTATTTTCCTACCATCTATTGTTCGCGTTTATAATAATGTTGTTGTGTAATGTAATATTTTAATATGTTTAATGAAATAAACCAATATTATATAACAAATGTTTTGTTTTTTATTGCGCTTCCATTCGAATTAACAAAAATCTAATTAATAAGTTTTTTAACCATTATAAGGTTAATATATTTGTCAATGTTAAAAACAAATCGGGAAACGTATAGTTCTAACATTTTGTAAGCACCACCCACGGAAAACTTCGTGGTATTTCGTGGGTACTACAAAACCCATGAATTTTTTCGTGGGTATTAGTGGGTTTTGGTTTTGCCACGAAAACAATCGTGGGTAACCGTGGCAAATTTACCCACGAAAACCCACTAGCGTTTCGTGGGTACAAATTTACCCACTAATACCCACGGAAACTCACGAATACCCACGAAAAACCCACGGATATTTTCGTGGGTACGCATATACTGTTCATAGTGGGTATTCGTGGGTTTTCGTGGCTTTTATGGTCTACCCACGAAAAATTTCGTGGGTTTTGCGTGGGTATTTGCCTTTTTTTTACTAGTGGATGTCTTTCAATATATGTTTGAAACTTTTGATCAAATTTTAGGTCAAACATTTCTTCAAAATGATCGTCATCAGAATCGCATGATTTGTCGAAGGGATTATTTGAAGAGGATGCCATATTTGTTTTGAATTGTGTGTGAACTTGTTAAAGAAATAGAAGAGGAGAATAGAAGTTGTTTGAAGAAATAGAAGAGGATAAGTTCTTTCTCACATCATACACACAAATAGTTCAGTACTAACCCAATACATGCATGCATGCATACACACACACAAACAAAAGCCTTTTAAAAACCTTAAGTTTAGTTTTTGACTCATCACATAGTCAAGGCAAGACATTTCTTGTTGCTCACTCTTTTCCTCCTGAATTAGAGCTTCTTCAAGAACCCTAATCCTTTCTTCTTTCTTTGTACAATCTCCATCTTCCCACCTTTAGCCTTCACTGGTTCGTAAACGATCAATGCATTGTAATTTTTACCATCATCATGAGTATTGTCAGCTTCTACTTTGAAGGATGAATCTTCTATATCGTCTCGGATAGAAGAGCTTTTGTGTAGTATCTTCCACATAACATTCACATTGACAATAGCATGACTTTCCAAGTAACTGTGATAATTAGCTATTCGTCTGCATTTGTTCACAACTATAGCAGCAACAAAAATCACACTACACTCACAGTCACCGACAATAGCATTCTATGAACAATCCTATACTAAGCCATCTATGAGCTTGCGGAAAACTAATGTCTAGCAGGGCACATGTCATACAATTCACTAGTTATTATCTTAAGGTACATGTTTGACGACGGATTCTATCTTACCTGTGGTCAGGTAGAATCAAAATTCAAGAAACAATAACATCAAGTGCATCTTAAAACTAAATCAAATACAGAAAAAAAAAAAAAAAAAAAAACAAGTTACCGGCTCCAAGGCTAGCTTCAGCCAAATCTTCCCTACTTGGAGCATCTAATCTTCTATTCCAAGCAACCTCTGTTTTTCCAATTCTCTTGAATCCACAATCATGATAGTCAACTTAACCTACGATTCCAAAACATACAACAAAGCTCTCACTTTCTTATCTCATCCTAAGCATCAAGTCAAATCAACACAGAACCATCATGTAATGAACTTATCTCACTGAACATCATGACTTTGTTCTTCATGAGTAGCTCCAGTACCTAATCACACTCAAGATATAAAATTCTTCAGGACACTTGAGCTTAACTATGAACATTTACAATTAATTCAAACTTCAAGAACACAAACCCGTTTGATCACGTTGACGTATTTGAGATCTTCAGGATCTACTTCTCCATCTTCTTCATCTTTACTTTGTTTCTCTTTTTCTTGTTGCTCTAACGTTAACGGAACCGGAACTCGAATCTCCGTCGCATCTTCTTTCTCTTACTAAGCTATCACACTTTCCAACCTCCGATTTTTTTTCTCCGATTCACCCAACGATTACATCCTCCTTCACCGGAAATTCCACTACTCCTACAAATTACAACCGGAGACGGCGAACAAACATCGTAATTCCGTTGGACCTATCCGATTTGGTCGGTCCGATTTTTCCTCGTCGCAAGTGAGATGTAGGAACTTAATTTACTATAGGGCAAACTGATATTTGTGAAATGAAATACATAAATATGATATTACCATAACAAAATACCGATACAGGATTTAGGATAAGAACGAATTTGTAGAGGCGAGATACGATTTCTATCCTTAATTTTGAAAATGCCCCGTAATGTGACGGTTGCATGACGTTCCGAATCCCAAGATACAAGTACAATTGATTCTATTTTGCACCACCCAACAATAAAATCACACGAACGCTAGATTTTGTATTATACTCTCAGCCGCAGAATAATAAGAAAATAAAATCAACATGAGAGGGATTTAGTATTGTTCTTTTTAACAATAATCAATCGAATGAATTCATGAGAATATGATGGCTTCATATTATAGCCATAAGCTCAACGTATACTAACGTCTGTATTAAAGAGGAGACAAGAGAATTATTCTCTATTGAATGTAATTGAATCTCTTTGTCAAACGTTAGCATAATCAATGACTATTAAAAAAATTTCAATAACGTCACACACAATTACAATTAAGGAGATTTTGTTGGTTTTCAAATCAACTAAATAATTCAAAATTTAATCTCTTGGACCATTAGCTCATTTGACAATCATGAAGCCCAAAGTCATAACCCGGTCCGGATTTCTTCTTTATCCAATATATTAAAATATATTGATTCTCCACTTTAATAATAAGATAGGATTTTAATCCATATTTCCAATGTAGAACATTTGCTAGTTTTTATACTTAGCCAAATTACCCACTTTAGACCATTCATTTCTCATTCAAACTAACTCCGATTTTGACAAGTAGATACACTATGGCAACGATTCTATCGTGCCATCAGAAAACACACCAAAAATGGTCTACAACCATTTCGTCCAAAACCAGTTCCAACAAGAGAGAGAGAGAGAGTGAGAGGGAGAGAGAAAGAGAGAGAGAGGAGAGAGAGACGAGAGAATAAACTTTTTTATTTATTTATTTTTTTCCTTTCATAATTTCGACCAATCACTAGGAGCCACGCATGCCATATTTACTGTAATTATAAATCCCAATTTTAGAACCGTAAATATGTAGTTAGGCCCATTTTGTTTTATTTTAATGGGTTTAACATTAGAAATCCGTCTATATTACCTCCTATTTACTACCTATAATGATGCTCTTAGAAGCGTATCTAGCTTTTCATATTGTTTCTCAATCACTTGCTCTAAGAAGACAAGAGAAGAAACAGTTAGGTAGAGCAAATTGGTAAGGTAAATATATAGCACTCTTGTTTTGTTGAGTTTAGTGTTAAATGAATCAAAAGTTTACCTTGTTCTAATCCTTGATCTCCTCCTAGTTCAACATCTCCTTCTGACCTCGAGGACTCTCTGCAGAATCCCAAAATAAAAGAATGTAAAGACTTAACCAGATTTGAATTTGATTATAAAGTGTACAGCACTAACATAGAATCTGTTTCCAGTTCTTACCAGGATTATGATAAATCCATACCAATACAAACAAAGCAGGCTTGACACATTTTTAAATCACTATCATCTACTCTATCTCCATGCTACTGTCTTTTGAATTTGTAATTTCAAATAACAATAGTCCTAATCTGAATAGTCATCATCTCTCACAATAAAAGCCAATACGAAATCAAAATCAAACCTGAATCATCATCAAAGAACCCTAATTTCAACAAGATCAAATCCCAATTTCCACTATAAATTTCACCACGATCTATATACGAAATCAGATAAATCCTTGAACCAAAGATGGCGATTGTGAGCAGGGTTGGTGGAGATGATGATAACGGAGGATCTAACACTGGTGAGTGATTTGCGAGTGATTTCTCCTCTTATATCCCCAGATCAACAAATTCCTCTGATTTCGCCATCGGAGAGACAGAGAGAGACGCGAGAGAGAAAAAGACACACGCATCGGGCATTTTTTTTTTTTTGGGTTAAAAATGTTCAGCCAACCATACACTGACACGTCACGGGTTCTTAAGGTATCTATCATCTCTGATCTCCATCAAGGAGTTCTCGGGGTTCTAAAAATATTCAATATATATAATAATTAGATTAGGATCCGCGTTGATACGCGGGTAATCATACTAAAAATTATTCAAATAAATATTTAAGTTTTAGTTAGTAACCCGTTGAATTACTAAAATATATCGATATACAATAAAATACGCATCTTAAATCATTAAATATCAATTTATCTACATTCATGAATCCATATGTTCTTAAGATATTAAGTTTCTATTTACAAAATAAACCAAAACACCCTAACATCCGCGAACCAAAAAGTCGATTTTTGGTGGTCGTGTCGATCAACACGAAAGATGGAGGAGTGTCGATCGAAACTGGTGTCTCCAGAATCGGGTTAATTAAGTTTTAATCGTCGGTTTGGCTCGGTTTAGATATTAAACCCTAAGGCTCGAGTATATATTGTTTCTGCAATTCGTGGTCACAAGGGGGAGGCAGAAATAAGGTGATTTGAGAGAGAGAATTTGTTGTTCTTGTGGATTGTTGCAAAAAAATCCATAGGAAACGTTCTCGGTGAGTTTTAGAGGTGTAGTGATCATCGTTTCTTCGGGTGCTTCGTAGATTTCGTTCGGATCAGTGGGTTTGGTGGCTTAGAAGGGTTTGTTCGTGTGTCCTTGTCTATCTCTATCCGTAATCCTTTTGTTCCTAAAGCTAAGGTGAGTTTGCGACCATGGTTTCTAAGGGATGATGGAATTGATTTGATACATTTCGTGATTGTGTGATTTGTGCATTGGTGATTGTTGTGGATGTTATGGTTCATAATACTTCGTATGTATTGTGGTTTTGATGCAGGAAAGCGACTCGAGTTTATCATATTCGAGCCATGAGAGGAGAGGCTCATTTCCAACGAACTGTGAGGTCGTGTCGATCGACACGCGTGGTGTGTGGCTCGACACGAGCAGTTGAGCTGTGTCGATCGACACGAGCAATTGAGCTGTGTCGATCGACACGTGTGGTGTGTCGCTCGATACGAGCATTTGAGTGTTTGTAATGGCTTGTCTGTTGTGCATTGTTGTTTTATGTCGTTGCTTGAATTGGTATTTGATTGTTGACCGGAGCCTGCTTGTTACGCGAGTAGATGGTATGACCGGCTCACTAAGTATTTATGAAATACTTACGCAACTCTTTTTCCTATGTGTTGCAGGTAAAGAAAAGTGTGATCGCGGAGTCATGGCATAGGAAGAGGATGATTAGGAATTTAGATATGTTTGGTTGAACTGATTAGAACATGGAGATAGGTTGTTAGTTTAAATGAACACGGATATCTGTTTATTGTTTATTAAATTGATTGGTTTAAATGGTTAGTGTTTCCGCTAGTTAGTGGTGGCTTGAAATTAACCGTTGAGAATTAGTATTTATGGGAATACTAAATCCGGGTTAATTATTTATTTATTTATTTTTAAAAAAGTCTCGTTGTTTCAAACACAATGCTACATTAATTTAGGAAATCTTATCGGATTGTATTATACATTAGATGAACTAATAACATATAATTATCCATATTTTCTTGAAACCATGGTATTTAAATCAGATCGGATTATATAATAAATTAGGTGAACTAATAACATATTGTAACATCCGCAAAGCAATTTTTAAGAGTTGGAAAGGGGTGTCGATCGACACAAGGAGAGTGTCGATCGACACCAATGATTTTTGGTTAGAACCAGTTTGAATTAAATTGTTCGGCTTGGTCGATTCGGGTTATGGGAACCCTAGGTCGTGATATTTAAGCTTATTTCGATGGGCAGTCGTGTTTCCATCAGAAAGAACCGTGAGAGATATTGAGAATTGAGAGAGAAGGAGATGATTCTCGTGTTCTTGAGAAAAAGAGGGATTGTGAGATGAGACAGTCATGTTGCCTTGGGTTGGAGAAGAGGATCGGATGATCAAATCGATTCTGATCATTGTCAAATTTTATGGGTAAGTTTTTCTCTCTCTTAGCTAGCCTTGAGGCAAATTGGTTTGTCATTTGGTTCTGTATGCTAAGAGATATTTTTGTTTTCGTGAGTGAGGTCTGCGTAGAATCAAGTCTGTGCTCAGACCACTTCGAGGGAGTTTTCCCGGAGTTGCAGAGCAATTTAGGCAAATATCCTTATGTTGCTGGAAAGCTCTTTGTGTCTATTTTCCGAATCATGTTTCAGATCATGATTCCGAGGTAAACTCCATCTTTTATGGTCATTCGAAGTCAGTATGTCGTTTTTGTTTTTCAGAAATTCGGATTCGATTTAGGGAAAATCTTGTTGATCAATTTTAGGTGATAGAGAAGGGTTAACCAGTGGCATTTGGTCTCGAGGCTGTGTTTAGTGCTGGTTGTGTGGTTGAGGGATTTCCTTTTCCCAAAAAGCTAAGATGAGTTCGCGACCATAGGTTTCTAGGCTATGACGGTTTGTTTGATGATTTTCGTGATGATTTTTGTGATGGTTTCTTGAGTGAAAAAGATTGTGGTCATTGCTGTGTGATTATAGATTGTTTGGGTTTTGATCGAATGCAGGTTTGCGACTGGTATCGCCCGGAATCGAGTTGTGAGAGGAGAAACTCGATTCTGGTCATTACAGAGGCGTGTCGATCAACACCTGGAGAGTGTCGCTCGACACGAGTGCTAGTAGCGTGTCGATCGACACGAGCACTTGAGTCTTGTCGGTCGACACCTTGATGGTGTCGCTCGACACAACCTGTTTGGTTCAGAATCGTTTTAAAAATGCAATGTTGTGTATTTGTTGGATTGTGATAAATATGTCGTTGTTTGTAATGTTTCATGAGCCTGCTTGTTACGCCAGTTGGTGGTATGACCGGCTCACTGAGTATTTGTGATAATACTCTCGCAACTATTTTTCCCATGTGTTGCAGGTAAAAGTTTGAGATCGTGGAATCATGGTTGAGACGAGAGGATGATTAGGAAGCCTAGATTATGTGCTTTCGGAGTTGAATTATGGAACCTGGTTTAGGTTGCTAGATTTCTGTAGAATTGATATTCTAGAATGAATAGTTGATTGATTTAATGGTTGGATTGTTTATGTTGATTTCCGCTAGTTAGTTGAATTGAATTGGGTTGATTTAATCATTGAGGATTATTATTTATGAGAATAATAATTCGGATTAATTTTTTTTAAAAAAAAAATTTAATTGTTTCACATATAGTTATCCATATTTACTTGAAACGATGGTATTTTCTAAGGTCTTAGTAGCAAAAGCAAAAGAAAGAAAGGAGTAGGGGTGTACAACAATATGGTAAATTAACAATAAACATACTAGGTACATATTATAGGTTAGATGACAAATTAATAGTTAAAATAGAAAAAAAAACATCCCAAGGATTATATTAAATATGGAGGAATACTAGTTTCGAGTACAGAGATGAAATACACGTTTGAAATACCACATATACAACCAAACTAAAACAAGAACCTAATTAGATAGGTATGTTACAACCAATCTAAAAGGCAAACCAAACATTCCTCCTCTTGCCAATCCAATCGTCAAACCAAACACCGAGCCACCAAGAGAGGGATCCTTGCAACTCGTCGAAGATGAAGAGAAGGAGGGAACTGCATACGAGCTCGCCATAACACCATAACTCGAGATCAATTCTAAACCAAATAAGCGTGACCAAATCCAGTAAATCTCGGAAGGAGAGTTCACCAAAAACCAAAACTAAAGCTCCAACTAAACCTAGCTTCTTCATACAAAACCAACCCAATACTCAAAGGCAAGCTGTTGGAATATAACACCGGTAGAAGAATTATTCAGATAGCGTTTAGGGAGGATAATAATCGGAAGGGGGAGGAAGAGAGCCTCTAAAACATCTACTTCAAATAGCAATAAACACACTTAATTCCAAACAGACCCATGACAACACCAAAATCCAGACCGTGAGTCAATGAGGAGAGACGGACTAACACTAGCAAGGAGGAGATAACGGATGGGTGAAACCCATCATAAACTACTGATCTAGACAAAGCATCAGTCTTAACTCTAATTCCATCTAAAAAGCTTTGAATCGATGAAAGGAACCCTTAATACCCATCAACAACAAGAAACCCAAATCAAAGGTAAAGAACCATTGATACTGACCTGAACCGACCACCAAGATCGAGCTCACAATCCAGCCATAAACTTGTTGTAATAGGTACTGAAGGCCAATACCACTCATCCACCAAGCAACCGACTTCAATCCCTAAACCCAGATTGAAGAAAACGCCAGATCCGAAAAGGCAAACGGACAAACTCCGACGAAAACGATAATACAAATTGAAGCTAAGAAAGACGGTGCCTCTCACGGTGGCGGTGAGAAATACCGACCACCGGAGAGGGAGATCGGGTCTCGGCGGTGGAAGAGAACTAGATATGAGGAGAGAAAAAAAACATAGTATAAAATACTAATATCAAAAAACTAATTATGTCGAATAAGAGAGAAAAAAAAAAGTTTGCTCTTACAGTATAATAATGATCAATACTTTACGTTCCTCCTCCATTTAGGAAGATCAAAACTAATTACCTTGTTACCGACTGGGAAAAGCTAATAAATTTCTGGTGAACGGTTATAGATCAACTAATAATTATAATATACTAGCTGGTTTTCCCGCACCGGGTGCGGGCATTAATATATTTGAATTTTTTAAACGATATATGATTTTAAATTATAAAATTTGCGCCGATTGTAATTTCTCGCACATAGTTATCTTAATATTTTAGTTTATATAAATTTATCAGTTAATCTGGTAAGTTATTCTCTAGCTCACTCATGACTCTTTATTCTATTTAAGATAAATAAATTCTCTAATTCACTCATATTTTTCTTTCGTGCTTTGACTCAATTTATTTTATGGTTGCCTTAACTCAAACAAAAACAATAGAAATCAAAGCAAGGAAATAAATTATTTTATTTTGTTTTGATCAAAATCGATAATATATATTTTACGATGTAATAAAACATAACTTGAAATTTTGGGGTAACTTGAATCTTTTCTTTTATCACTCCTTTTTTTTGACAACATGAGGTTTACCATAGAGTTTTGCACCGTGATCTCGTGCTGCTCCTTCTCTTAAACTCGCCATCATTTGCTCACTCTCTTTGACAACATGAGGCTTACCATAAAGTTTTGTACCGTGTTCTCATGCTGCTCCTTCTCTTAAACTCGCCATCGTTTACTCAGTCTCTTCGGTGAATTTATTTTGGAACTGTCTCCACCACTACGGAATTTGTTATACAAAGAGTCAATATGTAGTGTCTTTCCAAAGCTACAAAAGTTTTCTTTCTAACCTTAATTTAGTCCCTAAATAACATCGTAATCAAAAACTATGACACTTCATAATATAACTATATAAGTAGGACATCTTCAATATAACAAAAGACCTGGTAAGAGCCATCCGTCTAACAAATGTTTTTTCCACAAAGAAACAAAAATATAGAATTACAAAAACAAAAATTAATCTTCCTAAGAATTAATCTTCTAATCTATGAATCCTTCTAATCTTCATCCGATTATGTATTCAAGAAATTCTCTATCTTAACTCCACCAATTCTCTATCTTAACTCCACCACCTCATGTCTCATCATCAGTGCCACGGGCCGTGTGTTATATACGTCACATGTAAAATACCATACCAAAATCTCACTTCCACAAAAGCCTAACATTTAAACATAAAGAAAGAATCTGGAATAGCGTCTGCACATATATAGACAGTTGCACAATTTCTGGAAAAATTAAGAACTACACATGCAAATAAACACGAAGAGACACAATTAACAAACAAATAACAAATTATCATTTATGTAATTTTAATTTATATATTCAAGTTTTTTTTTCTCAGATCTCATAATATCCTATTCTTATATATTCACAAAAAAAACAAATTATATATATCCATGATAATAAAATTTATTTAAAGACAACTAAAATTAAATATCAAATATATCCGTTAAAATAAAACTCACATAAAGACAAAACTAAAATATGTTGTAATAAAAACTCAACTTTTATTCTGGTGCATAGTTACCTCTCTAATAATATAATAGATATAAATATTCTACACGGAAACATAATAAAACAGTTAGAACAATAGATACATTCATAAGAATTACTACTTTATATTTTTGGAGAGAATTTAATAAGATCACTAACCTTTTTATCAATTAACAAAGTTTCACTTCCATGTCTTAAGATTTTTAGCTACCCACTTTCGAAAAACATGTCTGATAGTATGACGATAAACATGATTTCACTTTCGATAGTTTTAATCGGTTTGGAGAACACTCGAATTTATGACTTGTTTGTTTAAAATTTATGTGAGAGAGTATAAAAATTACGAACAAAATTAAATTAAGGTGGTGTTGTTATTATATAGAATGGTGTGCCAATAACAAATTTGGTAACGTGCTTTTTTTTCAAGTAATAACTTTTTTTTGTTTGTTTAATGTTGCCACTGATATAGACTTAATTTTTTTCTAGTTAATTATGCTTTGGCAATTTTGCATGTTTTGAGTTAACGCGGTGGAAACTTGTGACTTTATGGCATGCATTTTTTAATGTTAACGTCATTTTTCTTCTATTTTTCATTTGTCTTTTCTCTTTTCTTTTCTTTTCTTTTAATTCCTTTTTTATTTTTGAATGATTTATGTTTCGGCAAGTTTTCAAAAAAAATTTAACGTTTTTACCATATTTGTTTTGAATTTTTCAATTAAAAATTGGTCTTATTTTTCCTTTTAATTGTGTGTTACTTACTTTTTTCTTTTTTTCCATAACTTTTTTTTTAATATAAGATATAGTATATTGACATATGTCATCATCAGAGCAATATCTAACACGTGTCATGATCTCGTGAATTACAATTTTGCATATGTGTCGAACTCTCGTCGCCCGACTTCTCTTTGATATAATAAAATTGTTAAATACTCCCTCCGTTTCATAATATAAGATGTTTTAGCAAAAATTGCGAATATTAAAAAAGTACTTTTACTCTAAAAAGTAGCATTTAAAATATATATTAAAAACAGTTTAACCAATTATAAAAAAAGACTGCAAAATACTATTGGTCACATATCATTCAATAAAGTGAAAATACTATTTTCCATAACTTTTTTTTTTAATATAAGATATAGTATATTGACATATGTCATCATCAGAGCAATATCTAACACGTGTCATGATCTCGTGAATTACAATTTTGCATATGTGTCGAACTCTCGTCGCCCGACTTCTCTTTGATATAATAAAATTGTTAAATACTCCCTCCGTTTCATAATATAAGATGTTTTAGCAAAAATTGCGAATATTAAAAAAGTACTTTTACTCTAAAAAGTAGCATTTAAAATATATATTAAAAACAGTTTAACCAATTATAAAAAAAGACTGCAAAATACTATTGGTCACATATCATTCAATAAAGTTAAAAGTACATAGTATTGTCAAAACAGCTTATATTATGAAACAAAACAAAAACCCCAAAACAGCTTACATTATGAAACGGAGGGAGTATTAGATAAGACTCTTAAAATAGGAGAGAGGATGTCTAAAGTATCTCTTTTGAGAACTCCTTTCTCTTCTTTTGAGAACTCTTTCTCATATTTTATTTTATATAATTGTTTTGAGAACCTCTCTACAAACTTTTGATGGAGATGCTCTAAGAACCGGTTTGGCTTAATTATGCAGGTTTCATTTATTTTTAATTGTTTTTAGGCTAAGATATCCACTTAACAACCTCCAATGGAGGTGCTCTTAACAACTCAATTCTTTAAATATTTTCATTTTGTTGTTTCTTTTTAGAATTGTCTCCAACACGGCATTTATGATCGATATAAATATATCCACCTAGTCTCTCCATGCTTCACTACTCAAACACAAGATACCAAAGAAGAGAAAGAGAAAAGAAGCTATCGAGAGAGAGAGCAGAAGCTAAGAGAGGGAGTTTTGATTATTAAATAATTAACATATAGTTAATTAACTTGTTAATCATGGGTTGGATCGATGGAAAATGGGTACCGTTGATTACGGTAATTTTAACTAACATGGCTACGGGAACGGTTAATGCTTTAGTTAAGAAAGTTCTTGATGGAGGCATTAACCATATGGTTGTTGCTACTTACCGTCTTGGTATTTCCACCTTTTTTCTTCTTCCAATCGCTTATTTTTGGGAAAGGTAAGTTTTTTTTTTTTTTCATTGTTCCTTAGATTTTCAGTTTTTACATTTTCCATGCTTCATAAACTAAACAAAGTTTTTAAAATTTCAAGGCACTGTTTTTTTCAAATTAAATCTTGTTTACTATATTTTGAAAATTTAAGAAGACAAAAACACAGCGTTGATCAG
Source organism: Draba incana (assembly GCA_963576765.1). Classification (NCBI taxonomy): domain Eukaryota; kingdom Viridiplantae; phylum Streptophyta; class Magnoliopsida; order Brassicales; family Brassicaceae; genus Draba; species Draba incana. Next base: position 16,998,707 of record OY755202.1, on the reverse strand, counting down.
CTTCAGCACTAAATCAACATATATATATATATATAATGTTATTGACTTTACTTTTTGCTACGTTGGTTAGTAATAATATAACTTAATTAACTTATAAATTATAAGAGGATTTTATTTTATGTACGGATATAGAATTTAAATTTTTGTGTCCGAACAGAATAAATATTCGATTTGCATGATTTCGTCAGGAAAACAAGGCCGAAACTAACTATAAGCATTTCGTGTCAGCTTTTCGTCAGTGCTCTTTTTGGGTAAGTTTTTAGTTTTAATCCTCTGACTTCTTGTTTCTTACAATTCTCTCCCTCTATTTATATTGTGTGATTGATATATAACATTTTACTAGAATCTCTCTTTCCTTTATTTAGGGCGAGTTTGATGCAATATTTCTACTTACTTGGGCTCTCCTACACTTCTGCCACGTTAGGATCTGCTTTCTGCGCTATAATCCCCTCTCTCACTTTTATTATGGCTTTAATATTTGGGTAATTAAACATTCACCATAAATTATATTTGTCCCTATATGTAATCATTTCAAGTATAATAAATTTTGAATTTTTTTTTTCGCAGATTTGAAAAGCTAAACATGAAAGCAAAAGTAGGATACGGCGTCGTTCTTGGAACTCTAATAAGCTTAGGAGGAACTTTACTGCTTACCATGTACCAAGGCATTCCATTAATTCATCACTCTCAAGAACAAGCAACGATTTCAAACAATCATACAAAACCTGAAAATTGGATCAAAGGTTGTATGCTTTTACTCACGGGAATGATACTTTTCTGTTCTTGGATGCTTATACAAGCCAAGATCAACGTGAAATACCCTTGTCCATACTCGAGTACCGTTATATTATCCGTCTTTGGTACGATTCAATGCGCTCTTCTTAGCTTGATCAAGACTAGACATTTGGAAGACTGGATCCTCAGAGACAATCTCACTATAGTCACCATCATTATAGCGGTATACATTCATATAAATATAATTTTGTGGTCAACATGTAAATAAACTAGATTCAAAATTATCTAACAATGATTAATTGTGTCTGTATATATGTTTCTAGGGTGTGGTTGGACAAGGAATGTGTACGGTGGCAATATCATGGTGTATCCAAAAACGAGGACCTGTCTTTACTTCATCATGTAGTCCTCTCACGCTTATGGCTGCAACCACGTTCGATTTCGTGGTTTTTCACCGTACGATTTATTTGGGAAGGTATATATGTAATGGTGTTGAGTTTTATAGACTTCCAACTCAAAATCAAATGGCAAAGAGTGGAATGATCCATGTTCCTTATATATATTGTCCAAGGTCCCTTCAGCACATTTCTTCACCAAATGGTTTTTACAAATCTCATACTGAAACATTGGTTATTCTTTTTAATTAATTTTAGTAGGAAACTCTATTAAGTACCCCTTGCAAAATATATGGACTAAACTTTTCTTTTTGTTGCAGCGTTGTCGGATCTGTGGTGGTTGTGATCGGTTTATACATATTTTTATGGAACAAGAGCAAACAGCAAGTAGATAATTGCAAGAACATGAAGTTGCCTACGAATACGGTGGAAGAAGAAAACGAAGAGGAAAATTGTACAAATAATAACAAAGGCCAAGTTTTGGTTATACCGATGACTCCTTGATCTACTTCCCGATACAAGAATGTTCGATATCTCCTAACGAATTAAAATATAAGGAAGAGAAGAAAAATGCTCATTTGATTGTTTTATTGAAGTATTTCATCGCTTGTGTAATTTGTTTATATGAATAAACAGTATCGAATGTGATCTTCATTCAGAATCTTTTGTCATAAACAAATTATTCTAACAAAAATCTAGACTAGCAAATCCAGATGAATAACTATATATAAAAGGACTGTTTCAGTTTTAGTCCTGGTTTTTTTTTAATGATATGACAAAAATAACTCAGTTTTGTTTGAATCTATCAGCCTTTTAAGACAATCGATGAGTGGAGTGAGGTTCCTATCCAATTTTTTGAAAAAAATCTCAAAAACTTTGGTGACAATATTTTGAGGTGATGGTTTTAGTCTTTTAGAGAGATAGAAAGAAGAAAATTTTTGAAGAGAAAATAAAGTTTGCGTGAGATTTTTGTGAACTACCTCTTTTAGTTACATAATATATATATATATATATATATATGTTGCAATTTAGTTATTTAACTTTATGTAAATAAAAGAGGTAGTTCACAAGAATCTCACGAAACTTTTCGTTCACAAGAATCTCATATATATATGCTAAATTCATTCGATTCTCGACTTCTCGTGGTTTAATTGACGTCTTTTAAAAAAAAAAATTAACACAATAGACAATGGTCGAATATACACATTCCCCAAAACAAAAAAAAATAATCGAATATACACAATTATGATGTCTTCTTTCTCTTACAAAATTAATTACAAATTTTTTTTCTCCACGTCATTTTGAATTTAGGGTTGATAATTAATGTAATCTTTGAATTTTTCTAAAGAAAAAACAATGTCGATGCCGATCTAAAAAAACGGTCCTCTCTTCTGTACCGGTTTAGTTATTTAACTTTATGTAATTAAAACTAATTTACAAGAAAAACAAACCGGTTTAGTTATTAAACTAAATTACAAGAAAAAAAAGTAACAATATTTAAAATTTTATATATATTTATAAACTTTAACAGTTATGTTCTGTATCAACTGAACCAAAAAAACAATCAGACTCCGTATGTTTGCCTCATATATATTTGTGGAAAGAAAAATATGAACTACTAAAGGCGAGGGTAATTAAGTTGAGCTACTACACTCGATCACTATGTCTTCATCCTTTGTTTTTTTAATCTTATATATTTACATGCTTATGCTTTTATTGAATTTGTTCACAAATTATAACAACCCAAATATTAAAGGAGTTGGTATTGCTTTTGCTTTCTAACACTACTGAACTGAGAGAAATGGCACACGAAAGGAGTGAAAGCTCAAGCACTTCAAAAATATTTTGGGATCCCAATAAATGAAAAATCCATCTCGCAATCATATATAATTTGCATAAAGTTAGGAGTGTAACATATACTCTTTTTGTTTTTGTTATACGTGATCGTTCTATTTTTAACCGATTGGATATATGATCTATTTCAGAAATAGTTTTTTTTTTTGCTAAAAATCTATTTAAGAAATAGTTTGATATCAAATATCTAAATATCTATGAAAATTTTGATAACCGATTCGTTCCGTTGAAATTTATATTTACAAATGTACTCTCTACCAAAGTGACAAAAAAGGCTCCATATAAAGCATTGTTTTTACTTCTGTGTGCATCAAAGTTTGTTACTTCCAGGCTTCCAAAAATATTTTGTCATTTTGTATTGGCTAAAAAAATATGTCAATGGACTACATTTGAGTAATCATGACTAGCTTCTTTTCCATGTTAGTCGCATTAATAAATCACAAAATATCAATGTTTTTAAAACCGGACCGGGAAACGAACCGGAACAGCTTCCGGGTCATGGGTCAATTCGGTCCAACCGGGTCCAACCGGATTTATATACTAATTATAATTATATAAAATATACAAATATAATAATAGATTTAATAGTATCTTAATCAAATATGTACATATGGTAACAGATTTATTTTATTTCCTCAAATATATACATATATTAGTATAAGAAACCCTTTAGTATACTACATTTATTACTACAAACTAAAAAAAAATTATTTTATGAAAATTATTTGTACAACACGTGCGTACCTAATTTCCCTAATTTCCCTTCTCTTTTCTTCTCTCCTCCAAAACAGCTGCATACTCGTCAGCCTTTGTTTCATGTTTCATCTCTTTCTATTCTTTTCAATTTTGTAATTTTTTCATGTTTTCATGAGATTCTTATATCAATTTACAAACATTCTAATGCAAATCGAAACAAAGTTTCGCCGACAAACAGAATCAGAAAGAATTGTAAAAGACAATGGAAAAAACCTATGAACCGGGTTTTATGTTATGAACCGAACCAGATACACACCCGGTTCCCGGTTTAATCCGGTTTGACCGCCGGTCCGGTCCGGTTTTCAAAACATTGCAAAATATCGATATGTTTTGTTGATTTCACTACTTCTTTTTTTTACCACGTAATATTTGGAGTATATTTTATGACTCTAACATTTTTTTTTTGGTGCAATAAAATAGCTAGGTTTGCGGTTGCTTTGTGGGTGCGTTTGCTAGTTACATTTATTTCCATAGCTTTGCTTTTTTGCATGGCAAATCCCACAAGCTTATCCTTTAGCAAAAAAGCCATAACACATGTTAGAATCACCTAGAATCCGGTTTAGATCGATTAATTCATTCAAAATAAGAATAATAAAGGTAATTAAAGTCGAATACTCTTTCTGTTTTTAAGATGTAAAGGTACACAAAAAAGGGTGGTAGTTATAAATTCAAACTCTTAATTGACCAGCGACTCTTGATAACGTGACTGATCCATGACATCAAAATTATTGAGTTTACGACGACATAGACCATCATGAAGGATTTTTATATATATGTTGTCTTTCTAAAAAGTTGTTTTTCATGTAACTATCACAAAATGGATTCATCAACCTTTACTACAACGTTTCGAAGAGCTACCATTCCAATTTTGCTCACAAACAAATCGACCCATTAATATACATAAAGTTTTTAAGAGATTTTCTCCTGAGTGTCGATCAATTGTTTTTTGAAATCATAAATGTTGAATTTTATAAACATGAAAATATAGATTTTCGAAAAGAAAACAGTAAATACACGATTTGTGGTGGTTAATTTTTTTTTTAATTTTTAACTTTATGGTGGTTAACTTTAAAAGTAAAAGTTACCATATCTATCGTGATTTTTTTGATGACGTTTGATAACTATAAAATTCACATGATAGATACTGTTTACCAAATATGTAGTTCAATTAGTAACTTTTGATCAATGTTTTTAACAGCTTCCGGGTCATGGGTCAATTCGGTTCAACCAGGTTCAACCGGGTCCAACCGGATTTATATACTAATTATAATTATATAAAATATATAGATATAATAATAGATTTAATAGTATCTTAATCAAATATGTACATATGGTAACAGATTTATTTTATTTCCTCAAATATATACATAGATTAGTATAGGAAAGCCTTTAGTATACTACATTTATTACTACAAACTAAAAAATATATATATTTTATGAAAATTATTTGTACAACACGTGCGTATCCTAATTTTCCTTCTCTTTTCTTCTCTCTTCCAAAACAGCCGCATACTCGTCAGCCTTTGTTTCATGTTTCATCTCTTTCTATTCTTTTCAATTTTGTAATTTTTTCATGTTTTCATGAGATTCTTATATCAATTTACAAACATTCTAATGCAAATCCAAACAAAGTTTCGCTGACAAACAGAATCAGAAAGAATTGTAAAAGACAATGGAGAAAACCTATGAACCGGGTTTTATGTTATGAACCGAACCGGATACACACTCGGTTCCCGGTTTAATCCGGTTTGACCGCCGGTCCGGTCCGGTTTTCAAAACATTGCTTTTGATGATTTTTTGTTGTATAATAGTCATTATTTGATTCTTTTATAATGGGAAGAACAAGCAAGTTGATGTATTAATACAATTACAACTCAAGTTAGTGTAGTGGATATAGAAAGTATTTGCAGATGGAAGGGATCGAAAACATTTATTTTCATAAAAAAAGAAACGAATCATTAGTCTGTAAACGAAATGCGCCAAAAAAGTCGGTCATATATGTTGGAGTTTTTGGTCTTTCGTTTTGAAAGAAACAACAAGTCTTAGAACTTTTGTACAAATGAATTATTATTGAATTTAAGCGCAATTAAAGAAAGCAATTACCGAATTGTAATACGAAACAAAAAAGCATGACGTAACGTATAATCTATCAACTAGTCGTAGATCCGCGCCCAGCGCGGAATGTTTGTTCCGGAATAATTATTTTCAAATCATAAACAGAAACATGTTTATAATCACAACGCAGAAAAATATATATTATTGATATGAATTAGAGGTAGCTAATATTAATACATGTATTTAGATTCATATATATCAAATAGTTATGCAACAAATAAATTTTTTTACATTTTATGGTAATAATATTCTTCTGTAAAAACAAATGAACAATTGAAATATTTTTGTTGTTAATTTTTTCTTCATAATTTATATTTTTCTAGTAATTTATTTTATTTAGTATTGTAAAGCATAGAAATACCATTATTATATAATTGTCTGTCTTAAAATTATGGGCCCCACAAAATGAGAGGTCCACAATATGGGGGCTAACACCAATATTTCCTCTAAATTATCTTCGGGTCTACACTGATTGTGGTATATGTACGTTTAAATAAACACGATAAATTATAAAACGAATAATTGTGGTATATGTACGTTTAAAGAAATAATATATACCTTAGTTAAAAAAACGTTTGAGCGTCAGCAACATTTAGATGCAGTGGTTAAAAGCCTCGGTATCTATAATCATGTTGTTTTAAAATCAACAACCGAAATCCATGAAATATTCGAATCGTTCCTCAGATTTTCGGGGCCCAAAAAAAAAATATATAAAAAAATATAATCATTTTTCATATAAAATATTATATATATCAAATAGTTATGCTACAAATAAAAAAATTTACATGTAATATTACATTTTTATCGTAATAATATTCTTCTGTAAAAACAAATGAACAATTGAAATAATTTTGTTGTTAATTTTTTCTTCATAATTTATAGTTTTCTAGTAATTTATTATATTTAGTATCGTAAAACATAGAAATAACCATTATTATATAATTTTCTATTTTAAAATGGGGCTAACACCAATATTTCCTCTAAATTCTCTTTTGGTCTACACTGATGATAAATAAACACGATAAATTATAGAACGAATATTCGTGGTATATGTACGTTTCAAAAAAATAATATATACCTTAGTTAAAAAAACGTTGGAGCATCAGCAACATTTAGATGCAGTGGTTAAAAGCTTCGGTATCTGTAATCATGTGGTTCTAAAATCAACAACCGAAAAATTCATGAAATGTTCAAATCGATCCTGAGATTTTCGGGGCCCCAAACAAAATATATAAAAAATATAATCATTTTTCATATATAATATTATATATATCAAATAGGTTTGCAACAAATAATAAAGAAAAAACTTATGATAGTGGTGCTATCCTAACAAACCAAAGCCGTTGCCATTCCGTGAAAGGAGATCCTAGATGTCTAGTTTTACACTCAACAACAAGCTGCTCAAGCTCGATATGTTGTCGTTCAGCCGGGAGTCTATCATTTTTTAGAACTATTTTTTCATAAAACCTGCTTGATTTCCAGTACTTTTCAAACAACTAAAACAACCAAGTCATGTGATGATAAACATGGCCGGTCCTAAGATTTTCGGGGCCCCAAACAAAATATATTAAAAATAATCATTTTTCATATACAATATTATATATATCAAATAGTTATACAACAAATAATAAATTTACTTGTAATATTATGTTTTTATGGTAATAATATCCTTCTGTAGTAACAAATGAACAATTGAAATATTTTTTTGTTAATTTTTTCGTCATGATCTATATTCTTCTAGTAATTTAATTTAGTTAGTAGTGTAAAAAATAGAATTACTATTACTATATAACATTTTTCTTTAAATTGTGGGCCCCACAAAATGGGAGGCCCACACCAATGTTTCCTTTAAATGCCCTCATGCCGGCACTGATGATAATAAACACAATAAATTATAAGCCTCAGCATATGTACCTAAAGAATATGTACATTAGTTAAAAAACTCGTTGGAGCATCATCAACATTTAGATGCAGTGGTTAAAAGCCTCGGTATATGTAATCATGTGGGTTTAAAATCAACAATCAAAGTCCCTGAAATGTTTGAACCCTGAGACATTTTGAGTTCAAAAGGAATAGCGAAAAAAATATAGAAATGTTCGATTCAAGTCAAAAAAAATAAAACAAAGATGAGTGTGTATTTATAAATCATTTGTGACATTGTAAACAATAAAATTGATTTTTAGGTGGGTAAATGAGTATTTTGACCATCCAATCAAAAGAAATCAGTATAGACAACAAAAATTGACTCGTTAAATACAACACATACAATCACGAAACTGAAATCTCATGTATATAGAAACAAACAAATAGACAAAACTACCACATACACCAATGCATGTGAAGCTGTGTTGATTATTAATGTTTTTTTTTTAAATACACCAATTTTTTTAACTACATAAATTTTTTGAATTAAAAGTACGTATACATTTGAAATGAGAATATTAAAACATGATATTTAAATTCGATTCAAATTAATCGCTTGTAAATCGCTTGGAATAGACAATAATCCGACCCATGAATTACAAACACTCTCAATTTTAAGTGGAATACAATACGTATAAATTCAAAAACCCCTCAGATATATTTATGCATGTGAAATCATGTCAAAGTTGTTATATTTTCATATGTTTTTTGAATTAGCAAAATATTAAAATTGGTATGATTACTCATAAACATTTAAATGGAATATGATATAGTAAATAAAACTAAAGTGATAGCCTAAATCCAAATAAACAATTGTCATGGCTATTAAAACATATACGATCTAAACAATTAGATGATATTATTAGGCCATAACAATACAAACTAATATCAATAGAGTAAGCAAAAGACAGGTTGAAACATCATCGTTATTGGTACGAATAAGATCGTGAATAATATCCGGGATGGGGGCTATCCAATGAAAATTTCGATCGATCCAATCCGCATGAGGTGACTGCATCCACGTTAAAACATTAATACACAAAAACCAAAAAATCTTAGAATATGAGATTTTAATATATTGTGCACTTAACATGTCTGAATTTATTCTCCTTAACCACTAATAACTCTAATGATATTTGAAACAAACAAATTAAGTTTGCAGTAGCAATGTCGAGCCGTCTCAGATCATGTGTCTCACTTTTTACTTTGACTATCTCATCCTACAAAATCAAAGTAACATTAAATTAGTCACAACTTATATTGAGGAGGCTCATGGGCTTTTATGTATTTCGATATTGGACCGACTAAGGCCACATTGTATATTAGGTTAAATAACTATGTATATAAGGGGATCTCCTCTTCACGAATAAACAAGAAACCTTTTATACCAATCTATGTTTCTTAACATGGTATCAGAGCTTAACCTAATTTTTTAGGTTTTTCGATCTTTTGGTCTCTTCCATATCGATCTCTCCTTCTTTCTCTTGACCTTAGTATTTCGATCTTGATCTCTATCGATATACTTTTTCTATTAGCTATACACAAACGATGGCTACTGATGAAGAAACTCCCTTTTCAGCCAAATCAAGTACCATGACGAAAACAGAGAAACCGATGTCTCGACGTCGTATTGATCCATATGATTTGTCTTCTGGTGACAATCCTGGCTCCATCATCTCACAACCACAGCTTCGAGGTTTGAATTATGATGAGTGGTCGATGAATCTCCGGCTTGCGTTGCGTGCACGAAAGAAATTCGGGTTCGCAGATGGAACAATTCCTCGACCTGCGGAGGATTCTGAAGATCTCGAGGATTGGTGGGCTAATAACGCTATGGTTGTCTCATGGATCAAACTGACGATAGCTCCGGATCTTAGTAGTTCGTTGTCTCACCATGAAATTGCATCTGATCTTTGGACACATATTCAGAGGCGCTTTTCTGTGAAGAACGGTCAACGGGTTCAGCGTTTGAAGATGGAACTTGCTACTTGTCAACAAAGAGGTGTTGCCGTGGAGGCTTACTACGGGAAACTCACCAGACTTTGGACGAGTTTGGCGGATTTTCAGCGGGCAAAAACCCCTGAAGAGATCGCTAAAGAGAGGGAAGAGGATAAATTGCATCAGTTTTTGATGGGCCTTGATGAGAATGTCTTTGGTGCTGTGAAGTCGAATTTGCTTTCACGGGATCCACTTCCATCATTAGATGAAGCTTATCAAGTTGTTACTCAAGATGAAGAGTCCAAACGGGCTGGACGAATGTTTGAAGAGAAGAATGATGCTGTAAGTTTTGCGGTTCAATCGACTTCTAGACCGCGTCAACAAGCAGAACTTCGTGATCCGAGTGCCGTGTGCACTGCTTGTGGTCGAAAAGGACACTTAGCAGATCATTGTTTTCGGAAGATAGGCTACCCTTTATGGTGGGGAGATAGACCTCGTTCTAAGTTACCAAGCTCCTCGGCTGGTACTTCAACTCCGTCTCCTCAACCATCATCAATCCGTCGTGTGGATCCAGCTCAGGCGAACCAAGCACTGGCCGTTACTCCAGCTGTCGCAGCAACCACGGTGGTTACGGATGCTGATCGGATGGGTTTTGCGGGTCTTAATGATCAACAATGGAAGGTCTTGGTTCAAATGCTTAGCGAACGTACTCCGGCTCCACATGATAAGTTTTCGGGTAAGTTTTTTATTGAATCATGGATTATAGATTCTGGTGCTTCGAATCATATGACGGGGTGTCTAGATTTTTTAACGGAGGTTCGTGATATGGTACCTATGTGTATCAAACTTCCTGATGGTAGACTCACGACATCGACTAAACAAGGAACGGTTTCGTTAGGTTCTCATATGGGATTGATGAATGTATTTTTGGTGGATGGATTACATTGTCACCTCATCTCGGTATCTCAGTTAACACGCGAGAGTGGTTGTATTGTCCAGATGACTGACAAACTTTGTGTTGTTCAGGACCGCATCACACAGATGCTGATTGGCGCGGGTGAGCAGATACGAGGACTTTATTTCTTTAGAGGCATTGCGGTTGTGGCAGCAACACATGCAGCGGAGAAGCAGTCGTTGGATATGTTGCACCAAAGGCTAGGTCATCCCGCCTCTAAAGCGATGGAGATGCTGAAGTTATCTGATTTGAGTAGTAGTAGTTGTTTTGATTCTAAGTCTTGTGACGTTTGTATTCGTTCCAAACAGACAAGAGATTATTTTCCATTAAGTCTAAATAAAACATCAGAGGTTTTTGAGTTAGTTCATTGCGACTTATGGGGACCATATCGCACAACTTCGATTTGTGGTTCTCGTTATTTTCTCACTATTCTTGATGACTTCTCTCGGGCCCTATGGATATATTTATTACCGAATAAATCAGAAACTTCTTCTACTCTTCGAAACTTCATCTCCTTGGTTGAAAGACAATTTGATAAGAAAGTTAAGAAAATTCGTAGTGATAATGGATCAGAGTTCTTATCACTAACCGATTATTTTCGTGCGCAAGGAATCCTTCACGAGACTTCTTGCGTTGGCACCCCACAGCAGAATGGTCGGGTGGAGCGTAAGCATCGGCATATTTTGAATGTCGCACGGGCATTACGGTTTCAATCGCATCTTCCCGTCGAATTTTGGAGTTATTGTGTTCTCACGGCTGGTTATCTTATTAACCGAACTCCAACTACGATATTAAATGGAAAATCACCATTTGAGGTACTCTATAATCTTGCTCCGTCTTTTGATCACTTACGTGTTTTTGGATGTTTGTGTTACGTCCATAATCAACGTCATGGCGGAGACAAGTTTGCTACACGAAGTAATAGATGCATATTCTTGGGTTACCCCTTTGGCAAGAAAGGTTGGAGGGTATATAATCTAGAAACGGGTGTGATCTCTACATCTCGTGATGTCGTTTTTTGTGAAAAGGAGTTTCCTTTTATAAGCTCACAGCCGGACCCTCGTCCAACTTCTTCTCATCGTCATCTTGTGTCTACTCCAATGAACACGAGTTTAGAAGATGATTTATGGTTTGATACTACTTTGGTCTCGCCTATGTTGGAGTTTCCCGAGATATCTACACCTCCATTGGATCCACTTATTGAGGAGGCTCCGATTTTATCTTCGTCTCCGACGCAAGAGCTTCCTCCATCTCCGGTCGTTGATGATTCCTCTCCGGAGGTGACTGACCAAGTTATTTCCGAGAGTTCTTCTTCGGTTTCAGAGACTTCCTCACTTGGTGATATGGATATCACTGATCCACAAGATGCTATGGGAAAAGGTTGTCGCCAAAAGTTCCCGTCTACACGACTTAAGGGCTACGTTACAAATACTTGCATGGTTGGCTCAGATAGTGATTTTGTAGATTCATCTTGGTATCCTATTGATGACTATGTCGATTGTAGTCAGTTTTCAGATCATCACGCGCATTTCTAGCCGCTATTACGGAGGGTGTTATTCCAAAATCTTATGTGGAGGCTGTCGAACATGAACATTGGAAAGGTGCGGTTCGCGGAGAAATAGAGGCGCTTGAGGATAGTGGCACCTGGACCGTTGAGACACTACCAAAGGGTAAGAAAGCTCTTGGATGTAAGTGGGTTTTTACGATCAAGTATAAGTCTGACGGTTCTCTTGAGCGGTACAAGGCTAGGCTTGTTGTTCTTGGTAATAATCAAACGGAAGGTATTGATTATAAGGAGACTTTTGCACCGGTTTGTAAGATGGTGACGATACGTTCTTTTCTTCAAATAGCTGTCTCTCGTGATTGGGAGGTGCATCAAATGGACGTCCACAATGCTTTCTTACATGGCGATTTAGAGGAGGAGGTTTTTATCCGTTTTCCACCAGGTTTCCGAACCACCGAAAAGAATTTGGTTTGTCGGTTGCATAAATCTCTCTATGTTCTTCGACAAGCTCCTAGATGTTGGTTCGCTAAACTCAATAAGGCTCTCACCGAGTATGGGTTTCACCAAGATCTCTCTGATTATTCTCTTTTCACATATGTTGATGGTGATATACGACTTCATGTTTTGGTCTATGTAGATGACCTCATTATCACTGGGAGCTCGGTGGACATTATTACCGGGTTTAAGCAGTATTTGAGTTCGTGTTTTCGTATGAAGGATCTGGGTGTTTTGAAATATTTCTTAGGCATTGAGGTAGCTCGTAGTCCATCGGGAATGTACCTTTGTCAACGGAAATATATACTTGATATCATCACTGAAACTGGATTACTTGGAGCTAAACCAGCTTCACATCCTCTCGAACAACATCATCAACTAGCGCTGTCTAAGAGTGATGATTTTTTAGATCCAACTCGCTATCGTCGGTTAGTCGGGCGTTTGATCTACTTAAGTGTGACTCGGCCAGAGTTATCATATGTTATTCATGTTTTGTCTCAGTTCATGAATTCTCCCAAAGTTGATCATTGGGAGGCTGCTCTTCGCGTGGTTCGCTATTTAAAAGGAAATCCGGGCCAAGGTATTTTATTACGTGCAACCACGGATTTACGTCTCACGGCTTGGTGCGATGCGGATTGGGGTGGTTGTAATATGTCTGGTCGTTCTCTAACAGCTTGGTTTATTCAACTTGGCGGTTCCCCGGTTTCTTGGAAAACACGGAAACAAGACACCGTTTCTCGTTCATCTTGTGAGTCGGAGTATCGTGCTATGGCGGACACGGTGAGTGAGTTACTATGGATGCGGGAATTACTTGGAGCTTTGGGTGTAGATTGCTCCTACCCGATCCCTCTACATTGTGATAATCAATCAGCCATTTATTTGAGTAAGAACCCGGTTTTTCATGAGAAGACTAAGCATGTCGCTAAAGATTGTCATTTTATTCGGGATGAGATTGTTCGACGAGTCATCGAGCCTCACCATGTTCCTACTAAACTTCAGCTCGCGGATATCTTGACTAAAGCACTAGGACGGAAGGAGTTCGAGTCTTTTCTGATCAAGATGGGCATTTGTGACCTCCATACTCCATCTTGAGGGGGGGTATTGAGGAGGCTCATGGGCTTTTATGTATTTCGATATTGGACCGACTAAGGCCACATTGTATATTAGGTTAAATAACTATGTATATAAGGGGATCTCCTCTTCATGAATAAACAAGAAACCTTTTATACCAATCTATGTTTCTTAACAACTTATCCAATATATCAAGAAAAAAAAAAGAAGTTACTTGGGAAGCAATATACCAATATAAATTGGAGAAAAGCTAATGAGGCTTCTTCTCAATCTTCTTTTATCATTCCCATGATTTGAATTTGTTCCATGTTATCTCCTCAAATGACCTCACAAACTCTTTGATCACAACATCGATTTCCTCTAATTCCTCGAGACGTTCTTCAGCGCTAGATCAACTCTTACTTTTCCTCTCTTGAAGTACATCTTCAACTTACTCTCATGCACAATGATAATATGATGCTCTATATGCCCTTTTCCATGCTCATAACAGTTTTTTTCTCAATCGTTATAAGTTGTAATATATACCGCAGCAGTAGAGACCATTGCTTCAAGATTTCTTTTCCATGTTCACTAAGCTTCATTCACGAAAGTAATATTTACTTTAGACTTTTTAACAAACGTAAAATCTAGTTACGGCAGGGATGTGAAATCTAAAAGAGAACTTCCATTGGTACCCAATAACTTGTCAATTATAGTCAATGACAAACCCTTAATTTGTATAGGAGAAAGTATGAGAAATACAAATTTATATTACGACAATAATATATGTTTATGTAACACGCCAATTTATAAAAGATAAATGATATACACCAAAAGAAGACGAAATACACTTACTTGGAGTTCTAGTATTGCAACATCGTCTGATTGTAAAAAAAAATAGTTGGGAATGTATGTTAGAAAGTATGAGAAGTCTATATAAAAAAGATGTCACATTTGCTGCCTCATTGATGGATGTTATCAAAGCTCTCCACAAGCCTCAAGTATCGCCGGATTTTAGAGGACACTTAGACTATCCCCAATGGGGATTTTTACATGAGTCTCTGATCAACATAAAAATAAAAAGTAGTAAAAATGTATGAAATAAATGAGATGCCGTTCTCATTTGAGAAACTCTCATTTTTGAATAAAAACGATATGATACATGTTTACTTGTCATTAACACAATTTTTCTTTTTATTACTTAAAATTTTAATTAATAGTTTACCTACATTAAAATTATTATTATTATAATATATATATAGAGACTCTTTGGGTATCTAAGGGTTGGAAATGCTCTTAGAGTTTTACTGAAAGTAAAGAAGAATGGGACATTTAATTGAGGAACCTAAAGGAAAGGTGCAACAGAAGTAGCCAGAAATGTGGCGTCTGATCTACGTTTGCATTCGTATGTGGCGATTAGAGCACCATATTGGCTAAGAGGTCTTTGTAGAAGAAAAAGGAACTACCATGACATAGATCGTTATGCCTTTTTGATATTGTTATCTCGTCTTTAAAGAGGTTATGAGAAGCTTGCAGTGTTTTAACGATGAAACTCATGAATTAAGTTTCGTATGTTTTTTTTCTTCTGGTTTATGGCAATGTGTAATATCTATTTCTTATGGTTTTTAGAAGTAATATTTTGTTATTGGTTTAAGCAATACATCCCTTTTAGTTTGAAGAATAAATTCTTCATAAAAGCTTATAATATACATGACACATGAAAATGTGTCATGATTATACAATATATATATATATATATATATATATATATATATTGTATAACAAAAAGAAATATAGTGAAATAGTAAATAGTAAATAGTAAGTTTTGCAATGATCCCTTGGAGTCACATGAACACTTATTCTTCACATCACAACTGGCTAGAATCATTGAGTTAATATCGGATTCCCGGCAACAAAAACTACGTCTCTTCCTCATCCGCTATACATTCCAAACTGCGGTATAATTGTGAAAGAAATGCTCGTAGTCATGGAGAAGAGGCAATTCTTCTTCACCGACTCATTCAACATGTAACAAAAATCACCAATGAAAATAACTTTTTTATATTACGTCGGATGATGTATGTGTTCAGAAACCATGTCTCGAGAAGGAAGCCAACTTAAAAAGTCCAAACAATTGAATGGACTGTGGTAGTGACTGAGGCAGATGCGAACCACAAGTTTAGGGAATTACCATGAGATGTGTCACTTGCTCTTCTCTCAACACTCGCCATTATTCTATTAACTCTTATAGTGTTTAATAACTGACACTTGTGTGCAGTTCTTTTTTAAAAATTTCCAATGTAATAACTGACATTTTGGCAATTTAGATAGAACACTTTTTATGTGAAAATTTTATTAATTATTTTGTGATTATATTATATTTAATTAAGAATGTTTCAACTTTTAATATAATTGTTAGTTGCGTGATTCGGATTGTTTAATATTGCATGGCTTGGATTTTGGTAATAGGATGATTGTGTTTTATATTATTTTTATTTTATTCGAATCTAAGGCAAAAATAGAAATAAAAATAGTTAATTATTGAGGGTGCAACCACCCCACTTTTTGTTTGTTTACCCTGCGGGTAATATGTGGACATTATAAATAAATGTAAATATTAATATTAATTATTAATTTATAGTAAAAATTAAATACTATTAGACATAAATACATTTAAACATATAGATTTTTGCTACCCGTAAAGCTATATTTTCAATAATATTTCAATATTTTAGTAATATTATTTATATAAATATTTTAAATTTATATAAAAAATAAAATAAAAAGTATGTGGGTATCCCGTGAATCCGAGGGGTTTACCCTCGAACATCCACATTTCTAATATTTGTCCCGCGAGGATCGCTAATTAATGGGCTGAAATTTGTTGATCCGCATTTAATGGCGTCTTAAAATAACGTTAGACCCATGCAAATCTAACATTAGCCTCAAAGAGTTGAATAGAATAAGAAAACGCCAATTTTATTACCGCGATCACAATATTATTAACGCCAATAAGATATCTTGTCATTTTCTTTGTTCTCGCCTTTTCAGTTATCCCATTACCTTGCTTGTAATCCCATTCTTAAGCTAATATAATTTAAATGATTTAAAAACTCTTAATTTTTTTTTTGTTTGGAGGTGGTAATAATATGTTAACATCACATATAAATCCATGATTGATAAATCTTATCGGATCTTTTAACTTTCATAGAGATTCATAATCGCACATTATGAACATGCTTTAATCTTCCCCATGCCATCGGTTATTTTTGGCCAATTTATTATAGTATTGTATTTATCCCACCGGTTAAAACAACTCTCCTCCTATCTATAAATATATCATCAAAGTAAAGAGAGAGTAAAAATATTGGGTTTACTTTTTGTCCAATTTCTACTCTTAGGGGGTGTATTGAGGGGGGTGTATTCAATCTAATATTTCAAGTGATTCGTTTTAATTTGTCAAATCTTATGTTATTGAACCTTGGATTTTAAAAAACCTATTTAAAATCTACTGTTATTGAACTAGTGATTTTAAAGAGTACTTTAAAATCCACTGTTATTGAAATTATACTAATGATTTGATTTTAATGATTCCAAGAGATTTTAAAGGAAATTCCAGGGGATTTCCTTGTTAAAAATACAAAGACTCAAATCTCATGGTTTTAGGTGGGATTGCAGAGAATTTAATTATAAATCTCATAGAATCACACAAAATCATTAAAATAACCTAAAATCTCATTAAAACTCAAATCTCTTTAAATGTAAGATGTATCATATAAAACAATTGACTTTTTAATTCCTCTACTGGTATTAGACAATAAAGGTCTTCGAATTCGGTAGGGTTGGGCTTAAAATCCGTACCCGATACCCGAACCCGAATCCGACCCGAAAATTAGGGTATAGGTAGGGTACATGTATTGTAAATTACCCAATCGGGTTTCATTTTATTAACATTAGGGTATCCGAACCCGATAGGGTAAAACCCGATACCCGATAGGGTACCCGAATCTATACATACACATACACAATTATGTATTTAAATCACTAAACCTAACCCTAAAACACTCATTTCATCTCTTTTTCGCTTATGGCTTACTTGATCGAGATCTTTGTGCTTCCGGATTGAAAACTATTATTCTTTTGTTTCCTTTATTTGTTGTGTGTTTATTTAGTAGTAAATTTACTACATTTGGGTTGTGTTTTGAATTTCTTTTCCGTTTTTTTACTGTCATATCTTGGTGTTTCGTCAACTTTGGCATTTTTAAACTCAATTTGTGTTTAAGATTTGTTTTTTTAATTAGAAATTTAGTCTTTTAATGATTTTGATTTTTTTTAGTATAATCATAATATTCGGGTGTGTTTCAAAAAAAAAATCATAATATTCGGGTATTCGGGTATTACCCGAACCCGCTAGTACCCGATCCGTACCCGACTCGCTTATACGTTATACCCGAATGGGTTTTATAATTGTGAAAACATATACCCGGCGAATATAACTACTGGCCTCGAACCCGAACGTCCAGCCTAGAATTCGGAGTTTCCAAAAATATCATATACATTCAGAAGATGGCTTTGTCTCTAAGACTCTAGACCGTCTCTTTGCCGCATCTTCAAAGGCAGTAAAATCATCCTGGTCCATTCAATCTCTTTGCCGCATAATCATATGGCAAAAGCCCGAGTTGAGTTTCTCCATCAAACTTGTGAAGAACAAACAGAGAAAATAGTTTAAACACAAGAGCTACAAACTCACTCTACGGATAAATCCTATTAGTGCATATAAAACAGACCATGAGACTCAAGAGTTTCAAATAGGATCACATTACCTTTAGCCACATCTCTCATGTGCTCTACACCCAGCCAATGAGACTTTTGTCTCGATCGATACTTGTAAGAGATGTTACAAAATGGCGCTACTTACGTTTATGTTCGGTTGGAGAAGTGATCTGAGGCATGTTGATGGTAGATAGGCATACTATTAAGATAAAAGCATATTGAAATTGTTGTTTAATAAACTAATAAGCAAATTATAGAAACAATTTCTATTTCTTGCAAATTAAGGAGTACTAAATCATAATATGGAGACTAAACCCTCACATGTTAAATATTGAATGATTTAGATATATTCTGTTAGTCATTATCAGTTTGTTTCAGTGGGTTGGTTTTTCGTATTTGTTTAGTATCGAAAGTACTTCATTGAAACTTATGATTCGGTTCACTAAGATCACGAAAAATTTCGGTTCATATAGTATAATGTTTCCTAATAAAACTAAAGACAATAGAAAATCAAATAAATATTAAGCCATCTATAATATGAATAATATTATAGCTCCTCTTTTACCACGTTCCCTTTCAAACAAAACGAAACAAAAGGTTAAATGATGGGTATGAATGTTAGATCTAACAGGATTAACCTAACAAACGTATCCTAACTAAACAACTTGAATAATTAGCTTCTTCTTCTTTACACTCTGCTCATACCTTCCTTCTGCGAAGATAAAAACATAATCCAAAAACAACCTTCTTAAAATTAGGTGATTGCCATTTTATTGTTCTTAAAATATTTCCGAGAACTTAAAGTACATTCTTCTCCTTTTTCTTTGCCATTTTATTGTTCTCTTCTTCTTCAACACTTCTCAAAAAATACAACCTTTTATTAATTTGCTTATAATATTACAACAATTATGTTAAACAAAAAAAAAATATTACAACAATTATATCCAGCAAACAATACTGAATAGCAAGTAATCTAGTATATTTAATGCTGAGTAGTCTTAACAAAGAAGAAACCAAGTATCTTCAGAAACATCAAAATTACAAACAATATATACGCCAATATTTATATTACCGAAATATATACCGGTCAGACTCCACTCCGGCGTAAGAGCATGTTTATAGATAAGTAAGATACTGAGGTAATATAAGAATTTTATATTATTAATTGTATTGGGATTAACGTATTTACTCTAATTTAGTTTTGTGTTTTTTTAGTGATTATAAGTAGTAAATATAGAGGAGTTCTAAAAAAAAATTTATGAATTTTCTTGCAAACAAGTAGAGCCAATATGATGCTAAAAACAAGTTGAAAACTCAACAAAATCACCTACACACACTCTACTCTACAACAAATCACATATAAATTTACGTCAAGGAGAAGATAATACAAACAAGTAGAGCCAATATGATGCTAAAAACAGTCTTAAGAACATATCCATTGTTGAAATGCAAGTGCCCTGAGTTTACAATATCCTTTCTCGAACCCTTAATCATCTATTTACTATCAATCTGCAACAAATCAGAAGTCAAAAAGAGAGAGACTAGAGAAACCTGCAAGCATTCACAAACTGTCCTGAAGTTAACCGCCATGGATAAGCTGCAAACTTAGTAGCAACCACAATTTCGTTTTGATTCCCTTTTAGTCCTAACATTTTTAGTATCAGAAAATCATCACCTTAACACACAAAACTTAACTAAATCAGGTAAAAACACAACCAAAACAGACCTTCGAGTTGATTCTTTGATGAATTTGCCCAAAAGTCTCTCACTTTGTCTATAAAGTCTACCAATGCCATAAGGATTAGCCATATTGAACAAATTGATGTCGTTTTGCAAAGCTAATTCGAAAGCTTGTTGAAGCTGATCGTCCATGGAAGTCTGGTAACCCCAAAGAAGCTGATTTCCCCAAGCCCATGTCTCAAAACCCATCGGAGAAACACGTAAAGGACCATTTTGACCTAAACACATGAATCATTCATCCAATTACAATCGAACCATCAAAGACTGTAATATACAAATGTTGGGTTCGCCACGACCCGGATCCGAAACCTTACCAAATTCGTTCGTTGATTTGGTCGATTTAGCATCTGAGCCGTCCACGCGTTCGATTCCGATTTTATTCATCACCAGAAAAGGGAATCTCGACTCCGGAGAGCAATCCAGCGATGTCTCCGGCGGAAGTCGATGGAAGAATCGTGACTTTTCTAAATCCTCCGCCGCATCCGTTAACCGCCGGAGAATCCACAACCTCGATCGACGAATCATCTTCAGAAACAGATCCGTTCATCGATTTGATCAGATTCGCGTCGAATCCAGATGACGAGTGAGATTTTTTGATTGAGAAATCGCCGAACAAACAACATTCAGAGAGATCGAGAGAGTGAGAAAGAGGATTCGCAGACGAGAGAGAGACACGTCACACATATTTACGGTTAACAAAATGAACAAAAGTGTTACCGTAAATTAGGTAATAGAGGATTTTTGATTTTTTTTTTTAGGTTTATTATGTCATATTTACCTTAATTTACCATCTATAAACCTGCTCTAAGTATGCACTCTTCTCTCCGAGAATTCAGAACATTTACGCAAATATAACTCTTCTTTTTTGCTGGATATATATTTCACTTGTTAAAAAAAAAAAAAACTCCTCTTTTTTACTAAACCAAAAGAAAATAAGGCGATTAAACGATCATATATATGACACTCTAATGACACCAAAAGTATATGGGTATGCATTCTCTTATATTTGCATGTCACGTAACATGGAGCATATGATTAAATCATAAGACGCAAGATTCTTCCTGTGCAATAACATGCTCATTTTTCCTGGAAAAAAAATCAATACACACAATTAAAATAAGGGAAAAATGTCTAAAAAATCCCAAACTTTCAAATTGTGGACAAATAAATCATCAACTTTCGAAATGCCGTTTAAATCGCAAAGTTTTTGTTGACTTTCGAAAAAAATATCAAAGTTTTGTTGACTCCGCTGTTTTAACCACATCGTTAAGTCTCCGTTAATCACCGTTAGGAGTTTCCGCTTTAGTCGTAAAACGATGCCGTTTTGGTAAAAAAAATTAGTAACAACTACCAAGGATCGAACCCGGGTTGATATAAAGACATTGAGATACTCTACCAACACGCCACATGAGATTTTTGTTTGTTATTGCCATTGAAATATAATTATTATGTATTAAGGATTTCACCATGAACTTTCGGGGCTATTTCCCATCGTTCTATAAGGACCCAGACGACAATTTACATACCGTTGGAAAGCCCCGACTCTCAACTTTCCATCGACATCAAGTTTGTATCCATCAGAATTCCGAGTAAACAGTTATTGTTGCTTCTGTAAACCGCGATATACAACAAATAACTTGGAGAAAAATTTAATAATGTTAAAAGTAAAAGGTTTAAAAGTAAAAGGTTTCATAAGAAGTTAATAATAATACAAAACAAAGTATATTAATAATATTTATTTTTAGAAAAAGAAATAAAGGCAAAAATTGGAGTAAACTCAAACTCTATTTTTAGAAAACTGTAATTTTAGAATAAAAAATAGAGCTAACTATTGCATATGGTCTAAATCAATATATTGAAAATAAGTTCCCCTAAGCAACAAAACTTATCAATGGTCATTTTAATATATATTGTATTAAGTATTTGTTGTATATCGCGGTTTACAGAAGCAACAATAACTGTTCACTCGGAATTCCGATGGATACAAATTTGATGTCGATGGAAAGCTGAGAGTCGGGGCTTTCCAACGGTATGTAAATCGTCGTCTGGGTCCTTATATAACGATGGGAAATAGCCCCGAAAGTTCATGATGAAATCCTTAATACATAATAATTATATTTCAATGACAATAACAAATAATAATCACTTGTGGCGTGTTGGTAGAGTATCTTCATGTTTTTATATTAACCCGGGTTCGATCCGTGGTAGTTGTTATTAAATTTTTTTACCAAAACGGCGTCGTTTTACGACTAAAACGGAAACTCCTAACGGTGATTAACGGAGACTTAACGATGGGGTTAAAACAGCGGAGTCAACAAAACTTTGATATTTTTTTCGAAAGTCAACAAAAACTTTGCGATTTAAACGGCATTTCGAAAGTTGGTGATTTATTTGTCCACAATTTGAAAGTTTGGGATTTTTTAGACATTTTTCCCATTAAAATAACAAAATATTAGTATCAACAAAAAAAGATTTCAAAAATCTCTAAAGGACTTCAAACTGAAATTTTATACAAGCGGATCATCCACGGACTATCCATATTATGAGATTATCCCAAATATATTTTATCCTCCATATCTCGAACATAGAGCTAGAGTTTTCCCTTACTCTGAATCAAACAAAACATTAAAAATGGTAAATTTTTATTTATTTTCTAATTAAACTAAAACAAATTTGCATATTCTTATATAAAGTACTCAAAAGGTGAAAAACTTTAACATCTAAACTCATATCCTGAAACACACAATGAAACATACAGTGACTGATGATCAGATACAAAAAAGCATGAAACTTTGGTCAGCATTACATAACTCAAAACCCAATGGATCAAAAGAGGTTTACGTACAGGTACACCAGACAGCGTGTTTAGATCCAAATTGGGTTTGAAGGGGACTTGGTTGTGTTCATCTGAAAACATAAAAACATAAACAGAGAATTAATCTAATATATTATGATTAAAGTATCTTAAAATATTACTAAAATATTACACGGCACATCGACTTGTTCAAAACACGATTTGATAGTCGTAATACAATTGTAGCCAAAAAATATATATTTTGTTCTCAAAAAGTTCTTTAATGTTTCAGGTTATGAGTGCTTCGAGTGCTTAAAAAAAAAATTCAAGAGAAGGACACGAACTACTTACCAGTTACCACCAACCCAAGAAGAAAAAATCTGCAATAACCAACCAAATAAAGACAGAACTATTCCATCAATTCTCGCCATGATTTTGAGCAAATAACTATTTGTATAGTAAATGCTAAGCGTTTGAGCATGATGTATTTTGAAGATAATTAGAACATGTATTACAACAAATAAAAATCCAAAATATAAACGTTTAACCTTGAATTGCACAAATGGAGTATACATTGTTGTTGTAAGCTTGAAGTAAAGCTTAAAGCCCAAGTTAAGTATATTTAGGAGTTATCTAAATATATATGAGTTTTCCTTTTGTGTTTAGGAAATATGAGAATAGGGTTTTGGAGTTATGTTTTCCTATATAAGGAGGTGCTAATTTGTAGCACAACTTATTAGTTTGGGTTTTAGAACTACGTGTGTGGCTTGATCCCTTCTAAAGGGTACGTAGGCAATCTTCTTTAGAAGGTGCAGCCATCCAATATGTGTGACGTTATATATGAGATTAATTCAATAATTGGTATCAGAGCGTAACGATCTTGGAGATCTCGGAGATCTCGGAGAGAAGAAACAATCGGCGGACAACACGATTCGATCTCGGCGTTGAGATTCGAATCTTTTGGTGAACACGAAGAATCAAGAGTAGTTGATTCAAAACCCTAAAGAGAATCACGTCGAGGAAGGAGCTGCTCGTGGTAACTTGGAGAACAAGCAACGATTGCTTAAAAGAAAAAAAAAAGAAAAGAACGAAGATGATGACGAGTAGGATTCGGGTTTGAGCAGTGACGAGGATGATTGAAGCAACTGTGAAAGAGCTTGAGAAAGTTAAGATTGAGCGCGAGAGTATTGTGATTGAAGACGACGAAGCTCGTAGAATGATCGCAACTGCGACAAAGTCCTGTCAAGAGAAGCTAGTGGAGTGAAGACGAGAAGACTCCGGGTCGGGTTAAGAAGATCCGATCGGAACTGTGTACTGCGATTGTAAAATCCGGTGAATTTGATTCGGTTGCGTTGAGGAAAGTAAATTCATTACCAGCTCCTGATAATTCCGAGAAATTGAATAAGAAAACAGAGCTTGTAGAACTACCGGAAGAGAACAAAGAGGAAATTGTCAATGAAAAGTGCAGATCCCAGAAGAAGTCAAGGAGTTTGGTGTTTGTCAGGAGATTGTCGTCTCTACCGCTAATTTGAAAGAAGATGAGCAGATCAACAATGGCGATCACGAGGAGGAGAGAGAAGTGGAAAAGAAGAGTGTTGATGTGAAAGAGATGAATGTTGCGAAGAAGAGATTGGTAAGAGAGATCGTAAGATGGAGACGGAGCTGTGGCGGTGGAGATGAGCTCCGACGGCGATGATAATGGCCTGAAATCACGGTGAGTAAGTGGTGGTGCCGTACGTGGCGGCATGTTTGTTGATCTTCAAACAGAGGAGACAGAGCTTTGGATGAAGAGAGGACTTACATGTACGTCAACAACTTCTGCGCTCGTGTCGTTTTTTCTTGAACATTAGCTTCTGAGCTTTGGACTCAAGTATTCTAATGAAGGAATATGTGAAGAAGAAGCTGGAGGAGATGAGAGTGTTAGTTTCAATAATTAGTCTTTATCCCAAACTTGGAGGAGATGTGAAGTTGGATGTGAACTTGAGGAGCAAGCTACTAATTGCTCTCATCTCAAACTATCAACGAGACTCGGAGGAAATGAGAAACAAAGCTGAGGAGTATGAGTGTAACTATAGGCATGAAGAGAATGCAGGTGAGATAGTTATGGGTCATTCGCGGAAAGTCGAAGGTTCAGTTAGGAAGAAAGAATCAGCGAGGAAAGTACAAAGGAAGAACAATGAGGAGAGATTGAAACTGGCTGAGATAGAGACGGAAGAGAAGCTTAAGAAGTTGAAGTACATGTAAGCAGAAGGAGATCAAAGAGAAGATGAAGAAAGTGTTTTCGGTTGCTGGTTTTTAAGAAAGGCGATGAAATTGAATTAGATGGCAAGGACCTGGACGTTGAATTCGATCCCGAGGAGTATGATAAGATGATGAAAGCTGTGCTATGGAGACTGATGAAGATGGTGAAGAGTTTTTTAAAGAGACAGAGAAAAAAAAGGAGATGATGATTTTGAGGAAGAAATCTAGATGATGATAAGTCCTAAGACGAGAAGGAAAATCGCCGGAAGCTGTTGAGCCGTGATCGGAGCTGCATCGAATTCGTCGAGAAAGAGCTTCGTTTGTTTTTTGTCATCGTTAAATCAAAAGGGATCATCAAGATCGAATCGATGGTGGAGATGCCTGTAGATCCGCTCGATCCACCGAAGTTCAAGCACAAGAGAGTCCCTAAAGCTTCGTGGTTTTCGAGGATGAGTCGTGAGATTCTGTTTCCGGTACAGGAGACTCCGGTCCATTTGCAATGGTCGGTGGTTGAGTTCCACGTGTCGAGTTTTCCGGTGGAGGATTTGAAGTTTAGAAGAGATTCTAAATCGGAGATTAAAGAAGAAGAAAGGAAACAACAGTGAAGAAGAAAGAGAAGAAGAGATACGAAACAGAGGCTTGAGAGGTCAGGGATTGAACCGGATATTGAGTTGTGTGAGAGATCGATGTACCGGAGATTAATTGCGTTGAAGAGATGAGTTGGAATTGGTTTGGTGAAATTGTTGAGACTGAGTTCGAGTTTTGTGAGTGAGTCGAGTAGTCCGAGTTCGGAGGGGCTGTAACCGGTGAGTCCTCTTCCGGTGAGAATGAGTAAGGTGACTCGGCCGTTCGTGTAGTAGAGATCGAGAAGGAACAGTAGATGAAGAATGAGATCAGCGATGGAGATGGTGTAGTGAGGATCGGGAAATCTGGACAGCTTGAACATAACGGCTTTGGAGCATCTGATGGCTTCTTCGTTGGTGGCGTTGGAATCGTGACATTCCCAGCTTTCCAGTGGTATCAATATGGAACCTTATCTCCTCCGGAGTCGCTGTGTGGAGTCCTTTCTTCTAACGCACGAAATCTGATCATTGCAGTCCAAGACAGTTCCGACGCAGATGCTTCGAGGATCCATTTGGCGGATCAAATGAAATCCGATTGCTCTGAATATTTGTGGAGTTGTTCATGACACTACTGTCTTCATATTCAACGGTGGGATCATCAATTGGACGGTTAGTTCATATTCTATATGCGTTTTTCTAAGCATAGTTGGTGCAGATCAAGTTATCGAGTAAGTTGATGAATTGAAAACAAAATAAGAAGAATTGTTGAGGATTCTTTGAGAGAGTCTAAGAAGAAAGTTGTGGTTGTGGAATTAGATGTTGTTGAGTTAAAGAAACAAGTTGAATGAGACTGTGCAGAGTTTGACAAAGGAAGAGAAGGTTTTACGGGATCTTGTTATCGAGTTGGAGAAGAATCTTGATGAGTCTATGTTGAAAGGAAGAGCAATGACGGTGCAAATCGATGCGTTAGAAGACAATCAAGGAATCTGAGCTTGAGAGGATAATGGAGAAGAAGGTTCAGAAACAGAGATGATGATATCATCGACTCTCCTAGAGCAAACTCGATCCAATCATAAAGAGATTGAAAAATTGGAGAGACTGATTGTGAAAGAGCTAAACACTGAACCGAAATCGAGCAGAGACAGATAGGTTCAGGATCATCGTGTTCGCAGCATGATTGAGTGTTCGCAGCATGATTGATTCAATCATGCTTAAAATTGAGAAACTTGTTGAAATCTATGAAGCTCGCCGATGGCATAATGGATGATGAGTTTCACCGAGTAAATCGCTGGAAGCTCACTGACGATGGTCATGAAAAGAGCTTAGAGGCAGTGGTAATTGGGTTATCGGTGAAGATCGGCGACAGAAGAATACAACGTCGGAGATGGGTGAGTCACGTCCAGATGTTGACGAAGACAGGGAGTAAGCCTGAGATTGACGACATGGTCGAGGTGTCTTCGGCAGTTGCAGATTCGCCGGAAGTTGCAGAAGACGCCGGAAGCTCATGAGACAAGATTGGAAAAGGGGCAAATAAAGTCAAGTAATCCGAGGCGGCAAAAAATAGATTCGCCGGAGTTGAGATTTCCGGGTTTTGGTGCCCAAGTGTTGTCGCCAGTGGCTACATCGAAGCTGGCTGGAGATCGAAAGAAAAAAAAAAGGGGTTTTCAGTGTTTGTCGTGAAAGAAAGAAGAAGAAGATGAAGTTGACTTGGGCTGGTCAACATTAAAAACGAGAAATGGAACAGTTTTGAGTGATTCAAGTTGGGATTAAGTGAAGTTTGCACATCGCATGGGATAGAACACAATAAAAAAAAGGGAGAATCTAAAGCATGACCGTTGTTGGGCATGACATAGGTTAAGAGAGATTGTGTGAGCTTTAGTTTTTGAGTAAGTTTTCTAAAGCAATAAAAGAGTGAGTCTTTTATAATCCTGTGTTCTTAAATGAGAAGAGAGCGATGGTGCAGAACACACTTGGGAAGAATCCATTTAGAGAAAGGAGAGAGATCATGGGAGTTCAAGACTTGGAGAAGATGGAGTTCAAGCTTAAGGGGGAGAATGTTGTTGTAAGCTTGAAGTAAAGCTTAAAGCCCAAGTTAAGTATATTTAGGAGTTATCTAAATATATATGAGTTTTCCTTTTGTGTTTAGGAAATATGAGAATAGGGTTTTGGAGTTATGTTTTCCTATATAAGGAGGTGCTAACTTGTAGCACAACTTATTAGTTTGGGTTTTAGAACTACGTGTGTGGCTTGATCCCTTCTAAAGGGTACGTAGGCAATCTTCTTTAGAAAGTGCAGCCATCCAATATGTGTGACGTTATATATGAGATTAATTCAATATACATGTATTTATCTTCCTCAGGTCTAGGAACGGTCCAATATTGTTTAACCGCTCACTCAATATTGTCTCATGAGGACCTTTCTCATGATCAGCAATTCTACC
Organism: Draba incana; assembly: GCA_963576765.1. Taxonomy (NCBI): domain Eukaryota; kingdom Viridiplantae; phylum Streptophyta; class Magnoliopsida; order Brassicales; family Brassicaceae; genus Draba; species Draba incana. The sequence continues at coordinate 16,970,436 of OY755202.1, read as the reverse complement.
TTTACATTGTAAATTTGTAATCCGTTGGTTAACTCCTTAACCTTAATTAAAACATCCACGTCATCTCTTATAATCACTCCACCCCCGGTCTAAGAACCCGGTCCATCTCCAACAATATATCCTCCGGTTCACACTTATCTTAGTACAATGTGAAAATCGAATCAGCATGGATAAAATCATACGTCCTCGGATACGTAAACATCGCTTGACACCTAACCAAAACAGAACAAAAACAGGATTAATTAAATAAACCATAATATTCCGGGTAGAGCCGACCGGGACTACGTTCACGACCCAAACCGGATCATCGGCTAGAGCCGACGCGAATCCATCGAGGTAAGCATTCATGTCGAGTAAATTTTTGTATCTACCTTTTTCACCTAATTGGTAATCTAATCTCTTGTAATAAGAAATCTTCGTTTCCACAGTTCCGTGTCTTCCAAGAAAACTTCCGGTGTGATTTCGCCAAAATTGCCTCTGCTTACTCTCGGTGGAAGAGAGTTTAACCTAACCGGCCACTTCTCTACTTTTCCTCCGGCCTTTAAATCTATAAGCATACCACAAACCAAAAAAACCTGAAAACACTACAAAAATAAAACCAAAATTAAGAAAAACATAATCAATCATCAATCAAGCAGGTCAATATTTATAGTGGCCGTATTGGAAAATAGAGAAAAATTAGTAATATGGGAACGACAAAGTATTTTCTTTGGAAAGTCAGAGTGGCAAAAATTATAAACAAAAACAATAAACATTACTTAACATAAATCTTACTTGGATTATAGCTCGAGTATTTGAGACGGAAAATAAACATGAAGAAACTATTGATTTAGAGTTTTACCTTGTCGAAGAGACAAACAGTAAATGGAAAACACGAACATAAGACAAAAATCATAAAAACTTCAAGATCAAGTACAAATCATAAAAACCATAATGAAAAATAAGAAAATTAACCTAAGATGGAAGAACTTGATACGATATGTCCTGTAATCAAAAGATACAAAACAAAATCTCGTAAGAAACCATGAGAAACTACAATAGGCAATGAGAGAAACAGTAAAATATCAAACCAAAATAAATACAAAAAAAAAAGCGAAACTACGATAGACAATGAAAAGTGAAGAAACATGTATATATATAGACAAAATCTTAGGGTTTCTACTATTCGAAAATTAAGAATATATCTTATATACATTAACATATAAATATAGAAGATTAGCACGAATCTGAGTATATCACAAAATAATGAATATTTTTACGTTGAGATAGATATAGAAAATTTGTTAATTTATTGTTTTAAAATGTAAGTTTACCATTAGGATCCGACTAAATCTAAAACGATAATATATTCGCTAAATAAAATGTAAATTTACAATTAAGATCCGATCAAATCTACAACCATAATATATTGACTAAATATTCTACCGACTAAAACCACTAAATCGGATATTAACTACAGATAAATGTAAAAAACGAATTATACAACATTTAAATAATTCGAAAACAATAATTTTAATTCCGGCTGAAGAGAGCTGTGGGGTTGACACGTAAGCAAAATCACTTCTCTTTTAATGATATGATGATGAATTAAAAGAAGGATTTAAAATTTAATTATTTAAAAATTTATAAATAAAGTAGGTTTTGCATGATTGAACCGATGCTTTGACTCAATATATATATATATATATATATATATATTTTTTTTTTTTTGTCAAAAGACTCGAAATATGATAGATATCAGTTTATCACTCCTTGGATTAATGGACAAAACATAAGTGTGTAAAGAATATTGTCACACATTGGAAGTGAGAAACAATTTGAACTAATATGCATATAAGGGACTTGGGTCAATCTACTCATTGCCAATTGATTTTGAGTTGGTAGTTCATGAAACTTAACAAGGTA